>CM065140.1:10740000-11362500 GCA_033026305.1 Cirrhinus molitorella
ACTTGACCGGCTGGATAACATCCTTGCTGCACTCCGTGGATTACAACAAGCCGCAGCTCTGTCACCCGAGTCAAGCGTCATAGCCGCACCTCCTCCCATGCCAAGTGAAGTCACAGCTGTTCCTCCAAAGCCAAGTCAAGTCACTGCTGTTCCTCCAGAGTCAAGCCAAGTCGTCGCAACCGCTTCTCCAGAGCCAAGTGATTTCGCAATTGTCACTCCAGGGTCAAGTGATGTAGCAGCTGTCCCTTCAGAGTCAAGTGATGTCGCAACTGTCACTCCAGAGTCAAGTGCTGTCACTCCAGAGTCAAGTGTCGTAGCAGCTGTCATTCCAGAGTCAATTGTTGTAGCAGCTGTTCCCCCAGAGTCAAGTGATGTCACAGCTGCTCCTTCCTCTGAGTCTAGCGTCGTCATCACAGCAGCTCCTTCCTCTGAGTCAGGCGTCGTCGCCGAGGCTCCTCCCTCAGAGTCAAGCCTCATCGCTGCTGCTCCTCCTGAGTCAAGTCCGTGTGCAGCTCTTCCTGAACCCTTTCACAACATAGATGCACACACGCCCGGTCAAGCCACACCCCCAGTCCTTACGCCAGGTCAAGTCACAGTCGTTGCTCCTGAGCCAAGCCCTATCACAACCACCACTCCTGAGCTGGCTTTCACTGAGGCCACGCTCCTCCTGAGAGTTGCTCTATGGGTCGTCTGGACCGCGTATACCACCACCGAGTCCTCAGAGGTGGCGGCTCTCGCTGCAGAACCTCTGAGGGTGGCTCCCCCGGAGGAGGTGGTCGAGACCACGGATCCTCGTGCCGAGGGGGGAGCCGCATCTGCTCCTTGCATGGTGGTAGCGTCCAGCAACCCACAACCCTCTAGTGAGCCCTCACATAGTTCTGTTTCGGCCTCTGAGGTCTTCTATAAGCTGGGGGCCCAGCTTGACCAGGCCGAGAACTTGGGCTCCGAGCCCTCTCTCTCTCTCTCTGTTTGTTTGTCTATGTTCTGTGTTCCAGGCCAGCCTGTTCCGCCCTGGGTGGTTATTGTCCCATCAGATCCACCCCAGAGGGCTCCTGTTCTGTCTGCTCCGCCCTGGGGGGATTCCGCTCCGCCCTGGAGGGCTCCTGTCCTGTCTGCTCCGCCCTGGGGGGATTCCGCTCCGCCCTGGAAGGCTCCTGTCCTGTCTGCTTCGCCCTGGGGGGATTCCGCTCCGCCCTGGAGGGCTCCTGTCCTGTCTGCTCCGCCCTGGGTAGATTCCGCTCTGCCCTGGAGGGCTCCAGTTCTGTCTGCTCCCCCCTGGGGGAGTTCCGTTCCGCCCTGGAGGGCTCCAGTCCTGTCTGCTCCGCCCTGGGTAGATTCCGCTCTGCCCTGGAGGGCTCCAGTCCTGTCTGCTCCGTCCTGGGGGAATCCCGTTTCGCCCTGGAGGGCGTCTGATTCGCCTGATCCGCCCTGGAGGGCTCCTGTCCTGTCTGCTCCGCCCTGGGGGAATTCCGCTTTGCCCTGGAGGGCTCCTGTCCTGTCTGCTCTGCCCTGGAGGGATACCGATCTACCCTGGAGGGTCCCTGTCCTGTCAGATCCGCCCTGGAGGGCGTCTGACTCTCTCTCTCTATGTGTGTCTCTCTCTATGCTCTACATTACAGACCTGTCTGCTCCACCCTGGGGGGATCCCGTTCGGGGGGCGTCCGACTCACCTGGTCCGCCCTGGGGGGCGTCTGATCTGCCTGGTCCACCCTGGTGGGCGTCTGATTTGCCTGGTCCGCCCTGGAGGGTACCTGCTCCGTCGGCTCCGCCCTGGAGACTGTCTGCTCCACCCTGGAGACTGTCTGCTCCGCCGGCTCTGCCCTGGAGGGTGCCTGCTCCACCCGATCTGCCCTGGAGGGCGTCTGACTTGCCTGATCCGCCCTGGTGGGCGTCTGCCCCCCCGATCCGCCCTGGAGGGCGTCTGACCCGTCGGCTCCGCCCTGGAATCTGTCTGCCTCGTTCTGGTGGTCTCCTGAGTGTTCCGGGCAGCTCTGTTGCTCTACTGCCGTTTCGGCACCTCCTGGACTATGTGCCTTTCCTAACCCCATCAGCCCACATGGACCTGGCCCACCTGTTTGCACTCTGCCCCGCCCCTCCCTTCCCTGTTGTTGTTGGACTGTTTGGAGCGTCTGGAAGCCGCTTCTAAGGGGGGGGCTCTGTCATGAACTGTACTGTTGTGGCTCCCTCCCTTCACCATCAGAGGGAGCCTTCATTTCACTATGGACTCATTCCATTCATTCACTACATTTCCCATCATCCCTTTCTCATGAACTTCCTGTGTCTTCTCACCTCTCACCCCTGTCGGCCATCTTGCCTCCACCCACACACACCTGACAGTCATTCACCTCATCTCCCACAGTATAAAAGCCATTCACATGCACTGCCGTTCGCGAAGTCTTGATTTGTTCAGTTTACTGTCACTTCCTAGCGTTTTCCCGTGTTTATTTTCCCGTTGCCGATCCAGTTTGTTCCCTGGTTTCCTGAGTCTCCTCCGCCCGCCTACCGACCCTTGCCTGCCCTTGGATTATCCAGTTTAGCCCGCCGCCTGCCCTGAACCCCACGCTCGGATACTACGTCTCTGTGTTTGTTCTACGTTGTACATGTTTGTTCCTGCCTGTCTCACTACGTTTACTGTTCATAATAAAAGCTTGCATTTGGATCCTACTGTCCACGTCCCGTTCGTCACAGTGTGTGTGTATATATAATATATACATATATATATATACACACACACACACACACACACACACACACACACACATATATATATATATATATATATATACACATATAGGGACTGAACTTTTTCACTCACCAGCCAATTTGACTACTAAATTTTTAAATTACCAGCCATTCATCATTTCTACTAGCCAAAAAACTTTATTTTTGTTATTTACTATTGATATTGATTTTATTGATAATGATAATTAGACAATATTTTTCCGAGTGTGTTATTGTGCTGATATCTTATTGTAAGACTTGACTAAACAGGCATAGCATGGAAACAGGCATGAACGGAACTCACCAACAACAGGTTACAACATTAATACACGACAAGAGACAATGGCTACATGAGGGCTACATATAGTCAACAATGAGGGAAACGTGACACAAACCAACCAATGAGAAACAGGCAACATGACATATGCAACCAATGAATAAACAGAACAGAGAACACCATGGCAACACATAAATCAATCAGAACATGACACATACACAGGCAGGATAACACGATGAACAGGGAAGCAAGACACAAACAGGAACCATGACTAGACTACAAAATAAAAGACATGAAAACATGAACATGAAACAAACCCAAAACAAAACCCAACCCCATGTTACACTTATCTTAAGGACTACTGTGGACAGCTGACTCAAAGTTTTTGATATGCTTCATATTTTCTGTGGTCAGTTCACAGCAGTGATGGAAATCTTTTCCAATAAGTTAAAATTTATTTTTACCTTTTTTGGGGGACATTTTTACCTTTATAAAGCCATTTTTCCTTTGAATCAAATTCTAAAATTTAATCAGTTAATAATAATAAAATCAGGTTATAAATAATAACAATAATAATAATAATAATAATAATAATAATAATAATTATTATTATTATTATTATACATTTAGGCTATTAAACAAATTAAATCAGTATCAGCAAAATTCATATTTGCATAAGTTGTATATGAAGTGGCATTATTAGCCAATATTAACTTATTGTTTACTGAACTGTTATATCAAATATTATATAACCATGCTGATTTTTTAAGAAAAAAATGTCACTCTTCATGTGATATTGATTAACTACTCACGAGTTCAGTATATATATATATATATATATATATATATATATATATATATGTATAGTTCCTAATTTCTAAGTTGCTGCTGATTCAATTTCATTACAAACCCTTCAGGCTTTTCCCTCGTCAGTCATTTGTCTGCTTACTAGGTTCTGAATGAGATTGAATACATTTGGAAGCTTTCAAGCAAAGAACTGAATTTGCACTTCCGAATGCATTTGCTTACATGAAAATAAACCTGAAAAAAAATAAATCCAAAGTCTTTAAGATTATGCAATAATTACAGGCAGGTATGTTTAATTAGAGATGGAGGACAGTGGACCAAAACTTCTCATCCCAGGTCTAAAATAATAACGAATGCAAACCATAAGACAAAAGCTCTGTGGTACAACATCAAAAGGAGTCTTGTCAGGAGCATTTGTGAGACAACTACACAACAGAAACTCTGCTCTGGGGGAAAAAAAAAGATAAAAAAAGCTTCTCCTTCATTTGCGATATCTTTTGGGTCTCTTGTTCTCTGTATATCCACACTCACTTTCTCTCAGCTTACAAACCAACCAACAAGGGGCAGAACAAACAAACAAGGCAGCTAATAAGCCAAAGAACCAATGCTCACTGGAGGTTTGGTATTGTAGCGTGTTCTTTATTCCATTCTTATCTCCTGAGCAGCAAGCGCAAAAGAGGAACTGTGTAAGCATTAAGATTACATCGTTGCGCATTTGTTACCCAGGAATGTAAGATGTGGAGGGCTCAGTTGCCATTGAAAGTCATTCCTGGTCCCTCTCTGGCACTTCTAAAGCATCTTAAGTGGAAAAGGTTGTACGAAAGAGAGAGAGAGGAAAGCTAATCTTATTAGCGCACAGTGCTCAACACTCACCAATGGACTGCAATGCTGGGACAAGAGTGTTTGGCTCGCTCATCCTTGAAACAACCCATTTTTCCTCGTACACCTTCCTTCTCTGCCTCGCTATCAGTGGATATTTCCACCATTATGAATACTTACTAGTAGCTGGTTTATGGGGCAATGGATCACTAAGATGCCATTTGTAGATATTTAGAAACTGTTGAGTCAAAGGAATTTCTCAGGGCACAGAAACAGAAGAGTGATCTCTGCCTATTAATATAGTAATGTATCCAAATCTAAACACACTGTTCACAAATTGATTTGTTTCAAGTTTGAGGAATGTTTGATGATTGATTTTTTTTTCCAGTTTAATATATATATATATGTATATATATATATATATGTATGTATGTGTGTGTGTATATATATATATATATATATATATATATATACTGTACTATACTATACTATACTATACTACACTAGTCCCAGTCAAATAATATATAACATTATTGTTTAGTAATATTACTTAAAATTCAAATTTAATATATATATATTAATGAATTTTCATTAAACATGAAATAGATGTTGTTTTTATACTGATCTTTAGATTTTATTTCCACATGTGAACAGAACACTTGTGTTATTTCGCTTATTGCCGTCATTCATTTTTAAAATATATAATGTCAGTATACACTATATCCACAATATGAGGATTTCTGATCACCTTCTTTCTAATAACATTTAAAAACATTCTTAGACTAATATTCAGCAGCTTGAATTTACTTGACATGTGGTGAATTTTGCTAAAATCCATTGTCATTATGTTAAAACGTTAATGGAGCTGTTGAAGTATGCATTGGTGGAAACAGTGTAGCTCTCACCGGTATACTGGAGACCTAAATCCTAAACCTTAATCCCACTTTATAGAAGCTGGCTTGAATTCATGAGAACTATGTGAGTATGAGAAGCAAACAAAATCTTTGGAGGCAACATATGTTTGCATGATGGCAAGGTTAAAGGGAGCACCTGAAATAAAATAATTCAAGCCTAATAATAATTCAAAGTGTATTTCGATTTCATGACTTTGATGTACCATTCACAGCTGACTTTTAACTCCCTGCTTTTGTCAGCAGAGCGTATAATTTATGTTAAATTGATTTGCTTAATGTGCTTAAAATACAATTTTTTTTTTCCTTTGGAGAAGGCTGAATTGCGGTATTTTAAACCTGGTTAATCGCTTCTCTTTTTGTGTGAAAGGATTATGGACCAGAATGAAACACCCTTTCTCTTTCCCACAGCTAATTGGGTGTGGGACTCTGTCAGCGCAAGGAATAAGCATTAATATGAGAATTTACATTTATTTTGGGAAACAACTGCAACCAAACTGTGGTTTTAATGCATTCTTTTGTGAGCTTCTTTAATTCAGGGCATTTAGATAGCAGGCTTTAACATACTGGTGCATACTCTAAGGTCATAAGCTCATCAGTTATTCATTTTATGCTGCACTTTATTAACACTGAGCTATTGACCAACAAAATGAAATATACCTGTATTAAAGTTAACGTATTAAATTATGAATAGACTGATGACACAATAGCCTGAGCACATAATGAGTAGGAAAGTCTCTTTAATACCTCATTTTTTCTCCATTTAATCTTACTAAAGATGTAAAATTGATACTTTTGCTTAGGGTGAGTTTTTCCCCCCTTAAAAATTACATTATTAAAAGTCTCTTTTATAGAGTTTCAGAAGAAATCACAACTGTATGTTAATCTGTGCTCGATTTTCCAGGAAAGAAAATCTGAGATTTTAGTATAAACTCTTTAGTATGAACTTTATAAATAAATAAATAATAAATTACTCACAAATTAGGTGCTTATTATTGCTTACTAATTGTTTCTCCAAAGTATTAATTCAGTTAAATGAAGGCCAAATTGAGACTTTAATTTCCTACCCTAAAACTGTGTCCTAAAATGAGCTAAAATGTCAACTATTGTCTCATTTTTATTAGAATTATAGTTCCCTTGATTTCTTCATTCTGTCTTCCAAACTATAAAAAAGAGGAATAGCATTTCGTTGTAATACAGTGTGTTGGATTAGAATTAAATAAAGAGGTAACACTTCATAATAACTTTAGTTAATATATCATTAACAAACATTATATAATGTTCAGCTACATAGAATACATATTCACATATCTAGAAATATGAGATAATGTACTTGTTAATGTTAAATAATGAACTTATTAAACATTACCAAATGATTAACAGATCATTATTTAATGTAAATTGCAATGTTTACAAATGTCATTAAACTTTTAATTAATGTGATAATGCATTTTTTTTATATTCAAATGATTTTGACAGATGGTTTACAATGATTAAAAGCTTTATTAAATATAGCTGCAAGCAGCGATGGCGGGGTTCAAGCGATATGAGGAAAATAGAAAAATATGTTTTTTGAGGCCACCTATGGTCCGATCTTCATGAAACTTTACATGCTTGTTTAGAATCATCTGTTCTATGTGCTCACCTGATGACAATCTGACCTTTTGTTTTTAATCTATAGGCTTTTTATTGGTAAACTCGGCCCCACACACGTTCAAATGACCACATTATATCTAACCAAAGGCAAAAGTTACACATTTTTGATAATTATTGATCTACAGAGTCTGGAGAATCATACAGCAGTGTTTTTTTCAAGATTGAGTGAAAATCCTAGGACTAGTTTGAAAAAAAATTGTTTTAGTTATCCTCAAATATTTAACAAATGGTTGGGTTGACAATAGAGCTTCTTGAGGCAAAGTTGCTCAGTATGAGCAGATCTATCAAATGATATGCAGTTTTAGTGTATGTGTCAACATATGTAAATAGGTTCTGTCCAATCTGATGTCAATTCATATAGAAAAATATGTTTTTTGAGGCCACCTATGGTCCGATCTTCATGAAACTTTACATGCTTGTTTAGAATCATCTGATGCATGTACTCACCTAATTTCATGACAATCTGACCTTTTGTTTTGAATCTATAGGCTTTTATGTTAAACTTGGCCCCACACACATGTTTAAATGACCACATTATATCTATCCAAAGGCAAAAGTTACACTTTTTTTGATAATTATTGATCTAGAGAGTCTGGAGAATCATACAGCAGTGTTTTTTTCAAGACTGAGTAAAAATCCTAGGACTAGTTTGAAATTTTTTTTTTTAGTTTTCCTCAAATATTTAACAAACTGTTGGATTGACAATAGAGGTTCTTATGGCAAAGTTGCTCAGTATGAGCAAATCTATTAAATGATATGCATATTGTGTGGATTTGTGAAACGGCACGTGATTACATAGGCAAAAATTCGCATTAGCGCCATCTAGTGGCCGATTTCTTTCAAAATTCTTACAGACCTTTAGGACCATGCCCAGTGAGTTTCGTTCAGATTGACCTCCGTTAACCTTGTCTAATAAGTGTTCAAATTTCATTGGCCGATGGTGGCCATGTTTTTTTGAGATACACCAATGTCCTCATATACACTTGTGCCAGTTTGGGTCAAGATGCTGCGTACCAATTTTGAAGTCAATCAGACCAACTGTTGCCTAGTTATAGCTAAAAATAGTTTTTTTTCCACCTTATAGCGCCCCCAAGTGGCATAGCTGCACCATTTTTTATTTGACCAAAGATTGAGCTTATACACATGTGTACCGAGTTTGGTGAAGATATCTCTTTCCGTTCAAGAGTTATAGCTCAAAAAGCATTTGGCTAACGATTAGCAAAGGACATTTGATCGTGCTGTTTCGTGCAAAAATCAAAATTTCAACTTTTTTTTTGAAAATTATTGATATTCACTGTCCAGAGAACATTTCTGCACTGGTTTGGTTTTGATCGGGCGAAAAACCTAGGACTAGTTCACAACAGTAGATTTCGGCTTTGGCTCGATTTTGACCATCTGACCAAATTTCAAGTCTCTAGCACTTACGGTTTGGCCTGCACATTCACTTTTATGGCAGAAAAAAAATAAAAAAAAAATAAAAATATCTACAAATACAATAGGGTTTCAGCACTACGTGCTTAAACCCCTAAAAAGTGTAACTTTTGCCTTTGGATAGATATAATGTGGTCATTTAAACGTGTATGGGGCCGAGTTTAACAAAAAAGCCTATAGATTCAAAACAAAAGGTCATATTGTCATGAAATCAGGTGAGCACATGCATCAGATGATTCTAAACAAGCATGCAAAGTTTCATGAAGATCGGACCATAGGTGGCCTCAAAAACCATATTTTTCTATTTTAAACGACATCAGATTGGACAGAACCTCTTTACAAATGTTGACACCTACATTAAAACTGCATATCATTTGATAGATCTGCTCATGCTGAGCAACTTTGCCTCAAGAACTACTATTCTCAACCCAACCATTTGTTAAATATTTGAAGATAACTAAAACTTTTTTTTTCAAACTAGTCCTAGGATTTTCACTCAATCTTGAAAAAAACACTGCTGTATGATTCTCCAGACTCTGTAGATCAATAATTATCAAAAAAGTATAACTTTTGCCTTTGGATAGATATAATTTTTTTTAGGTAGTACATGTGGATTAGTACAGGATTTTTAATAATGTTATGTCAAACTGAAAGTGAGCACACACTCAAATGCTTGAGGGGGAAAAATCCTTAAACAAACAAAACTAACAATTTTTGTCTGTACCCCCTTTCCTAATTCAGCATGGTTCCACCCCTCCTTTGGAGATTCAAGCACACCAAACTTAAAGAGCTGTATTGTAATCCCAGCTACCTCTATATCCATCTTGTTACCTACTCCTGTAACTTAGAAAACAGTTAATGTTATTTATTTATTAGACAGTCTAAACATTTCTATTAATTATAGCGGAATTGTTAACATTTAAGGGGAATTTGTGGTTTTCATTTAATCTAAAAATATTTGTAAAGTAAGTAATTGTACTTTTGCTATATTATTTACTTTTTCTATACCATATTAGCATTATATTTGAACTTTTTAACATTTGACATTTTTTTTAACCTTTTTAATAGTTGTCATTTTTATTTTATTGTAATATACTTGTTGAAAGTACAAGCTGAAAATTAGGCTTCTGTATAAAGTTGGAAAATGTTTAGTGCATTGACAGATTATTTAAATTAATTAACTGTGTGTTATTTGTTGATGTATATGATGTTTATTTTTGTTAATTAAAAAAAATAACAACAACAACAACAACAAATCTCCCACCACTGTCCTTATGTGACCTTTTAGGTATCTTGGTGGTCTTGATGAGGTACTGAGGAATGCACAGTTGTCATGGAAACCCAGTCCCAGACCAGTTCTGCAGCAGAGAAGAAGAAGAGAGTGGAGACCATCATAGCCACCAAGAGCACGCCCACTCGCGCAGACATCAGTGAGAAGGCAGTGGCCTCCAGCACGACCTCCAATGGTACAGCTTTAACACTTTAACCTTTTTTCTCTTCTGATTACTTGTCAAGCTTGATTTTATATTGTCCATTGATTGTGTCTGTTTGAATAGTTTAAAAGTGAAGTGTGTTTTTTTATGTTAAAGTACAGTCCAAGTAACACTGTGGCTCTGTAGCATCATCAAAACTTTTGTTGAGAATCTCAACCAGCTTGACACCAGCAACAGCTGAACCAGTGGTGTAAGTTTGGGGTGGGGACATCTGTTTGGGTGACTACTAGCAGTGTGTGGGAAACCTGTTTGAAAATAGCTATCATTATTTTGGCAATTCTGTTATTTGCAAAATACATTAATTTCAGATAAAACTAAATGCATTTTAACTAACTGTAAATTATTCACAATCTAAGTTTGAAAGTGACTGAAAAGCAGCAGCATAATATAATTTTACCGAAATGTTGCACTTTTTATTTCAACAAATCGTCGAATTGTGCGGCCTATACGGGAATGGTGTGCTATGACTTTTATAAGCAATCGGGCGTACGATGTTCGTACCTGGGGCCAAAAATCGCCCGAAAAATCCCATTGACAATGAATGGCGGCCAACTTTGACGGGACGTAGCGCAGAGCGAGAATTTTGTAGAAACATGTAAATCAACACATTTGGAGAGGCTGACAAGCTGAGCGAGAACATACCCCGCAATGGGGTATAAGTTGTACCCCTGGGGTGCTAGAGCCCCCCAAATTTCCCCATTGACTTACTATGGTGAGGGACGGCCCATTAAAAAGGTTTTTTTTTTCCTACTATGGTAATTTACATATGAATTTTGTATTGAGCATAACTCTGCATCACAATGACATAGAGACTTGGGGGTGGGTTTATTTTACTCAGACAACCAATCGGACTCTCAGTATCACTGTGAAGCAGTCAAGCCACGCCCTAGCAACCATTTAGAGCACCCTAGCAACAGATCCCATAGACCCCCAAAATAAATTGCTCAGATCGATATCTTTGGATCACAGTGTCATAGAGACATAAGGGTGGGTTCGTGTGAATCGGGGCAGCAAACAGCCAATCACGGATCACCGTCAACATTCCTAGCCACACCCTAGCAACCATTATTGACCACCCTAGCAACCTAAACCCACACAGGCATATCTTCAGATCTGAGTGTCATAGAGACATGGGGGTTGGTTTATATCATTCATACTGACAAGCAGCCTTTGGATTATCATGATTGGCTGCTGTCAAGCCACTCCCTAGTAACCAAAAAGAGTACCCTAGCAACCGTTCAGCAAGACCTATATCTTTGTATCAGAATATCGTAGAGACATGGGAGTTGCTTCTTTTGACTCATGCTAACAAATAGGACTCCAAACATGCTACACATGCTAGCAGTGAATAGAGAAATGCTAATGGTGATTAGCTCACTGCTAGATCAGGCTAAGAACTTCATATAACTCCAACTAGTAACTGCCTAGCAACACCCAAGCAACCACCTCATGTACCATAGCAACCGCCCTAGCGACCACTCCAGGTACCCTAGCAACCGCATAGCAACACCTTAGCAACCACCCCAGTTACCCTAGAAACCACATAGCAACACCTTAGCAACCACCCAAGTACCCTAGCAACCGCCCTAGCAACACCATAGCAACCACCCAAGTACCCTAGCAACCGCCCTAGCAACCATCCTGAGTACCCTAGCAACCGCCCTAGTAACCACCCCAAGTACCCTAGCAACCACCCCGGTTACCCTAGCAACCGCCCTAGCAACCACCCCGGGTACCCTAGCAACTGCCCTAGTAACCACCCCAAGTACCCTAGCAACCACCCCAGTTACCCTAGCAACCGCATAGCAACACCCTAGCAACCACCCTGGATACCCTAGCAACCGCCTTAGCAACCACCCCTGGTACCCTAGCAACCACCCTAGTAACCACCCCAGGTACCCTAGCAACTGCCTAGCAACACCCTAGCAACCGAGTGCAGCGATTTGCCACTGCAAGCACCATTCACATTTTCTTCAGGAAATGTACATTCTAGTTATTATTATTATTATTATTTTATTTTTTTAGTTTTTTTTGTTTGTTTTTAATTATTATTATTATTATTGTTTTATTTTTATTTTTTAAGAAAGTACACTGGCTTTTTTTTTTTTCTGGCTAGGTTCTTAATTCCATCTACAACATGTTTAAAACTTGTTAAAACTGATCTTCATAATGGTGTTCTATGAGCACAAAAATACTTTAAATATGACCTACAAACACAAACACACATACCCATGTAAACTAACTGGATGAGGATATCTAAAAAAAGTATGCCCACTTCATAACCCCAATGACATGTCCACTAGTCTCAGTAAGGGATGAATGAAGCAACTTATCTTATGATCCTGTAGATATGAAGGCCATATTCATGTATGTCTGTGGGGATTGTCATATCATTAAGGCTGCTGTATGAGTTTTCATCTTAAGACTACAGCTCAAAAGACAATATCACATTCTTTGTATTGATATTTGTTTGTTCTTTAACAGTGTCTTAAGTTTTTCAATAATGTGATTTTAACAACATACATTATGTTTAGCGAAGGGGGCTTGAGAAGTCAGTCTCTCTTCACCTTACTTTCATGAACAATCAGTTTTGCTAGAATTTGCTTAACATCTGAACTCAGTAAAATGCACATTATTGGGAATCTGTGTTGCAGATATGGCACATTTTTCAGAACCTTTACAATCTAGAAACTTATTGCAGCTAAAGAAAGTCTCAACAGGTATTCTGAGAATGATGAAATTATTCTAAGATGATACTGTGTCATTTTTTAAGGGCAAAGTTTCCAAAGTTTTCCACGGGGCAGCCGTGGCCTAATGGTTAGGGAGTCGGACTTGTAACCGAAAGGTTGCAGATTCGAGTCCCAGGTCCGGCAGAGATTGTCGGTGGGGTGAGTGATTAATCAGCGCTCTCTCCACCCTCAATACCATGACTGAGGTGAGACCCTTGAGCAAGGCACCGAACCCCCAAACTGCTCCCCGGGCACCGCAGCGATAGCAATATGGCTGCCCACTGCTCCGGGTGTATGTTCACAGTGTCACAGTCCGAGGTTGTGGCAGGGGACACAACGTCTCTGTTCCCTCCATCAGGGAACGAGGGTTACCATATGTAACCAAGACGTTCCCTGTCTGTCATTCACGTTCGACGTTGTGTCAAAGTAACGACACTAGGGGTCCCAGTTGAAAACACCACAACTAGCGGACTGCGTCACAAGTGCATGGAGTGCAAAAAAAAAACAGGTCCACGTGTTAAATAAATACAACTCACCTCTGCGTGACCTTCCAATGCTCAAGAGCTTCAGCCAACCTTTCCTCACCTTTGCTTAAACATCTTGGAGAACATTGGGTGTCCGTCCCCCCCGGGCACTATGGCGACCACACCCTGCCCAGAGGGAGGTTGTCGTGCGAAATACACCTGAGGGCTCGCACTAGGGGAGCACTACAAAGGGAAGATCATGAACTGGGGAAGCGCCCGTAGGGAACAACGCTACAGCAAGCTTCTACACCGTGTCAGCTTCAGGATCCGCCAGGCTTGCGTTCAGGACTCCTGAAGAGACTGGTTCTACACGCAGATTGTAGAACCTGGCAAACGTGTTAGGTGTAGCCCAACCTGCAGCTCTGCAAATGTCTGTTAAAGAGGTCCCGTTCGCTAGCGCTACCGACGCTGCGATGCCCCTGGTGGAGTGGGCGTGCACCCCCAGCGGGCAGGGCACACCACTGGCCTGGTAGGCCAAACGAATCGCATCCACAATCCAATGGGAAATTCTTTGTTTGGAGACAGCCTTCCCCTTCTGCTGTCCTCCAAAACAGACAAAGAGCTGACTCGACCGTCTGAAGCTTTCAGTACGATCTCTGATCGTCCTGAAATCTCTGAAGTCCTCCTGGTCGTGTCCAGGGACCATACGTGGAGGTTCCAGAGATCATATTGTGCCCTTCCCCTTTGAAAGGAGGTCCTTCCTCAGGGGAATGCGCCAGGGAGGAATGGGGAAGAGGAGCACCAGCTCTGAGAACCAAACCCTGTTGGGCCAGTAGGGGGCCACCAACAGGATCTGCTTTCTGTCATCCCTGACTTTGCACAGGGTCTGTGCAATTAGGCTCACTGGTGGAAACGCATACTTGAGAAGGCCCTGGGGCCAGCTGTGTGCCAGTGCATCTGTGCCGAGGGGTGCCTCGGACAGACCGTACCACAACTGGCAGTGAGTAGTTTCTATCGAGGCAAAGAGGTCAATCTGGGCCTGACCGAAAAGACTCCAAATCAGCTGAACCGTCTGAGGGTGAAGTATCCACTCGCCCCAGAGTGAAGTCTGTCGGGAGAGTGCGTCTGCTACCCGATTGAGTTCGCCCAGTATGTGGGTGGCTCGTAGAGACTTGACATTGTATCAACACCAAAGGAGGAAACAGCAGGCTAGCTGTGACATGCGGAAGGACCGGACACCGCCCTGGTGTTTGTCGCAGTGCTGTCTGACCGGACCAGCACGTGTTTGCCCTGAACCAAAGGTCGGAACCTCTTCAGGGCTAAAAACACTCTCAACAGCTCGCGGCAATTGATATGCCAATACAGCCGAGGGCCCGTCCAGACCCCCGCGGCTGCTTGCCCGTTGCATACAGCGCCCCAGCCCGTGTTGGACCCATCTGTCGTAACCAAAATGCATCTGGACACTTGTTCTAGGGGAACTCCTGCCCGCAGAAACTAAATGTCTTTCCAAGGCCCGAAGGTTTTTAGACATACAGGTGTGACGTGCACCCGGTATGAACCTTGGCGCCATGCCCATCTCAGGACACGGATATGCAGCCAGTGCTGTAACGGTCTCATGTGCATCAGGCCCAGCGGCATGACGGCGGCTGAGGATGCCATGTGACCCAGGAGCCTCTGAAATTGTTTGAGGAGGACCGTTGGGCTGCGTGATAGCTTCTGGATGCAGCTCAACACTGACTGTGCACACTCCGGGGAAAACCCCAGATGGGCCAGATGGTTGAGGAACATGTCCCTGTGTTTGCATACCAACTCCTGAGAGTGTGCTATGACCAGCCAGTCGTCGAGGTAATTGAGGATGCAGATGCCCACCTCCCGGAGAGGTTTCTTCAGCTTCTGCGATTTTCGTAAAGATGCGGAAGACAGGGAGAGCCCAAATGGAAGGACTTTGTACTGAAATGCTCGACCTTCGAAGGCAAACCGTAGGAAGGGCCTGTGCCTTGGAAGAATCGAGACATGAATGTCTTTCAGGTCTATCACCACAAACCAATCCTGGAACCTGATACAGGTGACAATGTGTTTGAGGGTTAGCATTCTGAAGGGGAGCTTGTGAAGGGCCCGATTCAGAATCCTCAGATCCAGGATTGGTCTTAAACCACCACCTTTCTTGGGTACAATGAAGTAGGGGCTATAAAACCCTTTCTTCATGTCTGCCGAGGGGACCGGCTCTATGGCGTCCTTCGCCAGAAGGGTTGCGATTTCCGCCCAAAGAACAGGTGCACTCTCATCCCGAACCGCGGTATAGAGGACAACGCTGAACTTGGGCGGGTTCCATGCGAATTGGATAGCATAGCCGAGTCGGATGGTTCTGAGAAGCTAGCGAGAGAGGTTGGGTAACTCGAGCCAAGCTGCAAGACTCTCTGCTAACGGTCTCAGGGGGACCACCGATGTACCTCGGGTGGGTACGGTGTGACTGAGTGGTAAGTCACGTTCTGGCTGAAAAAGGAGCCTTCCACGACTTAGTCAGTTCCTCATGCACTTCCGGGAAGAAAGGAACTGGGGTAGAATGCGGCCGAGAACCGCGGTCATTACCCAGATACCAATCGTCCAGCCGCGAACGCTCGATCCCGATCGCCTTGGCCGCCCGTTTAAGCATGACCGCCATTTCCGCATCTGCCACACACAGGGCTAGAGGGTCGCAGGGAATTACCCAGCGAAGAACCACTCATTCCCTCCCGTTCTTCACCAACACGCGCCGCAGCGACCTCGTACCTGGAAGTAGAAGGACCAGCAGTGGAAGCGGTTGGTGCGAGCCGCGGTCTTTTAGTAAAGAACGCAACTCGCGAGCGGAGTGTGCCGAGGGGCATGTCCTCAGAAGCAGGACATCCCCCTTCAGCGAACGCTGCTTCAGCATGCTCACGACCCAAACACTGAAGACAGAGCTCATGCCGATCGCTCTGGGAGAGAAGCCGCAACCAGAAGGACACGGAAGGAAAGGCATTGTAAACACAAACCAACCGTGTCTGACTCTTTTAGAGAAATTTGCTCTTTCAGTTTTAATAAGAGGAAATCTGCTCCTCAAGATTCGCCATCGAAGCACCCAGGGGACTCTCACTGCTGCCGCATCTGAGAAGGAAGAGACCGCTGCCCGTGCCGTAGATCCAACGACAAAGAGGTGAGTGACGCTGCTTCTCAACAAAGAGATACTGCATTCGGCTCCGAAGAAATAGAACAATGAGTAGCGCCTAGCCACCTCCACTTATACCCAGATCTTTCGGTGAAGCGCGGTTCTGTGATCAGTAAATCTTCATCCAAAGGCCAGAGGGCGCTCTCATTCTCATGCGGAAACTCCAAATACGCCAGAAGAAACATAGGAAATGCATCTTTGCTATCGCTGCAGCTGAGTAAACAAGGTTTAACTGCTTTCATTGATTCAACATGACTAATAAATCCACAACTACAACAATATATGGTTTATCTGAGTTTTTATTATTATATTTTTACTTATAATACATTTTATAATAATGCAATGTCTTTATCACTGCTTAGAATACTATGCGTGCCTTATTCTGTGCAAAAAGCTACACCATCTCACAGAAAGATTGATGACTGATGTTATGAAGTGGGTTTGGAGTAAAAACGTGTTAAATGTGATTTTTTTTAACGTGCTTTTAGATGTAGCAAGATGTCTGGACAGAGTCATAGTTCACTGAGAAGCTATGCAAACAGCTGTCGTTATCGCGACAAATATGCTTATAAATCAGGAACAAAACATTTATGGCTGAATTTATAAATTGCTTACTTTTCTTTTATTGTGGGGATAATGATTTATAAATTATAAATTGATTATTTACTAATGCTTATCTAATGGTTCATAGTGTGTAGTTATTATAAAGTGTTACCAATAAATGACTATCCCTACAGTATAAATTCCGGGTATCTTTTGTTCTTTGAAACCACACTAATGGGGAAGACTGCTGACTTGGCAATGGTCCAGGAGACATTGACACCCTCCACAAAGAGATTAAGTCACAGAAGGTCATTACTGAATGGGGTGGCTGTTTACAGAGTGATGTATCAAAGCATATTAAATGCAAAGTTGACTGGAAGGAAGAAATTGGGTAGGCAAAGGTGCACAAACAACAGGGATGACCACAAGCTTAAGAATACTGTCAAGTAAAGCCAATTCAAACACTTGGGAGAGCTATGGAGTAGAATGAAGCTGGTCAGCGCATCAAGAGTCACCACACGTCTTCAGGAAAAGGACTACCAAGCCACTTCTGAAACTGAAACAACGTCAGAAGCATCTTACCTGGGCTAAGGAGAAAAAGAACTGGACTGTTGCTCAGTGGTCCAAAGTCCTCTTTTCAGATAAAAATAAATTTTTGCATTTCATGTTGAAATCATGGTCCCAGAGTCTGAAGGAAGACTGGAGAGGCACAGAATCCAAGCTGCTTGAAGTCCAGTGTGAAGTTTCTAAAGTCAGTAATGATTTAGGGTGCCATGACATCTGCTGGTGTTGGTTCATTGTGTTTTATCAAGTGCAAAATCAATGAAGCCATCTACCAGGAGATTTTGGAGCACTTTATGCTTCTATCTGCTGACAAGCTTTATGGAGATGCTGATTTCCTTTTCCAGCAGGACTTTAGCACCTGCCCACAGTGCAACCACCACTTGCAGGTGGTTTGCTAACCATGATATTACTGTGCTTTATTGGCCAGCCAACATGCCTGACCTGAACCCCAGTGAGAATCTATTATATATTTTCAAGAGAAAGATGAGAAACAGTCGATCCAACAATATACAGATGATCTGAAGCCTCAGTAGTGCCTCAGCAGTGCTATAGGCTGATCACTTCCATGCCACACTTCACTGATGCTGTAATTTGTGCTAGGAGCAAGTAATTTGCTGTAATATGCGCTGCCGACCAAGTACTGAGTGCATAAATGACTTTTCTGTTTTGCAAATCCATTTTTTGATTGATCTTAAGAAATATTCTTATATTTTGAGATACTGGGTTTTTGACTTTCATGAGCTGTAAGCTCTAATCATCAAAATTAAACCAGTCAAATTGACTGCCGTTCCAGTGCAATTTTAACGGGTAGAAAGTTGGAAAAACACTGGTAACAGGTTGCCTGGAACGCAGAATAAGCCCAGTGGTGTAGTTGTGCCTGGAAAGGTATTCATTTAAGTTTTTTTTTTCGTTATAATGTACTGATTCAGATTAGTAATCAATAATTAATAATGATTTTACCACCACAAACAGTGACATTTCTGTCACTGTTGGCATCCTCTCTGACTGGGGTGCGGAATGAAGCGTGCGTGGGTGCAATCATATTTCAAAGTAAGCCGGTGCCACGGTCCTGACCGCATCAGTAAAGGCGTATACCCATCGTATAAAATGCTGTATAAAATGTCCCAACCAATGCATTTAATGATGATACATTTCGTTTCATTTTTTAAACCGTCACACCCTTACGAAAATTAACCATGGTTTTATTATAGTGAAAGTGTTGTACTAGTAACCAATAAAGTTTCTCATTATTACAAGAAAGTTTCTCATTATAATGAGATGTTCAGTCATTATTACGAGATACTTTCTCATTATTACGGGAAACTTTAATTATTATGAGAAACTTTGAAAATTGAAGAAAAAAGAAAGTTAGAGTTGTGTGTTATAAACTCACAATTGAGAGAAAAAAGTCAGAATTGCAAGATTCAAACTCGCAATTGTGAGAAAAAAGTCAGAATTCTGACTTTATTTCACGCAATTCTGACTTAATAACTTGCTATTGCAACTTTTATTTCTCAGAATTGCGAGATTATATCACACAATTCTGATAAAAAAAAAAAAAAAAAGTCAGAATTGTGAGTTAAAAGTCGCAATAACCTTTTTTATTTTTTTATTCAGTGGCAGAAACGGGCTTCCATAATGACTTCAGTTTGTTATTAGTATAATATTACTATATGTTCAACACTCTTACAGTGTAATTGAATTGAAATTGTAATATCACCAAAATACATCTGAAGACTGGATATTTAAAGTGTACTTAAGTATACTTGGAATAGTTCCACTTTAGAACAAACAAGTATATTTAATACAGCTTTAGTTTTTACTTCAGCTCTGCTTTTGCACAACTAAAATGCATTTAGTACAAAATTAGTTGGTCCAATTTAACAGACTTTAAGTATACCAATTTATAATGTGCCACAAATATATTTTGTTATACTAAAATGCATACAAAATAAATTGTACTTAAGTATACTATGTTTTCACTAGGGGCATTAGTGTTGTAAAAACATTTTTGTGTAACAAAAAAGTTACACAAATGGTGTGTGGGTGTTTGTCTTGGTTGATTAGTGATCTTATTTTCTGTACCACTCCATATGAAAGCCTCTGGTGATATGGCAGGAAGTCAGAAAAAGAATGTCCTTTTTTTTTTGTGGAACAGGGCATCGTTAATTGCTGTTATGAGTTCTGTCTCCATCTCCCTCTCTCTTTCACTGTTAGTCATTCCCAGATGGCCAGCTCTCTTTCATTAATTAGAGGTGGGGGGCTTGGGGTTTGTGGGGAATGAACATAGATGGGGGATAGAGCTTTACTATTGTGGAAAAAGCATGGATGTAATTTGGCTTACTGATTGTGGATTTTTCTCTGTAATGCGAGGGTAATTGCTCCTCTGAACAACATAAGGTTTGTCTTGGAAAGTTTGCTGCAGTGATCATCTGGCCGGGATTCAGTCCCGTACTCAGGGGAGAGACCAAGGAGTTCACTTTTAAGTGAATGCCATCACCATTGACACTTCATAGAGCTCAAAGTTTATATTCCACACAAACCACTGATGAAATAGTAGGCCATGACAAGTCTTTCTGGTTAACCTGGAGGGTGAACCAACTTCAGGCTGAGCCTTGAGTTTCGCTAATGTTAGTTTAATCAATTAACTACATACATCATAAACATGTACATCCAGGGTAAAGTTGAGGATAATCTGACACAGCGACTGTCGTAACTGACAAAAAAATTGTATAGTCTGACCGGGGCTTTACACATGCTTCACCTATGATGTGGCACTTTCAGGTATCCTCATAGACAATCCTGGCTAAGGCCTTTATGCTTTATGACATGTTTGCACTATTACTGAGCAAACAGTTTGTAGAATTTGTCTTTGAGGCAGAGTGTTATGGAAAATGTAACAAAATTAACATTCTAATGGTAGGCCAGTTTTTCATAATTTTCATAAGCTCTGATTCCAGTAAGCAATCCTGACCACAAGCTCTCAACAGAACCATAATGAGCCATCTATCACAACAGACCCTAGCTCCCTGAAGGCCCTTACCACAACCATTAGATAGCTTACACATTCCTGGTGTGGTTATAATTACCCCGCATTCTCTTGGTCTTCCAATACTCATAACCTCTTATCTGATGTAACCTAAACCCCAGTCAACTTTAACCCATGTTGCCTGTGCCGCCTCCTTAAGACTAACAAAAGGCAATTGTGAAAGGCCCAACAGTGGCAGCTGCCAATTGTCCTGCCTCTTTGACAGACCCTGGATCATCTAAATGATGAAACTGATCCTAGATCAGACCAGGCGTGTCCAGAGGATCTGCAGAAGGGGAAACCCCAAATAATACAGCAAGAATGTGGAGCTGAAGTTTAGAAAAAGAATGAATCTTGAATTAAAGCTGCAAGCAGCGTTGATGGACTCTAGCCATCAGCACAAAAGCCACCCCGGTGGCATGAGGAAAACGGTGCACATGCATTTACAGTAATTCTCTAGCAGTCTGGATTTAAGGGTTACAACAATGAAAGGGTTACACTATAAGATCAACACACACACACACACACACACAGAGAGAACAACATATAAAACTTTGGTAACACTTTACAATGCACTTTCATTTGTTAACATTAACTTTAATAGTTAACATGGATAATAACTATAGAGCATTTATTAATATTAATGAATAGTAAGTTTAGAATTTACTAATGCATTATAAAAATTTGTACTTCAAATGTTGACGTGTATATTGTTCATTGTTATTTCATGTTAGTTAATTCATTACAAATACAAATTCATTACAAAAATTCATTACAAAAGTGTAGCTACTGGCTGATCATTAAACAGTCCACACTTCCGAAATACTGATGTCCATACGTTTTATTTTTAGATATGGAACACGTGAAAACTATATACAAACAGAAACAAAGAAAACATAGTTGTACACGCAACAATTCAAAGGACATCTATGCAATTAGAAAAATATACAAAACATCAACACATTTACCGTGTTTGCCTGGTGACCAGCAGTAGAATGGTAAGGAGCTCTATCATGTGTATATGAATTCCAGTCTCGTCATTCAGTTTGTGCCAACACTTCCAGGTTAAATTAATCAGTAAGCATCACGTGACATTCAATTTAAATAAACTTGACACAATAACACAATACCAACCAAATTAACGCACACACAACAAATACACAATTTAAATTGTGAAGTCATAAAAATACAAAAATATGAATATTAATCCCTAAAAATTGCAAATACATCATAAACGCTTTGGGGAACGCCATTGGCGAACCACGCTCTGAATGGGTGACCCCCTATCTCCTTCCTCACCCACCAGATCGGTAGCCTGTTCTCTGGGTTCGGAAGCCCGCTCTGCGGCTACTTCCTCCCGAGAAATGGGCTCGGCGCTCCAACTCTCTCCCTCTGAGGAGGAAGATGAGAAGGTTGCCGCTGAGGATCCGCTCCCTCAGTCGCCCCGGTATGAAGAGCTGCTGGAGGTGGTAACTCGTGTGGTGTCACGCCGAGAAACAACATGAGCCGCAGAAAAGCAGACTAGATGAACGCTTTCTGCGGACTAAATTACCAGGACCGCTGAGGGTAGCCCCTCCCAGGGACGAGCGGGTAGCACTGCATTACACGGTGTCCGTCTCTCCTCGGGGCCCTCAGGAGATCAGTCTGCCACCCTTGCCAGGGTTACAGGGCGCAACGGTCTCCAGCGAGCCAATACCTCGGGTTTCTCCGCCCGCTTGCGTAGCGGAACCGAGGGGTTTGCCACCCCTACGGGGGTCTCTAGAGCAGTTAGTTCGGAGTTTCTCTGCCGGTCCGACGTTACAGGGTACTGAGCTAGCAGCTCAGGGAACACCAGAGGCCAGCCTCGAGAGGCTGGTTCCCTTAGTAGACTATTTAGCAGCGTAGAAACTATTGCCAAACATGTCTCAATGGGTCCTGCGTACTATAGAAAAAGGGTATCACATTCAGTTCGGCGCTCCGCCGCCACCTTTCGACGGGGTCTTTCCCACTCTGGTGGGCTCCGAGCAGGCTCTGGTCATGGAACAAGAAGTAAACACCCTCCTGAGGAAGGAGGCCATCGAGGTGGTCCCTCCTCACGAGAGGGAGGCCGGGTTTTACAGCCGGTACTGCATAGTTCCAAAGAAGGACTCTAACTCTCAAGTAAGTTGTGTGTCAAATCAAGTCCGAGGACTGGTTTGTCACAATAGATCTAAAAGACACCTACTTCCATGTCTCCATCCTCCCTCAACACAGGGAGTTTCTGAGGTTTGCTTTCAGGGGCGAAGCTTACCAATATCGAGTTCTTCCTTTCTGCCTAGGACTCTCCCCTCGTACGTTCACAAAATGCGTGGATGCAGCTCTGGCTCCCCTGCGACTCCAGGGCATCCGCATATTAAACTACATCGACGATTGGTTGATTCTACCTCACTCAGAGCAGTTCACGGCTCGACATCGAGATGTCGTGCTCGCTCACATGAGAACATTGGGGTTGAGACTGAATGTCAAGAAAAGTGTGCTATCTCCATTACAGAGGACCACTTACCTAGGCGTGGTGTGGGATTCGACCACGATGCAGGCATGTCTGTCACCTACTCGGATCGAGTCGATCCTTACTGCAGTCTCGAGAGTCATAGAAGGCCGGTCACTTACTGTAAAAGACTTTCAAAGGTTATTGGGTCTGATGGCAGCAGCGTCCAACGTGATACCTCTTGGCCTGCTGTACATGAGGCCCCTACAGTGGTGGCTCAAGAACAAGGGGTTCTCGCTGAGGGGAAACCCACTTTGCATGATCATGGTCACGCGGAGGTGCCTACGTGCCTTAGACATGTGGAAGAAGCCTTGGTTCTTGTCTCAGGGTCCAGTGCTGGGAGCTCCTTGTCGCCGTGTGACGCTAGCGTCCCTCGCTGGTTGGGGAGCGGTCATGAGTGGCCGCTCTGCCCGTGGTCTGTGGAGTGGTCGCCATCTCGAATGGCATATCAATTGTCTAGAGATGCTGGCCGTGTTTCGAGCAGTGAGACACTTCCTCCCGGACCTCAAAGATCACCATGTGTTGGTGCGCACCGACAACACAGTGATGGTCTATTATATTAACCACCAGGGAGGTCTGCGTTCGCGCCTCTTGAACAAGTTGGTGCACCAGATCCTTCTGTGGTCCCAGGACAAACTCTTTTCACTGAAAGCAGTTCACATTCCTGGGCATCTCAATTTGGGAGCAGACATCCTGTCGAGGCAGGGGCCAAGGCCCGGGGAATGGATGCTTCACCCAGAGGTGGTGAAGCAGATTTGGAGAGTGTTTGGCCAGGCTCAAGTGGACCTCTTTGCGACTCAGGAGACATCGCAATGTCCCCTCTGGTTCTCTCTGACTCATCCAACTCCACTGGGGCTGGATGCCATGGTACAGACGTGGCAGAGGCTTCGTCTGTATGCTTTTCCCCCGATCGCTCTGCTCCCAGGAGTTCTGGAGAGAGTACGCCGGGACAGGGTGCGTCTACTATTAGTAGCCCCGTACTGGCCGGGCCGAGTATGGTTCTCTGACCTGATTTCCCTTCTCGACGGATCTCCATGGGAGATTCCCGTCAGGAGGGATCTCCTCTCACAGGTGGGAGGCACCATCTTCCACCCCCACCCGGAGATGTGGAAGCTGTGGGTGTGGCCCCAACTGAGGTTGTTGAGACCATCCTCCAGTCCAGAGCTCCTTCTACGAGTAAAGCGTATGCTATAAAGTGGAAGTTCTTCACTTCTTGGTGTGAAGACCGCCAGCTTGACCCAATTAACTGCCCGGTTGGTACAGTTTTGGAGTTCTTGCAGGCTCGGTTTTCCACGGGGATAGCCCACTCCACCGTGAGGGTGCTCGTGGCGGCAATATCGGCTTACCACACCCCTCTTGATGGCCTTCTAGTGGGAAAGAATCCCCTAGTTACGCATAGTTAAGCATACTGGACCCAGGTGAGGAAGCTCTAAACATTTCGGGTCGCAGCGCTAGCAATACTGGAAACACAAAATGCAGGAAATACCAAGATAGTTACCTGAACTATGGTTTTATTCCATTTTCTCGAAGCAAAGAGTCCCTGACCCAGCCACAGTGCATTATCTGTGCCAAAGTTCTTGCTAACGAATGCATGAGGCCGTCCAAATTAATAAGACATTTGCAGATGGCTCATCCCCAATACCGCAACAAGCCCAGAGCATTTTTTGAGCTCAAGGCAAAAGAATTGACACACACCCAAAATGAGATGAGGGACGTCACAGCTACTGACAAGAAACTTTTAAAAATATCGTACACAGTTGCTGAAAAAATCGCCAAAGCAAAGAAAGGGCATACAGTTGCAGAAACTTTGATTTTGCCATGTGCAACAGAGATCGTCAAGGAATTATTCGGAGAGGATAAATCAAAACAACTGGCCAAGATACCATTATCAAATAATACGGTCAAACGTCGCATCGCAACAATGTCAGAAGACATGAGGGATCAGCTTTGTGCGCGACTTCGTGGTAATAAATTCACACTTCAAATAGACGAGTCTACCGACGTGTCAAAAATGGCACAACTCCTCGCATACATTTGTTATGAATGGGAAAATGAGATAAAAGAAGATTTTTTGTTTTGTAAAGAGCTTTGTATCATGACGACGGCAAACAATATTTTTGAAACTCTTGATCATTTCATCAGAACAAATGAGATCAACTGGATTGACTGTATTGGGGTCTGTACTGATGGAGCTGCCGCGATGACTGGCAGGCAGTCTGGGGTAGTTCAGCGAATCAAAGAGGTTGCTCCGCTGACTGTCTCAACGCACTGCTTTTTGCACAGAGAGGCGCTTGCTACAAAAGAAATGGAACCCAGTCTTTATGGAGTTTTGGACGTGGCCGTAAAAATTGTGAACTTTGTAAAAGCCAGAGCCACCAACTCCAGGTTATTCACTGCTCTCTGCGAAGAGGTCGGCGCTGATTATCATACCCTGCTGATGCACACTGACGTGAGATGGCTGTCCAGAGGGCGGGTGCTGATGCGTCTGTTCAGCTTGAGGGAGGAGTTGCATGATTTTCTTGCAGACAAAAGACCAGACCTTGCAGTTTTTGGACGAAGACAAATGGCTTGCGCAACTCAGCTACCTTTCAGACATATTCGGTGAAATGAACAAGCTTAACAAAGCAATGCAAGGTGCAAGCATAAACACTGTGGTGCAGCATGAACGAGTAGAAGCTTTCAAAAGAAAACTACACATGTGGAAAACCCGTGTCTCCTCAGGAATCAGTGACATGTTTGAGCACACCCATGCATTTCACGAGTTAACACTTACGGATAATAAACAGAGTAAAAGGTTATGCGTATTTGGCGTGCTGTCCGGGAGAGAGCTCCGAGCTCGGTAGTCTTTCCCGAGCCCGGGGCACTCCCCCTGCCCAGGAGAGGGGTCCGAGCTCGGCATTTGGCCCGAACCCAAAGCGCTCCCCCAAAAGGCTAATAATTGCAGGACAGCAGCCAGAGTAAAACTCAATGACCCCCCCAAAATTTGCCTAGCTTAGGCTGAAGGGATGCTGGACGGTTGTAGTAGCGGGCTTTGCTGTAGTGGGGGAGAAGAACACTGAAGGGGTTCCTGCAGAAACTGAGGTGGCGGAAAAAGGCTCCTGTGGGAGCTGGCACTGCTGCGGCAGTGAAGAACTATGAAATGAGGCTCCTGCGGGAGCTGACACTGCTGCGGCAGTGAAGAACTATGAATGAGGCTCCTACGGGAGCTGGCACTGCTGCGGCGGTGGAGACCTATGAATGAGGCTCCTGCGGGAGCTGGCACTGCTGCAGCGGTGGAGACCTATGAATGACGCTCCTGCGGGAGCTGGCACTGCTGCGGCAGTGGAGACCTATGAATGAGGCTCCTGCGGGAAATGACACTGCTGCGGCAGTGAAGATCTATGAATGAGGCTCCTGTGGGAGCTGGCACTGCTGCCAGCTCCCGCAGTGGCAGGGAAAAAAAAAGTGGCAGGCATCAAAGCTTGAGTCGTCAGCGGAGGCCTCCTCGTGCTAGTGACTGCTCCTGGAGTGGAAGAAAGAGAAGGGATAAGAGGGGAAAAAGGCAGGCATAGAAGCTTGTGTCGTCAGCGGAGGCATCCTCACGCTAGTGACAGCTACTGGGGCGAAAGAAAGAGGAGGTATAAAAGGTGAAAATGGCAGGCATCGAAGCCTGTGTTGTCAGCGGAGGCATCCTCACGCTAGTGACCGCTCCTGGAGTGAAAGAACGAGAAGGGATAAGAGGGGAAAATGGGAGGAATCGAAGCTTGTGTCATCAGCGGAGGCCTCCCTGAGCTAGTGACAGCTCCAGGAGTGGAAGAGGGGAAGGAATAAGAGAGGAAGATGGCTGGCATTGAAGCTTGTGTCATCAGTGGAGGCATCCTCACGCTAGTGACCGCTCCTAGGGCAGAAGAAAGAGAGGAAATGGAAGGCGTCAAACTTGGGTCATCCGCGGAGGCATGCTCACGCTAGGGACAGGAAGTATACTTGAGCTAGGGTTGGATGGCGGTACTGAGGCCATGGCTAGAGGAAGAGATGAACTGGTGTTAAAGGGGTTCAGTTGATGATAATTCGGTGAGCTTCTTTGAAAGGAAAGCGATCTGACCACGTAAAAGGTCTTGAAGGCATCTGACAAATTTATGTCCTGATGCAGTGGGCTATCAAGGGTGGTTCCTTCATGTTTGCTTCAGCTGCTGTAGCTCATGGCGTTTGTGACATACAGGAAAAAGGCAGGAAGCCTGTAGTCTGCACTGTTAGCGGCGGGAGCCTTGCGCTATGTCTGCTACGGGAAAAAAGGGGGTTAGAGGTAGTAGATGGAAATTCTGAGATGTGAGGACCTGCATTGCGAGCGTCCTTCGACTGCAGAAGCTGTAGGCCAGAGGACTGGGGAAACTGTATTTCGAAGCACTCAGCGACAAAATGTGGCTATAAAAATAAAAAAAGAGAAAGAAATAAGTACTAATAAATAAAACAAACTAAAATTGGCAATCTTTAAAAAGATATAATTGATGAAAGGCATGAATTTTCCTCTTAACCACGAAGTGAAGAAAGTATTGAAATGGCTAGCCAGCCAAGCTGCTCATCAGCTGGTAATGTTAGACACTTTAAGAGAGGTGCCTAGCATTATGCGCTTCATATATGAATTAGTTGCAGGTTACATTTGTTCAATAATTGTTCATTTATGACATGCCTTTATTATTATTAATCTTTTATTTATGATTGTTTAATTTCATTTACTTTCTTGGATATGGTTATTATATCCAAGAACCAAATAATCGTATCTGTCTTATACAATGTGTAATTAAATACGAGTGAAACGCTTGTAAAAATACTCAAAGTTTGAATAATTTCAGTGGGTATTCTAAGCACTTGGTCATAGGTACATGATGACATTAACATCTGATGATGTTGTGACGTCATTTAACATACGGCGTTTGGGGCCGAAAGAGCCGCGGTGAAGGGCTGAGTTGAAGCGGGTAACGAGTCAGGCTTTGCTGCAGTGAGAACTGGGACGCGCCCCGGACTTGTTGAAGGCCTGCTGCTGCGACCAGAACACTCGCAATGAGCCAGGTCTTGTGTGAAAAGATGGCGGTATCGAGTGAGAGGAGTTTGAGGCTTGCTCGATCTACTGACTGCCTTGGCAGCTGGAGTGGATTTTGAAGTGAGGTTGGCTGATTGTAGGGAGAGATGAATAGATCGTACAGATCCGCTTTGCTTCCCCTCCGTGAGGATGATGCATTGGAATTGATAAGCGTTTGCCTGAGGCTTAAATACTGTCCGCTTTCCTGTCGGAGGACTTGATGGTGCGGCCAAATGATACGAGAAAGCGGAGGGAGTTGGAGAAATTGCGTGGCTGGGCAAACGGGGTGGCGGCCGCAACTCGACCCAGCTCTAAATGAGGAGCAGGCAGCTGATTTTCTGTGGATCAGAAACCCTTTGGCTGAGAACATTGAAACAAAGCTTCCAACTACACTGCCTTCAAGACTTCTGGAAGAGCTTATAGAAATATCTTCTGATGCCAGCCTGAAAGCCCATTTCAGTGAAGTTTCACTGGAATCATTCTGGTCTGAAATTGCAGAAGAACACCCTGTCTGTCACACTGCTGCAATGAAGGTGCTGATTCCCTTTAGCACCACCTACCTTTGTGAAGCTGGGTTTTCAACCATGACAGCCCTTAAAACCAAATACAGGGCCAGGCTGACCCTTGAGAATGATATGCATCTTGCCCTGTCAAAGATCTCTCCACGTATTGACCAAATTATTACTCACTGCCAGCAGCAATCCTCACACTGATTGATAAAGCATAACAAATAACATGCAAGTATAAAATTGTAATAGCCTATATTATTTTTTTCCCTTATACACCAGTGTGAATACTGATATTTAGGGCCCGAGCACCGAGGAGCAAGCCAGAGGCTTGCACCGTAGGTGCAGAAGCCCTCTTGTTTTCGTAAGGATTATTCTTATTAGGGCCCGAGCCCAAACTGGGCGAAGGCCCTATTGTTCTTCTAAGGATTTTTCTTTTTTTTAAATTTTTTTTTCAACCTTCCAGGGGTTTTGGGGGGGTTTAACATGCTCAAAAACTCTTGAAATTTTGCACACACATTGGAATCCGCGGCCATCAGGACACCGCAGAGGCTGGGACCCAGGCGTGGCACAGGGGCTCTACGGCGCCCCCTGGAACACAGTCAGAAATCTTGATGTATAGCGCACACATACTTCCACGTATTCATATGAAACTCGGCACACATATAGATCTCACTAAGCCACACATCTTTCGTACTCTATGTCATGGGCTACGCCCAACAGGAAGTGAGCTATTCAGGGCTGTTTAAAAAACACATGCTCTGGAATTTGATATACTCCTCCCAGGATTTCCATAGGATTGTCACCAAACTCTGTCAGCATGATCTGAAGACATTGGCGATGCTAAATTGCGAAAAGAATTTTGAACCCTGCGTTCTCAAAATAATCACTCCAAATAACTTTTTTTTTAATTACTCAAAACGATATTTAGGCTACGATATGTCTATTTGTCAAACTAAGAAAACAGTCTGCTTTGATGACGCACTTCTATATTTTTTTTCTGCTTTCCAGTGCAAGGATCACTTGCGGCGTGTCGGCCCTCTTTCACCCACATCTCCGCAAATCTTTGCGCAGGGAAAGAGGCAACCCCTGGCCCGTTTACTGAAATGAACAGTAGGCTGTTCAGCGTGGAGACATTCATTCTGTTTCTGCCATCGGTGAGAATATGGTTCATTGCACTGAATCCTCGTTCACACTCAGCCGTTGAAATGGGAAGAGTAGAGACAATTGTGAGCACTTTGCGCACATTCTCTCCGATGATGCCATGACATTTAAATTCGTGGAATTCTTTGAGGAGTACGGGACTTGATGTAGCCTCAGCAGCAAGAGACTTGTGTATCTTAAGAAGTTTGTCATCCCCAAATAGGATGCGTTCATCTTCTTCTTTCTTCTTCTTTGACTGATTTAGGGCAGCGGCAGCAGAAATAATTCCGTTGTCATCCAGCCTGCGCTCAATGTTGTCGGCCAGGGAAACAAAGAATCGTTCGCAAAACATGTCTGCCTTTTGATGGTTTTCGTCACTTGGTTGAGACACTTGTACACCCTTGAACGTGTGGAAACATTCAAATTCATCATTCATGCTTTTCGCGTTCGCACCATCGGCTTGTCTCATACACCGCAGTGTTCTCAGTGCCACGTCCACCTTGGAATTAGCACTGACAGCTGTGGCATCTCTCCTCTGAAGAAACAGGGATAAGGCCTGCAGGGTCTCCAGCGCGTCTTTTACCAATGACATCTCCACCAAAAAAAGCCACTGTGTCATCATAAATGCCCCTACACCTGGCCCTCTCCGTAGCAGATCTTGATTGGTCTTCACTTAAATTTTCAAAAAGTTTAACCAACGCTGGATAGTTTTCCCAAAGAGCTGTCACAGACGTGCAGGACGAGGACAGCCAGCGCACGTCAAACGCTCTCCCTATCCTGCGAGCGTGTATCCCCAAGTTGGAAGCTGCAGACTCAAATGCTCTCATGTTTTTGGGGCTTTGAGAGAAAAATGAGTACAGAGAGTCAATGAACATCTGAAAATGACTTGCATCTGTAATTTGTTTTACAGCATCATGGACCGCAAGTTCTAACTTGTGATTCATACAGTGAATGGCGGTGAGGTTGGGGTTAATCTTTTCACGCAGGAGCATGGCCGCTCCTCTGTATCGGCCCATCATAGCTGCAGCCCCATCAGTTGCAAAGCCAAGCCGCGAGCGCAACATGTCTTCAGAGATGCCCTGCGCATCAAGACATTTTAACAGGACGTCACAGATGGCTGCTCCAGTGCATGACTGCAATTCAACAAATTGAAAGAAGAAGTTGCAGATTTCACCTTCATAGGGAATTCTAATGTAGATGATCAGGCATGTTTTATTTGACAGAGTTGCGCTCTCATCAATGAGAATACTGAATTTATCAGATGACTTTTTGATGAAGTCCACTAACTGAGCTGTCATTTTTTCTCCAATAAACATGAGCATATTACGACAAGCCTTGTCAGAATGAAGCATGTTTCCCAGGTTTACACCGTTGAGCTGTTGCAGTTCTACCAGCCGGGGCTGGATTTTAAATGAGAGGTCGTTTTGGCAGATCATATAGGCTGTACGCATGCAATTCTCAGTCGCTTTTAAACTCTTCTCATTATGTTTTCTCCACAGCGCTGCACTGCTTTCCACTGATTTTTCAATTGCGGTCTCTTGTCTTTTCTGCAAAATTTCTAGGCATTTTACATGGGACTGGCACTTTGCATGTTTGCTTATTTTGCCATTTATTTTTTTTGCCGACTTTGCTTTTATACCATTAATAAATGCAGAATTAATGTGAAGCCTCTCTTTTGTATATGGTCCTAAATCTCTAATGTCAGAGCAAGCCATACACTGAATTGACCCCTCTGTGGTAACAGCAAGCCACTCTCGACCCTCTCTCCATTTTGCAAAGCATCCTGGATCAATGCAGCCCCCAACCGTAGCCTCAGAAGACACATCGTTAGCATGTAAGCCTGGATCGTTCGTCAGATTAGCGTCATCATGGGGGTTCCCTTCAGTATAGGAGTTCCCATCTTTGTTTAAAACAGTAGCTTCTGTATTCTCATTCTCAGAATTTCTAGGATTTTTTCTAGTGCTGTCAAACGATTAATCGCGATTAATACTATACTATATATTTGTGCACTGTGTATATTTATTATGTATATATAAATACACACAAATGCATGTATAGATTAATGAAAAATATTTTAGATTTATATCTAAATTATTTATATTTATTTAGAATCTAAATTGTATACAGGTATAAATATATATACATATAAATATTTTGTTTTAATATATACATGTATGTGTGTGTATTTAAATGTACATAATAAATATACAAAGTAAACACAGATATAGAATGTAAACATAAACTTTTATTTTGGATGCGATTAATCGCGATTAATCGTTTGACAGCCCTAATTTTTTCGTGATGGTCCTGTAAAATACGATGATATGCTGCTCTGAATTCTTTTCATTTTTGTCTAATTTTGCTAGTTGTATTTTTCACATTGACATTGACCTTTAGTTGGTGCTTGGTGACATTTCGAAAAGACGTGCATGGAAGGCCACTGGAACAGGATCGCGGTATTGTCCTAGACGCAGTGTCATCTCTATTGTCACACGAGCGGGACTTAGAGCTGTAGCGCTGATAGCGAAAGTCAGCTTCTGGTTTTATTATTGTTTGCGCCAACAGCGTTTCGGTTAGATATATATTTAAAATACTTAAATATCTTATTTTTAGGAATTTTATCTATTTTTTTAAATAAGAATGAATGACTATGGGGGCGGGGGGATAAATTTTATCCCCACCAAGGATAAAAATAATTAAGCAGAGGTAGAGATATTCAGACCAGAGGGGGGGAAATCCCCCCCATCCCCCCCGGCAAATAAATGGGCGTGGAGGAGGCACTCTATAGTGCCACCTTTTGACAATATTTGGGGGTTCGTTTTTCCTACAGTCACCAAACTCTGAACATATATTGTTCACTTTAATCCGGACAACTTTCTAAGTTACATCCATTAGCTACGACCAACAGGAAGTTGGCAATTTTGGTTTGAATGTGGATTTTTGGAAAAATCAGGCTGTGGAATTTTAAATACTCCTATCAGGAAAAATAAGAAATTCACACCAAACTTTTTCTGCATGATGCCAAGATACTGAAGATGCTAAATTGCAAGCGGATTTTGGATATCTTGAACGGTGTTGACGTGGTGATTTATTAAAGTAACAGTAAAAACAACAAACATAATTTTATTATATCTTTAAAATGCAACATTCAAACTCTTTTAAACTTTTTTCATACAGAGAACTAGTCATTCTGTGGAAGTATGCAAGAATTCACCCAAATCCAAAATTCTATGAATTGAAGAAAATTAAAAAAAACAAATAGACATTTCATCTTACTCTGCTCCAATGTGTGTGTGTATCTTTTAACCCATCAGAAAAAAAATACATTCACACAGTCAGTTGATATGTAGTTTACTTTTATATAATTACAGAAACAAATACATAAAATAAGTTATTATGGATCATAAAATGTGTAATTAACAATTTATAGTGAGGTCTCTTTTTTGGTTAACATTAATTAATGCATCAACTAATATGAACTAACAATGAACAATATATTTTGACAACATTTATCAATCTTTTTTAGAGTTAGTTAATAAAAATATTCCTGTTCATGTTAACTCACAGTGCATATAAACTAATATTAAAATACAACTGTGCATTTTAATTACATAATACATGTTGAACTTAATAATAATTAACATTAATAAATGCTATCTAATTATTTTTCTTGTTAACTAATATAATTAACCTAATCACACATGGAGGTCACTACAGTGGACAGATATTTGGAAATATCACACTGGTGGACTCAGCATAGTGTGATTCAGCCTTTTGTATCAATTAATGACCTTGCTATTCCATGCTAACTTGTCATTAGCGGTTATGAAGAGACATTTCCATAATTTTCTATAAAAAGTGCTGATCCACCATTTGGGCTGGATACGGACTGGATCAGGGTGACTGAAGTGACCATCTGATCTGGATACAGACTGGATCTGGTGGCTACGCTGACCTCAGAATAAGAATAAAACAGACTAATATTAGCGTAGATGCCATTCTTCTTACGATGCAATGAGTACATCAGCTGTTATGGGAAGTGTTCCCGGTTCTGATTGACCTAAGTAATGCAGCCTAACAATCCTTTAACGGATTTGAATTATAGAAATGTGTTAATGTGTTGTGTAAGCCAGGTTAAAGAGATGGGTCATTAATCTAGATTAAACTCTGGTAGATTGTTCCAGAGTTTGGGTGCTAAATAAGAAAATGATCTGCCGCCAGCAGTTGATTTTGATATTCTAGGTATTATCAAATTGCCAGAGTTTTGAGAACGCAGCAGACGTGAGAGACTATAATGTGATAAGAGCTCCCTGAAGTACTGGAAAAATTGACCCTGAGTCCTAGGCACTCTAAGTGGCTGAGGATTAAGGATCTGTGATGTATTAGCTCATTCTTCTACTGGGCCAGACTGAGCCAGTCGTCGAGGTAGTTCAGGATTCAGATTCCTTTCTGTCTCAGTGGGTGGTGGCCATAGGGGAACCCCACACTGGTGATAAGCAGAGAAGAATTTTGCTTTCTGTTGAAATGTTCATTAGCCTGCTATGAAAGTGGATAGTTGTGGACGCATGAATGGGCCCGGTTTCACAGCAAACATATTGCCTTAGGCATCCGGATTGAGCGCCTCATACATTCTGGTTCTAATAAGAACTCTAGCTGCTGCATTTTGGACCAGCTGGAGTTTGTTAATTAAGAGTGCAGAACAACCACCCAAAAAAAAAAAAAAAAAGAACATTAATTCATGCGTTCAAAATTTAATGAACGCATGAATTAATGTTTCTGCATTTGACATTGAGAGCATGGGTCATAATTTCGATATATTTTTGAGATGGAAAAAATGTGTTTTTGCAAATGCTAGAAATGTGCCTTTCGAAGGAAAGATTGCTATCAAATAGCACACCTAGGTTCCTAACTGATTACAAAGAATTGATAGAGCAGCCATCAAGTGCTAGACAGTTTTTTAGGTTATTACATGCAGAGGTTTTATGTCCGATAATTAACACCTCTGTTTTTTTCTGAATTTATCAGTAAGAAATTTACTTGCCATCCAATGGAATCAACTATGCATTCCGTTTTTCAAATTGGTATGATTTGCCAGGCCATGAAGAAATATAGAACTAAGTATCATCAGCATAAGAGTGAAAGCTAACGCCATGTTTCCTAATGATATCTCCCAAGGGTAACATGTAAAGTGTAAAAAGTAATGGCCCTAGTATTGAGGTAATTCTTCTTCTCCTATAGTAGAGATACTATATTTCCATATTTCCAGAACCGCTAGGGGGTCGAGCATCCACTCATCTGAGGGAACGTTGCTCCGAGATAGCATATCTGCACCCTGGTTCAGTCTGCCCGATACATGAATTGCTCTCAGTGAGCACAGATTGACTTGAAGGCTCGATCCACCTTGATACGGAGGCGTCCGTGATGCCATGCATGGGATGGAACTCTCGGTTTCAGCCAATACTGAAGAGGTCGCATATCAAGCAGGCCCAACTGAAGTACTGGGGATGATGAAGCCATTAGACCTAGCATCCTCTGAAACACCTTGAGAGGGCGAGAGGTTCCAATCTTGAATGAGGCCACAAGTCGCTGAATGGCCAGAATTCTGTCTGGCGAAACTACCGCCCTCATCTGGGTGAAGTCCAAAACTGTTCCCAGGAATGCTATTCGCTGGCTGGGAGTGCACTCTTGGCAAAACTGACCCTGAGTCCTAGGCACTCTAAGTGGCTGAGGATTAAGGATCTGTGATGTATTAGCTCATTCTTCGACTGGGCCAGACATCGAGGTAGTTCAGGATTCGGATTCCCTTCTGTCTCAGTGGGTGGTGGCCATAGGGGAACCCCACACTGGTGATAAGCAGAGAAGAATTTTGCTTTCTGTTGAAATGTTAAGTTCATTAGCCCGCTATGAAAGCGGATAGTTGTGGACGCATGAATGGGCCCGGTTTCACAGCAAACATATTGCCTTAGGCATCCGGATTGAACGGGGTGCTTTTAAAAAAAAATGCATTGCTAGACTTAATGATCTCATGGGAAGAGCAGTCAGTTCTGTGCACGTTGCCTCGGCGTGGGCATGGCCCTGGCCCAAACGCATCCAGTCTGAAGCCGTCAATGATAATAATCATTAGTGACAGCATTTTCCTTTAATCCGCCTAAAAAAGATCAGCAAGCGCAGCCACAGCGTGGGTGTGGCCCAGGCGAAAGGTGCATTCAGCACGAAGCTGTCAGCGATGTAGAATCATAGGTGACAGCGTTCTGCTCTGATCCGCCCTGCGAGCGAGACAGGGACAGACTGCTTGGTAATGAGAGCAGCTCGCTTTCGTGGACGCAGCTTCAGCGACACACACACAAAACACGAAGCTGCCAACAATGCCAACAAGGTGTAATGCACCCTGGCAAACTGCTTAGAATGAAGCAGATGGCTTTGTGAGCGCAGTTTCAGCGACGCATGCACAAAACGCAAAGCTGCCAGTGGTAGAGGTATAATGCACCTGGCAGATCTGTGAGGCTTGCAGGGTGTGTGTCAGCATGAAATGTTCAAGCCTGTTTTGCTCAATTCACAAGCCCGCTGTTGCTGCCTCCGAGGTAACTGGGAGTAGAGAAACATGAGAGCGGGGAAGACGGGGGCGCCTTCCGCGAGCAAACAGGGGCAGACCGCTTTCGTAGTGAAAGCAGCCCATTTCCCTTAGCAACACACACACAATGTGAAGCTGTCAGTGACAGCGTTCTGCTCCGGTCCACATAAGAGAATAGAGCCACTCGATGTACGAGGAGCGCTGATTCTCACTATAAGACACAATGGCAGATCAAAGAGCAGCGGGGAGAGCGAGCATGCAGACTCAATGCCCGCGTGAGATCACGTAAACCCGATTGCTTAATTCCATGACTCCACGGTTTCTGTCTCCAAACTTTCCCCCGCCCATTCTGGCGGGATCTGGCAGAATTTGACGGGCTGCAATGCCATAGTTTTGCGCAGCACCACTGTCGAGCTATTGGTTCGTCCAGTTATCACTACACGACCAATAGTCGTGCAGTTACACTGCGTTATTAAAAAAGTGCTTCAGTCTCTGAGAAAAAGGAGTTTTTCCCCATAGCATCTTCATAGTACGAGTGAAAGTATCGAAAGGGAACCTCTAGTTTTGTTTTCCTCGAGCTGCGCTCCAGTTTCTGGGCTGCTCTCTTTTGAGTGCGAGTGTGCTCATTATAACATGGTGTCAGACTGTTTTCCTTAATCTTCCTTTAGCGTAAAGGAGCAACCGCATCTGTGCTAGAAAAGAGAGTCCATAGTTTCAGTTACATCATCAAGTTTTTCTGAGCTATTGGATATGCTGAGGAATTCAGATAAATCAGTCTTTTGTGGAAGAAGCGATGGTTCTACCATACTTGTAACAAGGAGTTGAATTTACAGTTTTAGCTATATGGGTATACACAGGACTAGATTATGATCAGAGATATCATTGCTAAAGATTAAAAAAAATTACTGTTATTTTTTTTTACTGTTACTTTTTTATACATGGCAACACTGTTCAAGATATCCAAAATCCTTTTGCAAGTACAAGTAGTATGCATTAATTTAGAGCCTGATTTTTTCCAAAAATCTACTTTCAAACCAAAAAATAGCAGACTTCCTGTTGGTTGTACCTAATGACTGTAAATTAGAAAGTTGTCTGGCTTGATGAGAACAATATATGATGAGATTGGTGACCAAGAAAAATGGCAACACTATTTAAGATATCAATAATCCCTTCACAGTTTTACATCTGCTTTAAAGATCTGATCTGTTTTAGACAAATCCCAGAATAACCAACTTCCTGTTGGGAGAATCCTATGACATGCAGTGCAAAAGTTGTTTGGCTCGATGAGTTCTATTATGTGTACCATGTTTCATTTGTATACGTACAAGTATGTGTGATGTATGGCCCTCTGTATTCTAGGGGGCGCTGTAGAGCCCATTTGCCATGCCCATTTACCAGTCTCTGCCCGGCCCTGATTGCCACAGATTCCAACGAAGCCCCCTAAAATGAATACTCAGCCCATTTAAAGATTTTGCGTTCAGCAACCCCATAAACTGTACACAAATTTGTTTTAATTTTGATATGAAAATGCAGGCAGAGTTCAAACAGCTTCTCCCCATCTTTCTGCGCTTTCTTAAATCTGCAGACCGTGGTGGCCTAGAGCAAGAAACAGAGGAACATGGTGTGTGTTTATCGATAGATTGTTATAATATCTGCATCTATGCAGTTCTTTGTCATAAATACAGTTTACAAAATATAATTAACCCATATGAATGCATGCTTCATAAAACAGTCATGTTGTCATTTTCATTTGAAAATTTAACTTCTAATATAATTTGATTAGAGTGCATGTGGCAAAGAGGTTTGCATATTTGAGCTAAAGAAAGAGGGTTGTACTATGCAAACAGTAAAATTTTGTGTTTCTAACTACAGTAAACAGGTGTGTGTCGGAGATCAGGAATACTTGTATTTGGCTTGTTCAGTACTCAAATGTTATATCTATCTAGGCAATACAGTGGGATATGGCAATACTTTTAGTAAATCACTGCTACTAGTCAAACATTTTATTTATTTATTTATTTATTATTATATATATTTTTTTTATTATACCCCCATTGGGGGCTGAGCCCCCCTAAAAGGAAAATCCTAGAATTGCCCCTGGTTGGGCCCTAATTATTTTGAGAAAATGTAGCTTGAAGGGAGTGAATAAATCCAAGTTTGACTTTAATTGGGAAAGATCACATCATTTTAATTTAGAATCAACAAAGGAAATACTGATTAATAAATATTACTATTATTTGATTATGCATAACACTTATTATTATTATTATTATTATTATTATCATTATGATTGTGTTTATTTATAAATAATAATTCTAACAATGGTTTGTTCTTTATCAAGTATTTGCATAACAGCATTATTTAAAAAAAAAAAAAAAATCAAATGATTCTGATAAATGCACGTGTCAGCATGTGCAGCTGTTAAAGAGACATCCAAGTATGGGGTGAAAATAAACCAGTGACCTTGGCACTGTGAGCTATGCTTTACTTATTAGGGTACAAGAATATGCAATGCATGAACCTAAAAATGCATGAACATTTCTCTTTTTCCATTTTCTTCTCCTTTACCTTAATACTTTTATTCTTTTCCACTTTCTCTCACCACACAGCGTAAAAGTTTATGTAAAAGTTTAGCTGCAGTGTGTAATTGTGCAGGCTTGGTGGGGAGCATTCCCACATGGTTAGCTAAAGACTATCGCAGGCCTCCAAAGCATTCATCGGTGGACCGGCTCCCCTGGCCTGACAGCTCAAAGGAACCGACTGTGCCACCACAATGGCCTGATTGGTCCTCTTTGGAAGAAGCTAAGGGAGGGGGGCTTCCCTCCTCCTCAACTCACATCATTCGCTAGGCAGGTGGACCACAAAGTCCTCTGATTCTATTGTTGGTGCCTGGACTGTGAGAGAGAGAGAGAGAGAGAGAGATGTCTGTGTGCTTCAATTGAATAAACCTGAACGTCATGGAATAATTTGTTAATTTAAAAGGAGAAAGAAGGAAAAAGGCACCTGGCGTTCAGAGTGAGAAAGAGGACAGAGGAACATAAAGAATTAGAGTGCAAAAACGTTGTGGTATTGTTGGTTTGTCATACCTTTTCATGGGTGCGAGAGTGATGAAATGAACAAGAGCAAAGGAAGCATGAAAAACGAAGGGAGAGAGGTGAGGAAGCAAGGACAAGCAGAAAAAAAGGAGTGAAAACTGGAAGTTTGTCAGGCAAATTGTTTCCACTCACACTTTCAATAACTTGAGAAGCTTTTAGTGAAAACTGTGTTGGGGAAGCCTCTTTGAAACTTAAAATTTTAGAAATACATTGAAATAAATATATATTTTTTATTTTAATTTGTTTTTGCTGATTCAGTGCAGTTAAAAGTTTTTTTTTTGTTCTTTTTTTACAAAAAATAGTTCAAGGTATTTTGAGATTGCGATAAGCCTTATAGCACAGGATGAAAATATGGGGCAATCAAATGGATGAAAAGAGAGCCTGACTGAACAGAAAGAGAGAGGCAGAGGTGACATCCCTCTTTTTAGGCAGCCATTTAAATGATCAGCAGCAAATAGAGGCGAATGTCATCTGACAGAAATAAAGTTCCTGTTAGTAGCATGGCCGGAAAGTAATTTACAGATAGTCTGTCCCGGCCCATCTTTGTGGCGTGCAGATAAGGTTTCATTTCAGCAGCAGGATAGCAGCCACTCTCCCTCACTCGGCCCTATTCTGCGACACCTGTGATAACAGCTTGTGGAGCCTAATTGAAAATGGGGCCTCAAAATGGATTTTCTCCTTTCCTTTTCCTGTCTCTTCCTCTCAGAGTCGTTCATCCTGACGTTCCTTTCATTTTTTTCCATCCCGTGCCCCCCCTCCCCTTTTCTCCGTTTGGTGCAGGGCTGTTACACTAACAGGGAATTATTTAATGGATGTGCAGGTACGTGTGTGTGTGTGTGTATGTGTGTGTGTGCATGGGGGGTAATTCTGGTATTCCCAAGTGGAAGGGTTTGGTAAATGTGCTACGGGATCATTTCTCATGCTGGTGTCAGTCTGGTGACAGCCATATGATCCGTCTTATTAATGAAATCATTGATCACTCGATGGTACTCATAATCGACACTCTGTCCTGCTGTTCTCCACCTCCCTCATGCTCCCACCACCACCCTTCACTTTTTTCTAGTGTACATCAGTGCAATAATTTGTACGCTGTTCATTTGTTGATCTCTGCATTTTTTGTAGGACATATAAAGCAGCGATATTAGGACAAATCTGGCTTAGGGTTCCTGTCAAGTAAAGTCAAGTCACTTTTATTTCTATAGTGCTTTATACAGTACAGATTGTGTCGAAGCACCTTCACAGAGATAAACAGAGAATATCAGAGACAATTGTGGAAACCCAGCTATAGAGGATTCTTCTGTAAAACAGCTCTAAAAAGTTCTGTGCTAAATTCCTCTTTAAACCTATTCACAAAGCTGCTGAGATCAACTTTTCCTATGGAGTTGGGAGAACTCTTATGCTAAGAGAAAGGGCAGGATTGACATCGTTGCTATGGTTGGTGCCATTAAACTTATTCACTACGCCTTTTATGGCTTATCATTTGATAATTAAAACGTGCAAGTTGTAGTTACATGGCCACACACTCTAACATTTACCTAGATGTGCGCTATTAGGTGCATATCCAAGTATTTTGGCGGACTGCAGAAGCTATTAGCACACAGAGGTGCCACAGAGGATCACTGGCACTTTTTTTTTTTTTTTTTTGATAATTGTGGAAGTGAAAAACAACATAAAATCAGTTTTGATCATGCAGATTAGAGTAAAACATCATTCAAAAACGTAAAGGGTCTCCTTTTATTTGTACACATTTAAAAAATTATCAAAATGTTGTGGTTTTGTATAATAAAGAAAACAAACAGGATTCGCTTTTTGTAATGTCTGCAAACTGGAGCATGTCACAAAAAATGAATCAAAACTGAGTGTATAGGCTACTTCGCTTAAAAACATTAGAAATGTACAAATATAAAGCTAGAAATGCTTACTTTTAAACAAACCTATTCAAATTAAAACATATACTCTCTGGTTATGTAATCCATAAATGTGCATTTCTCTCTAAAGGCGTGTCATTTTATATTATGGAGATGGCGAGTCAGCAACTTTATCTTTGCAACAGACACTGACTCAGAAAACATTTTAAAATGCATATGTGTTCATAAATAAATAATAAAATATGTTCATGTTCATAAATAATTTAAATATATTCTTGCTATTTTTTATTTATTTATTTATTTTTACTGACACATAGTCATAGTCATTACTTTTGGCAGTGATTTGCGGTGAGCTTCATGCATGCGCTTGAGTTTGGAATCAGAGGTATATTGCCGGTAACAAACATTTTAGGATGCTTTGTGATTTGGTCATAGTGACTACCACTTTTCACAGATTTAGGAGCTGATTTTAGCGTTAAAACGCTTTGTGAAGAGCAAGAATTTAGAAGTCCTAAATTTATGATTGACCCACCCATTATATTTAAGAGTTTATCCGAAATCTGCTAATTAGGACCTATATTTAGCCGTAAGATGTTTTGTGAATATGGCCCCAGATCAATGAGGCCGATGAGTGTGGTGTCATCTGCAAAATTCAGGAGTTGACAGAGGGGTCTTTAGAGGAACAGGAACATGTGTGGGGGGTTTCGAATCTACAATAAAACTCATTCAGGTCAAGTTGTTGATTCGCCTCAGTGCTTGGGGATGGTGTCTTGTAGTTTGTGATGGCTTTCAGACCTTTCCACGCTGAAGTTGGGTCATTAGAAATTAACGTATGATCTTCTAACCTTTTTGCATAGGTCCTTTTAGCCACTCTAATCTCCTTATTCAGTGTGTTCCTGGCTTGATTGTACAAGACTCTATCCCCTTTCCTGTATGCATCCTCTTTGGCCTGACGAAGATGTCTGAGTTTTGCTGTAAACCATGTCTTATCATTGTTGAATGTTAAATAAGTTCTGGTAGGAATGCATACATCCTCACAGAAATTGATATAGAATGTTACAGTCTCTGTAAACTTGTCCAAATCAGTGGCAGCAGCTTCAAAAACACTCCAGTCAGTCCATCTGAAACAGGCTTCTAAACCCCGCTCTGATTTGTTGGTCCATCTCTTTACAGTTTTTGCTACAGGTTTAGCAGATTTAAGTTTGAATAAATGAACAAAACTCTCTCACCGAATAGAACGGCTTGCAGTAAATGAAAAGTGCTTCTAGATTGGAATAGCACATCTTCTTTAACACTGTTACATCTGTACACCACCACTCATTGATGTATAAGCACATCCCACCGCCACGCGATTTCCCCGTCGATTCTGTGTCGCGATCGGCTCTGAACAGCTGATAATTTGGCAAATGAAGTGCGCTGTCTGGTATAGCCTCATTCAGCCAGGTTTCCCAGAAACACAGAGCAGCAGAGTGTGAGAAATCCTTATTTGTCTGGGAGAGCAGAAGGAGATTTTTGGTAATTTTTTTTTTTTACACAGCGTTTTGACGCAGCGTCTCATTCCTCTCAGAGAACTGTGGTTCCCCCTCAGTCGTTCTCTACGACATTACGTCAATGACGTAATAATGGGGATCAGCTACGAGACCCTATCACCTCTGAGCTTAAGAGAAAAAGCCAATGAGAATTGGCGAGTGGAATTTGCATGCCGCGCCACTCCCCCGGACATACGGGTATATAAGATGGCGGCGTGCATCCACTCATTCAGATTTCTGCTTCGGAGCCTCGCCTTGAAGCTGCTGGAGAAGAAGACTGTTCTGGTGTTCCTGTGTTCCAGAGTTCCTGAGTTCCTGTTAACACCAGTTCCTGCTCGATCGTGTAACCGGCGCTGCCGGCATCTGTGCCTGACCAGCGATCTCCTGGCTGTTGCCTTTTCCCTGGGGCACGCCTGATCTAAAAGAGCAAATTTCCTACACGGTCGTTGATAGCGTCTTCCGAGATGTCTGTCCGACCGTGTGCTGCTGGATGTGGTGGCTTTCTGTCATCTAATGACGGCCACGAACGCTGTCTCTCGTGCCTGGGCCGAGAACACGCTGAGGCGGCGTTTGTGGATGGATCTTGTGTTCATTGCGAACGCATGTCCATGGCCACGCTGAGATAGCGCCTCTAGTTCGCGAGGTGGCGCCCTTCATCCTCTACCCCTTCCAGTTCGGCGAGCCGCTCTGGCTCCTCGGCTGCATTGGTTAGAGGTGAAGGAGATCTGAGGGTGACAGTTTTGAACGTTCCGTCGGGCCAGCCCCCGCGGAAGTCCGGCCCCTCAAAGCGTGGTTCCGTGGAGATGCCAAAGCTTAGCACTCGTCTGCCCGCCAGACCTAGTGTTACCTTTGGCGCTCCTGAGGATGACAGGATGTCTATCACTGCATCAGAGGAGGGGCTTACGCCTGCTGATGCTGACGCTTCTGCTGAGCAGCCCCCCACCGCGGCGGCTGCTTAGTCGGAGGCTGACGCTGAACTGGCAGCCATGCTCCGTCGGGCAGCCGTGAGCATCGGGTTGGAGGTGTCTAAAGCACCTTCTCCCGAGCGCTCGCGGCTTGACGATTGGTATCTGGGCGCGAATAGCGACGTCACACCTCGCTCTGCCCCAGTGCCTTTCTTTCCCGAGGTGCATGAGGAGCTCACTAAGACATGGAAAGCCCCCTACTCGGCTCGTACACGTCAGGGCTCCTCCCTTCTCACTACCCTCGATGGCGGGGCAGCCAGGGGGTACGTGGATGTCCCCCAGGTGGAGCGTGCGGTTGCGGTGCACTTGTGCCCGCAAAACACCGCCACCTGGTGGGATCGTCCGTGTCTCCCATCCAAAGCCTGTAAGCTTTCGTCAGCACTCGCTGCGAAGGCTTACAACACCGTGGGCCAGGCTGCCTCCGCCTTGCATGCGATGGCCACCCTGCAAGTCTATCAGGCCAAAGCACTCAAAGAACTGCACAAGGGTAGTTCTGACCGCAGGTTGATACAGGAACTGCGCTCGGCTACCGACGAAGGTAACGGCGCGGGCCCTCGGTCAGGTGATGTCTACCATGGTAGTTCAGGAGCGCCATCTCTGGCTGAACCTGGCGCAGATGGCTGACGTTGACAAAGCACGCTTTCTTGACGCACCCGTCTCCCAGGCCGGCCTCTTCGGCGACACTGTCGAGGACTTTGCCCAGCAGTTCTCGGCAGTACAGAAGCAGTCAGAGGCCATTAGCCACATCTTGCCCCGGCGTGGTTCCAACAAGCCCTCGGGTGCCAGGCCTCCGGCTGCTCGTCGCCGAGGGCGCCCCCCTGCGGCTACGGCTTCTGCTCCGCCCCCTGCACCACCGGCTGAGGCTAAGTCTCCTCAGCCTGGGCGTATAGCCAGTCGCAGGAAGGCGGCGCAGCCCGTTTCTCAGCGGCCCGCTAAATCCACCCGCAAGTCTGCGAAGCGGCCCTGACACGGGCTGCCCGGAGATGGAGACGTTTGCTCTTCGGGGGACACCTACATCAGTCCCCCCAGCCCCGGGGGAGGGCCGGGGCCAGGTACCATCGCTGCTGCAACTGACCTCCGGGTCAGTGGTACCCACTTTTTCACAAAAAGAGCAATTTCCTTCATCTCTGGGCCTAGTGCCCCGAGTTTCGTTCCTGAGCGACGCCCTGCCTCCTCGGACTCGGAGCCTGAATTCGCCAACGCGGGAACCAGGGAAGGTAAGTGCTGCCCCGTGCAGCTCAACTCTTCTCCAGGACGCCCCGCTTTCTGGGTTGAGTCCCCTTCCCCCATCCAGCTGCCCCACCTCCAGCATGTGAGTTACTGCTCCACTGATCCCACTGGCACGCAGGCTGGGAGCCTGGCTAGCGCTTCCCAGCCCGTCCCCTTGGTTGATCAGGACAGTACTACTCGGCTACGCGCTTCAGTTCGCGAGGCGACCCCCCAAGTTCAGAGGCGTTTCACATCTGTCCGCTCGGACATGGATGCCTCTGTTCTACGGGCGGAGATTGCGGTTCTCCTGGCGAAGGACGCAATCGAGCCTGTCCCTCCAGCCGAGATGAAATCAGGATTTTACAGTCCTTATTTCATCGTGCCCAAGAAAGGAGGTGGGTTACGATCCTGGATCTTCGAGTGTTGAACCGGTCCCTTCACAGGCTACCGTTCAAGATGCTTACCTCGAAACGCATACTGTCTTGCGTACAACACCAGGATTTGTTTGCAGCCATCGACCTGAATGACGCGTACTTTCATGTCTCGATTCTTCCTTGACACAGACCGTTTCTTCGGTTTGCTTTCGAGGGTCAGGCATATCAGTACAAAGTCCTCCCATTTGGCCTGTCCCTGTCTCCCCACGTCTTCACCAAGGTCGCGGAGGGTGCCCTGTCTCCCCTTTGGCGGAAGGGCATCCGAATCCTTAACTATCTCGACGACTGGCTCATTCTAGCTCACTCACGAGATGTGTTGTGCGAACACAGGGACCTGGTGCTACAGCACCTCAGCCACTTGGGGCTTCGGGTCAACTGGGAGAAGAGCAAGCTCTCCCCTGTGCAGAGTATCTCTTTTCTCGGGATGGAGCTGGACTCACCAACGAGCGCGTCCAGTCGGTGCTGAACTGTCTGAAGTTTTTCAGGCACAAGACAGTGGTCCCTCTCAAAAAATTTTAAGTTGGTCCCTCTCAAAAATACTGTTAAGCTCAGAGGTGATAGGGTCTCGTAGCCGATCCCCATTATTACGTCATTGACGTAACGTCTCCATTCCCTCCTTCGGGGAACGAGGGTTACCTTCGTAACCGAGACGTTACATACGTAACCTAGAGACGTTTTGTCATTTCCTACTAAAACACTGGAAGTTTCATCTCGAGTGACCTGTTGAGTTCATACATGGTTTATGCAAATACTGACAATTTACGGCTTAGAGAAATTTGTCACATCCAGAATGTAAGCTTGTAAAGAATGTAGCATTGAGATTCTGTCATAGCAAAAAATATATATATATTTAATAGCGAAATTTGACTGCGGTCAGACAAAAAATGAAAACAGATAACGATAAATGCAGGGTCTACTAAAATTAACTAACTAGGTACACATGAGGATCTGGCTCCCTCCCCTTTCTTCTTTTCTTTTCTCTTTTTTATCATTACCATTGATTACTGTGGATGTTCTTAGAATAGGATCTTTAAATTAGGGCTGGGCAAAAAATGTTTTGATTAATCGTTTTTTTTTTTTTTTTTAAATGACGTCGATTCAATGTCGATTCTCAAAAGCTGTGAATCGATCTTTTCCAATATTTATTTCATCAAACATTTAAAACCAGATCTGATTAATGTGAATCTATTACTAATACTATTGGACTTCTCCACTAGATGTCACCCCACAGTTGCCCTGAACCGAGCCCGAGTGCGATTATCCCCCCTCCCCACTTCCCCGCTTGCCTGCACTCACACTTGCATTAAACTTTTCGGGCTGGAGCACGCTTACGTCATGCACTCGATAACGGAGAAAACCACTTTCGCTAATATTCTGCCTAATAATCAATAATAATTCATTAATAATTTATGCCGTGCGTTGATTTTCACTTGTATGTATCAGATAATTATTACGGAGACAGCTGATGTTAATTAAAGAATTTGCCACTTTACTCGCAAACTACAATTCCTGTTCAACAATAAGGTGAGAACCAGACCCATTATAAACCTAAATATACTTGATTGAATTAAATTAATTTAAAAGTGTAGTGTAGTAGTAATAATAGAACATGTTTGCAGTTGTAATGATAACAGTAGTGCACACAAAATAGTATCTGTTCTGTGCTCCGTGGTTAGCACTCACACTGCATGCGTACCGCAACCGAGCCCAACCGAACCGTGCCCTAGCCCGGTTTCGGGGTCAAACACGCTCGGCACAGTTCAAAACGTCTAGTGTGAGTACACCCTTAATTACATTGCGCGAATACAACAGAAAGCATGGTATTCATTCAGTGCTTATAGCGGAGAAACAAGAACTCCAAGAATAAAGGAATATGCGTGATTTGCAATGCTCAGGTGAAATGCTATTTGTAATATTACAAATCTGCAGAAGCATTTGACATCACGCATAAAGGCGTTATATCCGCAACAAATGAATAAATGAATGATTGTCAGATGGCGTGATGCACTGTTGTTTTATTACACATGCTAAACCACGTTCGCTGTGTTTTCAGCTTCTGCTGTCTCTCTATACGACGATATGAACACACTATATCATCTCCAGCTGGGAGTCACTTCGCATTTCACCGTTTAATTTGTGAAAATACCGTTATATCACAAGCCTACACATCAGCTGCAAGTTCTTCACAACAACCCGTCAAAATAAAAATTTAGTTTAACGTTAAAAAAACTGTCAGAAATATACTATTTAACAGTCTCAAGATTTAATGTAACAACAAAGCCACTACTGCTACTACTACTGAATATTAATAAATATTTATTTTTAGATGAGTAATCACATTTGTTTTCTTTTTAATTTTTACAGTAAACCTTGTTGTGCAGCACTTTGTTTGTCCCAAAATAAAAGGGTTTAATTTTCATTTAATCAGGATAAATTAAATTAATGTTTTATGCCTTTATCTGATTACCAGAAAAATTAAGATTTTTTTCAAGACATTTTATAAAAAAAATTTTTGTAAAAAAAATAAAAATAAAATAATAATAATAAAAATACAGGCCTGTGGCTCTTAATTTCTTTTTATTAATTTACCATTTGTAAACTGATGTTAACTGATCTTTTTTTTAGAAGTATCAATAGCATTTGTATTAAAACTATATTCACTGAATGTAATCAAAAAATCGAGAATCGATCGAATCGAGAGTTTGAGAATCTAAATCGAATCGAATCAAGACATCTGAATGGATACCCAGCCCTACTTTAAATAAAAATATGATATAAAATAATCCTAATTGAAATGTTTACTTGCATTTGATAATATGCATCACACAAGCTGTGTGGGCGAAAATTACATGTAAACAATTTTAAGACTATTTTGGCTATGCTCATCACTGGTCTGATCTAGGGCTATAGCCAAGCCGTTTAAATTAGACCACAAATTTGCATCCATCCAATTTAGAGTTAAATCATGACTACAGACAGACAATGTCATAAAATGACACTTACATCTTGTAGATGATGGGATATCAACCATCTCATCCGCTGCCTTACCAAAAACTACAATGAATCAGTTTTGACTATAAGTGGGCTACAAATAGCCGGTCTGACTATGGGCTAAATCGTGGCTATGTCCAGGCTAAGCATAAAGCTGGACATTCACTGTGCGATTTCCATGCGATTTCAACAAGGTACCATCTCACACTGTATGAGAAGATTGCATGCGATGTTCGTTTGTAGCTCTGATTCAACTGTGCGATATCCCCACGAGAAGCAACCAAAATTTCTGACATGTCAGAAATTCTTCCGACCGTCTGATTGCCGGTCGGGGGAGGTTAATCGCTTATCGCTTCCCCCTGCACACTGCACAAACACTGCGCGACAAATGACACACGACAAAGCTGAAATTTGGCCCGATTCAAAAAAGAGTCGCATGAGTCAGAATTCGACTCAAAAGGACGAAAATCGTACAGTGTATACCCGGGTTTAAGGAAACCAAACACCTTGAAATCACTGTTGACTTTGCTTACATGATGGAATATCATTGATCTCATAAGTTATTTTACCAAAAACAACATGTGACTAAATTCAAGGTTATTTTGGGGTAGAAGTAGGTTACTCATAGCTGGACAATATAAGGTCTATAGTTAACCGAGGTGGTGAAATGACAGCTAATGCTTGCTGGGCAGGATCTGCAAATCCTTTCCCATCGTCTTATCAGTCATCTCTCCTTACTCTTTATGTGGTAAGTAAAATTTTATGTACTGTGTTGTAACAGGCTACCGCTAACTGTGACACTTTAGTGGCTCCATAGAACACGTTAAAAACAGATTAATTATTCGGGAACATCCCTAGTACAGATAGTTCTGTAGTGTAGTAATATGTCATATTCAAGTAGCAGCAGTGGTGATAAGAGAACACGCTTGAGAAACCCCAGGAAAATCAAGCTACATATAAAATGTTGAACACACATTATTGGTCACCAATTATTTACCAATGCAAATATGTTAGGAATGATGCATTGCAATACAAATGGCAACTTGTATCCAATGCGCACTTTTTAAAATTATGCATTGCATCGTTAACTTTTATGTTGATGCACCGATGCGATCTGTGAAACTTACCCTTCCTAGACTGCACTGTAGCCCTATGTTTCCCTGCTGCCCTGTTCCCATGTTTGTTGCTATGGACACTCATTGGACCACACCCATCTGCTCATTAGTTCATACTTATTAGTTCATTAATTCAGCTCTGTATTTATACCCCTGTGTTTTAGTTGTGTTTTATTGGTCATTGTTTCAATCCATGTGTTTTTGTGTCCTGGTGGATTTTCTCTTGTTTGAATGTCTGGATATTCTGTGTTTGTTCTTTTGTAAATTAAACTGTGCTTGTATATGGATCCTGTCCCTACTTACGTTACATTCTCACACATACCCTATTTCCTCTTTCTGGCTGGGTTCATAGAGAATGTGACAGAAATTCTTTAGCATTGTTGGGGTTCACAGTCCTGTAGCTCTGGCGGAGGGATTTGTCTCTTCAGTCCAGATAGAGACGCTCTTTGCAGGCCTTGAGTCTGCCAGTCTTTTTCTGGTTGCTGCTCTGTAGTTCATTTCCTAAAGCAGCAGGAAGACAGCCAGGTGGCTGGCATGGGGTTGACGTCTTTCTGGGGTCTCAGGACAGGGATTATCTTAGACCCTGCTGGTACAGAGGTAGAGAGGCCCTCAGCTGCCCTGCCCTACACACACACACTCCTGGAAGGTATAGCTTCAGTAGCTCAGCTCTTCCAAAGGTTCTGATTGTTGACACAGAAAGCAGAGCTTACAATAACTTTATTGGTCAGATGGTTTCCATGAACCCACTCATGAGCTGCAGGGTTTCAGGGTTTATGTTATTTTAAAGGTATTTTTGTTTTGGTTGTCAAAATGACTTGTTTTGAATAAATGAGAAAGATGGCTTAAATAAAGCATCTTTCAGATTTGTGAAGACATCATCAGTAAATGACAGGAACACAACGAAAGGTTGGAGTTACAAACCTGCACACGTTTTGTGTAGAAAGTAATATTGGAAGACTGGAAACAAGAAGTTTTCATTTTTTTTTTTTTTTTTGAGGTAAAATTTAGTTACATTTAAATTGAGCTTTAATGGGATGGCAAAGTATGCACTGTACTGCCAAAGCATTTAAATGATCAAGAAAAAGAAAAAAAGCAAGATAATAGATTGCAGCTTCACTATTAGAGGGACACTGCACAGACTCAGGTCAGACTCATACATACACACTTTCTTTTTGTTGCAAATTAATTCAAATAAATGCTAATATTCATTCAAATAAATGTAATCTTACATTTTACCACGCAACTTTATCTCTGTGTCTGATTTAAATACCTTCTTTTTTTACCCTTTTGGTCAAACATTGTGCTGCACACTACAATAACAGCTTTTACTTATTAGTGCTGGCACATGAGTGGCACTTCTGGTGGTTCTTTGTCTCCATGTTGTGCATTAAAATCATGTAATGCATACCTAGCCTTGGATTATCCCTTAAAAATGCTCTAGATTAAGAGGTGGAGTTACAGGGAAAGAAGCTAAAAAAAAACAGCTAAAAAATGTCTACCACACCTTTAATTTATTTTTATTTTTTCACCTTGGCATTAGATTAAATAGAGAACAAATGTGCCACCAAATACAGAGATTTTAATATGGATATTTTTATATTTAAATTTTTTCAGCACCAAATCTTCTGGGTTTGCATACTCGTATTAATTTTATAACTCTATACTCTTAGTGTACAACAACTCTCTTATTTTTGACTGTTATTATTTTTCCTCAGGAAACATCTAAAGAAGTAGTTGCTGAAAGAGAAGTTTTGCTAACTTCTCCCATTTTTCTATGTAAAAGCTAAATTTGCAATGACATTTTAGTGATAAAAAGTGCTATGATGACTGCAAGTTTAGTATTCAGTCCAGTACCTTTAAGTAAAATGTAACTAAGAACTCTTGAACTATGAGAGTTACTCTTATAGTAACTCAAAAAGATGGAGGTTTGAGAAAGATTACTAGAAGAGAAATGGCAAATGAGTAGGTGGGTTATAAGAGAACCAGTGGAGTATTGTCTTATTGGTTAGTGGACATCAGTCGTCCAACATAGAGGAACAAAGTTTTCTGACCCTGCCATGTAATTTATGATAGTCTTGTATCCCCCCAACTCTCATTCTCTGTCTCTGGCTTTCTTTATGTCTTGCCACTTTTCATATTTTCTGTCCATTTATGCAGGATCACAAATCTTATTTTATTCTTCACAAATAGGTTTACAGTGCATTTTATAATGTTGTCTATTAATTTTAGCACCCAAACACACACCTCACTGTTTTTGCTGTTGTGGTTCTGTCCGTCACTTCTTGCTCGCTGTATCCCCTCTCACCATGAGCCTGCATTAAGGAGCCTTGAAGTATGACAGTGATTTTCAGTGATTGATTAGAAACAGAAGTTGATTCCCACCCCCTGCCCTCCCTCCCCATCTCATCTCTGCAGTAAATGGTTCAGGTAATGTGTGTGTGTTTGTGTGTGTGAGAGCCACAGTCATTATTGACAGTTAGTGAAGTGAGTTGATAAGGTGAGCTGTATTCTTGTCAGTCAAGAAGCTCTTGTCTCTCATCCAGCTGAGTTAAGGAGTGTCCATTTGTTGTCTTCATTGGATAAGAGCTCGGCCCTCATAATTGCCAGTCCTGATACGTCAACACACATTTAGCTAACCGAGAATCTTAAAAGAGATCGATTTAGTTAAGAAGTGAGCATGCAGCCTACTGAGTCTAGCTGTGTTGAGGGAGCAGATGTTTGAAAGAAACATCCTTTTAACAGGCAGTCAGACTATTTGTGATTACATTGTAAGGACGTACAGTTTGAACCAGGGCAGGAACCGCTTGTGCAAACAATCAATGCCACACTTACTAACTTGTACAAGGTGATTCTGTACAAAGGCACTAAAGGTCATAGAGTTACTCAATAGTTAAATCAATAGTTTATTCTCAAATTCTCAACTCAAACTCAGATATTTTCAGCGTAGAACCCATTTTTAATCTGACACAAATATAAAAGAGCTTAGTATGTGAGAAACAACATATGGGCCATTAATGTTCACTTAACATATTCATGTGGCTATGAAATTCTTAAAATGCTCTATAACTTGAACATTTTATTATGTATTTTATTATGTATTACCAGATCTGGAGCTACTTCATAGAAAATTAACATCTGGAGATTGTGGCAGCCAATCAGAATCAAGCAAATTATCTGTGGTACTGTTAGGTATTTTTTTTTGATATTATGATATTACTGTATTAATCATGATATTAATGATATTGATATTATTAAAATGTATTTTATTCCTATGAGGGTACAATTAGTATTTTTGTGGAAATGGTGATACACTTTTTTTTTCTTTAATAATTAATTAGACATTCATTGTACATGTAAATGTGTGATTCTTTAAAGAAAGTGATGAAAATGAAATGTGACAGGTTTATAAATTACTCTGAATTAAATCTAAATTAAAACTGAATAAGACACACATGCACACACAGCCTTTCCTGAGAACATTGGCAATGTCATGACTTCTGTGTATGAGAGGGGCAGACTGGCCTGTTTTACATCCGTCTCCTCATCAATGGTACCTTTGTGTGGTTCTGGCTCTGTCTCCACTCAGCATGGGTCCAACAGAGAGAACGAGAGATCGGAGAGAAAAAAAAAAAATAGAGTGAAAGAGAGTGTGTTATACAAACTTTGCTCTTAAGAAACGGTTCTCTTTCCTAAATACCACTGTGATTTTTGATTTGACAACAGCAACATATTTTCCTGTGTGGTTTGTGCCATTTCTTTATGTTGCACTGTCATTGGCTAACTTAATAATAAAACAGACACATAAGACAGACTGTATAATACACCATAATGGTTTCATCGCAGATCAGCATTCAGTACATCGACCAAGAAGCACATCATTTTATGACAAGAGAGAAGGAAGAGAGATAAAAGTAGTGAGAGAACCTCATAGGGAGCAGGTTTAGGATATTTAATGCTGTGTCTTTGGAGATATAAGGATTGATTCAGTGATGTCTGTAATGTTCAGGAGCGAATCTCATTACATTAAGAGGGAGGATGGAGAGGAACTTGAACTAATGTTCTGGGTTTGGGTAGTATATCTGAGCACGTTAAGACTGACTTGTACTTTCTGAGCTAATTTTACATATCCAGGTTATTCGCGTAGGATGTTCTGTAGCTTGTCTTAAGCTTGTCTGAGTTAGCAGCAGTAACCAAAGGGCTTTGCATATTGTCATACATCCTTACCTGGTCAAAACATGGTAAACACTTAACCTCAAACCAAATCCTTATATGTATTTCTAGTTGGGATTGTAAATAATGTAATGATTTAGTTAGGGTTCACATATGTCTTAAAATTGGCATGCAATAAAAATTAATAAAAAATCTCACAATAATCAGTTTTACTTGTTACATTGCAAATGTAAATTGCCACCTAATTACACAAATTCAATAATAAATGTATTTAATAAATAAATAGTTTTAAATTTGAATACAAATTAAATAAACACACCTTTGTTTTTGCAAAAGAAAGGAGTTCGCTCTGGAATCTCACTACTGTCAACACTAGATGTTAATTCACTAAAAAGAACTGGCTCATTAGTGTCATTTGTTCTCTGCACTACACTCTTTTTATTAGTCACATATGGAGCTAGTTGAACAGGACAGCAATTTGGTGCAATTTTTGTGAAGGAGACATGGGGTTTGGAATCCTGATTGCCGTGTTATTTTTACGAGGTTTGGCTTGTAGGTTGGAATTCTGATTGTCATGGTGGCTTGTGAAAGGGGCCTTATGTCTGAATGGGGCAGCTGAGAAACTGTAAGCATCAACAGCTGCACCTTCAAAGGCTGCAGTGTGTTACACGGTTTCAACCAAAGCCGTCTCCTTTCACACCAAGGCTCAGACATTCATCAGAGGAGCTAATCAACCAGTTTCCTTTTTCTTCTCTTCATCTGTCTCTCCTTGCTTGGTCCATCAGGAACTTGTCTTTCTATTGAGAGCACAAACTTTTTTGGCCAGCATTTAGCTTGTTTAAATTATTCAGCTTTAGTCTTTACAGAGGCACACAGAAGTTGCCATCCAGCACAATACATCAGGTATTCTCAAGCTTTTTATGTCATCTGAACCAGTTTGACAAAATATTTATTTGAAGTACCCCATAAGATTTTAAGTTTTTAACAACACTTGCAATCATTTAAAAGGGTTGCACTTGCAACAACATTTGCATATTCATGGTTCTCTGTTGTCAGTTAGTGGTCAGCTTATTTTAATTTATTTTTGTTTTAAATAAGAGCTTTATTTTATAATTTTATTTACATTTTTGTAAGCTTTATTTTGATTTGTTTATATGTTCAAACTATTTATGAATTTAACAGGACTATTAACTCACCATTGGGCCTGTAAGGCTTGAAAATCTCTGCCATTCAGTCGCTAACATATGGGACGTTGCTTCACTTTATACAACAGCATTTCGCCGTCATTGATAAAGTGCTTAGCAGCAAGCAAATTAATGAATTTGGCTTGACTGAGAACGGCTTTCTCATCAGGATGGGGGACGGAAAAGAGCGAGGAGCAGCGAGAAATGGGGGTGGATGGAAGGGTAATCCCGTTCCGGATAAACGGCTGATCCTTCTCATTCCTCAGATATCAAATGTCAGAAGTTAAATTAGCCTGCTAGCCCCTGATAGGAGTTAACATGCTTTTAAATGCGAGGGAAGGGGAAGGGGCCAGAGAATTCCAGCCCCTGTGGGATGGCAGGCAGGTGCCTTTGAACTGTCTAATTATCCCACTCCCGTTAACTGTCTTAATAAAGCCTGCACCATCCCAGTCTCACTAACTTGGATGCATTTATCCACAGTCCTGTAGTATAGAGCAAAACAGCTACAGAGGAATTACAGCTACAGACATAATACAGTATCTGTAATTATTGTTGTTTACAGATACTCTGACATTCAGCTTTACTACATTTAAAACAAGAAGTCTAATGTTCAGAATATACATGAAGATATTTTCTTGACCTTTTACAGTTTTAAAAGCCTTGTGAGAAGGATGTGGTCTGGGCTGAAATAGAGTACATTTTGGCTGGTTGATTTGTGGTGAGTTGTCCATAATCTGAGAGCTTCAGGCTTAGCCCTGGTCTGTTTGCTGAGTGAGTGGAGAGATATGCTAATGGTCAGGCACAGCAGAAAGCTGGCATATGCACAGGTCATTAGCCTCAGTCCACCCAAAGCAGACCAGCATCTCAGCCAGCAGTCCTTGCAGAACCCAGAGTAAACATTGTTTCAGCATTTAGTTTCTCTAAAATTACTACCATCTAATTGTGTGTGTGTTTATTTATTTATGTATATATTTTTTTATTGAATAAATTATATATTTTTCTATTTTTAATGTATCTATTTTTCACTAGAGTGAATTTTAATATAATTTAAAAACAAGATTAATTCTGCACATTTGTGCATAAATTAAACTTTTATTGCTTAGATCAGGAAACTTGTTATAGCTCAGGAGTTTTGTTTAATTTAGGTATCACAGTAACCTCAGATGTTCCTCTTAAAATTCCAATTTTTTCCCCTTTCCTATTGTTTTAAAGGCAAGATTTCACATATTCTGATACTCTAAAATTACAACATGTAAAAATGTGGCGATTTTAAAAGCCATTTGATCAATAGCAGTCCAGAAGTGCCATGACCTTGATACTTTTGACATTTTGGTTCTCATGCAATTCACAGGAAAAACGTGGCCATTTCCTGCTTTCAGCACCTTACAGTACCTAGTTTTGGTCCATACCTGCTAGCATCAATCACGCTCCATTATGTCCTCTGATCAAGGCCTCAGAATGGCAGGTCAAAGGCTTTAGGAGAGTTTGATACGAATATGGGGACTGCATCAGCGGCTTCAGAGAAAAGGCAAACTCTGAATAGCCCAAATGCACCATTGTCCCCCCTCTGATAGCACTCCTGGCTCCACAGCTGGCACATGCTTTCTCCAGCACAATCATGTGCTCTTGAACGTGTCTGAGTATCGAGGCCGGCCTCTCAGAATGCTGGTGCTGCATCCAGAAGGGGGGAGAGAGACAAGGATCCTGGGGTGATTTCAAGCTTCTCTGTGATGCTGATTTAAGGTGAACATTGAGAAAAAGAAGAGGCCTTGACTTTGATTCATTGCATCCCAGGTTCCCACTACTGCTGGGGAGGGAATCAGGGACTTCCAGCATTCACAGGTCTCCATTGGGGCCTAGTGGCAGGATGTGTTACACAAGACTCTGGGATTCAGTGCGTACATTTGCACAATCAAATTGAGATATGTGGAAGCTGTCGATTTAGCAAAGATTCTTATCAGGAGCTGACATACACAATGGCATCATTTACTCTTGCTGCTTTGTTTCAGCACTGCAGAAATGTGGGAAATTTGTATTAAATGTGAAGCATTCTGCAACACAGAATCCTAAAATGACTCTCTGATCTTGCAGTTGAAATCCCTAATGCTATTATCATTTCAGCTTCTGTTTTTACTCTCATAACCTGAATTATGTGGCAGAAGATAAAACATTCTGTGATTTTCATTTGAAGATATAATCAGATTTTTCCGTTGGCAGTGCTTAGGCTATATTTAGAAAGGGTGTAGCCATTCTGGAGCCATCTGCAATTTACAGCTTGCTTTTAAATCTGTGTATGTTTCCTCTCTGTAACATATTTTGGTTCTTCTGGAGCTGTTTGAAAAATTAAAATCAATCATTAGCTGTAAAAAAAAAAAAAAAGTCCTAATAAGCATTCATTGTTGTGGTTTTATGAAGTGTGGTTTTATGTATTATAACATGTTAGTATCATCATGTTACTAAAGAAATTTATTCAATTCATTCATGTATTTATTCATATTCTTACTTACCTCACAGAGCCCAGTCTTTTAAAATGGTAAAAAAATATAGATGCATAATGCATTTAAAAAAAATGGTAGAACATATTCGTGTAATGGGTAAATTTGATCTTTTCTTTTACTCTGTAATGTACCTACTATATCATGTAGATTATTGGCCTCCACAATGGGAAGTTGAACCTCTCTTTGAGGATCTGTTGGTTTGGCATTAAACCTGTACTGGTGGGGGTTAAAGGATAAGTCTTCAAGAATCTTTTGCCTTCCTACTGCAGGGAGCCAAGAAGGAAGAATATCCCACACACTTGTAGTAATCCTCTTGCTCTTCTTCTCCTAACAAGTTTTGTGAAACTGTCTTTTTCTCTGTTTTTGTTCCCCATCTCACTCTCTCTTTGGGTATTTTCACACACAATTCTGCCATCTTTAGCACAGGTGCCAGGCTGATGAATCAGGTAAGCCTTTTGGAGAGGTGGTGTTATTATGCACGTGCCAAACACAGGAATATCTGCATCCTTTTCACATTGTTAATTGCAGCTTCTCTTGCAAGTTGATTTGCAAGAGAAAGAAATAAATAGGAGAGAAAAAGACAGAGGGATTACTTCACAGGAGGAGGAAGCTTTGAAGAAACGTTTTGTTGTTTACCACATGCTTCTCCATATCTCCACTGTAACTCCCCACACATCGGCTCCACCACCACAAAAAGGGTTCCCCAGCTACACCAACCTCAACTCAACTATTGACAACAAACCCTTCAAAATATCTGCAGGTGGAGGTTCAGTCTTAACCTTTTGCTTTCTCTATTTTTTTCCCGTCAACAAAGCCCTCGGTCTCGCCGGGAACGATGTGCAACATTGTGCAACTTTGACGTGAATGGCCTCTGTGCTACCCTGCTGCATTTTGACTGGCATGAGCCGACCGCTCAACAGCGGGAGAGCCAGTTCAACTTTGAGCAGGGTGAAAAATGATTGGCATGCGTCGAAGTGAGGGCAGAGAGCTAGAGGAAAAGTGGAAGATGGTTCTGCCTTTGGGCTCACCCTTAGACTATCTCTCAACTTTAGAGGCTCCCGTTCCACAGCCAGAATCATCCCTCAGTGGTCATAAGAACAATGTTCTGACCTGTCCTCTGGATCTCTGTTGTATTTTTATGGCATCTTGTGTGCTCCCTCCTGTCCCATCTCTCATTCTCAGTGTTGAGGAGTGTCTAAATAAAATTTACTGGTAGCTTAACCAGAACCGTGACAGGAACTCAGCTTTCTAATTTTTTTTCTAACAACAAAGGTACTTTTTCCAATAAATTGTGGTGTAGTGTAATAAAACACTAAATGTGTTTGTTTTTATGCCACATTGCATTGAGCATAGTTTTTTTTTTTTTTTATATATATATATTTTTCCTTTTATGCCCTTTTGTGAAGTGTTTTTTGGTTTTGGGGGTGTATTACAATAGGTTTTCTTGCTTGAGTGTTTAAAAAAACATTATTTTACATTATTGCAGCACCTCTCTTCCCAGTCTGTCTCAAACGAACTGTTCAGTTTGTTTTGATTCAAAAATAAATAAAATAAAACAATAATAATAATAATATATTGAAAACTCCTTTCAAAATATGTGTGCTGATTGGTTAGCTGAGTCAGTGTGTTGTGATTGGTGAACCGCGTAGAGCATGACATTTGAAGCCCATTACCATAACTGCCAGTTTCATCTGCTCTGGGGTAAATATTAATGATCAATTTTATTGTACCAATTTGAGCCTGATTTAGACCCTAAGAAGGTTTACAAATGAGAGGATGATGCAGATCATGGCAGATTTTTCATTTTTCAGAGTGGTATGTTTGTTTTCTTTTTTCTTTCTTTTTTTTTTTTGTAGTTTTCTTGCATTAAAGATATGATGTTAAACACCATTTAAAAGAACCTGCAGTTACTGTATATAGGAAAATTGCAAGGGTAATATGTATTTAATGCATTATTATTTAATCACAACAGTATTACATAAACTGTAGTAAAGCTGTTATACAGCTGCAGGAGAAGTTTTTGTGCATAGCTGGCATTATACTCTCAGGTTCTGGATGATGTCCTCCATAAAATGTGCAGTACACAGACAAACGTTGAGGATATAATTACATTACACACTAAGTAAAGTTGGAAAACTGAAAAGGCAAGTGATATGAGGCAATAATCAAACACAATCTAGAATGTCTCACTTCCAAATACAGTTGGGAAGATTCATTTTGATAAATCAGTTAATTTTATTTAACAATTTAAAAAAATAAGTCATTTTGCATAAGTCTCTCAAAATGAATCTGGATATATGATTAATTTTAGTGAATCAGTTTATTTAGACTGTCTTTTTTAATAAGTCTATTTTTTCTATTTTATTTACAATCTATTTTTTCATGTTTTTGTTCAGTGGTTGATGGAAACTGTCTAAATTAGCTAATATACTGAAATTAATCATGTGGCTTAACAGTACTTTTAAGGTGAAGTGTGTAATTTCTATGCTAAATAAAACTGTAGGGGAAAAAAAAAAACAATCTTTATGGTTAAACAAACAGATAACCCTGCCCCAGACTCATACTACTGGCTGAGCTTAATTGCACTGGTAGTGCTTCTTAAACAAACAAACAAAAAAGTAACATACAGGTAGTATACAGTTCACCTCTAACTACTCAAATTTTGAGTAGAAAAAACTTAATCTACAGTTACCTTAAAAAAAAGTGTTATGTTTTTTGAAGGTTTCAAGCTGACTTTAGAATTATTGCCCTAAAATGTAAAAATGGAAGCAAGAAAGCGGCAGGGAAAAAGGGCAGAGAGATTGTCAAAGGAAAACCATGTACATTGGGGACGAAAGAGGGAGATCCAGTGGGTAGAGAGAGAAGCCCAGATCAAGAATTAGGGAAAGTGAGTGGATAAAAGTGAGAGACAGAGATCAAGAGACACACAAAGAACTGGAGAGAGAGAGCCAGGAAAAGAAAGTTGAAGCCGAGCTGCTGAGTCTATTCCTGTGGTACTGAGAGCTGGTGAAATACTAGAGCCTGGGCCGTGTGCCTCTGATCAGGGCGGCAGTGAGCACAATTACCTTCTTTTCAAATCCTTCAGTGACACCACGGGAGAAAGGAGGACTTTGAAACTTGAAAGGCAGGGCGCTCGCTTTCAAACCTCAAACGCAAGCAGGAAAGGGCTCTGAAATTTGTTCAGTGCTCCCCATCCACCATTAGCTTGTTTCTTCCTCTCGCCTCCAGGCATTTAAGCGATTTTTGAAAAGATGTTAAGAAATTCAATCACTACAGAGAGAGAGAGGGAGCACAATCATTTTTCCTGTCTCTCCTTCTCTCTTTCCCTCTTTTGCGCTGTTTTTTTTTTTTTTTTTTTTTGCTGGAGCATACTTTCCTCCCAGTCCACAGAGAACTAGCTTGCTGTTTTTGTGTCAGAGTGAATAGACTGGTGAATCTGTGGAGCAATTGTGGAGCCAAAAAACGCAAAAGGAATAAAAGAATGCTGAGGGAAAAAAAAAACAAAAAAAAAAAAACGAGGAAATAAAAGAGAAGGGTTGATGGTCAGGGCCATGGAAATCCTTCTCATCTGCCTCCTGACATGTGTAATCTCAACATCAGAGCCTCAGTGAGCCCAGAGTGCAATAGCACACTCACCTTCATCTAAAAGTCTGCAGGAAACTTTTGAACTCTGTAACGTGGCTCAAATGGAAATCCGTTTATGAGGAAGCTGCCTAAATGAAATTGCTAGAGATCCATCCCCTTTTATTGTCCCCCAGGAAAGAGAAACCACAAATGAATACTTTAATTTCAGTTATTTCTTCAATGATTTTAAACTGAAGGTAAATCAAGACTTTTGCTTATGTTAAAATCTGCTTTTCAGCTTCATCCGTCAGAGATGTAATATCTTTGTTGTTTCTCCAAGGTTAAACTGTGAGCAAAAATAAAATGAGCTTTTCCTGCAGTTCCTAATTCTTTAGAAAACAAACCAAACTTTGCAATCAAATTCAAGGATTTCAATATGAACTCACTCAAAATTTCTTGTCAAATTCAAAGACCAAATTATCTAATCTGATTATAATATTCAGATTCAATTTATAGCTTCATACTTCACACTTACCGTATGTCTGATAACAGTTCTCTTTTATTTGTATTTCTTCTTTTAAAATAACCATCTGAAAAGAAACTGATACTTCCATTAGTGCGTCCACTTAAATGAGTTCTTTACATTTTCTGAGATTTGAAGAAGAAACATTTGAGCAGTGAAATTTTATTCAGGAACAACGAGAACAACACTGCTAAGAAAATTAAATTTATTCTGAATGAAAGAGATGGAGTAAATGAAGGAGAGAAAGATTATCAGATATGTTACTCCTCTACTGTCTGCAGTCGACACTGTAAACCCAAATGTTGTTTTCACTTAAATAATTAAATAATCTTGATTTTACATTGTTTAAAATTTTATGTTTTGGGCCCATTAATTAAAAGCCTAAGTTGTCAAACAGCCAATCATATGCCTTGCAACATAAAATTCAAAACTAAAGGTTAAAGCTTTTGCTAAAGGTTAAGAGATTGAAGAATATGACAAATTTAAACGCATTTCCGCTGAAAAGGGTACTTGTTTATGAAAGAGGACAAATGAAAGAAATTATCTTGTTTTATCAGTGCAGTCAGTAAGTTAGTTTATATAATTGAAAATATTTAGCAATAGAGACTCAAACATCACCTGTATGTTACAGGTCACCTGTAGTCATTTTTAAAGCATTATGTATTTATTCTACAGCTTATTTATATCACATATGATCTGTATATTTTAATCATTTAAAATAATTCATAAAAACTGTTAAACTAAAATTGCTTGTGTGTAGTGGATTAATAATGATACAAATCATACAATAAGTATATAAATCATATAAAATAACTAGTGACCTTTAATTGGAGCAAGAGAAAATGGGGGAGTGATATTTTTGCATCAGTCACTTTGTTAACTCACTTAAATGTTAATGTCAACATCATAGAGATCAGTGTTTGCTTTAGTTTGGATCTGGACCCTTGAGTGCTTAAGCATTAGTTAGCTATAGTGTCTGTAAGTATGCACGAAATTAACAAGTTAACTTAATTATTTAAGTTCAATACATGATGAAAAAATCGAATCACGAATCACTGCAGTTTCCAATTGAAATTGCAGTAAAACTCTTAACTCTTAAAACTTTTATTCAATTTAATTCAAAGTATGATTTACACACAGTGTTTTGATTAAATAAAGCCTAATTCTCACACAATTTCTTGCAGAATGTTATATTATGGCTTCAAAACAATTTTAACATCCTGCAATATGACGTTGTACTTAAGTGATAAAGAGCACATTGGTGGTAAATTCATTTGATTCGTTCAAATGGTTGATTCATCCAGGAGTGAAGTAAATGGTTCTTTATGAATAGTCCTTTGAATCATTTGGCTTGTTCGACTTGAAGCGGACCATCACCATTAGACCGTTCGGTGTATGACGTCAAAGTACCGCAAGAGCTATAGAGAGCAGATGGCTCCTTAGGCTTTTAAATCATTTTTGCCTTTTTGCCTCATATCTTAAATTTTATGGACATTCTAACTATGTTTTCTAGGCTCTATCATGGAGTGAGTTATTGCCCTGCCTCATATTAATATTAAACGTGTGTTTTAGCGTCATTCTCTGGACATATCACTTTGAAACTGCTGTGAAACATGCAGTAAGAAATGCTGCAGAAATATATGTAGAAGCACACATTTCCAATTGTCTTAGGACATCCAATATTCAATTCAATTGAGGGAACAAGTTTACTCATTCTGTTGAGTTGATTTTCAGTGAAGAGGCTATTGACCTTCTGCCATTGATTGTTCGCAGAGCCATTACAACCGGTGCTGAGCCTGTGAAAAAGTACATCTTAATTAGTGTAACCCTCTGCATATGAGGATAGTGACTGGGGTCAGGTGGCACTTGTGTCACTGTTGAACTATAGCCATTGTAACTACTGAAAGAATTCAGGCTCTAGTGAAAATGAGGGAACAAAAAGCCTTGATGCAGACTGAGAAATTTAAAATGAGCTTTTGACATATTATAAGCTTGTAAAATTACATTAATATAAAAAGAAGTAAAGTAAATTTTATTTTACACATTTGAAATAGACATTGTATTTAAGTTTTTTTTCCTTTTTTGTGAGGACTGTTCAATCCCTTACTTCCATACACCCATAACGCAGTATCCTCTTTTAAATCCTGTGTGTGCGCGTGTCTGAGGACAGTAACAGGATGATACTTAAATCCCTTTATGTTAATATTGTGTTTTTATAGGAGCAGGCCTATTAATCCTACTTTAACTGAATAAGTGTTATTATTCCTTCAATAAGATCACTGGTTATGCAGTATAGGATTAAAGACTTATAACGTAACTGATTCTGTTATTTTTCATGAACCAAGGAACCTTGAATGCTCTCTTTCATGGTAGAGATGTATATTCTGTGGTGATATATGGAATACAATTTTTGATCTGTACAGTTTTATTTATTTTTTTCCGAGCTGCAGTGCAAGGCACCAGCACCAGCATTTACATTGGCTCCAGCAAACTGATAAACTCTTCCAAACTGGAGGAGGCTTACAGTTTAAGCTTAATGACCTGAGTCACAACTGTTCTTGGGCGTCAAAAAACAAGCACTATGTGCCACCAGCGCTCACTGATTTCACATTTATTCTGTCAGAGTGGCTCTTGCAGGCTTTCTCAAGGCCTGCATTCTTTTTACTTTGCAAATCATATATTCTCGTATGGTCTAGAACCGGTTGGATATGAACATTAAAAGGTAAGACTAGATGTGTATGGCAGAAGGCCATATGACTTAGAAAAGATACTTTATGGGGATTCAGGTTTTTCCTTTATAAGTCTGGACCATTTTTATGTTTTGTTAAAATAAGTATCTACTAAAAACAAACATACATAATAACCCAAATGCTATCAGCATGAGCACAAAACAAAGATAACTAATTTTAGTTGTCTTTCCTTGACATCTACAAATAATGGAGTCTGGAGTGCATATGGCTCTAGTTAACAATATTAGAGGATATAGTGTTGAAAAACCGTTGCTGTAAACCCTGAACGATCTGTTGTTTTGACACGTTGCTCACTTTAAACTGTAGAAATGGTAAAATAGTGCAACCATTGTTGTGTCTAGACATGTACTAGTATTTCGGTAATGCGATATATCTTGATAATGAATATGCACAATATTGTTATCATGGGCACTTAAAAATACCAGAAATAATAATTTATTAAAAATTATTCTGAATTTTGAATGCATTTTAAGAATACTTTTGCCATTACATTTTATTATTTAGACTTTTTTTACATTTTACTACAACATGCCCTAGATATTATTTGAAAGTTTTGATTCTTTATTGTTCTGTCACACTTTACATTAGGGCCTTATTAGTTAACAATGTTAATTAATTAGTTAACATAAACTCCCAATGAAATTTTTTTCTAAACATTTATTAATGTTAGGTAATTCCAATATAATAATAATAATAATAATAATAATAATAACACGTTAAAATCAAGTTATAAACTGTTTTTTTTTTTAAATGAACCTGAGCTAACATGAACTAAGAGCTGTATTATTTTAAACAAAGATTAATAACTTCTGTAGCAAATGCAGCTTTTGCTAGTTGATAATGTTAATGCATCAACTGAGGTTAACTAATGAGATCTTATTGTAAAGTGATACCTATTGGTCTTTTACTTCTTTTGCACTTCAATCTGTGTAAAATTTTGAACTTTATATATATATATATATATATATATATATATATATATATATATATTGCTTTATTGTATTTAAATGTTCAGATATTTTTTGTTATAAGAAAAATGCTATTAAACCTGTTATACTGTATTATGACAACACTTTTTTGCAACTAAATTTCAATTCCATGATTATACAGTATACTGTGATAAAAACATTTGCAATTAATCACAACATGAATATTTTATACCAGCATAGTTGTGTCCTGCACAATCCTCAAATAGCGAACCGCTGTCTGCTATTTGAGGATGCCTGGGTTTGGTGTGAGTTTTCGGTTTTCAAGTCTTATTTTTCTCTGCACATGTGATAATGATAGTTTATCCAAAAATTATAAAAATTACAATTCTTTCATTGACACTTTTATGTCAAAGCAAATTTGTATGAGTTTATTTCTAATGTGAAACACAAAAGGACATTAAATGGACGTAAAAAAAAAACATATATGAAAATATACCACTCAAAAAGTATTTAAATGCAATTTAATGTATTAAAATTAGGCTAAAAATGATTTGTCTGTTTAATTTAATTATGTTGACGCTTACTAAAACCAGCCAAGGAATTCTTGTTCCCAGCTTGCTTTGCATGTGACTGAATTAAGAAAGTAAATATCACAGTTAAATGTTTATGTGTTTTTGTGTCAAATGACAGAAGGAGGTAATTTGTCAGTTTTTCATTTTCAGTTATGTTGGTTTTTAGAAGGGAATGTTGGCATTATGTAATGAGTAGTGAAGCTTGTTCTTAGGTTTTGGATGGCTACATAATTAATTCTGTATTTCACTTTTTTTTTTTTCTTCTTTTTTTTTTTATTGGCATCTATGATTCCAAGAAGAACCATTAATATCCACTGGACCTCTACAGTGCACTAGTTTCTTTGTAGTGGAATAAGGTTCTGTAAATGATTAACTCTAAGAATTACATAGACAGTATTATACAAGTATTTGTATTTAGTTTACAGAGTAATTTTATGCCAAAACCTACGTAAATAATAATAATAATAATAATAATTAAAGCTGCAAGCAGCGATGAACGGGCCCTCGCACCCGGGCTCACTGCCGACCGATGACTGTAGAAACACAGCAAACATTGACCAATTTATGCATTTTAAGTGGTTAATTAACTAACATATTCCTTCTATATGTACCCAAATTCCTGCTGCCAGATGGTGGCGCTATTACTATAACTGGATATTGGCATGTAGATGTCTTCAAGTCGGCACTGTCATCAGACATATGAAGTTTGGTGCAGATTGAGCATTGTATGTTTGAGTTATTGAGTCATTTTCATGTTGCCAGCAGTTGGCGCTATGATTGAAACTAAATATTGGCACATAGATGTGTTCAGGCCAGGACTCTTATGAAACCTGTGACGTTTGGTGCAGGTTGAACATGGTATGTTTGAGTTAGTGTAAAGCAGAACATATCCTGCTGTCAACAGGTGGCGCTATAATTATAACTGCACATTGTCATGTAGATGTGTTCAGTCCAGGACTCTTACCAAACATGTGAAGTTGGGGGCAGATCGGACATGGTTAGTTTAAGTTAGTGTAAAACAAACAGTTTCCTGTTGCTAGCAGGTGGAGCTATGATTTTAACAGAGTACTGGCCTTTAGATGTGTTCAAGTCAGGACTCTTATCAAACAAGTGAAGTTTAGGGCAGATCGGACACTACATGTGTAAAAAAAGCAATTTTCCTGTTTCCAGCAGGTGGTGCTATGATTGTAACAGAGTACTGGCCTTTAGATGTGTTCAAGTCAGGACTCTTATCAAACAAGTGGAGTTTGGGGCAGATCACACACTGCCTGCCTGAGTTACAGTAACTTCCTGTTTCATTGCATTAATAGCATCCTTTAGCACTTAGCTAAGTGTTGCTAGCATGTTTTAGCATGTGTATAACATGTTGCTAGCCTATTTTACACTTGCTGATGCTTTTTAATGTGCTGCTAGGAGACAATAACAGTGTTAAACATGTTACTTCCTGTTGCCAGCAGGTGGCGCTATGACTATGACTAAATATTGGCATGAACATGCCAGTGTCTATCTATCATTAATGCTGATATGTGTGTTGCGTTTCATGGAAATCTAAGCACGTTAAGTGCCTCAAAAACACAGGAAACAAATTTTAAACTTTGACACGTTGCCATGGAAACAGAATTTAATGTATCGACAACCTGTTTACAGATTCTTATCGGCCATGTTTTGACATTATACTGATGAAGTTTGAAGCAAATAGAGTAAAATTAAGATCGGGTCCCAGCCTCTGCGGTGTCTTGATGGACACGGATTCTAATGTGTGTGCAAAATTTCAAGAGTTTTTGAGCATGTTAAGCCCCCCAAAAACCCCCGGAAGTTTGAAAAAAAAAAAAAAAAAGAAAAGAAAAATCCTTAGGATAACAAGAGGGCTTTCGCACATTAGGGCTCGGGCCCTAATAAGAAACAGAGCAATTCCAAGAGGGTCCTCGCACCATTGGTGCTCAGGCCCTAATAATAATTATGATAGAAGGTTCTTAATGAAAAAACAAAGTTCTCATATAATTTCAGAAGACTTTGAATGTAGTGCACATGCAGTGTGGATTACCTTTATTAGGGCCTGAGCACCGATGGTGTGAGGCACACACATTGGAATCCGCGGCCATCAGGACGCCGCAGAGGCTGGGACCTGGGCATGGCACAGGGGCTCTACGGTGCCCCCTGGAACACAGTCAGAAATCTTGATGTATAGCGCACACATACTTTCATGTATTCATATGAAACTCAGTACACATATAGATCTCATTGGGCCAAACAACTTTCGCACTCATGTCATAGGCTCTGCCCAAAAGGAAGTGAGCTATTCAGGGCTGTTTAAAAAACACATGCTCTGGAATTTGATATACTCCTCCCAGGATTTCCATAGGATTGTCACCAAACTCGGTCAGCATGACCGAGATGCTAAATTGTGAAAAGATTTTTGATATCTCGAACGGTTTGGTCGTGGCGTAGCGACAAAGTTATGGCGAGAAATGAGAAACAGGTAGTGTCTAATAACTATTGCATACATTGTCTGATTCTGATGAAACTTCATCAGTATGTTCGTTGTATGATGCCGATCGTATAGATGTAACTATTAGGAGTCCAAGTTATAGCGCCACCAACTGGCTGAAGGAAATGTGTCATTTTCAAAATGCTTTAAATTCAAGATCATAATTTTACTTGATTTGCTTCAAACTTCATCAGTATAATGTCAAAACGCGGCCGATAAGAATCTGTAAACAGGTTGTCGATAAATTAAAAGCTGTTTCCATGGCAACGCGTCAGAGTTGAACATTTGTTTCCTGTGTTTTTGAGGCAGTTAACATGCTTAGAATTCCGTGAAACGCAACACACACATCAGCATTAATGATATGTAGACACTGGCAAAACTCATAAATGGGCGTGGAGGAGTCATTCTATAGCGCCACCTTTTGACAATATTTGGGGGTTAGTTTTTTCTACAGTCACCAAATTCGGTACATATATTGTTCACTTAAATCCGGACAACTTTCTAATTTACATCCATTAGCCACGACCAACAGGAAGTCGGCTATTTTGGTTTGATAAAATAAGTTAATATGTCTCTTACTGGTAATTGTAACGATGACGAAGACAGGTGGATCCAAATGCAAAGCTTTATTAGTAGAAATAATCGTGGTCGACAAGCAGGGGTCAGGCAGGAACAAACATGGGCAACGTAGGACAAAACAAAGAAACGTCAGTATCCGAGCGAGAAGGTCTGGGGCCGGCAGCGAGCAGAATAATCCAAGGAACAGGCGAGGGGTCGATAGGCGGGCGGAGAACAGTCAGGGAACCAGGAACAGAGGAGCTCGGCAACGAAAGGGCAACCAGGAAATAACGCTCGGAATTGACACAGTAAACTATGCAAAACTTCACAATCTGAACAGGGAACAGGCCGGGCTATTTATGTAGTGAAAAGCAAGATGGTCGACAGGGGTGAGAGGTGACAGGAGGGGATTATGGGTAATGTAGTGAAAATGGAGTGAGTTAAAGTCCATAGAGAAATGACAACGACACAGTTCATGACAGTAATATAGTTTATATAATTCACATTTCGCAAATGCTTATAGATCACAATTTTTTTTTTTTAAATGGTTATGGATCATAAAATGTGTAATTAACAATTTACAGTGAGGTCTCTTTTTTGGTTAACATTAATTAATGCATCAACTAATATGAACTAACAATTAACAATATATTTTGACAGCATCTTTTTTAGAATTAGTTAATACAAATATTCCTGTTCATGTTAACTCACAGTGCATTTAAACTAATATTAAAATACAACTGTGCATTTTAATTACATAATACATGTTGAACTTAATAATAATTAACATTAATAAATGTTATCTAATTATTTTTCTTGTTAACTAATATAATTAACCTAATCACACATGGAGGTCACTATAGTGGACAGATATTTGGAAATATCACACTGGTGGACTCACCCTTGATTCAGCCTTTTGTATCAATTAATGACCTTGCTATTCCATGCTAACTTGTCATTAGCGGTTATCAAGAGACATTTCCATAATTTTCTATAAAGATAGATATGCACAGTTTCCCTTTGTATTGTTGTATTGTTTATTTTTTGTGTGTCTGTGTGTGTTTAACTCTGTTGATGTCGTAGTGTAACCCTTTCATTGCTGTAACCCTTAAAAACAAACAGCCAGAGCGATACTGTAAATCCATGTGTCCGCTGTGCACCGTTTTCCTGATTACACCAGGGTGGTGATTGCACTGAGGGCGAGGGCCCGCCCATCGCTGCTCGCAGCTATATTTATTCTTCCGATTTTTCTCCAAAGTGAATCGCATTTTAGAGGGCCTAAACATGCTTGAAAACTAATGAAACTTTGCACACACATCAGAACTGGCGAAAATTTACATCTGATATGGGTTTCAGAAGTGGGTGTGGCAAAATGGCTCTATAGCGCCACCTATAAAACTTTAACAGAGTGCGCCTCCAGCTACGTTTCACGTACGTGTACGAAACTCGGTACATACATGTATCACACCAATACCTACAAAAAAGTCTCCTGGCACAACATCCCAAACCCAACAGGAAGTCTGTTATTTTGAATTTCCTGTACGATTTTTGTGCAGTTTTTGCCATTTTCAGACCTCGTATTTAAACAAACTCCTCCTACAGTTTTTATCGGATCATCTTCAAATTTAGTGAGTGTGATTATAAGGCCTTTGCGATGCTAAATTGCGAAGATCTTGAGTTTTTGTCGAAAGGAGTGTCCCTGGTGGCCTAACAAACTTTGATGTTTTGCCATGAAACAGGAAGTTGCTGTAACTCAGGCAAACAATGTCTGATCTGTCCCAAACTTCACACGTTTATTAACAGTCATGTCCTGAACACATGCACATGCCCATGCCCATATTTAGTCATAGCCATAATGCCACCTGCTGACAACAGGAAGTAACATGTTTAACACTGTTATGGTCTCCTAGCAGCATATTAAAAAGCATCAGCAAGTGTAAAATAGGCTAGCAACATGTTATACACATGCTAAAACATGCTAGCAACACTTAGCTAAGTGCTAAAGGATGCTATTAATGCAATGAAACAGGTAGTTACTGTAACTCAGGCAGGCAGTGTCTGATCTGCCCCAAACTTCACTTGTTTGATAGAGAGAGTCCTGACCTGAAGACACCTAAAGGCCAATATTTTGTTACAATCATAGCGCCGCCTGCTGGCAACAGGAAATTGCTTTTTTTACACATGCAGTGTCCGATCTGCCTCAAACTTCACTTGTTTGATAAGAGTCCTGGCCTGAAGACACCTACATGCCAATACCCAGTTATAGTGATAGCTCCACCATCTGGCGGCAGGAAGTTGGGTACATATAGAAGGAATATGTCAGTCATTCATATTTACCACTTTAAATGCATAAATTGGTCAACATTCGCTGTGTTCCTAAAGCCACCGGTCGGCGGTGAGCCCGGGTGCGAGGGCCTGTTCATCGCTGCTTGCAGCTTTAATAGAGATTTTTATTTTATTTTACTTTATTTATTACAAAGAGCTGATCTGATCTACGCCACTGGGCAGCTCTGTGGACGTAGGTGTCCAGTGCTCGAACTGGACACAACAGATTCAGTCTTTCCTGGCTTGCTTCCTGGAAGGGCGGAGGACAAAATGCCTGAAGCACAATGGGCCCTGGCGTTGAGGTTGGCACTTTAGGGACATACCCAGGTCTTGGGTAAAGGAACGCTCTAACCATGCCCAGAGCGAACTCCAGGCATGACACAGATAGTGCCTGAAGGTCTCCCACCCTCTTGAGAGAGAAAATAGCGAGGAGTAAGACCGTCTTGAGTGTTAGGAGCTTGTCCGACACTTCCTCAAGTGGTTCGAAGGGCACTCCGCAGAGGCCCTCCAGCACCACTGCCAAGTCCCAGGCGGGCACCCTGGGATGTTGTGCTGGCCTCAGCCTCAGCGTGCCACGTAGGAAACGAGTCACAAGGGGGTCTTTCCCTAAAGACTACTCACCCAGAGGGGCATGATAAGCAGGAGCCGGACACCGTCTTGGCGTACTCTCTCCAGAACTCCCGGGAGCAGAGCGCGGCTGGATGCGTGAGGGAGAATCAGAGCGGACAGTGTGTCGTTTCCTGCGATGCAAATAAGTCCACTTCTGCCTGGCCGAACTCCCTCCATAGGAGCTCCACCACCTGAGGGTGAAGTCTCCACTCCCCGGGCCTCAGCCCCTGCCTCGACAAGACGTCTGCTCCCTGATTGAGGTACCCAGGGATGTAGACTGCTCTGCATCCAACTCGGACAGATTCAACCACAGGTGTTGCTCCGTAGCTACCAAAGCTGCAATGGAGCGGCCGATGGATCTGGCCGTCTCCTTGGTGGCACGAAGCGACAGGTCTGTGGCCCGACGCAGTTCGGCAACCACGTCAGATTCCTGACCCTCCCTCTCATACAGGTCCTTCAGCAGGTCGGCCTGGTATGCTTGTAACACGGACATTGTGTGCAAGCAAGCACCGGCCTGACCTGCTGCCGTATAAGCCTTCCCAACCAAGGAGGAAGTTGTTTTTAAAGCCTTGGTGGGAAGCTTCGGGGCCTTCAGTGGCGATGCCGAGGCAGGGGAGAGATAGCCAGCTAGCGTCTGCTCCACCACTGGCAACGCCCCATATCCCTTTTCATTCAGCCCCACCACGTTGGAATAAGTGGACACATTAGGGCTGAAGATCCGGGATGAGAAAGGTTTCTCCCACAATCTCGACACCTCAGTGTGGAGATCGGGGAAAAACAGAAGGCCCCGGCGTGAAGGTTGCGACCTGTCGCGCAGAAAACGCTCGTCCAGCTTGCTTTTGGGATGAGCGTCCTGGCGTTCAGCTAGCCAATTGATGTAAAATTTGGCCGCAGCTTGAGTCACAAACTCCACGAGCTCCTCATATGTGAGGGACTGTGGTGGCGAGTCCACAGTCGCCTCTGTGTCGACGCTCATCACATCAACCTCCTCGGTGGAAGACAGACGAAGCGCCAAGCTCTCTCTCTTTGGTGAAGAAACTGCAGCGCGGGCTTCCGACCCTTGAGAGGGAGCTACGGATCTAGCGGGTGAGGACTGAGATAAGGCAGATCCCTCCACTAGATCCATCTGCGATCCCCATGACAGCAGCCGCCGCTGAGCCTCAGCTGAAGCGGGACCACTGCCAGCGGGATTGCGGGGCTGGCCGGTCTCATCGAACACGGCCAGCCGGGAGCAGAGCACGTGAAGCGGCAACAATTCACAATCATGACAGTCAGCCTTTTCAAGGGCTGACTGTGCGTGCTCTGCTCCCAAACAAATGACACAAAGGTCGTGTGTATCCCCCGCTGCCAGAAAACACAAGCAGGGGGGAACACAACGCCTAAACTGCCGTTCGCTCGCCACATGAGTTTTTTTTGCTTTGCTTTGGGCATTGCTTGTGTAACTTCCTAAAACACAGCACACACACATCAAACGCGCTCGCTGAAGAGCAAAAGCTAAACTGAGCATTTTTGCCGGTGCTCTTATGCTTCCTGGTCGGCTACGTCATCTTGCTCTTGACGTCGCACTTTTCTATTGGGTTGTTCTACACACACTTCAGTATGGTGTCTTGCCGGGGGCGTTCCCCAAAGCGTTTTGACACAGCTCGAAGTGTACTGACGGGGAAACATCTTTGTTGACCCTGGAACAACATTGTGATTAACCAATCAGATTTAAAAAAAAAAAAAAAAAAACTTGTACATCAGTGTCATTCATCTGTCATTTCCTCTGATTACTGATTACATTTTCCTCTGATGGGTAAGGTTAGGTTTAAGTGTAGGGATGTGGTCAAGACTAAATTTTTTGAATAAAATGTTGTTCCAGGGTCAACAAAATATGTTGACCCAGGAACACATCAAACTCAGGATGTGTGGGTGGGGATGGAGGATTTTTCAGAGAACTGAATTGAGGGGTTGCTTAACTTCTTTTTAAGGACTGAGAGGTCATAGATAGGGTCAGATAATGGGTTGTGCATCTTCAACAAAGACCCTGTAAACCCTGCAAAGCCCTGTAAACTTGTTTCTCTCTGCCCCATTTATCACCACTGGAGACTCTGTCCCTGTGGGGTACAAGTCCAACTTTGCCAGCCAGAACAGATTACTTGCAGACAGAGAAATAGGTAAAGTACTTCTCTTTGTGTGTGTGTGTGTGTGTGTGTGTGTAGGAGAGAGGCAGGAACATACTGGTTGAAGGAAGGAGAAAAGGAAAGAAAAAGAGAGAGAAGGTGGATAGCTTGTGGGCGTTGATACTACCCATGAGGCCATTTAATGGGCAGTTTGGAATGCAGGGAAAAGACTCAGCTGCCCTCTCAATGGGATTCTGTGTCTTTGAAAAGAGAGAGAGAAGAGAGAGAGAGAGAGAGAGAGAGAGAGAGAGAGAGAGAGAGAGCAAGCTTGTGGGAAATCCTTGCCTGACTGCTGCTGTGATGTTGAATGTTGGCCTGTTTTATTTCACAGAATGTGGCAAGCACAGACATAGAGACACTCCATTGCTCTTGTGTGAAGCTATGAACCTGCACATTTGCCTTGAAGTGGCCAAGCCCAGGAGGCTTTGCACACAAAACCCATAAAGAGCTCCCTGAAGCACACGTTAGCATTTACACTGCCTCCCTCACTACCCGAAGACTTAGCGTGACCAGACTTGTTCGACATTTATTGCCCCTGTCTGTGGGTCTGTTTTCCTATGAGTGTCTCTGTGTATTTTATGTTTGTCTGTCTGAAGGTTAGTTTTGATATGACAGTGATAGATTTTAGCATTGACTAAAGTCTGACAACAAGCTTTGTTTTTTCCACTTTTGCATTGTTTGGTTGAACAAAAAGCTACCCTGGGCCTGAAAAAAAAAAAAAAAAAAAAAAAACTATAATCAGATGTCAGTTAATGTAAAAGTGCAAACCCTCAAGAACATTCAGTTATTGAAACTGATCCATATACTATAATGGGTTGTCCTGGAAATATGGATTTTAATTATTTGTATTATTTAATTGTTTTATTGTATTATGTTAATATATTGCCACTGTCTGTTTATGTAAATAAGGTTTCAAAATAAGCAGCTTTATTATAATATATGTGTTTTTTTAGGGGGGTAAATTGAGAAGTCACCTTATGGAACTGCTGATTTAGCCCATAACTAGACTGTGCAATGAGATGGTATAAGTAAAAAATATTAAAATTATCTAGAACTGCTTAAAATAAATTGTTTATTTTTATTATTATTATTTCCTATCCTCTTTACTTTGTACATTTCAAAATGGCAAAGTTAACAATTATACCAATATATACACACACAAATAGAATAACAGGGTTGTGAAAGTCATCAGCCCCTTGATTTAATACTTTGTAGAACAACCTTTTGCTTTAATTACAGCCATCTATCTTTTTGGATATGTCTGTACTAGCTTTGCACACCTTGATTGGCAAATATTTGCCCATTCTGCATGGCAGAATTGCTCCAGTTCATTCAAATTCTATGGTGAGTGGCAATGGAGTGCTGTCTTTAAATCCATCAATAGATTTTCAATTGGATTTAAGTCAGGGCTCTAACTTGGCCACTCAAGGACATTCACCTTCTTATCCTTAAACCATGTTGTTGTTGTTTTAGCAGTATGTTTAGGGTCATTGTTGTGTTGAAAGGTGAATCACCTGCCCATCTTCAGCAGTCTAGCAGAGGGACGACCTGAGCTAAGCAATGTGCTGGTGGTGCCATACGTTTTCCACTTCTTATTGATGCTCTGAACAGTGCTCTGAGGGATAGCTGAAGCCTTTAAAATGTTTTAGTAGCCTTCTCCTAACTTGTGCCTTTCTACAACTTTATCCCAGAGATCTTTTAAAAAGCATTTTCCAACCATGGTGATTTTTTTTGCCGTACTATGCACTACTAACAATGAGATCTTCAAGAAACAGCTCGTTTTATTCTGAAGTAATCAACACCACTACTATTGATGTCAGGTGGGGCAATTAGCCTGTTGTTTAATCTGGAAGTTGATTGCTTTCACCTAGCAAGTTTAGGCCCCGTCCACACGGAGACGTGTTTAGCTGTATACGCATACATTTTGTATCGTATAGGCCAGAGGTCTTTAACCCTGTTCCTGGGGACCCACTATCCTGAAGAGTTTAGCTACAATCCTAATCAAACACACCTGAAGCGGCCAATCAAGCTCCTCAGGACTGCTTGAAAATTGCAGGCAGGTGTGCTGAAGGCGGTTGGAAATAAACTTTCCAGGAGAGTGGGTCCCCAGGAGCAGGGTTGAAGACTTCTGGTATAGGCGTTACGTCCAGATGGATCCAGCGTTTTGGGAGAGTGAAACCAATATTTTTTAAAACCGGGTCCCAGAGTGGATAAATCTGAAAATGACAGCCTTGCGTTTTTGTGTGTACAGCCAATCTGTATATTTTCTGAAACTATGATGTTATCACCCCACGTCTCGCCCCTAGTCAAACACCGCTATGTCACATAACATCAACAAAAACTTGAACAAACACTAAACGATTGTCTTTTTATTAACTAATATTAACACAGATTAATAAATGTATTGCTCCATGTTTGTTTGTATACTGCACGTAAGGTTTAAGCGCATAGTCCAAGTCGTCTTCTACGTTTTTTTGTGTATCTCTGTGGCATAATTACAGTGCCACATACTGGTCTGGCATGTTTACTACATCGTTTTTAGCTCCAACCAGCTCCAACACACACCTGCTTGGAAATTTCTAGTAATCCTGAAGACCTTGATTAGCTAGATCAGGTGTGTTTAATTAGGGTTGGAGCTAAACTGTCCCTCCAGGAATTGAGTTTGAGTGCTCTAAGGGGCTGATCACTGATACCAAACCAGGCATTTCACTGATTAAATTGTAATAATCCTCCAGATTTTTTTAAAATGTTTACTTTAATGATAAGGGTTATAATGTGTACATGCAGTTCCAAACTGTTACACTTAATTTATTTTATTTTTCAGGGTGTAATGTGACAGAAGTAATGTGATGATTTTCTATAGGCTATATATATATATATATATATATATATATATATATATCATTCAAATAAAAAAAAATAATAGTAATACAAATTAAATAATATTATTTCTTTTTTAATTTCCCTCTCATTTAGAGGATGACAGTTCAGGTTCCCCGTATCACCGTGAGAGGCGTAATGCCATCAGTGGGCAGGCTGCAGTTCTGGGTGTATCAGGAAAACTGAGTGAGGAGCCATCCACCTCTACAGAAGAACGCTCCCCATTGGTGAAAAAAGAGCTTCACAGCTCTCTGCCCCACCTGGCGGACCACACTATGCCCTATCGGGGGACACTGTTCACCATGGACCCTCGCAATGGATACCTGGACCCCCACTATGGTAAGTTACTACTAATGTTGTAACGCATTACAAGTCATGCAAATTGTGTAATCAGATTACATTTTTTAAGTAACTAGTAGGGTAATGCATTACTTTTACTTTTGTCAAATAAGTAAGACCAGCTATTTTGTTTTCCCGTTTACTGACTGAGGCACTTCCTTCAGTCTGAGGCTTATTAATTTAACTTTTGGTGTGGAAGGGCCCTTACATTTGCCAAAAACATGACTTTTATATTTTTTGTTATTAAAAATAAATAAATAAACGAGCCAAGCTCAGGTAACTAAATTAATAAAAAAGCAACAGAATGCATTACCTTCAATTAAAAGTAATTAAGCAACACAATTAGTTACTTTTTATTGGAGTAACGCATTATTGTAATGCATTATGAAGTTCCAAATGTAACACCTACCGTATCAGCTCCTACTCAAATTCCAGCTAAACAACTTTCATCCGGAAAATCTAACATTACCATTTTTAAAAATTGGAACGCAGACAATCAACTGTTTGAGGCACGCTCGCCGCCCCGAACATCCATTTTCCACAAGCACAAACAGAAATTCAGCTCTGCTCACCTTTTTTGTCACTCCTTCCACGGCCAGTTGCTGTTCTGAGCGATTTCCCTTTATATCCCGAAAGCATTTTATAATGCTTATATTTTTTAATGATCTGATGCCTAAGCAGTATTTATACATGTATAATCTTATTGCATAAGTAATTGTAAACGTGTAATGTTTCAGCATCCATGTGCTCCTACTCTACATCTTACGGTAAATTATTGACATGTCAGTTTAAGCATTTGATCCAATCCTAATGCACTCCAACTGTTAAACAATGGCCATTTGATCCGTATCATGCCCACCCACTCTATCCTAGATCTAGTTCCCATTGGTCGGATTACTGTGACGTTTTCAATGCTGAATCATTAGGGACTTTGAGCAGCAGCCACTAATGGAATGACAATGGCATTCCGATGTCATATTGTGTGTTCACAACTTTAACTGCTATTTTGTAACCGTCTACTACAGAAGGAGAACAGCTGTTTTGCCGTAGTCTTTACAATGTGACAGATAAGGCAGATATGTCTGCTGTTAGTAACAGTTTCTCAGGTAATAGACTAGAGATGATGTGCAGCGAACAATATCTCTGTCAACTAAAGTGGCAAGCTTTCTTTTCATGCCATGAAAAAAATTAGGTGGTTGGCTCTACATGAAATCTGATGTTTCAGTAAATCATTCCAATTTTCATATAAACTAATCTGTGGTCAGCAGTGCCCTGCTATTAATTAGTAACCCATACATCTCCCTCCTTATCAAAAACATCGAAAAATGTCGTCTATATTCTTATTTGCCATTCCTCTGCAATAGCATATTGCCTCAGTGGTGTAAGCCTTCCACACAGCACGGGATTTCCTTCAGGCAACTGTACATCTTGAACCACCTCCTCCCTTTCATAAGGTCTGCGACACAGCAAATCTTCAATGTGACACTGCCGCAGAATTGCGCTGAATAGTCATTGTCTTGCTACCACTGTTTTATAGTGGAATTCGAATTTGTTATTTGATGAATTTGGTATCATTAATTCTGTTACTGTACTGTTAATACTGCAATTCTATCGTATAAAGCTCTGTTAAAATGTAGGGGGGCACTTGACGTGACCTGAAATCACTGCCACAGCAGTGATTTCTCTCACCACTCTTGCAGCAGACATTATACTAAACTATATTTCTCACTGCCGCAGCAGTGATTTTTTTCTCAGAGCAGATATCATGCTTAACTCTATTTCTTATCTCCACAGCAATGACTTCTCCCACTGGTCTTAGAGCAGATATTATATTCTGTTTCTTACAGCTGCAGCAGTAATTGCTTCCACCAGTCTCACAGCAGATGTAATTCTAAACTCTACTTCTCTCCTCCACAGTAATGACTTCTTTCACCACTTTTGCAGCAGATGTCATACTAAGTTGCATTTCCTCACTGCCGCAGCAGTGATTTTGCACAGTACTTTCACAGTGCCCTGACTAAACTTTGTATATTTTCTTCAAATTTTGCAAGAGCAGAGATCACTCCTCTCCTACAGGTCATTTGTTAGCCCCTCACCCGTCTTGTATTTTCCCAACACCACAACAGTGAAATATACCTCGCAGTTGATTGCCCAACTTGTTGTCTTTTGTAAACGGTTTTTGGAGGATTGAACTCGGGTTTGAGCCTCCATTGAAGACAGCTAGCCAAGTTTGTTTACCATTAACCATCAGGACTGGATGGGCAGGCAAACTCGTGAAATTAAGTTCCAAATGTAGGTTTGGGAGAAACCTAATAAATCAGGCAATCATCATTATGAGCCTATATAAGCAGCACTCATTGGACCACCCCAGCATCAATTCTTCCAACATCCTTCCACCTCCCCTTCTCCTCCTGTTTTCTGTACCCTCAATGTGGGACTGAACTCTAAACTCAAGCCAAGCCTCGGGTTCAAGCCTCCATTGAGGACAGCAAGCCAAGTTCGTTTACCATTAACCATCAGGACTGGATGGGCAGGCAAACTCACAAAACCTTTTAAAAGTAAATAACAAACTTAAAAAAAAGTAAAATAACATGTTTAGGAGATGTTATTTTATGTTATTTTTAGAAGAGTCCTGTCTGCTTATTATGTAACAAATAATGTTAATAACAAATAACAGTGACAAGAAAGTTACAAATGAGGAATGTGAGGAACAAATTTGATTTGTTGCTCACTAAAAATCTCTCTTGCCTTACATTTTTGGGTAAACTCTCTCAGTAGTGTGTTTTGCATAAGACAGTCACCATGAACCATAAACACTAAGTCCCTATAGACTGTAGATATTGCTGGTGCATAAAACTCAAGGACAAATGTTTAGTGCAGGGCTAGCATGCTAACTTTTCCCTTTTGTGAGGCGAAAGGCAAAGCTACTAACAGATTGATTGGACCTGACAGTTGACTAGTTGCCCTTTCTTTCTCTTTCGCTCTTGCTTGCCTTTTAATTTTTTTTCAGAGAGGAAGTTAGTATGGGGGACGTTCTTCTCTGCTCCCTAATTCCCTCATTAGGGGCAGAGTGTAAGCACACAACTCCAGTCTCAATCATCAGCGGCATGATCAAAGCGCCACAGAGAGGAAGGCAGTCAACCCCACCGCCTTGTTCTTTTCCATATTCTCTGTTTCTCTTGTCTGGCCCACCGTACTCCCCCATCATTTTTCTAATAATCATAAAAGACTCAGCAAGAGAGTGAGAACACATGAATGGACAGGACAGAGTAAAGGAGATAAATAAAGGGAGAGAGAGACAGATGAGGCTAGTCAAAGTCTTTTAAGAGGTTAATTTTGCAGACCACCATTGCCTGACCATTACCTGTGGACGAAGATTCAATGTGATGGCTTGTTTAGTTTCGATAAATTGGCCTTGAATTGTGTTTGACGGTGTAGTTTTAATCTATAGCACTTAATGAAATGCCCTTACCTTTGTTCTCCCTCACAAAACCATTTACTGTATCACTGTTTGTTTAGACCTCTTCATTAGAAGTCCTGTGCTTTGTTGGTCTAGTTTTGGTTAGTCTGGCTTAATGCACAAAGGTCAGCTACAATCTGACCCATCAGACCCCTAACATATTGACTAATAAAAGCCTGACACCTCAGCAAATCTGCCCCTTTCTTTGTACAGAAAAACCGAAGGGAAATAGGAGAGTGTTTTAATTGGAGAGGCAGTGCCAGAGGAGAGAGAAAGTGTGATGAAGCAACACTGGATGGGGTCAGCACTCTAGCAAAGGGCAGAAGAGAGTGACTTAAATAAATGTTTTGGTTTAAGTTAATGTTGCATAAAACTGATTCCTGAAAAGTAAAAATCTGACTATAATAATTTTGATAACTTTGAAACAAGAAACTTACAGTGGAAAATACAGTTTTAAAAATGTTGAATATACATTATATTTGTATATAACTATATATATATATATATATATATATATATATATATATATATATATAACTGATTTAAAAGAAAAAAGAAATAAATGAAGAGAGACCAAAAAAAAAAAGAGTGACGTGAAAGGAGAAAAGAGAGAGAGTTGAGAATGTGGAGGAGTGACAGACTGAAAGAGCAATGCAAGAAAGAGCAAAAGTAAAAGAGGGGTGTTCTGGGTGGCTAGAGCCTGTAGAGGGAGGCTGGGGTGTGAAGGGTGTGGGGTGAAAGGGTGGTAGGGGTCAGAGGTCAGGTGGAAAAGGCAGACATTTAAACATATGAGTTCAAAACAGAGTTGAGGAGTCAAAGGGGCCTCTTAGTCTGTCTATTCTCTCTGCATGGGGGATCACTAGGGCAACAATGAATAGAACAATAGAACAGAATGAACATGTCTCAAAGTCCTTTTAAACTAGTTACGTATAGCTCCATAATTTGCATATACTATTACTTCTTTTTTTTCCTACAATAAGAGAACAGAGATAACATGTAAAAGGTTTTTTTTTTTTTTTTTTTTTTTTTGTAAATCTCAGTTTAAATGCTTTTTTTATTGTATTGTATTGTATTTTTTTTTTTTTTTTGATGTAGTCCTGTAAGTGAATAAAGGGCTCAGTGTACTTTGTGGGTCATTTGTGTAGTGCACACTCCTCACCACAGGGGATTATGAGAGGCCAGGACCCTTTAACTAACCCTCCTGAGCACTATCACCCCTCAGCTCTTTAAAACACACTTTGGTACCATTCACTCACTACCACAGGCTTTGAGGTGTGAAAAACCTTGACCCCTATACACATACACACACTTGTGCGACAGAGCCTCCCTTGCCTTTCTCTTTTCCTTTTGAGATCCATCAGCTCATAAATGCGTCCCAGGTGTGAGCTAGTGTAAGTATAAGCCCACGTTTGTGTGTGTGAGTATGTGATGGAGAGCGAGCTCGGGCTCTTTGTGCTGTGTATGCACTAGTACTAGAGGCAGGTAAAGCATGATTACTCTTCCTATGGCGCGTGTCAAGGCCTAATGTGCCTAAATGAGCCTCCACCTGCCGCCTCTGCACACCTGGTCACCACGGCAACACACAGTGGGGCACCCTGGGAGTGGGTGTCAGGAGTAAAGCACCAAATGACAAGTGCCAGTGGTGGGGGAAGGTACAAATAGTGTAGATACAGCAAGAACCTCTGAGAAAGTCCAACAAATCTCCTCTATTACTTTGACGAGTCAAGGCGCTAATACAAAATTTACACAAACTCTTCGCACCCACTGCATAAGTGCATAAAGGCCTGGCACATTTAGCATAAAGAGCACAGAGGATAAATGGCCCTTTTTGTGAGCATTAGACGAAGCATTAGCATTAGCCATCATTCCTGAGCCTTATCCTCTTTTCTCACACAAACACTGGATAAGAGTCCCATATCCCGCTTAGCACCATACTAATGCACAGTACGGATAAGACGGTGGGATTGAAAACAGATTAATGAAGGGAAGAGCGCTAAATGTGTGGAAGTGTGAAATTCGGCTAATACTGCGACATCTGTTTATATTGTCCACTGATTAGCAGGTCATAGGGCCACAGCAACAGTGAGGCACTTGCTAGTGTTGCACTTCTTATCTCTCTTGAGGAAGTGGAAGATCCTTTTTATTTTCTCTTCGTTCTCTTTCCTAATCATTTATATTTTCTTAAAAAGATGTGCTCTTTGCCAGTAAGAGCCAAGTCCCATTATGGGAATTAGAGCATGCTGAATTGAATGTTTTCTTTTTATAAGAATTTTAAGATGGAATGCAAATGTTTTGAACAAGGCAAGCAGGGAGGGACAAAATCTTGCTATTATGCAATGTTTTAAAATCTTGGACACACACATGTCCCAGCAGCTAAGCCATATCCTTTTCTTAGCGAACTCAATTAAACAATAGGTTTATTCATGTTTCTCAGTGCAGTCTTGGCTCTCCTTATGGTCTTAAAGCATTTGTGCCTTTTCACAAACACTTTCCTAAAGATTTTGAGAGTTTAGTTCCTTGAATCCCCCTTGTCCTTGACATTCAAGCCCACAAGTGTCATTACTGCAAAAAGGGTGGACTCCTAAGCCTACTTAGTGCCGGTCTACAACTTCTCAGTGTGAAATATTGTCCCCACTCAAAAGCAAACTGGCTACCACCTTTAGCCTGATCAGCAGTGTTGGGCTACACTTTCAGTCCACTGTGTTCCTTATTGGATAAAGATCTACCAAGTTTCCTGAAGCCTATAATCCTTTACCAAAGTCTCATTGATTCCTCACACCAGAGTCCAGACAAACCCACATGAGGAGGGACTGATGATATCCCACCAAACAGACACATCCAAACCTCTGTCACAGCTTGCATCCTGTCTGGCCAGCTCCACATGGTGCACATGGTGGTGCACACCATAATAGAGTATATTCCCACTTCATTGCCCTTGGTGGAGCATAGCAAGCCACTGCTGACCAAACAAAGAACTTGTCAAAGGCTTTCTGAGATGATGAAAAGGGTTGAGCTCGACACTGACATATTGGATGGATAGTGCTGAGCATAACTTCAAACCACAAAATCAAACCTTCACTAACCGTTGAACTGTAAATATCTGATGTCAAAGACATCAACATAACCAAAACAATAGGTGTATTCTAGATAACTATATCACATTACGATTATATTACATTAAGAGTTTGATGCTTAACCAGGTCTTTTCTTTTGGCCAAGTGATACCTTTAGTCACTCAAATTGAAAATACAAGCCTTAGTGAAGTTTCCACTGACCACTTCAAGGGCAAAGTTGGTCTGCATGATTGTTTCCATATTGGATTTGTAAAAGAGGGGGCCTGCTCAGGCCCAGCCAGAGCTCACAGTGGTCAAGATACCTGAAGCAGTTTTTGGGCACTAGTAAGAAATCTCTTCTACTCCTTCATCCTGATCCTTTCGTTCCAAAGGGGATTCTTTCACTGTTTTTAGACCTCTTGATCTAGTACACCACAGATAATCGTGCGATTCTCTATTATAGAGTTTATTAAAGAAGTCTTGCCATATATGGCTATACCGTCACATTCCTTTGCTTCTTTGACTTACCTCTTCTCTTTTTCTATCGCCTGGAGGGCTCTGAGTAAAGCATGTTGAAAGAGGAAATGACTTTTATCACTGCCTGATACTTGAATAATGAATGTCAGCTGCTTTCTCTGTATGAGAAATTAGTCTTGAAAACTACATCCATTGAATGTGCTACAGTCATTCACATGACGTGTTTCCTTTCATGCCTTAATTTGGAATGATCATAATGCACAGACTCAGAGATTTCTTAAAGTGTCATGAAACCTTAAAACACATTTTTTGAGATTGAAACATACATTGCCGTTTGAAAGTTTGTGAACCCTTGACAATTTTCTATATTTCTGCATAAATATGACCCGAAACATCATCAGTCCTGAAAGAACACAAAGAGAACCCAATCAAACAAGTGAAAGAAAAAATATTTTCTTTGTCATTTATTTATTGAGAAAAATGATTCAGTGTTGCAAATGATCTGTGCGGTGCAAAAGTATGTGAATCTCTTGGATTAGCAGTTAATTTAAAGGTGAGAGTTCTATCTGTGCAGATGTGTTTTCAGTCAGTGCAATGACTATCAGATGTCAGTATGTGACCTGTTTTATTCAAAGAACAGGGATCTATCAAAGTCTGATCATGTTTGTGGAAGTGAATCATGTCACAAACAAAGGGGATTACTGAAGACCTCAGAAAAAGACTTGATGTTGCTCACCAGGCTAGAAGAGGTTACACAACTATCTCTAAAGAGTTTGAATGCCACAAAAAAAATCAAAGTGAGACAGATTGTGTACAATGATTGTGTACAAATGAAGGAAATTCAAGACCACTGTTACCTTCCTGAGAAGTGGTCGACCAACAAAGATCACTCCAATGCACATGTAATAGTCTGTGAGGTTGCAAAAGTTCCCAGGATAACTTCTAAGCAACTAAAGATCTTTCTAACATTGGCTAATGTTAATGTTCATGTGTCCACCATCAGGAGAACACTGAGCAACCAGTGGTGTACATGGCAGAGTTGCAAGAAGAAAGCCACTGTTCTCCAAAAAGAAAATGGCTTGTTAAAGATCATGTGGACGAGCCAGAGGACTATTGGAGAATGGTTTAATGGATGGATGAAACCAACATTGAACTTATCAGTTTAAATGAGAATCTATTATTGTCAGAGTAAAGAACACACTGTATTCCAGCTTAAGAATTCTATCCCACCTGTGAAACATGGTGGTGGTAGTGCCATGGGGTTTTGCTGCATCTTGGCAAGGACAGCCTGCCATCATTGATGGAACAATGAATTCTGAATTATACCAGCACATTCTAAAGGAAAATGTCAGGACACCTGTTTAAGAAGTCTCAAGAGAATGTGGGTCATGCAGCAAGACAACAACCCCAAGCACATAAGTCATTCTACCAAAGAATGTTTAAAGAAGAACAAAGTTAATGTTTTGGAATTTTGGTGTTGAGTCAATGTTCAGACCTTAATCCAATTAAAATGTTGTGGAAGAACCTAAGCAAGTAGTTCATAGGAAAAAAACCAAGACCATCACAGAGTTTAAGTGGTTAAGGAATAGGCTAAAACTCTTACATGTTATTGTGCAGGACTAATCAGCATTTACAAGAAATGTTACCTTCAGTTACTGCAGCAAAAGGGGGTCACTCCAAGTACTGAAAGCAAAGATTCACATTCTTTTGCACTGCACAGATATGTTACACTGGATCATTTTTCTCAATAAATAAATGACAAAGCAAATAATTTTCCCTCACTTGTTTAATTGGGTTCCCTTTGTCTACTTTCATGACTTATATGAAAATCTGATGATGTTTTGGGTCATATTTATGTAGAAATATAGAAAATTGTAAAGGGTTCACAAACTTTCAAGCGGCACTGTATATGTACATGTTGCATATCAGTGAAAACTATAACAGCATTAATTATTTTTTATATTATTAAGGGAAAAGTGGATATTTTATTTTACTTTATTTTTATTAATTTATTTTTTTGAGCCATTTCATTCTCCTAATTAAAAAAGCAAAGTTAAACCTACATCACGAAAAGTGACGCATATGCGTCCGCTTGGAGGGGCAATTGGCGGCCGTGGCTGAAGAGGACACGTCTATGTCACCGGTTTTCTGAGGTTTTCTCAGTATTTTTCATGAGAATTAACTCTTATGATCCAATCGCAGCGCTGTATTATGCATATTTATGAGGTCGCCTCACAGCTGAGAATTCAAATCTCATGAATGAGCTTCCGCTCTGTCAGTTCATCTCTGTAAACATGACCTTAACAATATTTAATATGACAACTTGTGGAGCGTGCATAAGAGCGCAGTTACTGTGGTAACGCCGCAATGAGTTTAACAACACTCGCTCCTCATGTCTGTATAATGAGTGTGTTGTAGGTCTGTGTTTTATTGGTTGTTTTCTCCCCTCTTCTTTTCCACAGCTTTACAAGCCTGTTTCTTGAGTCTTTTTCAAATCTGAGATGTGAATGAACAGTGCTGAAACAGGGTGTTTCATGACACTTTAAGCTCAGGACACACCAAGCCAACAGTCGGGCGTCGGTCAACGTCGGGTTGTTTGGTGTGTTCCACACGTCGGTGCTCATCGGGATCATGTTGGCAGGATTTTGCCCGATTCATTATGTTGAACATGAGGGCTTTGGCGTTGATAGTGTTGCCATATAAACACATAATTCAGTAGAATATCACGCGTTGTCATCTCAAATCTACTACATGACATGAATGCAACAGAACTGCACTACCCACTATAAAACTTTTGGCTCTTAAAAGACATGGAAGACGTATGAGGTCCCTTTCTCTCTTTCTTTCTCTTTTTTTCGTTCACGTGGACTGCTACTGTGTAAATCTCACCACTAGATCTCACACACATCCTAATATGCTGCTCTTGTCTACTGAACAATCTCAGTAGTTTTTTAGACGGCATTATACTTGTACCAGTCCTCTCTGTATGTGTGTGAATTTGCTTTAAACAAGCATATGATATCAAGCTTATATTTTATTATAGTTATTTTATTGTATTTTGTTTTATTTTACATGGCCACTTTCTACCTCTTTTTTGAGCCATATATTTTAATATCCATAAATATATGTTTCAAAGGTCACAGGTTTGGAAGGTTACAACTGTGTGTGTGTCCACTTCTTTTTTAATTGTGTATGTTAATGTCCTCATGGTTGTGACATCACAAATCTTACAAGGTGAATGTCAGAGTATGAACAGGGAAATTAAATATTTTTCAAAAGAACAATGAAAATCCTGCCCACTTTAAAATTATTGAAACCACCACTCTGCTTTTCTCAGCCTGTATTTGATAGAAGAGAAAGTGCTAATAACGTTTCCTTCCCCTAATTACTATTGTGAGTCTATATGCGGTAACTAGGGACCCATGCCTGCCCTCGGTACTTATAACAAGAAAGGCCAAGAGGAATGGAGGGAAAGAATGCTAGGAAGAGAGGAGGGGGTAACTAAGCAGAAAATGAAGAGAAACATAAAAGAATGGGAGCTGAAGGAGGTCAGACCCATCACAGGCTTAGCATTGCCTTCAAAGATGGCTGGGACAGGTGGCAGCTCGAGACAATCTCACTCTGCAGAGCAGCATACTCTCAGGAGAAGATAAGGAATCCTTCTGTCCATCCTCCCTCTCCTTGTCTCCCACCATCCCCCCACTCTCCTCACCTCTTCTCTCCTGCATAGCGCTCTGTTCTGGAAGTTCTTTGATGTGTGTGAAGTGGAATGACTGGCTCTGGGTCTGAGGCACAGGAAGGGTTCAGCGTAGAGGTCTCTGAGGTACTCACTACTCTGCGCTCTCATTAAGGCAGTGGGTTTGGATTAATCAGCTTTAAAGTTTATACACACGCTTTTGTCTGCCAGCCCTAGGCAGCCACCCCTGGGCACCACCTGGTTGATAAAGAAGCAATGAAGGAGAGTGAGAGATGGCGAGAGCAAGAGACAGGAAGAGAGATGTTAATTCCCTGACTCTTGTTGCACTTTCTCCTAAGACTTGGTCTCTCAATGAGACCTGTGTCGTTGAGGATTATTTGGTATGTTTTTTGTTTGGTGGGACAGAATAAATGGATTACAACTCCTGCTTGTTTTTGGGCCATAATCCTCAGGGTGCCGAGAGGGATGCGGGTTTTGCACTGGGGGACGGAGCAAAGTGCATAATGTGGATTTGTAAACAAAGGAGAACAAGTGACAAATGTAAAAAAATGAAAATGCAGGGAGTTGTGCCGATTTTTCTTTCGTTGTAGCAGGTCACAGATCCGGAGAACATCAGCTGTTGAAAAAAAAGCTAATTTTATTCACAGTGTAGATAGAGTTCTAAAGTCAAAGTAAAACAGGATGAGAAAAGCTAGTGACAAATAAAAAGTTTGAGAGACAAATGGAGCCAGTTAGATGCAGGTATTAGAAGAAGAATATGACCTGAGGTGCCGACCCATATCTACCCCTGTGACCTGACCATGATTACACGGATTACCTCGATACAAAATCATCTCTCTTCACCTTTTGCTGTCTCTTGTTCAAAAGAGGCACAGGGGGATTATTGTCTTACTGGCCTTTCTTAATTATCCCACTGTGGAATGTTCAGAAATCAATAGAAGAAACCGGTTTTACACTGGAAAAAAAAAACAAAACAAAAAAAACAATAAGTAAATTTACTTTATTTTTATTTGGCAAGTTTTTGTAAATTTTTTTTTAAGTAAAATGTAAGTATAGAATTAAGTAAAATCTACTTAACTAAGTTAAGTAAAATTAGCAAAGGAAATAAGTAAATTTAACATGTACAGTTAGAGTTTAATTTCTACTTAATTATTTTGTTTACCCTGTAGTCCTCAAGTACAATTCACTCAGCCACGGTTTGTAAACTTTACTCAAACATCATAACACTGAAAAAGAAATGCCATTAAAAGCATGTGGTTTACATAAACATGTACATAAGCAAGTAGACAGCACCTTATTGTTTTTAAGGATATATATTGACTCAATGTAGTTACGAACCAAATGAACACAGAGACCTCAATACTTGGCACATGATACACAATGACAGTAACAATCAGTGAGTAGTAAATTAATTCTAGATGTTACAAAACAGCAAGTTACTTAACCTAACATCAAAAGCAACCATAAAACATATTACATTTTACATATTAAATTTGTTTTTCTGTGTTATTTATGTATGTGCTTAGTGTATGATAAAGCCACAAGACCAGCTTATCTTCTCCTGATGCCTCCTTTTCCACTGCACTGTAGAAAAGCATAACCAAGATTTTTTCATTGCTAGGTTCAACATTCATTTTGTTATGTAATTATAGGAATAGAAATAGTAACCTTTATTTTATTTTGACTCTTTACTTGTGACGTTTTATTATATACCGTAATATCACACTGTCATATTGATTTGTTTTGTGTGTTTTTTTTTCTCCAAAATTTGTTTTATATCATCAATTTTTCATGAAGAAGAATGGACAAAAAGCATTAGTGAACAAAATTCACTCTTTGTTGAATAAATAGTAAATTAGACTGCCATCGTTTTATAATATGGTATCAATCGTTTTCTTTCTTTCTTTCTTTCTTTCTTTGGCATTTGTTAACATTTAACTGAGAGATGAATAGCAGAGAGGGCTAGAAACCTACAGTCTGACTCACAACACTCACTTTAACAACCAAAATATTTATCCACCCTTCTCTCCCTCCCTCCCTCCCTCCATATCTCTGCTTTGTTTCCTCTGCCTGCACTCCACCACCTCAATTCCAGCCACATTTAATGCATTTGGATAATTTATACTGCTGTAATTAGCCCATTACAGTCACACTAATCTGGAACTGTAATTAAACAGAATGCACAAAAGTCAACAGTAACCCCCACAGAGCAGTGCTCAACAGCACTCATGTGTGTTTACATGCAGACACAGCTGGATCCAGCAACCAGTGTGTGGAATGCTTTACAATACACATGCTGGTGTTTCTGTGCCCTCAAGGTATGCTTCTCATCATAAGCTTATCAACTGCTTACAAGCACACACAGGTGTGCATGGGTGTGTTTGGTTGCCTGGAATACTTTTTCTTTTGGTTCACACACACATATACAGTGAAATAAGCACTTGCTTTCCCATTGACCTGTACAACTCATACAGACTCACATGGTTTAATACTTGTTGGCCCTTCAGTCATCAGCTCTGTGTAAGCGAGCGTGTTTGAGCAGTGAGATCATGAGCGAGTGAAGTGGCGTAATGAAATTTGGCAACGTGCAAGGCACAACATAGAACAGTACAGAGCCATCATATGTTCCACATTACTGATTCACAGATCACCAGCCTCTCTCCCTTCGCTTATCACACCTCTGACAATTTATTACACTATCCTTGTGCTTATACAGTAAGTCAGTGACTCGAGTGTTAGTGTTACAATAGTAAATGGGGTATAAGAGTGTCCATGATAAAAAAAATAAAATAAAAAAAATAAACTTTTTTCAAAGATCCATTCTAATGCACTACCGCTAATGCCAACATAATTTTCGAGTCTATTCAAAAGAATGTTGTGGTCAATAGTATCGAACGCAGCACTAAGATCCAGTAGCACTAATAGAGATACAACCACGGTCGGATGATAAGAGTAGGTCATTTGTTACTCTAATGAGAGCGGTTTCAGTACTGTGATAAGGTCTAAATCCTGACTGGAAATCCTCACAGATATTATTTTTCTCTAAAAAGGAACATAATTGTGAGGATACTACCTTCTCTAGTATTTTTGATAGAAAAGGGAGATTTGAGATTTGAATCAATTGATTAGGGTCAAGTTGTGTTTTTTTAATGAGAGGCTTAATAACAGCCTGTTTGAAGGTTTTGGGGACATATCCTAATGACAGTGATGAGTTTATAATATTCAGAAGAGGATCTAGGATATCTGGAAGCACCTCTTTTAGTAGTTTAGATGGGATAGGGTCTAACATACATGTTGTTGGTTTAGATGATTTAACAAGTTTATAAAATTCTTCCTCTCCTATAGTAGAGAATGAGTGGAATAGTTCCTTAGGAGATCTATTGCACACTATTTGATCTGCTACTGTTCCTGACGGCTTCATGGTTACAATTTTATTTCTAATAGTATCGATCTTTGTTGTAAAGTAATTCATAAAGTCATTACTACTGTGCTGTTTTTTTTTTTTTTTTTTTTTTAATGGCATTTTTACTTTAATGATGATGGGTATAATATGTACATGCAGCTCAAAAAAAATTTAACTTTGTTTTATTTTCCAGGGTGTAATGTGACAAAAGGTAAAGGTTTTCACAGGGTATGATGATTTCAATTTTGTTATGTTGCAGACCTGATACTACAATTGTTTAAATTCATTTATTTCTCATTAATGTACACTTCATATTTTATAATGACTTTATAAAGGTGAAAACTGAATTTTAGAAATGTCTATAAATTTATTAAAAAAATAAAAAATAAATAAATATCATATTAACATAAGTATTCAGAGCCTTTACTCAGTACTTAGTTGAAGCACCTTTGGCAGCAATTACAGCCTCAGGTCTTTTTGGGTATGACGCAACAAGCTTTACACACCTGGACTTTTTCTTTCATTTTCTGCCATTCTTTGCAAATCCTCTCAAGCTCGGCCTTTTTTAGAGAGACGTGTGCTTTTCCAAATCATGTCCAATCAATTTAATTTACCACAGGTGGACTCCAATCAAGGTATAGTACCATCTCAGTAATAATCAAGAGAAATGGGGGGCACTTGAGCTACATTTCAAAAGGCCGCTCCAAAATATGCAGTTTTATCACACAGCACAATATCACAGATGTCTCAAGTTTTGAGGGAGTGTGCATTTGGCATGCTGACTGCAGGAATGTCCACCAGAGCTATTGCCCATGAATTGAATGTTTTCTCCCAATTTCTCTACCATAAGCCATCTCCAAAGGCGTTTCAGAGAATTTGGCAGTACATCCAACCGTCCTCACAACCACAGAACACGTGTAACCACACCAGCCCAGGACCTCCACATTCAGCATCTTCACCTCCAAGATCGTCTGAGACCAGCCACCCGGATAGCTACTGCAACACTCGGTTTGCATAACCAGAACATTTCTGCACAAACTGTCAGAAACCGCCTCAAAACCTCATCTACATGCTTGACGTTCTCATCGGGGTCTTGACCTGAATGCAGTTCGTCGTTGTAACCGACTTGAGTGGGCAAATTCAACATTGTGGACTGAGTAACCCCTGGTGGAGTTATGGTATGGGCCGGTGTATGTTATGGACAATGAACACAGGTGCATTTTATTGATGGCATGCACAGAGATACCGTGACGAGATCCTGAGGCCCATTGTTGTGTCATTCATCCACGACCACCACCTCATGTTGCAGCATGATAATGCACGGCCCCATGTTGCAAGGATTTGTACACAATTCCTGGAAGCTGAAAACATCCCAGTTCTTGCATGGCCAGCATACTCACCGGACATGTCACCCAGTGTGTTGCAGTGTGTTCCAGTTCCTGCCAATATCCAGCAACTTCACACAGCCATTGAAGTGGAGTGGACCAACATTCCACAGGCCACAATCAACAACCTGATAAACTCTCAACTTTATGCGAAGGAGATGCCCCTTGTTCAGTGTACAGCGGGGAAAATAAGTATTTGACACATCAGCATTTTTATCAGTAAGGGGATTTCTAAGTGGGCTATTGACTCAAAATTTCCACCAGATGTAGCCATCAAGCCAAATACTGAGATTCATACAAAGAAATCAGAACATTTAAGTATACAAGTTGAGTCATAATAAATAAAGTGAAATGACACACAGAATAAGTATTGAACACACTTTATTTAATACTTTGTAGAAAAGCCTTTGTTGGTGATTACAGCTTCTAGCAAGGGTGTTGGAAATGGTAGACCAAAATTTAGAGCATGCTTTTGAAATAGTTTAAACTAAACCAGTAAATTTAGGAAAGAGAGTTTTCATTCTAGGAGCAGTTTTACTGTCTTGTAATCACAGAACCAAGAAATACTGCCTTGGAAGTATTGGACTGGTGTACTGAAGAACAGAGGTCACTTATAGCCAAAGAAGCTTCTCCTCTTGTATGGAGAGACCAGTCGTCTGCATTGCTCAGGAGTGATTCTGGCCCATTCTGGTTTTTAAATCTTGAAGGTTCCTTGGGCCTCTTTTATGAACTTTGATCTTCAGTTCTCTCCATAGATTTTCTATGGGATTTAGGTCAGGTGATTGACTGGGCCATTCAAGCAACTTGATTTTCTTTCTTTGAAACCACTTCATTGTTTCCTTGGCCTTGTGTTTGGGATCATTGTCTTGCTGAAATGTCCATCCTCTTTTCATTTTCAGCTTTCTGGTAGGTGGCAGCAGATTTTTATCCAGAATGTCCCGGTACATTTCTCCATTCATCCTGCCTTCAATAATATGAAGTCTGCCAGTACCCCTTGCTGAAAAGCAGACCCAAACCATGATGCTTCCACCCCCAAACTCACTTGCGTGGTGAGCGTGCATGGATGCCATGGAGATTCAGTGCATTGCTTATAGTTTTCTTTGAAACAACAGTACCTGCTGATGCAAGGTCTTCCTAAAGTTCTGCCCGAGTGGTTCTTGGCTCTTGGAGAACTCTCCTGATTATTCTTTGGACTCCTCGGACAGGGACCTTACATGGAGCACCTGATCGTGGCCGGTTTATGGAGGACTGATGCTCTTTCCATTTCCGGATAATGGCCCCCACAGGAACATTCAGCATTCCGGAAATGCTCCTATAACCATTCCCATCAAAATGCTTTTCAACGATAAGATTGCGAAGATCTTGAGAGAGTTCTTTGCTTTTACCCATCATGAAGTCTTTCCTTGGTAATGAGAAGCCTTTATAGGCCATCAATTAGGACTAAAGCAGCTGATATCAATTAGTACTGATAGGGGGCAGGGTTTCTCTCTCAATATTGACAGATGTCAGGTAATCTCCTGGCTTTCTATGCCATTTTGCACCTTGTTATCTTCATGTGTTCAATACTTATTCCCTGTGTCATTTCACTTTATTTATTATGACTCAACTTGTATACTTAAATGTTCTGATTTCCTTGTATGAATTCAATATTTGGCTTGATGGCTACATCTGGTGGAATTTTTGTGTCAATAGCCCACTTAGAAATCTCCTTACTGATAAAAATGCTGATGTGTCAAATACTTGTTTTCCCCGCTGTATATACAGTGCCTATAGAAAACCATCATACCCTGTGAAAACCTTTACCTTTTATGCAAGCAATGAACTTTCAGATTAAACACCAGGCTAATTGCCCCATAGTGGTGTTGATTATTTCAAAATAAAACAAGCTGTTTCTTAAAGATTCCACTGTTAGTAGTGCATGGTATGGCAAAGAATTCACCATGGTTGGGAAAGTGCTTTCAAAAACCTCCGGGATAAAGTTGTAGAAAGGCACAAGTTAGGATAAGGCTACAAAAACATTTCAAATGCTTAAGCTATCCCTCGCAGTGCTGTTCACAGCATCATTAAGAAGTGGAAAGCATATGGCGCCACCAGCACATTGCCTAGATCAGGCCGAAGTGGATGACAGAGCAAGGAGGACATTGATAAGTGGAGCTAACAGGAGCCCAAAGGCGACTTTGAAGGATTTACAAGGCTTTATGGCTTGGTCTGGTCAGTCTGTGCATGTGACAATCTCCTTTACATAAAGCTGGCCTGTATGGCAGGATGGCACAAAAGAAGCCTTTCTCATTTGCAAAAACACATTTGGAAGGGTCTGTTACCTTCTGGCAAAAGGTGCTATGGTCTGATGAGACCAAAATGTACCGTTTAGACTGAACTCCAAGCGCTATGTTTGGCGAAAAACAAACAAAGCACACCACCCAAAACACATCATACCTACTGTAAAGCTTGGTGGTGGCAGCATTACGTTGTGAGGGTGTTTCTCTTCAGCTGGGACTGGGCAATTGGTGAGGATTGAAGGGAAAATGGATGCTGCCAAGTACATCTAAATTCTTGAGGAAAACCTGTGTCCATCTGCTAGGCAGCTGAATACTGCTGATACTGCCAAAACAACAACAAAATGGCTTAAGAATAAGAAGGTGAATGTCCTTAAGTGGCCAAGTCAGAGCCCTGACTTAAATCCAATCGAAAATCTGTGGATGGATTTGAAGAGAGCAGTCCATTGCCGCTCACCACAGAATTTGACTGAACTTGATGGCAGACTGATGGCTGTAATTAAAGCAAAAGGTGGCTCTACAAAGTATTAAATCAAGGGACTGATGACTCCCAACCCTGTTATTCTAGTTTTATTTATTTTTATTTTTTTTATTTTCAGAACTGTTGTTTTGTTGTAAGACCAAAATTGTGAATAAAGCTGGAGCAGTTATTTGAAATAGGATTATATTATATTATTTTTATTTTTATTATTATTTTGGATGGTGTGAACTAAAAAATGTCAGGGTTATAAAACTGTCCTGCAAATTGCATGTTTAGTGTGTGTGTGTGTGTGTGTGTGTTGTTGTTGTTGTTGTTGTTGTTGTTGTTGTTGTTGTTTTTGTTTTTTTTTGGTTTGGTTTGGTCAATGTTATTGACCAAGAGATGTTTGGAGGATGTTCAATGATGTTATACTGTGAATCAATGAAAAGTTTTGTCTTTTTGGCTTCATTTATGACTTTTTAAGTGGAAGAAGAACAGATGCAGTTATTGTATTTACAATCTGATCTGTTGGTCACAATACAATTACTTCTCTATCAGGGAGTTAACATAACATTACTCCAATCCCCCAAAGAACATATGTAATGAAACTTTAGGAGAGAGAGATGAGAGAAGGGAAAAAAAAAAAGTCTGGGAGTGATTTTAGTAAATGCTTCAGGCCGTATCATCGTCCTAAAATAATAAGCTGTAATTGTGATCATTTTCACACTCTCTTTTCTGTTCAATGAGTGTTTGTGTTCCATCAGAAACTAATGAGTCTGGTCAAAATTTGCTTTTAATCATCTCTTTCATTAAAACCCTTTCTAATCGTGTCTTAATGAATGCAGCATGAAATAATGACAGCAAAAAAAAAAAAAAAAAAAAATCCCCCCTGCATTATGCATGGCTATAAAAAGTGGTAGTTCAAAAGCAAGGGTGTTGGAAATGGTAGACCAAAATTTAGAGCATGCTTTTGAAATAGTTTAAACTAAACCAGTAAATTTAGGAAAGAGAGTTTTCATTCTAGGAGCAGTTTTACTGTCTTGTAATCACAGAACCAAGAAATACTGCCTTGGAAGTATTGGACTGGTGTACTGAAGAACAGAGGTCACTTATAGCCAAATATTGGTTGTCTTTTTGTTTTAGCTTTGGCTGCAGAACCAAAACCATTTATCTCTTTATAACACAGAGATAAATGTTTGCAAGTTCTAAAAGTATAAAAATATATAAAATAATTAAAAGTACTTATTAAGTGTAGCATTTTAGACAGCTATGGGAATTTATACCTTTAATATAGTTTGTTACATTTATTTACTGTACTGCTTGAAAGTTTATGAGCCCTTTACAATTTTCTGTATTTTCAGACTTTGACCGACCCAATTTTATGTTACAGCTGGCTTGCGAGCCACAACACAAAAGAGGCAAAACACCACATTTTGTACAATACAGAAATTTATTTACAAAAAGTAGGAATTATTGAATAAACAAAATAGGCATCTAGGGGTCAAAAACAAACATCTGCACAAGTGGATTTCAGAGAGGGGGAAAAAAATGAGGGAAAAGCAACACCTGAGAGAGGGCAACTCAAATGCTGCATCTGAAATCAGCCCATATACCCTCATTCACTATTCTCTACATTAGTCCACTCATACAGTTCACTTGACCGAGTGAATGAAAACGAGTGAGTGAATTCAGACACTGAGTGCACCAGAAGAACTGCCGCTTTTTAATAGTTTATTTGCTGTTTAATAATAATTTCAAATGGACAGTTCCAGTAGTAAGATTAAAGGATTTATCTTGAACTCTCGCACAGAAAATATGTATAAAATCTAGTTTATTAACAATTTAATAATCAATTTACAATGAATTTGTACCTGTGTTGTATTATGCTCTGGACGAGCACGTAGTAAAATTAATGGATGGATGATTCAGCTGCGAGCACCATCTTCTGGCAAGACGCGAGAATTAATTCATACACTCACAGTGCATTATGGGTTATCCCTAGCCGTTGAGTCTACATAGGTTGCATACTCGTTTGTGTGGTGCATTGTGGGATTGAATGAGTGCACTCAATCATAGATGGGATAATTTTTTTTATGCTGGAAATCAGTGTATTTTTTTTTTTCAAACAATACTTCTCATTTAAAACAAAAAGTTATATTTTGGTCTCATCTGTCCACAAAACATTTCTCCAATAGCCCTCTGGCTTGTCCACATGATATTTAGCAATCTGCAGATGGGCAATGTTTTTTTTTTTTTATTTAGATTTTTTTTTTTTTTTTTTTGGAGAGCAGTGGCTTTCTTCTTTTTGTGACTCTGCCATGCACACCATGGTTGTTCAGTCTTCTCCTGATGGTGGACTAAGGAGAAAGTGCTCAATAACACAGATTTGTGAACAGTATTTGACAGAAATAAGCCTTTTGTGCACATAGAAAAAGTCTTAGATCTTTGAGTTCAGCTTATGAAAAATTGGGGCAAAAACCAAACTGTTGATTTTTTTACATTTTGTTCAGTGTATATATACTAGGGGTGTGATGAGACACTTATCCCACAAGACCAGACAAAACACTAGACTGGGTTATCGAGAATGAGATGAGACGAAATCTTTAAACTTTTTAAAATAAATCCTCAATTATGAAATATGTAGGGAATAGTATTTTGTTCAACTGAAAAACACAAAATGCCAAAAAAAAAAAAAAAAAAAAAAAATATATATATATATATAGGTGCGTTTTGATATGTACTTGTACTTTATGAAATTAAACTTCTATTTTAATAAATTATATGCAGTAATAAACTGCAATGTAAACTAAAGCTGCATAATTCTGGATGAATTGAAAAAAGTCTTTTAAAAATTATATTTGATCAAAAATTTTAAAAATGAAATCAATATCTCAATTGATAAAAACTTGTTTCACTACTGAAATCTCCTGAATGAATGATTCAATGATAAATACTTTTTTTTTTAAACGTGCAGTTAGAAAAAGAGGATAAGCGTTACAAGACATACAAGTGTTAAGATACTTTCGTTTTGATCGCTACTGCAGACAGTAAGCGTTTATACCCAAACTATAAACTTTTATTCCAGTACTTCTGTTATTTAAATTGTTTGTAACACAGAAATAATGATCAATATAGCTGCAATCAGCAATTACGGGGCCAAGCACACCAGAGAAAAAACAGTAGCTAAACATGGCATGGAGCACCTGACCAACTGCAACAATGAGTAAAGGAAGCCATTTTAAGATGATTTTATTCAAAATGGCAGAACAATAATGTAGAACACTAAGTAATATTATTTAATGGCTTATCACTTTTGACCAACAGGTGGCACTGTTATCAAATCGATGTGGTGTGTTCTGTGTAAGCTGACAATGACACACACAAAGTTTGGTGTCATTATGTCAAAGCTTTGCAGAGAAAAGCGAGTCATTTTGGCATGAGGCCTAAAATTTGTAGCGGCGCTGTATGAAAACTGTTTCATCTATCAACACAAAATCCATAACTTTTTGTCAGCACAGTCTGAAAATGAGTCAAAATCGGACGAACAGTCTTGGAGGAGTTTGGCTGACTATGACAACATTGGTATGACTGTTCTCAGCATGACCCAAGGAGTCTATTAATACCAGTCTCATTACAATAGGCAAAATTCACAGAAAGCTATTAGCATTTGTTTGAAATTTCATTATAACTTTTGACCACAAGGTGGCACTGTCTCAAAACATTGTGAATGCTGGTCTCGATGGTACATACAAAGTTTCATAATGGTACACCAATGCAGTGGTAAGAATGTAGCATTTTATATCATAATACTCTATTGTAGTCAATAGCAATTTCATGTTTTGTTCAATTATAGCGCCACCAAGAGGCGCAATAAAACCAAATTTTTTATGTGTCATTAGAGTGTGCCCATACATATATGTGTCAAATTTGGTGAAAATATCTCATTTTGTTTTGGAGTTATAGGCATTTTTATATATGAGACGAGAAAAAATGTTTTTGAATTTCCTACGGTGGTTTAGATACAATCGGAGAAACAGTTTCTAAGATATTGGCAAATGTACCATAAGGCAAAACCTGCCATGTTTGGTATCACTGGACTCGGCAAGGATTCAGGAGTCTGAAGAGGTGACTCCCATGAAAATAAGTTGACCACACCCACAGTTATAAGTATGTGAAAAAACTTGCTCAAAACTTGTCAGATTCCTTCAGGGCATCGTGCTGATGACCCATACCGATTTTCGTAACAATACATCAATGCGTTCATAAAATATAGCATTTTACTACAAAATTCAAAATGGCTGATGCTCAAAATGGCTGACATGGGAAAATTGGGTATCATTCGGCTCGGCATGATACGCCAAATCTAAAGAGACTGGTTTTGTGATTTTTGGCCAAAGCATTGAGAAGTTATAAGCTAAAATAGCCGTTTTTCGTATCTCCTGACCACTAGGTGGCACTGTGCCGAAACACTGCAGGTAGTCTCAGGTCATGCTTGTTATAACTCAATACGCCAAACCATTGCGGAGATACAGCCTCACATCCATTTTTGTGTGCTTGTCGTAGAATTTTTTTGCGTGTTAATTCGAAAACGGTTGGACGAATCAACTTGAATTCCATAACTTTTTGCCAGCATAGTCTGAAGATGACCTGAGACAATTTTGGTAAAAAATCAGACAAACCGTCTCGGACGAGTTCGAAAAAGTAGGTTTTACAAACTATTAAAAATAGAAAAAAAACTAAACCTTACGATGGAATTTTGCTTCTGTGCCTTACGGATCAAAAGTTGTTAGCATTACAAAAATGAAACTTTGGACAAGTGGTGGCGCTAGAGAGTTAGAGTTTGAGACTGTCCTCTATCAGTCAGCCAAATCAAAACAACTTTCCCGCAATCGATTCTATGGGCTGCCATAGACTTTGGGGTGAAAGAAGAAGAAGCATAATAATAATTATAGCTGCAATCAGCAATTACGGGGCCAAACACTAAGGCAAGGGAAGCATGAGACCAACTGCAGCAATGAGTAATTAAAACTATTTTAGGATGATTTGAGACAAAATGCTGGAAAAATCATAAATACAACCTGTAGTAATATGATTTAATGGCTTATCACTTTTGACCAATAGGTGGTGCTGTTATCATATTGATGTAGTGTGTTCTGTGTGAGGTAACAATAACACACACATTGACTTAGAGACACCAAATTTGTTATGATGACTGTGCGGTCTTTCCTCTATCAGTATGCCAAATTTCACAACTTTCCCACAATCGGTTCTATGGGCTGCCATCCAAGCAGCAAAATGAGGAGTAAACAATGAGTAATACAAGCAATAGTTGCTTGTATTACTCATAAATCATAAATTGTAATTGAAATGGCTGAAAAATCATAAATACAACCTCCAGTATTTTGATTAAAAGGCTTATCACTTTTGGCCAGAAGATGGCGCTGTAATCAAATCACTTTGTTGTGTTCTGTATGAGGTGACAATGGCACACACAAAGTTTGGTGTAATTATGTCAAAGCTTTACAGAGATACAGCCTCAAAGTCGTTTTGGCACCATGCCTAACATTTGTAGCGGCGCTGTATGAAAACTGTTTTGTCTATCGACACGAAATCCATAACTTTTTATAAGCATGGTCTGAATTGTTTTCTGACAATAGGCTAATGCAATCAAACATTATTAGCATCTTTGAAAATTGCATAATTAATGGTTAATGAATGGTTCATTACTCTTGACCAATAGGTGGCACTGTTACCAAATTGATGTGGCACAGTCATTGTGAGGTGACAACAGCACATACAAAGTTTGGTGTAAATATCTATAACCTTTGGAGAGATACAGCCTCTGATGCAGTTTGGCATCTTTCCAGCAAATTTGATGATGCGGTCAATGAAAACTGTTTCGTGTAACAACACAAATTCCATAACTTTTTGCCAGCTTGGTCTGTAGATGATCTGAGCCAAATTTGGTGAAAATCAGACTAATGGTCTAGGAGGAGTTTGAAAAAGTAGGTTTTTAACATGAATCAAAATGGTGGACATGAAGTTCAGCCAATATTAACAAAATTGGTATCAGTGTTCTCGGCATGATCCATGGAATCTATCAAAATTAGTTTTATTACAATAGGCGAATGTACTTATTATTATTAGCATTTTTCTAAATTTTGTTATAACTTTTGACCAAAAGGTGGCACTGCCCCCAAACTTTTTGTGTACCATCAGGGCATAGTGCTGAAGATTTGTGTAATGAGTTTCGAAACGATACACTAAAGCGTTCTTAAGATACAGCAATTTAGAACGAAATTCAAAATGGGCAAAGCCCAAAATGGCTGAATTGGGAAACCTGGGTATCAATTGACTCGGCACGATGCACTGAATCTAAAGACACCAGTTTTGTGATTTTTGGTCAAACCATTCAAAAGTTATTAGCTGAAATAACAATTTTTCATATCTCCTGACCACTAGGTGGCACATCCATTTTTGCATGCTTTTCTTATAATTAGTTCACGCGTTATTTGAAAACGGTTGGATGAATCATCTTGAATTCCATACTTTTTGCCAGCATGGTCTGAAGATGATGTGAGCCAATTTGGGAAATTTTGGAATTTTGGTGTCCGTTCGACTCGGCATGAGCCAAGGATTCAGAGAAAAAAGAATGCCTTACGGATCAAAAGTTATTAGCATAACAAAAGTGAAAATTTGGTGCTTGGCCCCTAATTATGTGGTTGAAAAGACTGTTATTGCTAATCAGCAGCAAGAATGCAGATTTGAATGTCTTTAACACCTTTTTTACATCGGAAGCATCAGTAGAGTGTGAGCAGCGCAATGTGAAACAGTCGTAATAGACATATCTAAACCATTGTCATTCAGGAATAAGATTGCGTAGGTGTTTGAACAGATCTCAGTCTTTTAAGGATTAATCATGCAGCTCTAATGTAAACACTGCAAAATGTTTTGCAAGGATATCGTCTCGCAAGACACATCGGATCTCACGTACGAGATTAATTTATCCCTGTAAAATCATCCTTGGTCCTCTGTAATGGAATAACTTGCGTCTAGCCATTCGCTTTGGCCCCTCTCTGCTTTTAAAACTGCTTATATATATATATATTAAGATGTTGTGTTGTTATTGTCTTTGTTGTTGTTTGATTTTCTTAAATGCATTGTACAGCTATTTGTCCTGCTCTTGTGGCAGTAAAAATATGCTATATAAGGAAAAAAAAAAACAAACAAACTTTTTTCTACTCTTTCCCCAAATCCATTGAAATGAACTATTTTCTCTTTCCTTCTTTTTTTTTACATTCTCTGTCCTTCTGCATTTATTTGACTCCCACTCTCGTTTACATTCAAAAGGTCTATATCTAAACTAGAAACACTACATTTCAGAAAAAAATATCCAGGGCCATCAGAGAACAAAAGCAAACATTTTAAACGGAACAGAAAAAATATACAGTATCTCACAAAAGTGAGTACACCCCTCACATTTCAGCAACCATTTTAGTATTTCTTCTCAAGAGACAATACTATATAAATAAAACTTGGATATATTTTAGATTAGTCAATGTGCAGCTTGTATAGCAGTATATATTTACTGTCCTCTGAAAATAACTCAACATGCAGCCATAATTTTCAAAATAGCTAGCAACAAAAGTGAGTACACCCTAAGTGAACTTGTCAAACTGTGTCCAAAGTGTAAGTATTTTGTGTTGGCACCATTGTTATCTAGAACTGCCTTAATCATTCTTGGCATGGAATTGACCAGAGCTGCACAGGTTGTTGCTGGGATACTCTTCAACTCCTCTATATAATGACATCACGGAGCTGCTGGATGTTAGACACATGGTACTTCTCCACCTTCCGCTTGAGGATGCTTGGCCACCCCATCACCTTCAGCTTCTTCAGCAAGGCAAGACACAATTTCTTGGTACTCACCAGGGCATCGACACACATGCTGGACACCATCTGAGCCAAACAAGTTTAGTCTATTTAAAATGTTTATTTTAGTCTCATCAGACCACAGGACTTGGGCAAACTGTTTGCGGACTTTCTTCTGAGCCAGCTTCAGTAGAAGCTTCCTTCTGGGATGGCGCCCATGCAAACTGAAGTGTGCAGCATATGGTCTGAGCATTGACTAGCTAACCGTCTACATCTGCAACCTTTAAAGCAATGCTGGCAGCACTCATGCATCTGTTTTCTGAAACCAGGTTCTGCACCTGACGCACAGGACGAGCACTCAACTTTGTTGATCGACCTTTGCAAGGCCTATTCTGAAAGGAACCCATCTTGGAAAACCTCTGTACGACCCTGACCACTGTAGTGTAACTACAGGGTGTTTCAGGGTGTTACTGAACCTCTAAATTTGTCGAGTGCAATGATTCTAATTCCTCCGACCCAGCGGCTCCACAATGGCACCTAGATCCCTAGGTTCCACCGTTGCCCGTCGGCCCACCAGCTCCACCGGGCTCTCTCGTCCCCCCGCCATCGCCTCAGGACTCCGTTCCTCTGGTTGCGCCTCATCGTTCCGTCCCACCGACTCCGTTGGGCTTCTCCCTCCCTCCAGCTCCACCTCAGTCCTCCGTCTTTCCGGCTCCGCCACAGACCTCTGGATACTAAAGCTTATAATACTACTTTGTAGAAAAAGAAAGAAAAAACCTCTGTAAAAAAACACGCTATAATAAGCAGTTTAATTGTTTTAGAAAACAATTAGAAAACAATTTCAAGTTACTTTACTGCTACTACTTTGCTTTTAGCTATTTTGTTTTATTAGCAACCACACAATATAAAATATCCACTTAAAGATCAAATCATGACCAGACCTTTACCATGGATGAAACATATATGAAGAAGTTTCATTTTTCAGTATTTCATGTAGCTAAAAGTGCCCTTAACAAGTATATGAGCGAGGTTGAGAGTAGCGAAGTGAATAGCAAAGGCGAACCTGATAAAAGGAAGTAGACAAAAGGTGAAATAATTGGTGTGGAAAGATGGTGGGTTTGATACAGGACAAGAAGAGGAAGTTGATGAAGGAGCAGAGAGGTATGTGGGAGAGGAGGACTGACAAAGTGCAGAGCTTCTCTAGAATGAACGACCAATGCCATGATGGAGTGAAGGAAGTTGAATTTGGGAACATACAACTTTTGAGGAGTAAGGGAGAGACAAGTGTTGACATGAAAGATGAACAGAATATTATGAGTGATGGAACAGAAATAGAGGGGAATAAACAAGTGCTGTAAGACAGTGATGAGAGAGAAAATGGAAGGTTTACAGCAGTGCTGTACAATGTATCAATAGTAAATGTTTTGTGTGGAGTGATAAAAGAAGAGCAAAGAGAGATATAAAATAAAGAGAGCTGTAATTAGACTAAAAACTCACAACATCTGAACAACTGTACAGCAGTGCTTTGTCAACAAAGCTCAGTGCAAAAATCTGGTCTCTTTGGAAAATATCACTGTATTGTCCTGTTGTGTGGTTTTAAATTTACAATGGTTTAGTAACTGATATTTCTCATTACTGTTTATACATGTTTGCCAGCATGCAGCTAGTCATGAATTCAGCTTTCGAATACATCTCTGTTTGAGTTCTTTGTATGTTCTTTCAGTTCAAGGACAAGAATTACAGGCTTCAAAAACACATTCTTTCTGGCTTTAAGGACTTTTTGATCTTATTGGATGTGATTTTCTCAAGGACTAGTGTTGATTTGAAAGCTACAGTACTTGCAGTTTTATCAGTTAGCTTTCTGAGTGCCATCACATGGAATGCTAACGCTAACAGTGCTTAATATGAGGTGAGGAATGAGGTAAAGCAGAGCTTTACAAATGTGAGGAGCTCGCTAGTGTTAATGCCGCATTTGGCAGTTTGTATCGTGCAGCATTGGACCCAGATGCTGGACATTGGTCTCTGGGCATAGCCCTTAAACACCTTGGCACACAGATGCCAAATGTTTACAAGCTAAAAACACGGCTGCTGCTGCACCCTGCCTTGTTTCAGTGCTAGACCTCACTGCAATTCTTAATTACTGTTGCTAAGTTTCTCTTATGTTTTGCATTTCAGTAACATAAAGTATCATGATAAGACCAGTTTTGTGTTTTATGTACTTTTTGAAGTACATTTGGTAAATTATGATAGATGAATATGGTAAGCTTTTATAAAGTATTTTGTTTTAACTTTTTAGCACAATGGTGTGTATCAGATTACCAGGGTATTACATTCTGATCCTCAGTGTTATCTCTAACCCTGTGTTCACATTAACAAAATTTCAGCTACATTTTGTGAGCAGTATGTGAACACGAACACATGTAGGACAAAGCATATATGATACAGAATGTGTGTTTGCGACAGTGCTGCACACATTGAGTTGTGTAAGTTTTTGCATGAGTGTACTGAAACACCTTTTTGTTTATTTTCAATAAATTCTGTGAATGCTCACTTACTACACAAATTACTGTGTACAGTGTAACTAAACATTTAATCACAATTTATTTTTAAAAACTCTCTTTTTTCTTTTTACAGCTACACCTCAGTTCTTTCCTGCTTTTCATCCTCCGGTACCAATCGATGATAGACACACACAAGGCCGGTACATTTATGAGCCCTCACCAGTACCTCCGCTACATGTGTGAGTAAACACACAAACTTACACAATTTTACTCATGTCTATTCCAATATTTAAAGCTACCATTAATGTGTTTTGCATTTTAAGTTTTAAAGCAAGACAATACAAGCAAAGGCATTGTTTTTTCATTAATTGGTCAATTCTATGTTTTCGATCTATTGTGCTTCCATAACTTGTCTTCTTTCAGATTAGTGGAAGGAAAACATTTTATTCTTAAAAAACATGGTGAAAATGTTTTGGATTTTGATATAAATTATGGCTTGATAATTTTATTTTCTAATGTGGATAATATTATCAGTTCTTGTCTAGGCAGATATCATAGGAAGGGGTGTCTGTGTCTATTCTAATGGTATTGTAGTACACAGTATATTAGTTTTGTTTCCAAGGGGCATGATCCGTGCATCTCCATGGTGATCTCTAGTTCTGTGACAGAGATCAAAGACTGGGTAAAAACACTGTCAAGAGATGTACTAATGAGTGCGTCAGACACAGAGACAGACATGGCAGCCTGTTAGTGCATGATTCATGCTCATCAGGCCCTGTCAGAATAGATGTAACAAACTCCTCTCTCTCACAGCTGTTCTGTAAGCTGTCAAATGTAGTGCAACAATGCCCCACCTCAAGCCCAAGTGTACACCTGTTCGAAAAAGATGTTACGCACCTCAAGATGAGAAAAGTTTTTGCTACTGTAGCTGTTGTAAGTGATTCTGTGCCACTAGCGATGCCAAACAGAATTGTGAAAATTAGTGTTTAACAGGTTTGCATAATATGATTGCATAAACAGGTAGTCTGGCCTCAGACTCATTTCATTATCGGACTTTAAGATTTCTGATTGACTGATTGTACTTTTCACAGGTATTCAAAAAAATACAACAAATAAGCTATATAAGCAGTTTTTTGTTAATCAAATATTTTTCAATCACATGTGATTACTGGATAAGGATACAAAACATGTTATAGAGAAGACTATGTTATAAAGAGACTTCTTTCAAAGATACCATATCATAAGAGAAAGATCGTAAGATAATTATTTAAAAAAACATTGTCATAATCAGTGTTCTTCCTGTGTTGTTTGTTTGTTTGTTTGTTTGTTTTTTTCTTGCTGAGCAAAACTTTTCTCTGTTGACCACCTGAGCAAAAAAAAAAAAAAAATTATACCAGACGTATACAGTGCACACACACAAAAAAGTGTGCAATTTAGTGTGCTGTTATAAAAAGTGATATTTAGGTGCTATTTATGCACAGTTTAGGTTACCTGCAAAAACTTTGTTATACAGTGCTGTTTTACTTACCAACAGTTTTTCCTAAAAAATTAATCTCAAGCAGAACAATTAAATATAATATAATATAATATAATATAATATAATTGTCACACCATCAACACGCTCCCTCAGCCCCAGTCTCCGCGATCAGTCACCATCCAGTCAATCCCTAACGCACCACACCCGTGAACCATCACCGCAGTTCTAATCACCAACACCTGCACCAGCAATCACCCACACCCTTTATATACTCACCTCTGTCATTCACTCACCGGCTGGAATTGAAGTTGCATGGATGCTGCTCTGTGGATCTTCTCTCTGTCGTGCCTGTTCCCCTGTGCTCCTAGGAGGATTGCCTTTGTGAACCTGTGGATAAACAAACACACCGATCTAAGGGAAGTGGCTCTTGCTTGTGCTTGCTATGAACTTGAACTCACCTGCTGAACTGTATTTGAAAATACATATGCTAGATACCTCACTCACCTGTCTCACCTGTTCAAAGTGTGTATATATCACAATAAATATCACAAAGTTAATATCCGCCTTCTCTATGTGTGGATGTAACAGGATTCCAGCCCTCACAAAACGTACTGCAATTCTCCCATGGGTGTTAATGCTGCAACTACCGGAGCTTCGTCGGATCCATTCGCGGAAATGGTGAACGCTCTCTGTCAGTCTATGCAATCCATTTCCAAAGCTACCGGAGCTAATGCTTCGGCAATTAATAACACACCCCTCTCTCGCCCCATGAGTTATTCCGGTGACCCGGGCAGCTGTAATGTTTCCTCCCTTTTCATTGAAGCCAATGCACACAATTTCCCCAATGAAATCTCCAAAGTCGCCTTCGTTTTATCCCTCCTCACTGGACGAGCACTTCAATGGGCTGAGGCGCTCTGGAATGCGAAAAGCCCCGCACTGTCATCATTCAACGCGTTCATTAATCATTTCAAGGAAGTGTTCGGAGTAGCTCTCACTCCCCTCTGTCCACGATGAACTCATAAACTTATGTCAAGATTCTTCCGACATTCACGAATATACCTTACGTTTCCGAGCACTAGCAGCCAACAGTGGTTGGAACCAGATTCCCCTCCTAGCGGCGTATCGTAAAGGACTCAAGCCACAAATCCGCAAACAAATGGTTATTTATGACGATAACGCCCACCTAGAACCTTTCATCAAGAAAGCGATTAACGTCTCTCAACATCTCTCTGCCTGTACTCCAGCTGTGTCACTAACCAGTTTCCCACCATCCAGAGCGTCTTCGCCCCAATGGGACACCGAGGAACCTATGATCACTGATTCCTACCATCTAGATGCTTCAGAATGGAAGCACCGGATCCGAGACAGGCTATGCCTGTATTGTGGAGAAGCCACGCACCTCATCAACTCCTGCCCTGTCCGTCCGCCTCGCCCGATGGTGAGTACAGTTACACTTACTCCTTCCGTATCTCTCATACCACATATCAAGGCCAGTCTAGTTGTTGATTCTCGTACTCTCCCCATACATGTGCTGGTGGACTCTGGAGCGGCAGGCAACTTCATCTCTTCTCACTACGTCACTAAATATCGTATACCCACCATCCTCAACGAAACCAGGTACCAGATCACCACCATCCAGGGCTCACAATTGGGTGATGGCAAAATATCCCGGAGGACCAAAGAATTAAATCTCATCTCCACCATAATCGCCATGAAAAACTCACTCTTCTCATACTTCCCCGAGCAACCGTCGACGTTATCCTGGGCAGACCATGGCTCATGAAGCACCATCCACGCATCGACTGGAGCACAGGGGGAAATCCTGGAATGGAGTGCGGAATGCAAGAACCACGGCTACAAATGTCCATCACCAGGCTCAAAGCCTCCGATCCGCTCCATCCACATTCACTCCACCACCATTGAGAGCCCAGCCATTCACACCTCCGTTGACATCCCTGCTGTCTATCATTCATTCTCCAACGTCTTCAGCAAGGAACGAGCCACTCAGTTACCCCCTCATCGGCCCTGGGATTGTAGTATCAACCTGCTGCCAGATGCCAAACTACCGCACGGAAAAATCTACCCTCTTTCCCATCCTGAGCATGAAGCAATGGAGGATTACATCAAGGAGGCTCTCCATCAGGGGTTCATCAGACCTTCCACGTCACCAGCAGCATCCAGTTTCTTCTTTGTTTCCAAGAAGGATGGCGGTCTCATATTTCAAAATTTCATGAATGAAATCTTCCGTGACTACCTCCACCGTTTTACCATAATTTACATTGACGACATTTTGATTTACTCCCGTAATATGGAAGAACACCAAACCCATGTCCGTCAAGTCCTCCAACGCCTCCGGGAACACCAACTCTATCTAAAAGCCAAGAAGTGTGAATTCCATCGGTCCACCGTCTCCTTCCTCGGGTACGTGATCTCTGCGGAGGGAGTTCGTATGGAGCCAGGTAAAGTGGATGCTGTGGAAAACTGGGCGGAGCCTAAGACAGTGAAGGAGCTACAACGTTTCCTCGGCTTTGCAAACTTTTACCGCCGCTTCATTAAAAACCACAGCCTTCACTCTGCACCCCTTACTGAAAGGAGGACAACGAGTATTACACTGGACGTCCGAAGCTCAACAAGCCTTCAACCATCTCAAGCATATGTTTACCACAGCACCCATCCTCAAACATTCAGACCCATCACTACCCTTCGTAGTGGAAGTGGACGCGGCAGACTTAGGAGTTGGAGCCATCTTGTCACAGTGGTCTGGTGAACCCCACTCACTCCATCCGTGTGTGTACTTCTCCAGAAAGCTCACCCTGGCGGAACGGAACTACGGTATAGGGGATCGAGAGCTGCTTGCCATCAAGCTCGCCCTTGAGGAGTGGCGGCATTGGCTGGAAGGAGCCCAACGGTTCCCCTTCACGGTTGTCACCGGTCACAAGAATCTCCAATACCTCCGAAATGCCAAGAGACTCAATGCCCGTCAGGCTTGCTGGTCATTGTTCTTCGCCTGCTTTAACTTCCAGATCACCTATCAACCAGGTCACAAGAACACAAAAGCGGATGCTTTATCTCGCATGTACTCACCTGAACCTGCTGTTGATGTTCCTGACCCAGTTTTACCTCCCTCTGTTTTCCTAGCGCCCATCCTTTGGCAGTTGGATGAGGAGAGCCGAGCCACCACCCTCGAGGAACCCGCTCCACAGGGAGTTCCCCCGGGCCTCACCTATGTCCCCAGGAGTTACCGACTCCCTCTGCTGGATAGTACGCACACGTCTCCTGGCTCAGGACACCCTGGCAGCAGAAGTACTGGTGGCCTGACATGGCTAGTGACGTCACCCGGTACGTCCGTGGATGCTCGGTCTGCGCCGTCACCACCACACCTCACCACTTACCCGAAGGTAAACTGCAACCTTTGCCCATTCCCCGCCGACCCTGGACACACCTGGGAGTGGATTTTGCAACAGACTTGCCTCCCTCTCGAGGTTACACAACTATCCTTGTTGTTGTAGAGCGTTTCTCAAAAGCCTGCAAACTTATCCCTCTGAAAGGTCTTCCCACAGCTCTCGAGACAGCCGAAGCGCTGTTTACTAACGTGTTCCAGAACTATGGGCTCCCGGAGGACATCGTATCCGACAAGGGGCCACAGTTTATCTCCAGGCACACGGAAACTGCCAACCGTCGCAGGTTACCCAATCCTACTTGCCTCCCTGGAGACACGGTATGGCTCTCTACCTGGGACATCCGCCTCCGTCTGCCCTGCAAAAAGCTGAGTCCCCTCTACATGGGGCCATTCACCATCCATTTACAAATCAATCCCGTCACTTACCGACTAAACTTGCCTCCACTCTACCGGATCTCCTCCACGTTTCACGTCTCCCTACTCAAACGTCACACTGATCCAGTCTTTCCTCCTTCCACAGACCCGGAGCCACCTCCCCCTCCAAACCAGCCTGAAGTCCTCGGAGATAACATCTACCAGGTCCAAGAGATCCTCGACTCCCGGCGGCAGAACGGCCAACTCCAGTACCTCGTAGACTGGGAGGGGTTCGGACCCGAGGAGAAATCGTGGGTACCCCGCAACGATATCCTGGACCCGGCTCTCCTCGAGGAATTCCATCATGAACATCCAGAATGCCCAGCTCCCAGAGGTCGAGGTCGTCCCTATCGCCGCTCTTGGGTGCCTGGAGTCACCCGTGGAGGGGGGGTAGTGTCACACCATCGACACGCTCCCTCAGCCCCAGTCACCGCGATCAGTCACCATCCAGTCAATCCCTAACACACCATACCCGTGAACCATCACCGGAGTTCTAATCACCAACACCTGCACCAGCAATCATCCACACCCTTTATATACTCACCTCTGCCATTCACTCACCGGATGGAATCAAAGTTGCATGGACGGATCTTCTGTCTGTCGTGCTTGTTCCCCTGTGCTCCTAGGAGGATTGCCTTTGTGAACCTGTGGATAAACAAACACACCGATCTAAGGGAAGTGACTCTTGCTTGTGCTGGTGCTTGCTATGAACTTGAACTCACCTGCTGAACTGTGTTTGAAAATTCATATGCAATTCATACCTGTTCAAAGTGTGTATATATCACAATAAATATCACGAAGTTAATATCCGCCTTCTCTTCTCTATGTGTGGATGTAACTATAATATAATGAATATGAAATAAATTAAGCAGTTATTGGTCATGAATTATTAATTTAATAGATGTATGATAATATAAGAAAGGGATAATGCATGGATAGCTGTGCATTAAATAATTATTATGTACGACGTGGAGGTCAAGAACCACCGGAATCTGAATTGGCTGTCTAATGTTCTGAAGGTGTGCATTATTTTCAGGGAAACGCACGGAAAACGTAGTTTCAGGCAGCTCCTGACCACATTACATGTCTATATCACTTCACCACACCATTTGTTATTTCAAAGGTCCTTCGAGCCTAAACCACAAAATAAACACAACCCACAACGACATTTGGAATTTGGAATTGGCAGCGAAGTCGTTGGATGAGCTGCGTAAGAAATTAATCCTATTCACAATAGCATTTTAAGGACAAAAACCGGCCGTTGAATTCCTAGAAAATAATGCACACCCGAGGTCGTGATGCGGCCACGATGCAAAGCCTCGGGTGTGCATTATTTTCTAGGAATTCAACGGCCTGAAGTCAATTATTCCTTACATAATTAATATAATATATAGGTAACACTTTACAATGAGCTTCATTAGTTAACATTAGTTAACTACTTTAGTTAACATGAATTAAGAATAAGCAACACTTCTACAGCATTTATTCATTTTAGTTAATGTTAATTTTAACATTTACAAATGCATTATTAAAATTTCAAGGGCTTGCTGATCAAAATCAGAATCAGTGCATTAGTTAAATGCTCTGTGAACTAACATTAACAAACAATGAATGACTGTATTTTCATTAATTAACATGATACTAATAATAAATACTGTATTAAATGTATTGTTCATTTTTTTTGTTCATGTTAGTTAATACATTAACTAATGGAACCTTATTGTAAAGTGTTTAAATATAATATAATATAATGTTTTCAATTAAAAAAAAAAAAAAAAAAACATGAACGTAAATTCTAATATCGTTATCTAAATATACCCATGTTTTTTTTTCATGCCATTGCATTTGTGTTGGTGTTGTGGTTCCATTTTGTCATGTCAGCTTTATTTATATAGCGCTTTTTACAATACAAATTGTGTCAAAGCAACTTTACAGTATAAAATGGGAAAGTAATATATCAATAATTCAAAAAGAAACTGTAAACAATTTTAGTTTGAGGAAATTAATCAATAGTTCCAAATTAATAATTGTTTGTCCCCAGTTTAGTTTTCCCCAATTTAGTTGTTGTCCCCAACTGAGCAAGCCATAGGCGACAGTGGCAAGGAACCAAAAATCCATCTGTGACACTGATGGAGAAAAAAAACCTTGGGAGAAACCAGGCTTAGTCGGGGGGTCAGTTCTCCTCTGACCAATAAACAAGTAGTTTGTACTCCCATACAGACCTGTAGAGGTGGTCTATATTTACTGACCCACCATCTGGATACAAACTGGATCAAGGGAAACTGCAGTGGCCAGATCTTCAGGATTCATACTGGATCTGACCTCGGAATAAGCAGGAGACAGACAATATTAGCATAGATTCCATTTTTCTTGCATCAGGTGTTATGGGAAGTGTTTCCGGTTCCGGTTGACCTAATTAATGCAGCCTAACAATCCTTTAACGGATTTGAATATTAGAAATATTTAAATGTGTTAAGTGTATGCCAGGTTAAAGAGATAGGTCTTTAGTCTAGATTTAAACTGACTGAGTGTGTCTGCCTCCCGAACAGAATTAGGTAGATTGTTCCATAGTTTTAGTGCCAAGTAAGAAAATGATCTGCAACCCGCGGTTGATTTTGATATTCTCGGTATTATCAGATTGCCAGAGTTTTGAGAACGCAGCGGGCGTGAGGGACTATAATGTGATAAGAGCTCCCTCAAGTACTGAGGAGCTAAACCATTGAGGGCTTTATATGTAACTAGCACGATTTTAAAATCAATACAATATTTAACAGGAAGCCAGTGCAGTGTTGACAGAACCGGGCTAATATGCTCATACTTTTTGGTTCTAGTAAGAACTCTAGCTGCTGCATTTTGGACCAGCTGGAGTTTGTTTATTAGGCGTGCAGAACAACCACCCAATAAAGCATTACAATAATCTATCCTGGAGGTCATGAAGGCATGAATTAATATTTCTGCATTTGACTTTGAGAGCATAGGTCGTATTTTCGCTATGTTTTTAAGATGAAAAAATGCTGTTTTGCAAATGCTAGAAATGTGGTTTTCGAAGGAAAGATTGCTATCAAATAACACACCTATGTTCCTAACTGATGATGATGAATTTACAGAGCAGCCATCAAGTATTAGGCTGTGTTTTAAGTTATTACTTGCTGAGGTTTTTCGCCCAATAATTAACACCTCTGTTTTTTCAGAATTTAGCAGTAAGAAATTTCTTGTCATCCAGTTTTTAATATCAACTATGCATTCCATTAGTTTTTCAACTTTGTATGTTTCGCCAGGCCTTGAAGAAATATAGAGCTGATTATCATCAGCGTAACAGTGAAAGCTAACACCGTGTTTCCTGATAATATCTCCTAAGGGTAACATATAAAGCGTAAAAAGTAATGGTCCTAGTACTGAGCCTTAAGATACTCCATACTGAACTTGCGATCGATATGATACCTCTTCATTTATTGCTACAAAATAATAGTGGTCAGATAAGTATGATTTAAACCATTCTAATGCACTACTGCTAATGCCAACATAATTTTTGAGTCTATTCAAAAGAATGTTGTGGTCAATAGTATCGAATGCAGCACTAAGCTCCAGTAGCACTAAAAGAGAGATACAACCACGGTCGGATGATAAGAGCAGGTCATTTGTTACTCTAATGAGAGCGGTTTCAGTACTGTGATAAGGTCTAAATCCTGACTGGAAATCCTCACAGATATTATTTTTCTCTAAAAAGGAACATAATTGTGAGGATACTACCTTCTCTAGTATTTTTGATAGAAAAGGGAGATTTGAGATCGGTCTGTAATTAATCAGTTGATTAGGGTCAAGTTGTGTTTTTTTAATGAGAGGCTTAATAACAGCCTGTTTGAAGGTTTTGGGGACATATCCTAATGACAGTGATGAGTTTATAATATTCAGAAGAGGATCTAGGATATCTGGAAGCACCTCTTTTAGTAGTTTAGATGGGATAGGGTCTAACATACATGTTGTTGGTTTAGATGATTTAACAAGTTTATAAAATTCTTCCTCTCCTATAGTAGAGAATGAGTGGAATAGTTCCTTAGGAGATCTATAGCACACTATTTGATCTGCTACTGTTCCTGACGGCTTCATGGTTACAATTTTATTTCTAATAGTATCGATCTTTGTTGTAAAGTAATTCATAAAGTCATTACTACAGTGTTTGGAAAAATCTGTTGGTGCTTTATTTTTGGTTAATTTTGCCACTGTATTGAATAAATACCTAGGGTTATGTTTGTTTTCTTTTAAAAGAGATGAGAAGTAAACGGTTCTAGCAGTTTTTAATGATTTTCTATAGGATACGGTAGACTCACGCCAACCGGAACGAAAGACCTCTAGTTTTGTTTTCCTCCAGATGCGCTCCATTTTCCGTGCTGCTTTTTTGAGGTTGCGAGTGTGCTTGTTATGCCACAGTGTCGGACTGTTTTCCTTAATCTTCCTTAAGCGTAAAGGAGCAACCGCATCTAAAGTGCTAGAAAAGAGAGAGTCAATAGTTTCAGTTACATCATCAAGTTTATCTGAGCTATTGGATATACTAAGGAATTCAGATAAATCGGGAAGATCACATATAAAGCTGTCTTTTGTGGATGAGGTGATAGTTCTACCATACTTGTAGCAAGGAGTGGGATTTACAGTTTTAGCTGGAGTATACATGAGACTAGATAATGATCTGAGATATCATCGCTTTGCTGCAGAATTTCAACGCCATTAACATCAATTCCGTGTGACAGTATTAAATCTAGAGTATGATTTCGACAATGAGTAGGTCCTGACACATGTTGTCTAACTCCAATAGAGTTCAGAATGTGTATAAAAGCTGATCCCAATGCGTCTTTTTCATTATCAACATGGATGTTAAAATCACCCTCTATTAAGACTTTATCTGCAGACATCACTAACTCTGATAGAAACTCAGAAACTTCTTTAATAAAGTCTGTATGGTGCCCTGGAGGCCTGTATACTGTAGCAAGTACAAACGTAGCAGGGGATTTATCCTTCGGACCCTTTTCTCTGGATAGTGTTGTATGAAGCACCATCATTTCAAACGAGTTATACTTGAAGCCAGTTCTCTGAGAAACACTAAAGTTATTGCTATAAATAGTAGAGACACCTCCCCCTTTACCTTTTAGACGAAGCACATGTTTATAACAGTAATCTTGGGGGGTGGACTCATTTAAAATAATATAATCATCTGGTTTTAGCCAGGTTTCTGTCAAACAGAGCACATCTAGGTTATGATTAATAATCAAGACAAAAACAAATGTACAAAATGTACAAAAAGTGCTTTCGAAGAGAGGGACCTGATATTCAATAAGGCAAGCTTTATAATTTGTTCCTCTGTATTATGTGATTGTTTTACTTGTTGAACATCAATTAAATTGTTACTATTAGATTGGTTTGGATGTTTTTTGGATTTTTTTAGTTCGGGGAACAGGCACAGTCTCTATAGTATGGTATCTAGGTAAAAAGTTTTCTATGTGCTGAAAATTAGCTGATTTTGGTGACGTGAGGCAGCTAGCAGACGTTCGGTTTAACCAGTCTGTCTGCTTCCTGACCTGGGCCCCAGTTAGTCAAGTGCAAACTCTAAGACTATATGCCATATTTCTAGAGAGAAGAGTGGCACCTCCCCCGGAGGGATGGAGACCATCTCTTTTTAACAGGTCAGGTCTGCCCTAAAAACTTGTCCAATTGTCTATGAAACCTATATTATTCTGCGGGCACCACTTAGACATCCAGCCATTGAGTGACGACAATCTGCTATGTATCTCGTCACCACAGTAAGCAGGGAGGGGACCAGAGCATATTACAGTGTCTGACATCGAACTTGCAAGTGCACACACCTCTTTAACATTATTTTTGGTGATCTCCGACTGGCGAAGTCGAACATCATTAGTGCCGACGTGAATAACAATCTTACTGAATTTACGTTTAGCATTAGCCAGCACTTTTTAATTTGCCAAGATGTCAGGCACTCTGGCTCCCGGTAAACATTGGACTATGGTGGTTGGTGTCTCTATTTTCACATTCCGTACAATAGAATCGCCAATGACTAGAGCACTTTCATCAGGTTTCTCAGTGGGTGCGTCACTAAGCGGGGAGAACCTGTTTGATGTTCGGAACGGAACGGAAGAGCGGTGTTTTGACCCACGACCATGCCGCCTCACCGTCACCCAGTTGCCCTGCTGCACGGGCGAAGTTACCGGAACCGAACAATGTACAGGAAGATCTAAGCTAGTCGCATCCAAAACCGTATCTAAGGCCCTCACATTCTTACTATCCTCAGTTAAAGTTTGGATGCGTGTCTCTAGTTCTGAAATCTTCTCTGTCAGCCTAACTATTTCCCTGCATTTATCACATGTGAATCCCTCACTGCTGATAGAGATAGATAAACTGTACATGTGACATGCAGTGCACACAACAATAGTAGGAGAAGATGCCATTACTCACCTGAATGTAAAACAATTCAAACTTAACTTACCACTGTTGATTGCTGAACTTGTGTAAGGAAAGCAGTGGAAAAATCCGAGAAACGGTTTAGGAAATGCTAACGCGCTGCACTCGCGGTTATATGATAAACGCGAACGATAAGCAAAAGTGATAGCAAAAGGAAAAAGGACAGATTAACGCAAAACAGAGAGTGAGCCAAGCTAAGCGGCTAGTGGAATGCTAACATGCTAATGCGCTGCTGTATGTATAACGTATAACAGTGAAACGATCAGATCTGTCAAATTAGTTTGACGGATCAAATTTGAGATTTGGTGAAATCAAGAATAGATTTTATCACTTAAACTACAGTTAGTAGTAGTAAGATAGATTGCTATAAAGAGTAAATGAAACGCTCTGCGCTGCTCAAACAGGCCATTGTCCACAGCCATTAAAGCAGGGTTCCTGAAATCTTGCCCTGGAGGGCCAATGAGGGCCTGCAAAGTTTAGCTCCAACCATAATCAAACACACCTGAGCAAGCTTATCAAGGTCTTCAGGATCCCTAGAAAATCATAGGTAAATGACTTGATCAGGGTTTGAGCTAAACCAATATTTGAGGAAACCACACATTTGATTTCTACAGCAACTGATCTGGCACACATCATTCTCTTTCTATGAAACCTGTAAACCGCATTCACCAGTTCTAACTCTATAGAGACAGTAACTCTATAGCGGTTTGTCCAAGCATTGTAATTATTTTGCATTTACTAAAATTCAATTAAATGGCTTTCCCAGCTATTTTTGCATCTGTCCTGTGCGCAGCATATCATTTCACGTAGGTGTTTGTAGTGTAAGAAGAGGGAGCATAATATTGCTTTTATCAGTGTGAGATAAAATTGCAGTGACACAACAAAGTCAAAATTAAAGAGTGAGATATGAAGTCAATTGTGGCATATAAAGTTGGAATTATCCTTTTTTTTTGTCTTTTGTATTTTGACAGAAATCTCACAATTTTGATTAGTTTTACATAAAAACAAAGTCTATGTAAGTGTTTGTGTGTGTGTGTTCTTTTTCTGCCTTTCTTGCTCTGTCACAACATGCAAAACTCTATGGTGGGATAAATTAAAAGAGGCAGCTACTTGGTCCATATTACATTTTGTATTCTTCATCGTTACATCCTCTGTCTCCCTCACTTCCCCTCTTTCAGTCCTTGGTAGTCATATCTCTCTTGTGCCTGTTACACTGCTAAGATTAATGATTTTTTTGTAATCTGCTTGCTGTAATCCATGCTCTAAAGAGAGGCTTTCGGGGGGGTTGATTGATGTCTGATGTCAACATAAACAAAATGGCAAATATAATTTAACATTTAGCTTATGCAGAGATAATGGGGCAACACAAGGCTCAAACAAACATCTGTCATGGTTTATCATCTGCCGGATTAGAGGAAGAGAGGGAAAGCAGGTGAATTAAATTACAGGTGGGGTGGCTGTATTCACAGTACATGCTTGACTTCCTACATAAGCCTTGATGTGGACAGATGCACATTTATGTACATACTTAACAGAGTGTAAGCTGTCCCACAAATCACTTCATTTTAAATCTATGAATATGAAAAAGACTGATGATTGTGTCCGGTTCCATTAATATAGTTTAGTGATAAGCCAAGAACTGGTGCCATTGTCTCATGGCATTGTAGAAAAAGATCAAGGATCAAGGACTCTTCCAAACCTGAAGCAATTGATTGCCCAAACCACCATCAACATTGAGGATGTATATAGGGCAATACAGTGCATTCAGAAAGTATTCAGACCCCCTTCACTTTTTTCAGTTTTATGTTGCAGCCTAAAGGTCATTGCACACTGAGTCTGTAATTTTTGTCTGTCTTAACAAAATTCGGATCAGGTTTGATTTTTCGTGTTTTTTCGTATCTGTAGCAAGCATTTTTAGAGGTCTTTTGACAGTTCAGAGCCACCGTACAAGTGAACGCCAAAATACAGAATTGCGCCTGACAAGTTCATCCACTTCGTTTTGCAGCACAAAGCACTGTAAAGGTCATTGTACACTAAGTTCATAGAAATTAGTGTTTTTATTTTTTTTTAATAATATGTGGCTTCAGTAATGCTAGCAAAGCACCAAAGCACCAATTTTAAGTAAGACTGTTTAAGACTGTTTAAACATGAGAGCTTCAAGAAAAATAATTTTTAGTTTGACAAAATTAAATACCCTAATAAATAAAAATACATTAAGAAATATAAAACTTAGTCTTGAGGCTTTCATAAAAAAAATAGTGCACATTCTGTGAAGTGACTCCTGTATAGTTTAAACTACACTGGGACAGTAACTATCAAATGGTAATATACAGTTTATAAATTCAGTGTTATAGGGATAGTTCACCCGAGACTGAAAATTCTGTCATTTACTCACTATTCACTTGTTCCAAACCTGTTTCAGTTCGTTTCTTCTATTGAACACCAAAAAAAGCTGTAAACCTGTAACCATTGACTTCCATAGTATTTGTTTTTCCTACTATGAAAGTCAATGGTTACAGGTTTTCAGCTTCCCTCAAAATAACTTCTGTTCAACAGAAGCAAGAAATTCAAACAGGTTTGGAAAAAGTGACGAGAAAGTAAATGAAAGAATTGTAAGTTTTGGGTGAACTATCCCTATAGATACTAAAATGCACCATTACCGATTAAAGGTACAGACATGTTTTAAAGTTACTGCCCCAGTGACAGCCTTCATTGAGTGAAAAAAGTAGCTCTACATCAACTCATTCTTTAATGTTTGCATGCTAGGAGACAGTTTTCCGTCATCCATGCCAAGCAAAACTTTTTGCACAAATTCAAAGGTTTTGGCAAGTCCTTTAGGATATTTTATGTGAAGAGCATACATGAATCCAAACAAGACAAGAAAGGCCTCTGGAAGTTGGCTGTGGTTCGTGACCATTTCATTCTCCAGGACAACAGAGACCCTCACTAGATCGTAATGGATTGGAGCAGCAGCGTTTTCATGGACAACTGTAAGCAGGGCCACTGGAACATCCTCAGTCAGTACTTCAGGATTATCGATCTAAAAAATATAATTCAGGGACAACATTTTATATTCATGTTAGGACATTATCAATATGACTGAGCCAATATTACATGATTCATCAACTAGTGGTGATTACAAATATGTTAGTAAGTAAAAGTTGCCCCTCAACCTTCATCTTTGCAATAGAACATGCCTAATTGTGAAAACAGTGAATGAAGGCTTACCAGGGTGGTCCTAAAAAATCCCAAGTCTTTGTCACGCAGCAAAACTAGAAGACCTCTGATAACGGTAGTCCGTCGTGAACTGACATCATGCAGTTCCTGCAAAGATGAAATTCAAGAAGAAAAAAAAACATCTAAACATCTGAAAAAAGAAAAATCTAATTATAATTTAAAAAATACTTTAACATACGACACCAAACATACCTGCTCATCAAGAACTTTCAAAAGATTAGCCAGGGTATCTGCTGCCTTGCCCATCTTGGATGCTTTTTGCCTTAAAATTGTCATCAAACGAGGTAGGTGGTGGTCCAGTTGTGCATAGAATTTGTGGGGGGAAATTCTCATTTGTAATACGTTGGTACTCTGCAAACAGCTAAATCAGCTAAATAAAACATATGTATGTATATGTTATACGCAGTGCAGGCCAGAGATTTAAAAACTCATTCACAGATGGGCTCCCGCTAACAATGTTCTGTCGTCGCAGAGCAAACATTTTCTCCATGTTCTTGTGGATGAGACTAGTATTTTTTTCTGTCTTCTGGACTTCTACAGCAATTTCCTGTCTAACTGTTTCAAGAGATGCCTCATCCTCACCTTGAGGAAAGTCAAAAAAAAAAAAAATAATAATAATAATAATAGTATTACAGATTTCAGCAGGGAGGTCGCACAAACGAAGTATTTCAAACTAAAAATCTATGTTGTGGATAATGCAATTTTAAAAATAAGTGCTGCATAAGTGTTTCAATTTCAATTTTACATGAATTTACAAACATTGTGCTGGTCAGTAACAGCTCCCAACAATGAACTATCTTATTGACCAACAAGCTACAGCGTGGGCTAAGGAAAAGCTTCCTCGCGCCAAGATTTAAAAATTTTACATCTGCCGATTTCATTTTTTTTTTTTGTCTTTAACAGTTTGTTAGAATTTAAATTTAACATATTATGAATCTAACTCTTTATATAGTAACGTTAGTTAGCAACAAGTGAGGCTAAAACGCGCAGTCTGTAATGCAACACATATAAACGCATTCTGACCAACTCTACATTACATTTAATTGTTACTGTGATTATATGGATTAAAACACTTATTTGAGATTCATTGGATTTGTAATTTTTTTACTTACTGTAGTGTGAAGCGAGGCCCATCTTGGAAAGAACGAATGAGGCATGAGCGCGGGCAAAACAGTTTACGTGAACCTGGATGACGTCAGATGCAAAATCACTAGGCTGAAATATTTTGAGTTAATGAAACTTTAAAGAGTCTAAATTAAACCAGCAAAAATGTTCAGCTTACTTGAAAGGTTTGATTTTTACAAACTCATAAATAAGAAAAAAGTTCTAAATACTCATAAACATTAATTAATATAAACTAATTGTTATGATTTGAGTTAATACAACTCAGTTAAATTAATTAGTTACAGCATTAGGGTTTACAGTGTGAAGTAAACTTTGAATTGCCTGGGATAATCCCTCAGGTCATTAATAAGGAGGTGCGCATAAAAATATTATCTTATTTCTCTCTATATTCTATAATTGAATGCACCCAATATGTCCTTTCTTTTTCTCTTTTTAAGAAGAGAGTGGACAGCAAAATCATCCTTGTTGCTTGAAGATTGCATTTTGTATTGTTTTGTGAATTTTTTCGCAACGGATTAATTAATACGCAGTGTAATACTCCAGTGTGCAATGACCTTAATACTACAACTGTTTCAATTATTTATTTTTTCATCAGTCTACACTCTGTACCTCATAATGATAAATTGAAAACAGAATTTTAGAACTGTCTGTCAATTTATTACATTTACATAAGTATTCAGACCTTCTACTTAGTACTTACAGTCAGCTTTCTTGCAGAAGCCTGAAGGTTTTGTGCCAATATTGACTGGTATTTGGCACTGTTTATAATTTCCTCCAGCTTGACTAAGGCCCCAGTTCCAGCTGAAGAAAAACATCCCCAAAGCATGATGCTGCCACCACCATGCTTCACTGTGTTCTTTTGGTGATGGGCAGTGTTGTTTTGCGCCAAACATACATTTTGGAATTGTGGCCAAAGAGTTCAACCTTGGTTTCATCAGACCATAACACATTTTACTACATGCTTTTGGAAGACTTCAAATGGGTTTTTGCAAAATTGAGCCAGGCTCAAATGTTTTTCTTCATAAGAAAAGGCTTCCGTTTTGCCACCCTACCCCATAGCCTAGACATATGAAAAATAAGGGTGATTGTCGTCACATGTACCACACAACCAGTACCTGCCAGAAATTCCTGCAGCTCCTTTAATGTTGCTGTAGGCCTCTTGGCAGCCTCCCTGACCAGTTTTCTTCTTGTCTTTTCATAAATTTTGGAGGGACGTCCTGTTCTTGGTAATGTCACTGTTGCACCATATTTTCTCCACTTGATGATGACTGACTTCACGGTGTTCCATGGTATATCTAATGCCTTCAAAATTTGTTGTACCCTTCTCCTGACTGATACCTTTTCACAATGAGATCACTCTGATGCTTTGGAAGGTCTTTGTGGACCATGGCTTTTGCTGAGATGCAACTAGGAAAATGTCAGGAAAAGCCTACTAAAACAGCTGAACTTTATTTGGGGTTAATCAGAGGCACTTTAAATGATGGCAGGTGTACTGACTACTATTTAACATGAGTTTAAATGTGATTAGTTAATTCTGAACACAGCCACATCCCCGGTTGTAAAAGGATGTGCACACTAATGCAACCACATTATTTTTGCTTTTTATTTTTATTTCCCACTGAATGAAGTTTTCAGATTGTTTTTCAATTGAGTTGTACAGGTTATAGGTCACATGAAAGGTGGAAAATTTTCTGAAATTATTTATCATGGTCTAATTTTTTTAAATCACATAAACCTGGCATTTTACCAGGGGTGTGTAGACTTTTTATATCCACTGTAGTTGCACCTTTGGTAGCAATTACAGCCTTCAGTCTTTTTGGATATGACGCAACAAGCTTTGCACACCTGGATTGGGGGATTTTCTGCCTTTCTTCTTAGCAAATCCTCTCAAGCTCAGTCAGATTGGATGGGGACCGTCGGTGGACAGCCATTTTCAGGTCTCTCCAGGGATGTTCAAAAGGGTTCAGGACTCTGGCTGGGTTACTCTAGGACATTCACAGAGTTGTCCCTAATCCACTGTTGCCTTCACTGTGTGCTTAGGTTCATTGTCATGTTGGAAGGTGAACCTTCGACCCAATCTGTGGTTCTGAATGCTCTGGACTAGGTTTTCAGTAAAGGGAACCCTGGGTATTAAGTGCCCTTAATACCCTGGGTATGATGTGGCGGGACTCAAGTGGTGTAAATAATGATATTATAGACACAGATCATTTTAAATTGGAGAATGATTTAAATATGTTTTATGGAAGATATGATATAGCTGCCAATAGAGATAACATTGAAAGAACTGCTATTCAGTGTTCCTGTGGGTTCACAAATTCCGACTGACAGACGAACAGATTAGAATGTGCCTTAGGCATATTAGGCCCTCTAAAGCACAGCCTCAGGGTCATGTTTTAAAGTTTTGTGTGAATGAATTACCTCACTGCTTAACTTTTTTTTTCTTAGACTCGCATACTGTTAAATTCATAGAAGGGTCATTGTTATCATTATAAACCATACATATCAGACAACAACTAGATGTAATGCAATTTATGTAAGCCACAAAAAGGGACAGAGGATGCTACACTCACTATGGTCGATACAAGTTCTAAGGTTATTTTCTTTGGAATCAAAGGAAATGAGAATGCGGAGTGAAAGTTAAATTATATAAATATGCAGATATGGAACTGGTTCTTCTTTTATAGATCAAGAAATCGAGTATCAATTGATGTGTCACATATGAATATGAAGAGATTATTACATTAGTAAAATGTGTAAAATGAAATTTTACCAGTAAACACCTACAATGGACAACAATAGTTCTCATTGATTGTGTGCACTATTCAGTTTGGCATCAAAATGATTTTTATTTTATTTTATTTTATTTTATTTTATTTTATTTATTTTTTTTATGTTATTTTGTTATTTTGTTTAATTAGTTTTGTTTTGTTTTAAATGCAGTCTTTTAAACTTTCTATTTAACAAAGAATACAAAAAAAAAAAAACCTACACAAAAAATATTAAGCATTTCTGTAAACAATTTTCTGAAGATGCTTTAAGTATCTTTTGATAGTGTCAAGCAGTTTTAATTTCGTGAAACCTTTAAGTGTGCTCAAAAGTATAGAAACAGCTCACATAAAGCAGGGTTCAGAGTGCATGTTTGTAAGGCAGTGACAGAGATGTGGAAGTGAAGGTTAAGAAAGAAAAATTAAATTGTTTAAGACAAGTTCTCCTTAGTGAACAGAATTAATCGTTATTAGCACTCTTAAATTTATGCCTAAAAACAGGCAGGATATTACTGCAGTACTTTCCCATGCAGCTCCTTATTACAGCTCATAATTACAGTAGCTTTCACCTCGCGGCAGTGCCATCAATCTATACAGCCTCAGTGAGAGAAAAAAATAATTATATATATATATATATATATATATATATACAGAGAGAAAGACAGAGAGAAAAACAGACAGACAGAGAAAGAAAAAAAACTGTGGTAATGACCATCTCATTTCCCTCGACCAGTGCTTATTTGCTGGTTGACGAGGTAGAGTTAGTCCAGCCCTGTCCTATTATTTTAGAAGGCTTTAATTGAAACATGTTTATTTATTGCCCCCTTTGCTCTGAGTGGAAGCTGCTAGCGTAGCGCACTAACTGACACTAATGGCTGTGATATGAGGGGATAGAATTAAATTAAAAGCTCATAAAATGAAATATGCCTCATATTAGCAGTTTGACACTTAATTTGCCTCCGAATGAGCAGAGGAAATCACAAATTAACTGTCCTTTGTGTTTTCTCCCCCTCTCCCACGGCAGTCTTATTAGGCCATGGGAAAGCACAATTACTGCGGAGGATAATCATGCGGGTTATGAATTCATACGGGAGAGGGCAACGGTGTGGTATTCAATAATGAATGGAGGGGGTTTGTTCAGTGGCTGTTTAGTTTATTTGAACTACACAGGAAATTAGAGAGTCATACAGGAAATCAGTTGTGTGCCAAAGCAACAATTATTTTATTAACAAGTATTTTATTTTATTTTATTTTATTTTATTTTATTTTATTAATAATTACCCACCAGGCCACATCTCTGATTCTTTGTTTTTGCAACCCTGACTGTATTTAATTTTTTGGTGCTTTTATAGTAATTGTATAGTTTTTTTTTTTTTTTTTTTTTTATTGAGTCACTATACATGACTCTTTTGACTTTACACCAGTCCTGACCTGGGCATAGCTTGGCTGTATTCATTCCAGTTGAAACTGATCACTTCTCCTTAAACAAATATAATAAATGTTAAAGAGATACTCTCTGCAGGGAGTCTGTTTGTGAATGCGTCTTACTGACTTGCTCATTGTGTATGGTGCTTAATGGCAAGTGTTCTTTCACTGTCTGAGTGTGTCAGTATTTTACTTTAGTGTTATTTCATTAGCCAGACAAAAGACACACAAGCACACATACAAAGCCTGAGTGACGGAATTCGGTTTCCCCGGTGACTGCTCTGAACACACAGAGGCATTTGCCGCAAGTCAATTGCCCAACGCCAGAGTTTACTCAAGAGTTAGAGCCTCGCTTAGAGCAAGCAATAAAATAACACACTAGTAGACACACTCTTCACATACTTAATAGACTCACTAGCTTAGCTTACAGGTGCAGCTGCTTAATAGAATGGTAGTAAAGGGGAAAAAAGGCTTTTAGGTTGGAAAACATACCGTATGCTTGATGAATCAAAACTCCTTAAACGTTTTGAAGTGCATTATGCCGTCATCCACAGTCTGCACATTGTGTTCTCTGCAATCAATAATCACTGAATTAAGCCTAATATCAAGCCATTAGAGGAAATTACAAATACCTTAACTATTTATTTCCCAGTCTCTAATTGGGGTCAATTTAATAGCTGTAATAATCCTAGTCTTTTCCTAGGTAATCAATGAGGTTTAACTGGAGATATTTTATAGCTGCTGTTCTGAGATGTGTTTTTGTAGGCAAAAGTGAACTGATCAGGCTGTTTTCTCATGTTTTCCAGTAACATAATAGATTATAATATATTATATATATATATATATATATATATATATATATATATATATATATATATAAAAGAGGTTTCTTCTTTGTGTGAAGTGTGTGTGTGTGTGTGTGTGTGTGTGTGTGTGTGTGTGTGTGTGTGTGTAAGAATGTTTATGTATAGGCCACTGTAATGTCTGTTCTCTGTCTTGTTACTTTACTGTCACTTTAAGTGTGGTAACCCAGATTTTTGTGGTTGGCTAAAGGCATTGTTTGTTAGTAGGCTTTTAAAGTAAGCAAAATTAACAAAATAAGACCATATGTCCATTTGTGTTGTGATAATACTGCTGCATTTTTCAAGCCTACTTTAGAAAGCAAAACACAGCATAAAATCTTTGTGCTTGTGTGCACTGTTTTTGCGTGTGTGTGATGGAGTGCTTTGAATTTTGTTATTTACATAAACTGTTGTCAGAGTGCCTAATCTGAGCACAGAGTGGTGACACTGTGTTTAGCATAAAGAACAGTCTCTTATCTCAACAGCCCCTGTAGTCACAAAGTGTGCACTCTCTCTTTCTTCATATTCACTCTATGTTTTCTTAAATATATAAATTTACAGGGCCCATTATAAGGATTGGCCCCAGGGTGGGTCCCAGCCTCCATATACTCAGTTTAGTACACACCACCATTCACAAATTTAAGGTCAGTAAGTGTTTAATGCTTTCAGGATGCATTAAATTAAAAAAAGTAAATGAAAATGAATAAAAAAATGCAATAAATATATATTATAATTTAATATAATATAATATATTATGATTTTTCTACAAAAATATTAAGCAGCAGAACTGGTTTCAACATTAATAATAAAAATAAATATTTCTTGAGCATCAAAACTGCATATTATGATTTCTGAGGAACATGTGACACTGGAGACTGGAGTAATGGCTTCTGAAAATTCAGCTTTTTCATCACACTAATAAATTACACTTTAAAATATATTAAAATAGAAAGTAGTTATATTTCCTCCTTTTAACTTGTGTGATAAGTTTGAATCCTGTAAAATGTAATGATTCTCAAATAGTAAAAAAAGAAAGTCTATAAAGCAGTTTAATCATGAACATGGCATTGTAATAGTTATTCTAATACCTATAGTAACATGGAGACTAAGTCTAAAGAACGGTATCTAAAGAACGGTACAATTCATGCCTTCCTTTCCCAGATTTAAAAGCTTAGCTTTCTTCTCTCTGTCTCTCTATCTCTCTCTCTCACTTGCTCTTTAATTCCTCTCTCCTGAGCTGCGGGTGTGAGGACAGGCGGTCAGGCGGTGGCTGGCCTCATGATTAATGATGTTTATACTTGACAGAAAGCTCCTTTATTTATCTGCATTGCTGCTTCGCAGATATCATCAGTCACCTGAATGAAAAATATTCACTCATACCAATTTTGCAGTATAATTGAGTGGAGTCACTTCCCTTCTGCCGTCTTTTACCCCTTTCTCTGTCTCTCTCCGTCTTTTTCCCCCTCTCTCTTCTCTGCTACTATCTGGCCGTCTTATCATCGCTCTAGTAATTTTCACACTGCGTCGTAAGATATGGAGAGGCTGGCTTTAGTCGTATTTGACATTAAGCCTCTTCAATGTTCATGAGAGAAGAAAAAGAGAGCAAGAGAGAGGGGGGAAATGCAAAGAAAGTTGCATGCCACTTTTCTGAGATACTCGAGAAATATCTCTTTTTTTTTTTTCTCAAGCAATTTCAGGATTTGGGAAAAAGTGAGATAAATTCCTTAGGAGAAATGAGAGCAGACTGAGGTAATATCTTTTTTTCGTTGCACGGTAATACATTGGTTTCATCACTTAAACGCATGACCAATCCCTTTTTTAGCTTTAAGCCAGTATAAGGAAGTGGGTATTTTGGAGCTATCCAAGCATACAAGAAACAGATGAGCAAAAGAAGAAGAATAAGTGAAAAAAAGTAGCGTGTGAGGAAAAAAAGTTTTTTGAGGTGATTTTTCTTGTATTGAATCAGTCACATGTTATTCCCTGTGCATAAAAACATATATATTTGTCAGTGTGACCATAAACTGATTAAATACAAATTAATGTGTAAAAAAAAAGAAAAAGCAATAAGTATTCTTATTTCTAAATACCTTGGTGATTTTGTTGAAAGCAGATTAATTTTACTCTTTTATCTGTTCTTGTTGTAAAGAATAGTATATTTTTTTTATTATTATTATCGTTTTATAGATTAAAAAATGCTTAAATATTAAATGTATATATTTACTGACCAAAAAAAATATTTAATAAAAAGTATATGTAAAAATACGTAGTGCATAAAATTTTGCTTGATATTTGTGTATATTGTCTGTGTGTGTGTGTGTGTGTGTGTGTGTGTGTGTGTGTGTGTGTGTGTGTGTATGTATGTTTGTATGTATGTATGTGTGTATATATATATATATATATACTTGATTCTGGTCGGTTAATGATGTAATTCTGAGGTGTGTTATTCCCTGATAACACTCGTCATCATTAGCAATGCTGAATGACACACATCAATGTCAGTTTTTAGTAAATACATGTTTTTTTGCAGTAGCCAGCAACTATGGATGTTTATGGTCAAATAATTTAAATGGTAAGGAACGCATTAGAGAAAAAAAATCTTGACAGGCTAAATCCATGTAATCAGATTCAGGCTGTTTAAGGAGGGCGTCTGTCAGTCATTCACTGTCACTCAATGGGCCATGTCCTCTTTTAATTGGCTTGAAAAGGCACACCCCCTCTCACATATTCTTTTACACACTCACACACAACTGATTGTCAAGCAAATTTATTACATTCAGTTTTTGATGAAAATGGCATTTTTTTTTTAACAAATACTTTGTTTTTGTTTTTTTGTTTTGTTTAGTTGTCCCCAACTGAGCAAACCATAGGCGACAATGGCAAGGGACCAAAACTCCATCTGCGTTATGGAAAGTGTTCCCGGTTTCGGTTGACCTAATTAATGCAGCCTAACAATCCTTTAACGGATTTGAATATTAGTAATATTCAAATGTGTTATGTGTAGGCCAGGTTAAAGAGATGGGTCTTTAGTCTAGATTTAAACTGACTGAGTGTGTCTGCCTCCCGAACAGAATTAGGTAGATTGTTCCATAGTTTTGGTGCTAAGTAAGAAAATGATCTACCGCCCACAGTTGATTTTGATATTCTGGGTATTATCAGTTTGCCAGAGTTTTGAGAATGCAGCGGGTGTGAGGGACTATAATGTGATAAGAGCCCACTCAAGTACTGAGGAGCTAAACCATTGAGGGCTTTATAAGTTATTAGCAAGATTTTAAAATCAATACAATGTTTAATAGGGAGCCAGTGCAGTGTTGACAGAACCGGGCTCATACTTTTTGGTTCTAGTAAGAACTCTAGCTGCTGCATTTTGGACCAGCTGGAGTTTGTGTATTAAGCGTACGGAACAACCACCCAATAAAGCATTATAATAATCTATCCTGGAGGTCATGAATGCATGAATTAACCTTTCTGCATTTGAATTTGAGAGCATAGGTCGTAATTTCGCTATGTTTTTCAGATGGAAAAATGTTGTTTTGCAAATGCTAGAAATGTGGTTTTCAAAGGAAAGATTGCTATCAAATAACCTAGGTTTCTGACTGATGGTGATGAATTTACAGAGCAGCCATCAAGTATTATGGAGCTAAAATTATGACAAAACTATTTTAATTTGAATTGTGTAATTTTGAATTATTGATGTGTTATTTAACAAAACTGAATATTATATGGGATTTAAAATAGCTTTGAATTTGTTTTTATTTTGAATCTTAATTTGAATTTGAAATTCTTTTACTTGAATATTGAATATTTGAAATGTAACACAATTGTATTTTTTTTAAAACAGAGTTTTTATTGACATGTATTTTCAAACAATGGATTTTTGGTTCTGAATTATTAGACTGCAGATATTTCAAATACAGCTTTAAGTTTTCGAAATGAAGAAGAAATTTGGAACATCAAATTCAGTTTTCTAAAATTCAAAACGCAGAATTCAGATCGTACAGAAGGTAGGTCAGAGGTCATCCAGAGGGAAGAGTGGATGATCCCCGAAAAGTCGAACGAACCATTGGCCAATTACAGAGCTGCAGTAGTTTTGTGGTGCAAGCCTGCCATTCTTCTGCCTACTCATGAATGCCCAGAGGTAAGTTCTTTTTTAGCATTTATGGTTTATATTAATACATTATGTTAGCGTTTCCAGCATGTGAAACATTTGTCTAAGCAGTATCTGGTGTTTGTTTTAAAGTGTATTTGGTGTAAAAGGGATTAGCATGCTGCCGTGTCTATGCCGCGTCGCGTCGCACTGCTCGCGTCCGGTCTAGACATGGTGTAAGCATTACATCCCTGTACCCTACTCCATTCGAAGGGTACATCCCTGTACTTTGGGAAGTTGCATTCAAAATCCACTTGGATAAAAATGTGGATGGAGTTATAATGCTTACACCGTGTAGAGACCGGACGCGAGCGGTGCGACACGCTGCAACAGAATACAGTAGAGCCTGTTGATTATATTAAGTGATAGTATCTACACTGAATGCAACATTCCCAACAGCAAACGGATTCCCCATTCTATTTCTGACATAGTCCAAGCTCTTTACAACAGATGCTTTTTCACTTCAAGCTGTTGCGTCGCGGTGCGTTCACGTCCACGTCCGGTACAGACATCGCGGCATGCTAATCCTCTTTACATCAAATATACTTTAAAACAAACACCAGAGACTGCTTAGACAAATGTTTCACATGCTGGAAACGTTAACATAATATATAAATATAAACCATAAATGCTTAAAACGAATTTACCTCTGGGCGATTCATGATTATACAGAAGAATTGCGACCCCCTGATGAAGGGTCTGGCTGCAGACATGCACTCTCAGGCTCTCAGACTAGTCGCATCCAAAACCGAATCTAAGGCCCTCACATTCTTACTATCCTCAGTTAAGTTTAGATGCGTGTCTCTAGTTCTGAAATCTTCTCTGTCAGCTTAACTATTTCCCTGCATTTATCACATGTAAATCCCTCACTGTTGACAGAGATAGATAAACTGTACATATGACAGGCAGTGCACACAACAATAGTAGGAAAAGATGCCATTACTCACCTGAATGTAAAACGATTCAAACTTAACTTACCCTGTTGTTTGATGAACTTATGTAAGAAAGAGCAGGGGAAAACACTGAGAAACGGCAGTAGATCTGGTTATGCAAACTCGAATGGCAAGCTAAAAGGTTGACGAAATGCTAACGTGTTGTATTTGCGGTTATATGATAAACGCAAACGATAAGTGAAAGTGAGAGCAAGGACAAAAAGGACAGTAGGTGCGAAATATAATACGTGAGTGAAATGAAATGAACAAATCAGTCAAAATTAGTTTGGATAAAGTTTGAAATCTGGTGAAATCGAGACTATATTTTATCACTTTAAACATCAGATAGTAGTAGTCAGATAGAGATTGCTATAGAGAAAAACAAAAAGCTCTAACGAGCTATACTTCTCTGTGCTCTGCGCTCTGAAATCTGAACTCTGAAATTTTTGTGTGTTTTGTTTTGTTTTCCATACAGGAATTTGGAGCTGAATTTGCATTACTCTATAAATCGTCTATCATCATCATCATGCATAGAAAGAAATGTATAAATTTGGATTCAGTGATTAATTCCCAGTACTAAAACTGATTGCACTCTGGTGTACTTTAATTCATTAGTGGATGAGTTCATGTGGAGGAGTCTGCCGTCTGTGCTGTAGTGTTGGGCCCCTGCAGGGGAGTGGGCTAGAAATGTGCAGTTTCCATTAAGAATTGCTGAGCAGTGGCCCCTGGTCTCTTGCTCAGGGGGGCAGTTACAGCATTCAACCAGCTTTACAGAACACAGCAATAAATCCTACCTGCTCTCAGCCAGAATCCCTCTCCTTCTCTCTCTGTGTCCCAAACACTCTCTATCTCTCTTTCAGCGTCTCTTAAAGAAACTTTCTTAAAACACTGTAGAAATTTATGTAACACCAGTGAAGTATTTTATGGTCTTACCACGTGGAGCTGCTAAAACATTTGGTTGCTTGGAATTAGGTGCTCCACATGCTGAGAATGAATTTCTACTGTTATTCTGTTAGTTAATTTCTCTAATTTTGTCCTCCACAATTATTTTTTATAATTGCATTTAACTATAAGACCAATGCTTTTCAACCGTGATTAAACCAACTGTCTCTGAGTGTGGGCATCATGTTAGGATGCTTACAAAATCGTTTGTAAACGTTCTTTTTTAATTGCAATCACATATTCAAATACGGGATTTCAGGAACCTCTTTGCCAAATATTGTTCATAATTTCAAATGCCTTCCCAAAGGGAAATCTTTTTCATGGAGTTCTCAAATGTTTCTCCTTACATGCTTTATTAGAAACCAAAATAGAAACAAATGAGACATGATAATTGTATTGTATAAAATATAAAATAATTGTAATATAAAATAAATAATACCACAGGATATATGGTTTTGTATAATTTTGATGAGAAACGTCTGAGTTCATATTAAAATCTCTGGCCTTTCATTGCAATAGAAGAGTTGTTTCTCTCCTTGAGTTCAACATTATAATTCACAGTGTGACTTTATATCTTGCAGTTATGACTTTGTTTTTCAAAATTGCAACTTTAGATCTCGCAGTGTTATTGTTGTCATTATTGTTTTTACTTTTATTATTGTTTTACTCTGAGGTAGTATCATGAGAAAAAAAATCGAAGAAGCAGGAGATTATTCTCCATTTGTGCTTGATCTTATAGTTGTTAAGAAGAAATAACTGAGATTTTAAATACATCTTATTGTGAATCACTTTTGTTTGGAGAAGTTAAACTGAATATATGTGTGTTTGTGTGCATGCACATTTATGATAGAATGTGATTTTTAAGTCTTTTGTAGTGAAACGTAATGCTCCCTGCTACACATTTATACACCCTGCACACACATGCACAGCTCGAACCCCTCCCAAATGTTCACTCATGATTAAATATCAACGCACTGCTCTTGACATTTTATTAGTTGAACAAGATGGATCTACTGGTGTGACTAAAATAGGCTATTGCAGCCCACATCCTGCATGCCTGCCTTTTACATGGAATATATATATATATATATATATATATATATATATATAAAATATACTATCATGGCCAAATATATCGGCACCCTTGCAATTCTGTCAGAAAAAGCAACACTTCTCTCCGAAATTTTTTTCCAATTGCAAATGTTTTGGTATTCACATGCTTATTGTTTTAGTTGCACTGGAACAACACACAGAAAAAAACAGAGAACAAAAGTCAAACTTGATCAAATTTCACACAGAACTTAAAAATGGACTGGACAATATTATGGTCCACTTGTCAAAATTGTAAGAAATAATTGCTTTTCAAGCATGTGATGCTCCTGTAATTTGTATTTAGACACACCAATGGCAAGTAACAGGTGTGGGCAATATAGTAATCTATTATCAGGTGTGGGCAATATAGTAATCTACTAATATTATTAGCCCCCCTGTGAATTTTATTTTATTTTTTTAGAATATTTCCCAAGTGATGTTTAACAGAGCAAGAGAATGTTTTCACACTATTTCCTCTTCTTTCTAGAGAAAGTCTGATTTCTTATAGTTGCTTGAATAAAAGAATAAAAAAAATAAATAAATAAAAAACTGCTAAGGTCAATATTATTAGCCCCCTTAAGAAATTATTAGTTTGATTAGCTATAGAAGAAACCACTGTTGTCCAATGACTTGCCAAATTAACCTAATTTGCCTGATTAACCTAATTAACCTAGTTAATCCTTTAAATTGCTCTTTAAGATGAGGATTAATATCTTGCAAAACAACTTGTAAAATAATATGCACTGTCATCATGGCAAAGACAAAAGAAATTAGTTTATCAAAACCTTTTCAAGTGTCAAGAACTGCAGTGAGATGCATTATCAAGAAGTTTAAAGAGACCAACACAGTGGAGAACAAGACGGGCAGAGGCAGGAAGCGAAAGATTTCAAAACCTTTGGAAAGAAAACTAGTGAGAGAGGTTTCTAAAGACCCAAGAACAACTGCCAAGACACTAGTAAATGACCTAACCAAGTCTGGAATTGATGTCTCAACAAAGACAGTCACTAGAGCCCTGCACAGGAATGAACTGCGAGGTTGCCAACCAAGAAAGACTCCACTTCTGAAGAAGAGACACCTCCAAGCTAGAATGAAGTTTGCTAAGGACAGCCTAGGGGAATGTGATGCATACTGGAAACGTGTTCTTTGGTCAGATGAGACAAAACTAGAGCTTTTTTGGCCATAGAGATGTTGCCTATGTTTGGAGAAAGAAGGATTAGGCAATCAACCCCAAGAACACTGTTCCCACAGTGAAACATGGTGGTGGGAGTATAATGCTGTGGGGATGTTTCAGTGCGTTCAGGTCTGAGAGAGTCCATCAGCATTGGCGGAACCAGCCCAATGGCGTACCTCAAAGTGGTAGTCCTGGAGTGCTAGGAACCAGCGGGTCACCCTGGCGTTGGTCTCCTTGGCCCGACTTATCCACTGTAGGGGTGCATGATCTGTGATTAGGGTGAACTTACGACCCAGGAGGTAGTACTTCAGCTCCAGGACTGCCCACTTGATTGCCAATGCCTCCTCAACCGTGGCATAGTTTCTCTCGGCCGGGGTCAGCTTTCTGCTAATATAGATCACAGGGTGTTCCTCACCTTCCTGCACCTGTGACAGGACGGCTCCCAACCCTGTGTCTGACGCGTCCATTTGTAGCAGGAAGGGGCAGCTGAAATCTGGTGCTCTGAGAAGCAGCTCTGATGTCAGAGCTGTCTTGATTCGTTGGAAAGCCTCCTCGGTTTCAGGGGTCCACTGTACCTTCTCCGGCTGCCCCTTCCTGTTCAGGTCTGTCAGGGGGGAGGCTAAAGAGGAGAAGTTAGGGATGAAACAGCGATAGTACCCCCCACCAAAAAGGCTCGTACCTGGGACTTTGTGAGCTCTGCCTTCGTTTGCTGGGGCTGTACTAACCCACCGTGAATCCCAGGTACTTGGCTTCCGAAAGGGCAAGGTGACATTTGCAGGGGTTGGCGGTCATTTCAGCCCTTCTCAGTTCAGTGAGCACCCTCCGCAGACGTTCCAGATGGTCCTCCCATGTCTCTGAGTGGGCTACGACATCAGGTAGGCAGCGGCGTAGGCCTGATGGGGACGCAGGAGGATGTCCATGAGCCGCTAAAATTTGGCTGGGGCTCCATGGAGGCCGAAGGGAAGGGTCCGGGACTGCCAATGGCCACTGGGGGTAGAGAAAGCAGTTTTTGGTTTAGAACTTTCAGATAATCGTACCTGCCAGTAGCCCTGGTGAGATCGAGGGTGGAAATGAACCGGGCCCTTCCCAACCGATCCAGCAGCTCGTCCACCCGAGGCATGGGGTATCCATCGAACTCCGACACTTCATTCAGACGGCGGAAGTCACTGCAGAAACGGAGGGTGCCACCAGGTTTGGGGACCATGACGATTGGGCTGGACCATGGGCTGCGAGATGGTTCAATCACCCCTAACTTTAGCATGTCTTTCACCTATTCCTCAGTAGCCTTCCGACGAGCCTCTGGGACCCGGTAGGGACGTTGCCGGACGACAACTGCTGGTGGTGTCCGAATCTCATGTTGGATAATGTTGGTCTGCCCGGGAAGGGTGGAGAACACATCAGAGAACTGACCAACCAGGTGTTGGAGCTCCATCTTTTGACCGGCCGCCAGCTGGGGATTGACCATGGGTTCACTGGTTGAAAACGAGGTGAGCTGGTCTCTGGTTCCCACCCATTTTTTAAGAGATTGATGTGATATAACTGGTCTTCTTTGCGTCGTCCAGGTTGTCGCAACCGGTATGTTACTGGGCCGACTTCCTCCACAACTTACAGGCGGCATGGGAACCAGGACCATGACTCGATCCCCGGGCTGGAAATCTCTTGGCTGGGTGGTGCGGTTATAATGCCGTTGTTGGGCTTGTTGAGCCTTCGTTAAGTGCTCCCGGACTAACGGCATGATTCGGTCGAGTATTTCCCTCATCTCCTTGACGTGCTCGACCACTGATCGATGAGCTGCCGGCTGCTGCTTCTTTGGCCACGTCCAGGAGGCCCCCGAGGCTGTCAAATAGGCCAAATAGGAGCTCAAAGAGGGTGAAACCAGTGGAGGCCTGGGGTACTTCTCTGATGCCAAACAGAACATAGGGTCCCAGTTGCGTCGATCTTCGGCAGCCACTCGCCTCAACATCTGCTTCAGGGTTTGGTTGAAGCACTCCACCAGGCCATCCGTCTGAGGATGGTACACGGTCATCTGTAATTGTTTCACCTCCAGCAGCCAGCAGAGGTCAGCCATTAGCCAGGACATAAATGGAGTACCCTGGTCGGTCAGTATCTCTTTGGGGATGCCGTTGGCGATGGCTTTGGCTGTCACCTTCCTCAGGGGAATGGCCTCTGGGTACCGAGTGGCATAGTCGACAACCACCAAGATGTGTTCATGTCCATGGGCAGACTTCGGCAACGGCCCCACCAAGTCCATCCTGATGTGCTCGAAGGGCACCTCAATGATGGGTAGCGGTATTAGCGGGCTGGGAGGAGTAGGAGGGGCGGTTACCTGGCAGGTGGGGCAGGCTTGGCAGAACTGTCGTATGTTGGCATCCAACCCAGGCAAGTGGAACCGGTCGCAAATTTCGTTGGATTGTATTGTGTACACCGAGGTGCCCTGCCATGGGGTGGGAGTGAGCCAGCTCCAATATGGCCTCAGTTTTGGTTCGAGGTACCACCAACAACTTCTTCTCCTCCCCCCTCTGCTGGGCGACACAATACAACAGGCCATTGTGGACGACGAAGTGCGGGAGAGGATGGGGCCGCAGCTGGAGGTCCTTCCCATCGACCGCACGCACTTGGAGTCCAAGAGGGCTTTAAATGGTTTTCCAGTGATCCGGATGTTCCCCTCCGGTGCCTCCGCTGGTAGGTCTTGATGCACAATGCAGCCTGCCAGCCATGTTTTCGCTGGTGATGCTGGGACCTCCGTTGGCATGGGCTCGTCGCGGTGCGAGGGGGCCGCCGGCATGTGTAGTGGTCGCGAGATGCCCTCCCGCGCACGTCGATCCTGGACCACCCTCTGGGGAAAAGGCGGTGCTCTCTCCCCCGTGTCCCGCTGTTGAGCGGCATCCGCCAACGCGACAGCCTCCACCAGTTCCAGGATGGTGGCGGGGTTCTGCATTCCCATAGCTTGCCGATGCGATCGGGGTAAAGCTTGCAGCAACTTGTCAACCACCACCCGCTCTACCACCTGCCCAACGGTCGGTGTTCCATCCAACAACCAGTGCTGTGCGAGCCTCATCAGTTCGGTGGCTTGGGCACAGGCGGGCAACTTGACTTTATATTCCCAGTCATGGAACATTTGTGCTGCGCATATCGCTGACAGCCCCATTCGGGCTAGGATTTCTTTCTTTACTGCTTCGTACTGGTCCATCATCCTGGGTGGCAGCGTGAAATAAGCCCGCTGTGCCTCTCCGTTCAGTAGAGGAGCCAGCGCCCGTGCCCAATCATCCGGTTGCCATCCTTCAGCTGTAGCGGTGCTCTCGAACATCTGTAGAAACGCTTCTTCATCGTTGTGAGGAATCATCTTCGGCAATAGCTGGGTGGCTCGTGCACGGGGATCTGGCAGGGGTACTCGCTGGGCAGCGGCGATACGGATGGCGGCGATCTCTTGTTCCGTCTCGCCCTGGCGGGTGGCTAGATGTTCCGCTATTTGCTGCTGGCGGATGCTCACTTCGGCCAAACGCTGGAGGATCTCATCCATGTTGGGGAGAGGAGTGCGCACCTATGCAGAGTGGGAAACAGAACAAAGGAAAAAAAAAAAACAGGTGAGGTGAGCCAAAGTGAGGTCTTTTGCCGGTGATTCTTCACTAATTTGCCTGCATTCTCCACCACTGTCACGGGGTGAAGAATCACTCGACACAATGATTGCAACAAAAGGCCCCAGAGAGTGGATTTATTTAGAACAGAAAGAAACAAACAGTAGGATTTAGATGAGTCCACGTGGCAGGCTTGGTGGGGAGTGAGCTTCTTCAAGTCCCCGGTGAAAGGAGTGCTCGTGGGGGAAGTGAGTCTTGTGGGCGAAGCCCAGTGGTCACACGCTGCTGTCTGGAGAGAGGGGAAGAAAGAAAGAGACACATTAGTTCAGCCGTGCGAGTCTCAAGGAGGCCTTCTCCATCTGTGGCTGTGCTGCTTCTGTTTAAATTCCTCTCTCCAGATGAGCTTCAGGTGTGTGTGCTCTGGCGGTGATGAGTAGGGGGCGGTGCTCCTTGTTAGTTTCCAGGACGACGCTGATGATCCTTCGGGATGCCCGTCACAATATATATATATATATATATATATATATGGAAGAGACTTTTGGAAGCAAAGAGTTTTATTTATTTTATTTTTTTTGGCTTATGCATTCCGGTGGTCTTTTTTTTTTTTTTTTCCCTATCCACATGGTCCTCAGCTGAAATGTTGTTTTTATATTTCTCATGCTACACAGCTTACCCATGCCTTACCTCAGCCTCTTCTAATGTTTGTCCCAGCTATGTTAACTCCTCAAGGTGGTTATGTGGCAGATCGACACTATCTGGGGGCGCATAACTTATCCTTCTGTTTTCTATCGCCTGTTATCTAGGCACTACAGAGGTAGGAGAGAACCAGAGTGAGAGGTTAACCTCACGTAAGCTACAATCACACAGTTAACACGTTAAACTTCTAATAAATGTATATCTCAAGCAGTACTATGGAACTGTAATTTTATTGCTTTTTGGGATTTAAACTTTTGAGTAGCGAATACTTCTTAATGTACCATATGTCCCTCAAAGGGTCAAAAATGTTTTGAACACTAAAATGTAGCAATTTATTTAATAACTAAACATTATGACATACTAAAATTATTTTAAATAATAAATATCTTGTTGTCTTTCGTTTTTTTTTTTTTTTTTTTTTTTTCATCTATTTTGTATTTATTATTAATTTTATGATTATATACAAATTATATTAATCTATAGAAGCATCTATATTTATTTATTTATTTATTTATTTATTTATTTTTTATTTTTATTTTTTTTTTGCCTTAAAGTAAACTTTGGATGTTTACAGTGATTTATATTTAAGTATTTCTTTTCTAGGGATCATGTGAGTTAGATGTTGTTTGTCTTTGTGTGTACATGTGCATGCTTAGGAAAAAAATAGGAAAGTATACTTTCAGTATACTTTTTATGTACTTCTCAGAAATGTGCTTTAAATACTTCTCAGAAATATACTTTAAATGATATTTTAAGTGTACTTGACTTATACTTAGAAAAAGTCTAAGTATATTTCAGCTATACTTGTGCTCTGAGAACCCGTGTTTTCATTGTTATACACTAGGGGCTCTATTGCACATCTTCTGTACAGAAAGTGAAGAAGAAACCAAAACAACAGATGCTTCCACATGTAATCTAACACAATCGTCAGACATAAAACAGCATCAAAACCATAGATATGTAAAACTATGTAACGTTATGGAATAAAATGTCGACCCATGAAGTGGTAATAATGACTGTCAAGCTTTGGGGTGTTGATCAACTCCATCTACATTTTGATTATCATAAATAGTCTTTTTTTTTTTTAGCTTTTTGTTCAAAATGTTTATTTATTTATTTATTTATTTATGAAACTTACCCACATTCAAGTGCTTATAAAAATGAATGCATGAACTTAGAATAAAATGTTTTTGTTTACAAGCAGATACCCTGTTCTTGTTTTGACGTTTTGTATGTTCAGATATTTATATAACAAAATATATACAAATTAATACTTAAATAGGGACATAGTAGTATACTTAAAGTATGATGTAAAGTTCACTTAAAGAAAACTTACGAATATACTTGCAGTATAAAACTGCTAAACTAGTAGTTTACTGAGACTATACTTAAAATATGCATTTAGACTATAAAAAATGCATTTATTCCTGCATGTATTCAATTGGTGAACTATCAGTATACCTATAGGTTCACTTTTAGTATACTTGCAGTACAAACTGAAAACTTAGTTGTGTACTCAAAGTTTACTACTGTTATACTTAAAAGTATACTTTTATATTCTAGAAAGTAGGCCAATTTAATCCCAGTGAGGATTAAAATAGTACACTTAAAAGTATACTACTAGCCCTGCTGGTTTTAGCTGGCCATTGCTGGTCACAGGCTGATTTTAGAGGGGTTTGGCCACTTCCTTAGCTGGAGACCAGCTAAAATCAGCTACTTACAGCTTAAACAAGCTAAGACCAGCCAACCTGGTTTTAGCGGTTTTTTTTTTTTGTTTGTTTTGTTTTGTTTTTGTTTTTTCAGCAGGGAGTACACTGATATTTGTATACTTACTGCATAAAGTATACTTAAAAATATTAAATATTGAACTTTACTTAAGTATACTTAATAAAATAAGTATACTTCTTTTTGGTAAGGGCAAAAAGGAGAAACTATTTTTTTTTTTTTTTTCGTTTTGTTTATTCTCCTGAAGCTTAATTTGGAGTCATTTGCAGGTTAATTTACTTGAAAAGTGCAAACATTGTAGAACAACATACTAGTACTCTTACTTACTCTTTTATCATATCTTAATGTAGCAAAAAAGGTAAAAGTAGTATGATTTTGTGGTTATATTCACTATTCAGAATAGCACTAGCATATTACTTTTACTATTGCTAGTATGTAGTGTTTTATCTCTGCACAATATGCAACTTTTAAGTATGTATACTGTTTACTACATGAAATACTGTGCACAGTGCAGTGCACTAGTCTTGACCTTCCATTTCTACTGTTATGTATGATAATTTTATGTAGGATATTTAAGCAGTCAATCAGACTGTCATAACTTCATATAAAAGTAAATTATGTCAGAAAATGTTTTCTATTTTTCTCCCCAAGACAGATGCCAATCACTAAATTAAATGTACGATATGATGAGGCAATTTGACAATAATGTAGCACTGAAGTTGATGCATAATTGTACTGTGCAGTGTTCAGTAAATATTAAAGGGATGTTCACCAATACAAATGCAGTAAATGGTCAACAAAATTTTTGGGTTACCGGTGTTGGTAAATTCATCACTTATTTTTGAGTTAAAATATGTTATTCTAACTTGCATTACCAAGATTGTAATGAGTAATAATATTACCCAAATTTTCTTAGTAATGCATTATATTACTGCGTTACAGCAAAAAGTAATATACTACTGTAATATCGTTACTTTTTCTAATGCGTTACTCCCAACACATTCCTCAAAATATTTTATTTGTGTTCCGCAGAAGTCATTGAACTGTCAAACTAGGGTTCTGAATATAACTAAACATTTCTGATTGGTGACACTGGTGACACAGAAATATAAAGGAACTCTTTAAAGGCAACGCTATTGGCCAAATGGTTTAAATGTCCCTCAGTGTTTACACACAGACTAACATACATTTACAATATATACTTAAACACACACTGTGTCGCAGTATATCTCCCAATCTGGAACAAGCGTGTGCATGCATGCCTTTTTTTTATGTTTCTGCACTCCCTATTGCCAATATTTCTCACCCTCCGTCATGTTATCTCTCCAGTGTAATAGTCATACATCATTCCCCACACCCTAAGCTTTTTCTCAACTCCTCTTGCTATTTATTTCTCTCTCTCTCTCAGGTTAGCTTTTACACTTTCTAAGCTTTTCTGTCTTTCTCTCCAAGTGTCTCTCTCTCTCTCTCTGTTCTTTGATCTCAGTGAAAAGTGGAACATTAAAGAGCCGCTGTTTCCGCTGTCAGGGGCCCACTACTGCTTCCCCTCATCATTCTCTTGTCCTCTCCTCTATTTCACTACTCTCTTTCACTCCCTGCTCTCCAATGCCCACTCTTTCTCCTCTCCTCTCCTCTCCTCTCCTCTGTCTTGTTTTTTTCTCTCACTGTCGTGCTGGAGTTCTCCAAGAACTTAGAATTCTAAATTCAGAATTATTTTTGGAGAAAAAGACAGCTGCTAAAATTAACTGTCCAATTTTATACATTTTCTTGAGATCATTACTCTATAAATGTCCATATTTTAAGAAAAAATCATTACAGATTATTTTATTTGAATAAACCCCTAACTTAAATTATATTAAACTTAGCATGTACGTTTTTAAAAATATTTGTGTTAATATTTTTACTGTTATACAGTAATATTTTATATATAATATAATGAGTATTTTATTTATTTGTTTATTTATTTGATTATAATATGCATATGTACACAGTAAAACCCCCAGTGTTAATCTAACACTCCCAGTGTTATTTAATTCTCACTCAGAGTGTTAAAAAGTTCTTGTTCTGTTCTTGTTTCTCTTTCTTTCAGTGACTCAGTGTTCTTTATTAATGATCAATCATCACTCAATTAATCAACAAATTATCTCATTAACTTTTATCTGCTTTAGTGATACTTTTTTAACACTCTGAGTAAGAATTATATAAACACTGGGAGTTTTTTTTTGTTGTTAGTTTAACACTGGAGGTTTTACGGTGTTCGTATGTTTAGAAAAATCATTATATATTATTTTATTGCTCATATGTAGGATTGATGATTTGGGCCAACCCCTAACCCAAAGTATTAAACTTTGGCATGTGACTATAAATAAAATTAAATTCAATACTGTTTTACTTTAATATATTAATAATTAATATAATAATAATATGACATTTTTTGTTTGTTTGTTTGTTTTTTTCTGTTTGGTGCTACTAGTGACCTTAAACATGACTAATAAATGCAGCTAACAAAGTTTATTGTACCTCTCTTCTCATATCAGACACGCATATGCACACACCTCTAACAACGTAAGGTGATGCAAGCTAATATTTATTTTACTCTTACCACTTGTATATAGTTGGAGAATGGCTGCTCTGATCATAGCAGGGAGCCGTTACACCAGTTTGTTTAAACTGCAAAAGTCACAACGATGTTAAGCTGTGCTGCCAGCATAATATTAACACAGCCTGACACCATTTCCTGATGAAGAATAACACAAGTATGTCAGTCCAAATTTGTTCATTTCAACTTTCCACTGCAAGCACAGCCTCATGAGGAGAAAAAAACAGTCCTGAATGAACATGTGACAATGAGAATGAGAGAGAGAGAACAATGAAAAAAGTGTGTGTTTGTGGAAGGCGGTCAGGAAATGGTTTCCATATGTGGCGCCCTCTCTCTCCTGCAGTTTGTTCATGATATAACCATTCAAGAGGTGGAATGCATCTTCTTGCTTTCTTACTCTTTCTCTCAAACAGACCTCTGTCATGCTGATTTATGTTTATGTCCATGTATACAGTGTCAAGGTGTGCAATCAAAGCTGCTACCTTTTCCAGTGTTCCTAAAGGATATTTTGAAATATATATTTTAATAAATTATATAAACACAAGTAACCTTTTCAATTTGCATGCATCCTTTCTAAAATACCTTATTTATTGTTGTCTTCATTGTCTGTCTCATAATACATTATGGTTCAAACTGTTCAAACTGGAAAGAAATTAATATTTAACAATAAATTTACTAGAAGTGACAGTAAATACATTTATAATATTACAAAACATTTCAATTTCAAATAAATTCTGTTCTCTTGAACCTTCTATTTCTGTGAGAAAAATTTACTTTTACATTGCAATATTATTTTACAATATTACTGTTTACACTTTTCAACCTCCAACTTTTGAATGGTAGTGTATTATCAGTTTATAATTATTAATTCTTTCTGATAATTCATTCAATTTGTAAATGTCATCTTTTCCCAACATTCAAATAACACTTAACTTCAAATGTGTCAATGCTATTCACTACACCAACCTTCATGTTAGAACTATTTAGCACAAACATAACATTGTGACAGTTAATCATAATGTAATGCTTTGTTACACAAAAACATGGTAGCCTCATTTAGATGAAGAAGCAAGAGGCTGTTTGGCTTCCTGTACCTTCTAAAACAAGTTAAGAATGAGTGTGTAAAGTTACAACTAAAGGAGCTGTGAAGCATTTTGAAATGGCCTCAATCAATTTATGTGTTTCAGGGGGTGCAAATTCAGTAGTTCATGCTAGGTTTTATTAGTTTTTTGCTACTGCTGAGGGCAACTGGTTTTGTAGCAGCGTGAAAGCTACTATTGTAATTATTGATTTTGTAGTAAAGTGTCATGATAGGAGATAAATAATCGTTTTAAGTCCTTTTGTCACAATAGTTATAAAAGATTCATCTTGAAAGAGTGTGTATGTGTGTGTGTGTGTGTGTGTGTGTGTGTGTGTGTGTGTATTTGTGTGTGCACATATATATGTGTGTTTAGTTTGGGCAATATGGGCCCATACTCCTTCAGAGCATTAATATGGCATGAGTATGTGTTTGTTTCTTTAGTAGTTTGCTGATGTTTACTGATTATGAAGATATAATATAGGAAGATGTTTAGCAACCTTGTAATCTTATTTGTGTACAGTAGTGAAAATCATTCTGAAGCATTGAATCAATGAATCAATAACCATTTTTTAATTGCCCTGTGATGAAACAAGCCGTCTATTTAAATCTTAGCTTTCAAGTGCGCTGCTGTTCCACAAAAGGGCAAGACTATAGCAGAAATAGCACTATAGCACACAAAGATGGTTTGATAACCATTGTAAACACGAAAAGTAGTATATAACATTATATAAGAAACTCCATTAAGAAAAATGCAACTTTGTTTCTTTTTCTAACAATTGTTCTTACAACCTTAACCGATGGGGCTTCAGCACCCCTGTAGAACAGTGCCAGGCTTTTTAACAGTTTGTGTGCCTTGTGATTATATGTGGGAATATTTAAATGCTTCAGTTGTAAAAGACAATAGGCTGATTAGCTCAGTAGTGGGTTGCGCCACCTAGTGTGCTGGCGTAAAATACAGTTCAAGCGATCAATTGTTTCCTGTTCAGTGTGGAAGCACCGTTCATCTGTAATTTGCTTCACTTTATCACTTCACACTCAGGGTAAAGGGGCTTCCAAGGAGCAGAATTTTTTTGATTTTGCTAATATTTTTTTTTTGAAGAAAGATAAACTTGTATATTGATGAAAGCCAAAATATTTAATGCCATAGATGAATATTGACTGAGTAATCCACTATTTTGTAGTGGGGGGTCAAAATTGCGAATTATAGGGGGTTAAAAATGACTTCAGAAAGATGCCAGCATCATAATGTTACTTTTACACAGAGATTGGTAGGTTTGTTAGTAAAGTCTGTTGAGTTTAGCTATCTTTGTTGCATTATGTGCCAATGGTAACTATTTAAAAATGGTAAAAGAGCACTTTTCAAGTATTTCTCCAAAGTTTCCATGCCTGTAACTCAAAAAGTATGAGTTACAATTTCACTATGGCTCCAGGGGTAAATTGTTAAATTGTACACATTTTCAATCATCAAAAATAAAATAAATAAATAAAAGTTTTAAAAAATGTCATTTCTTTTTCCTTTTAAAGAGGAAGGTATGAAGAACAAATAATGTTGAAATTATAGTTGTATCTCGTTTCCTTCTGTCAAAACAAATTTATTTTATTCTTTCATGTTATCAAATACCTTATATTATTATGGAAGAACCTGAGTGTATTTGTTTTTCCTTATCCTAGTCAAGCAAACTCACACTGATAATCCTGCTTGGAAAAAAAAAAAAAAAACTGAAATAATAATACCTGAATAGGGGCTGTTTAAGACAGCAACACAACAAAAACCTCAGCAGACTTGAGTGACACTCACCATCTCAAGAAAATATGGCAAGGCATTGTGGGTAGTGGTGAGAATTCCTGGCCGTCTCTGTCTGATTAAAATGTGATGTGTTGAAAGTTGGCTTTGATCTTAGGAAATGTCTGCGAGGGGAGCAGTTGGAATTTAGTTTGGGCTTTTTCCCTCCCGTTTTTTGTGATTTGGCCCTGCAGATGGAGGCCAATAGATAGTGTCACCATTCATTTCCTGTTCAAGCTCCTACACCATTCTGTGCAGATGCTAGACCTGGAGCGGGGATCCAAAATGAATAGATCACATGCCGAGCTTTTGTTGCTTTTGTGAAGCTCTGTTTTCTTCTATGCTTTTTTATTTCTAAATATATGCATGTGCTTTGGATTGTACATGCACAGTTAACATGACATTTTGCAAATAACCCCAGAGACTTGGAACATCCCACCCCACGGAATCAGTGGAAGAATACACCGTATGAAAAAGACTCCTAAGGTGCTTAAATGCTTTTCTTCGTCTCTGATTCCAGGCCTCCTGCACTGGCGGCTAGCCCAGCATTTTCTGATATCTCGCTCATCCGGATCTCACCACACCGGAACCCTTCAGTGGGGGTGGAGTCACCCTTTAACCCCCCACATCCATACATTAACCCCTACATGGACTATATCCGCTCGCTGCACAGCAGTCCCTCTCTGTCCATGATCTCTGCGGCCAGGGGCCTAAGTCCCGCAGATGGTGAGTACCTTAGAGACCTGTTCTGGGCCTGCTCAAATTATTCTAAATTCTTTTAAATGTCAACCTATTGTGAGCAGAGCACTCAAATCTATCTATCCATCTATCCATCTATCATTCTATCTATCTAGTTCTGGCTAACTATCACTCTGGCACAAGATTGACCTGGTGAGGCCTGTGATATGGCAGTTGTATATCTCTCATCTTATCTGTCTGTGGTGCTTCTCTCTGAGGGGGAGACCATAGTTTGATCGTTTGGCTGAGGTCACTCTCTTTGATCTTTGTTTTATGTCAGCAAACCTCTGGAGGAACATTCAACGTAGTGATCACATCCTAAGTTAAGATGGGGGTTAAATTCAAGGCCATGGTTGAGGGCAGAGGGCAAGGGAGGAAAGGATAAGAAGTGGGAATGGTTTAGAAGATGGACTCCAGAGGCCTACCGGGAACCCATTTTGGTTTCTTGTTTGAAGTCAGACTGGGAAATCCATTACAGGGTCAGCAAAGCCTGCTGTTTTTAAAGAGTCTCTGTAGTATGCTGGCCTCTTGGCCTTCTCCTCAGACATGGAGTTTTAATTGAAGCCTGAAGCACAAATACCAAAGTGGAGCAATCAGAGGGGACTCTCAGAGGCCACAGATAATCACAACTGTGGTGCCATCTCAAATCAGCCAGGTTTTACTATCTACCATGTGTGTCAGAAAGATGTGAACGTGCAGTTATTACGTTCACATCACATATTATTACTTATTACTTATAACTATTCACTGATAAGAAAGCAGATTAAGGGTTAAATTAAACTTGTTGATACAGTTTGGTTCAATGTGGCCTTTTTGTGGTCTTGGTAAAAAGCCATTTGTTGAGTAAAATAAATTAAATTATTTTGACAATTTTTACAAATATTTAAACTGCACATAAGGAAGTTTTTATGCTTACTCTTTTTTTTACAGAATTATGTTTCTACTCCAGTTTGTTGTTGTTTTTTTAATGTCACTATTAAAGTAGTGTCTGTCAGATTTCTTAAAATCTACATTAAACATATATTAAATATAACACAGATAAATCATACATTAAATAATTATAATGATATATTGACATTAAATGGCTTTTAGAGGTAAATGACAACATGACATGTTGTTTACAAACTGTTTGAGTGATTACATTTCAGTAAGTTGTACTGTTACTGTCTGATTACTGTTTAGTCATGTTTCATGACAGATCACGTTTAGGGAGCAGAGGTTAGAGAGTCAGACTTGAAACCCAAAGGTTGTGGGTTTGAGTCTCAGGTCTGGCAGGAATTGTCAGTGGGGGGAGTGAATAACCAGCGCTCTCTCCACCCTCAATACCATGACGGAGGTGAGACTCTTGAGCAAGGCACGAACCCCCAACAACTCCCCTGGCGCCGCAGCACTGGCTGCCCACTGCTCCGGGTATATGTTCACGGTGTGAAAAAAAAGACCCTTATGACTGGTTTTGTGGTCCAGGGTCACATACTTCATGCTGTAACTTTTAGTAAAGAAGAAGAGATAATCATTTCATATGCAACTTAAACTGAGGCAGCTAAAGTGGTCTGTGACACCACATTAAAGAGCATGAAAACCACATTTGTATTTAATGAAAAATTGAGAAAAAAAAAAGAAAAAGTATCTGAAAACTAAAATTTAGTTTCCAAATAAGGTATTTGTTTTTGGCACATCCCTTATAAATATTCTGAAACAATAATTATTAATCATATTTTGAATTACATAATTCATGTTAGTGAAAGATAAACAAAAATTGGTGAGAATTTTATTGCTCTTTCACATATTTTTTTTTTCTGCTTGCTTTCCAACACTCTTTTGAAACACATATTTTTGTACTCTTCCACATGCCAACATGCTTCACCAGCAGAATGCCTCCTGGTTCTGGTGGTGCATCATACTGAGGGTGCATATTCATCCTTAAAAATGCGCTTGCCATTACCCATCGTCAGTCCAGCAGTTCGCAAATTCCGCAAAGGTTTTTTCTACATGTGAATGGGAAATGAGGCACATTACAGCTTAATGCAAAAAGGAACAACAGAGACAATTAAGGAAGCCCCCAACCCCTCCCTCACTGCTTAAGTCATAATACCCACATCGAATTAATTTGGAATTTCTTCTTACATTCACACAACCAATCAGAGATGCATATTCCATGCATTCAGTTTGGGGTTCAGTTGAGATTCCTTTATTCACTGTTCATTTCTTCTGGGGAAGACAGGAATTAGCCACAACACTTTGTGCAGCTAAAATGATTTTGTATTTGCATTGAGAAGCACTGTGTCAGTCTTTCTCTTATTCTTTTTTCCCCCTTTTTGTGTGTGTGTGTGGTGCCAAAAAATTATTTTTAGGATGCATCTCTAGGACTTATCACTCTGTTGCTAAAGTGTGGGAGGAAGATAGAGGCAACATATGGAAGAGATACAAAACAAATCAGAGAGGGTTTACATATAAAATTCTGCTCTCTTTTTTTCCCTAAAATTAAAATAGTTAATTAGTTAAACTCATATAACTTTCTTTCTTCTGTGAAACTGAAAATAATATATTTATCAGAATGTTTAGCAGGCTCTCTTATCCATATAATAAAACTGAATAGGACCTGAGGTTGTCAAACTCCAGTGTTGACAATAAAGCACTAAAAATTTGATAAAAGTAGTCCATAAACAAGAAATACTTCAGAATATATATATTCTAAGTCTTCTGAATTCAGAACCACAAAGAATTCACAAGTTTAAGAAATTAAAAAAGGGCAAATTATTCAGCACTTGTAATATAAGACTTTTTAAAGGCATATCTCATGAAATCTGATTTATTTGATCAAATAAATTTCAGTAAAATGTGAAATCAAATAAAGTTTGGGTATATTTTAAAATGTCTAATAATTCTAATGTGCTTATTAGCTGCATTTATTATCAATGTTAAAAAACATATGTTGCTTAATATTTTTGTGGAAACTGTGTTACTTTTATTAATGAATAAGAATAAATGATTAAAGTTCAAAATAACAGCATTATTTGAAATAGAAACATTTACTTTCACTTTTATTCAGTTTAATGCATCCTTGTTGAATAAAAGTATTAATTTCTTTCAATAATCTTTAATCAAAATTTTGATTCAAAACTTTTCAACAGTAGTATATTAAAATGACTGATGTTTTTGTGTCATCGTTTGACTCCTCAGCACCCCATGCTAGTTTGACCACAGCGGAATACTACCACCAGATGGCCCTACTTGCAGGTCACCGCAGCCCATACGCTGACATCATTCCTTCAGTGGCATCCACAACTGGGCCTACAAGCAATGCACTGCATATGGAGTACCTGCAGGCTATGGAATGTAAGTTACGTAAGATAACTGTTTGCCAAGTTCAAGATTAAGTTTAAGGATGATTCTCACCAAAAATTTCGGACCTTTTTAAGATAAATTAAACATAAAACATTTTAATTTTCATAATTCACAATTTCTGTATATAGTGCAACAGCGAAATATGTGAGAAAAAAAATTAATGTCACATTTGTTTAGAGCATTTTCTATAACTGCAAGTTAATCTGCAATACCAAACACAACCACACAAAGATACCAACTGAGCACTATACCAGCCGCCTTAACCTGACTGTATGTAAATAATTATAGATCCATTCAAAATTATTAAACAGAGCAAAACGCAAGTTAAAAAAGCTAATAAAAACATTCTGAATTTGTCGAATGTGGTGATCTGAAGGCGGCTTAACATGACAGTTCTCCTGTCAGATTGAGCGTTGATACCCATATGCCCATATAAACACCACTGACTATTGCAAACTCCTATAAAAACACACTCTTTACAGAGTGTCCATTATAGAACATTTGCCAGACATGCGATCATACTGAAATGTGAAAGCTATCAGAAAGCGCACATACATGGTAGAGGCTGACATTTTTTCAGAAATCAATGGGAAACAAAATCACTATTAATCACATGATTGGGACGGGACAGGAAAAAATGTCAGTGGGAGTGGGCGGGACCGGGAATCATAATAACACTATGATACCCAACTTTATAAACAAATATACCTTTTATATAAATAAACTGTAACTTTTGATTTTGAACTCAATTCTAGTTGCCCTGTCTATTTATGCTCTTCTTCTGTTTGCTTAGGCGTGGCTGCCAATGCCAACCACCAATAATATATGAGACAAAAAAGCTTCCCTATGCACCTTTATAGCCGTCAGACATGAAAGTCACACTGCAATGACTGCTGTCAGAAAATAATACCTCAGTTGTGCTCACCAACATTTCTGGGTCGGTCGAGGCGGACAAGGGTTATTGAAGTTGCGAAAGAGCTCATTAATATAATGTTATAAGGTTATATAATGTGTGCGCGTGTGTGTTTGCATGGATGATTTACAAGAAATTTTATGTGAATTGTTTAACTCTTTCGCCGTCAAACATGGAATTTTCCGTTATTTATGAGACAACGCTTCCCTGCCAAACACAGAATTTTGGGGGGTTACGCATCTCCTGAATTAGTCTAGAACAGTGGTTCTCAAATGGGGGTACGTGAGGTGGCGGAAGGGGGTACGCGGACAAAATGCTGAGCTTTGCCATTCATTTAATTCTACCACAATTTAAAGTAACATTAAAACCGAGCATGTATTTCTGACAAGCTTTTATTATAAAACAGGAAAATGGGAGTGCCCTGAACAGCCAAATAACATCAAATTACCTCATCTCTTGCGGTCAAAACTGACTGTATCCACACCAGCAGCGTGTGTATGGTAAGATGCACGCAGAGTATGCAGCTTTAGCAAAACGCGCTGCTGTTCATTGCGTCTTTAAAGTAGCTCTGTAGCACTTAATAGCAACAAATATTGACAGACTGTAGGCTACATAAAGATCGATTTAAGAAACTCATTTCGATACAGAAACATGTAATGTGCGAGTTATTTTTCATGTTTAAAATACGAGCAAGAACGCAGTTTTCTCTGAATATACAATCGATTGCAAATTTTGATTTTATATAATAGTTAAACAAAAATGTATTATTAAGTGAGCATTTTACATTTTAAATATAGCTTACATTACTGTTTATGGTTTCAACAAAACAGTTCCAACGAAATCCGCAACAGAAGTGGACGATTGAATTTGAACGATAGAGAGTCAGTGAACCATTTGCTTCCTTACTGAATGAAATACGCGACTGACAATTTATTAATATTAATATTAATATTAATATTAATAAATTGTCAGTATTGACAATTTGGATAATATTGGATAATATTTGGCCAAGATACAACTATTTGAAAAGCTGGAATTTTTAAAAATATTGAGAAAATCACCTTTAAAGTTGAAAATGAAGTTCTTAGCAATGCATATTACTAATCAGGAATTAAGTTTTGATATATTTACAGTAGGAAATTTACAAAATATCTTCAGAGAACATAATCTTTACTTAATATCCTAATGATTTTTGGCATGAAAGAAAAATTGGTCATTTTGACCCATACAATGTATTTTTGGCCATTGCTACAGGTATAGCTGTGCTACTTAAGACTGGTTTTGTAGTTCAGGGTTACATAATAATACACTTAACAGAATATTAAGATGCCTCTATAAAAGCTAAAATTCATGTGTACATCAATTTAAAGGGGGAAATTTTATCCCTTAATGGAAAAGGTGTGACTTAAATCTAAGTGGGGGTACTCAGAAGAATGTTAAATGCACCACGGGGTACGCCACGGTAAAAAGTTTGAGAACCACTGCTCTAATACACGGTCTGTTTGTTTGAACATTAATAATAACTTACGTTTAAGTTCCTGTATGTCATTATAATTGCCTATTTACCTCCATTACAATTGTCATCCATCCAAACTTTGCTGGTGAGATACTGGTTTATTCAGCCTATACAGACTAATCCTGACTTCATATTTCTTAATAATAGAAGTATGATTGTTTCCACCATTCGCTGCACAAGGTAAGGTTACTTATGATGACGAAAGCAAGTTAGTGCCCTAGTCCTCCTGGAACTCAAAGAGATTGCATTGCAGTGCCTGCAGATCGAGGAAAAAAAAAAAAAAAAAAAACTTTGTATGGAAGTCTATGAGAACACTCCTCTCCAGCCTCTGCCAGAGTGAAATCGCCTAAAAATGGTGTGGTAGGCCTACTCCACATAATGTAACTTGACACTGATTGTGATCCAGAGGCACAACAAACAGTCTAGAACAGTAAAGTTAATGTAACACTGTGGTTGAATGAGATAAAAAATCTCTCCCTTTCGCACTTTGATGAGATGTGAAGATACACAAATACATACAGCAATCCATAAAACAACTTTTGCTAGCAGCGTGTTTCGAATATTCTTGTTCAGTTCTTGTTCATAAACAGAATATATATTAATTGCGTATCTTTCCAAAACTATTTCCATTTAATTAAACTGGTTAAATTGTTCTTTGTCTTAATTTTTCAAAAAGGGGGGTAAATGTGCATAGGATATATGCAAATTAGTTATTTTGTAGTGTAAATAGGAAATTAAATGCACAGTGATTCAAAGAGAGGTCAGGTGGACTGGCCTGTTAGTCTTTGATGAGAATGCATTTCGTCAGCCTGTCACCAGCTTCCCCGTTCCTCACAAACTAATTAAAACTAGCCAAACTTGCATGGCTATCAGAAAATTAATTGCTATTAAGTGGGAATTGGAATGTTCATCACCGGAGAAATCCTTTCTTGTGTGGGACTGTTTAAGATTAATAGACTGAAATAAAACAATTAGGACCATCATTTTCAAATGGAGACGTTGGCATCCCCCTCTGCTTCAAATCGCCTGTGATCAGCCCTTAACAGTAACTCATCCTATTTTAACAATGTGTGTTCCATGCCAGCCTAATTAACACTTTAAAGCCCTCTTTTATGATATATAGACTCTGAGAAGAGGAGCGAATAAGTATAAGTGTGTTATCTAGGAGCCTTTGTTAATAATGGGGATGGGATAGCACAGTCGTAGTTTAGAGCTCAGTGTAATTACTTTTAGAGAAAAACTGATGAATAAAAGAATTAACCTGTCCTGCGTATGTACATTCAAGCCACACATTTTTAATCCATTAGCTGCTAATAATCCAATGTCAATTAGATTCTGCTAATGTCAATTAGATTTAGTAACACTTCAATTTGGACCCTCTTTGGGATGTATTTTTAAGGTGAAACTGTTTTTTTTTTTTTCACACATTTTATTTATTTATTTATTTTTTTACTCACATGTACGTTTACAGTTATTTTTTTATTTTACAAAATGTTTAAGCAAGCATGTAACATTTACACATACTACACATCAGCAATTATTTAGTGATTGGCACTTTCTTACTGGTTTGGCTTTTCACCCTTCAGTGGTTCTCAACATTATTGTCTCCAGGGCCACTCATTGTCCACAAAATAATTTTACTAATGAGGAACCATTGAACTGTCAAACTGTTTTACCAAGCTTTTGCCACTAATACACCCGCACTGAAATTAGTTAACTGTATGACATTGTATTTTTTTATCTTATTGACTAGTATAAGGTGTTTTGTGCACTTTCATACTGGTTTTGGCTTTTGTTTGCCTATCAAAGTTACAACAGTCAACCTTTTAAACTTGTGTGCGTAAGTTCGTGCTTGTGTCTATTTACAAAGTCTTAAATCACAGTTCTAAGCTGAATGCCAGCAATGTGGTAAGATGTTCCAAATGTGGCAATACACACACACACACACACACACTCACACAGACAGAGTGATTTAAATGTGAATGACAGACCCTGTAATCACTGTATGTGTCAAACAAGAAAGAGAGAAGGGAGAGAGTCAGAGAGAAAGAAAGAGAGAGCGTAATCTTGTTTTGTTTGCTGCTTTCTCTTAAAAACGTACAGAACAACTGAAAGAAAAAAAAATGAGTCACAAAGTCATTGTGTCACTCCACACAACAAAAGACCACCATCCCCCCGCACCCCTCTCTTCCCCTCCTCCTTTCACTTCTCCTTCCATTTCTCCCTTCTTTCTTGTTTGTGACATTCGCCAATGAAAAGACAACAAAAGTCATTTCTTAATCTGTAGGTGCCAGTCATTGTGCGTGAGTGGAGGGCCTGTCTGCGTTCGATCTGCTTTCTAGTGAAAGCTTTTGAAAAACAACCCAGTGCGATTCCATTCAGCATTAACAAGCTATTCAACACAATTACACGGGATTCAATATTGCAGTGATGCTACCAAAAAGCAGTGAGAAAAGTGGAGCTGCAAATATGCTTTTACTGTGCATACAATATGCATGTGATGCAGAAAATGCAGTCATTCTTGTATGCATCCAACAGACTATAATGAAGAAATTGCATGAAATTAAAAAGATGGTCAGAATTCTTGGTCAGTAAAGCTTACTGTGGTTAATTCTCAAAAACAATATATGAATAGCAAGAGAATGGGAACTTTTATGGAAATTATGTCAGTACTCGACTGTACTTGTGCTGTCCTCTTCTCTCTCTAAAAGTGCTTTTAAAAAATGAAACTTTTTTTAAATTAAAACTTTAATTAATTTAAATGAAGTAAAAACAAATACATTTAAATTAAATCAAATAAATAAATTAAAAAGTAAAATATTAACTTTTTTTTTTTTTTTTGAAGATTGGTCCCATTTTATATTAGGTGGCTTTAACCACTATGTACTTACATTTACATTAATAATTTGATACAATGCACTTATTGTGTACATGTTTTTAAATTGTACTTATATTAAAAAAAATACCTGTAATCTGTAATTATTATTTATAACTATAATTACATTTACATTTACACTGTTGACCCATTCCTTAAACCTAACCTACCCTCAAACCTACTCAAACCACCAAATCTGTCCCTAAACTTGCCCATATCCCACCTCAATAGCAACAAAATGTTTTGCAATACAATATGAACACAATAAGTACATTGTACTTATTTTCTGATGTAAGTACATAGTAGTTAAGGCCATTTAATATGAAGTGGGACCAAATTATTTTATGTATTTTTGTCCTTGTTGTTATACCACCAGGTTGAAATATATAACATATTATGTTTTTTCTCTGTTTTCTTTCTATGTCTGTGTCTTCTTAGCTTCACGATTTCCAAGTCCTAGACTCACAAATCGGCCAAGCAGAAAACGGCCCCTTCCCAGCTCCCCTTCCCTGTCTGACCCCAGTTTTGACCTGCAGGCCATGATTCGCACCTCGCCCAACTCTCTAGTCACTATACTTAATAATTCCCGCTCCAGCTCATCCACCAGTGGATCCTATGGACACCTCTCAGCTGGTACTATCAGGTATGTACAGCAAAAAAAGTATATAATTCTTTCTGACAAGCTTTGAAGCTAGATTTTGGATTATTTTAATTAAAATATATATTTTTATTCATATATCAAGGGAATTATTTAGTTTTTTCCTTCAGGACAGGTTATTGTCTCTTATATGAGATAAGCAAGTTTTTACTTCTCACTTATTTTTTAAAGTATGGTTTACCCAAAATTCTTCATTTATTCACCTTCATGTCATTCCAAATTTGGACACTGTGCAAAGTATGAGAGGTGTGTATTGGAACAGACAAGAGACAAGAGAACGTGGGAAAGATTCTGAGAAAGAGAAAAGCGCTCAGTGCAGAAAGTGGACACTCCAGCACATCCTCAGAAGCAGAGTGATGAATGAATGCTGGACGACGAAATAAACGAGGGAACACAGAGAGCGCTATTAGGAGGAAGTGTGTGAACATATTCCTCCCCTCCTCCTCTACACTCGTCTGTCTGATATGCATCTGATTAATGTTCTTTCCATCAGCTGAGAAGAGCTTTACCCTAACACTGCAGCCATGCAATCGCTCACACTGGAAAGAAGGAGAGGAAGGGGGGAATGACAAATGAAAGGGTCATGAAGGGGACGGAGAAAGAAAGCAAAGTCTGGCGACAGTAACACAAGCTTTAATGGGAACGAGAGAGATTCTGTTGTGGATGAAGTGAATAAAACCAACTGCGACCAACTCACTTTCTTTGAGGTGTAGCACTTCATGAGCACTTCAACTTAAGGGGGTTTGCTGAATATCCTGCCTTCTAATCACACGTTTAAATGTTTCAAATGCTACATAAGGCTACATGTTTTTTCAAATGATCCCATTTATAAGGGGCACAGTTGATGTAGTCAGTTCATAGCAGGAGTCCAGACAGACATTAAGTTGATGATAAAGCGTTTGTCACAACAATGAGACTTATTTATGGATGCTAATCAATTCAAATACTATACTAATGAATTGAAGCTTTATCAGTGCTCTTTTAATTTCTTGTTAAAATAAATACATCAAGTTCTTATAGTGCTCTCATAGATTTTTTTTTTCTTTGGTGTGCAGACATGCTACTTGCACTGCTACAAAATTATAGACATACACTATTGTTAAAAAGTTTTAGGTCTGTAAGATTAAGTGTATTTACATTTATTTGATAAAAAAATGCAGTAAATACTGTAAAAATGTGCAGTGTTTAAAATAACTGTTTTATATTTGTATCTATTTTAAAAGGTTAAAAAATACTCTTATGATGGCAAAGCTGAATTTTCAGCATCCATTACTTCAGTCTTTCTGATCCTTCAGAAATCATTCTGAAATGCTGATTTGACGTTTATTATTACCAATGCTGCAAACAGTTGTGCTGCTCAATCTTTCTGTGCACATTGTTCTTTGATAAATGGGAAATTCAAAAGAACAGCATTTATTTGAAATTGAATGCTTTTGTAACATAAATGTGTTTACTCTCACTTAATTTAATGCATTCAAAACTTTGAATGATGGTATATGTATAATGACATACATTCTGAAAAGAAAAAAAAAAAAAAAGAAAAATATATATATATATATATATATATATATATAGTGGATTATTGTGAAAACATTCTTCATTTATTGTAACTTATTTCAAAAACTGAAACTTTCATATATTCTAGATTCATTACATGTAAAGTAAAATATTTGAAAAGTGTTTTTAGTTTAATTTTGATAATTAGAGCTTACAGCTCATGAAAATCAAAAATCCACTATCTCAAAATATTAGAATATTTCCTAAGATTAATCAAAAACTGGATTTCCAAATCAGAAAAGTTCAAGTTCTTTAAAGTATGTTCATTTATGCACTCAGAGCGTAAGGGACCATGATTTCAACATGAAATGCAACATGAAATGCAAAATTTACTTTCATCTGAAAAGAGGACCTTGGACCACTGAGCAACAGTCCAGTTCTTTTTCTCCTTAGCCCAGGTAAGATGCTTCTGACGTTGTTTCTGTTTCAGAAGTTTCTTGGTAGTCCTTTTCCTGAAGACGTCTGAGTGTGGTGACTCTTGATGCACTAACTCCGGCTTCATTCTACTCCTTGTGAAGCTCTCCCAAGAGTTTGAATCGGCTTTACTTGACAGTATTCTCAAGCTTGTGGTCATCCCTGTTGCTTGTGCACCTTTGCCTACCCAATTTCTTCCTTCCAGCCAACTTTGCATTTAATATGCTTTGATACATCACTCTGTAAACAGCCACCCCATTCAGTAATGACCTTATGTGACTTACTCTCTTTGTGGAGGGTGTCAATGATTGTCTCCTGGACCATTGCCAAGTCAGCAGTCTTCCCCATTAGTGTGGTTTCAAAGAACAAGAGATACCGAAATTTGTACTCTAGGGATGGTCATTTAATGAATCTCAAATGTAAATATTCTAATAATTTGAGATACTGGATTTTTGACTTTAGTTCAAGTCCAAGTTCAAGTTGAGCTTTACTGTCATTCCGTTACATGTGTAGACATACAGTGGAACGAAATGTCGTGTCTCGCAGGACCACAGTACTACATAAATAAACAAATATAAACATACAACACTAGACATAGGAACAATTTTTAAACCTATACATAGCTAACCTACTGAAAGCGGTAATCTAACTATACATATATACTATAAATAACTGACTATATACACATAACATAAGACAGACTACATAAGTACTTTACATAATAACTGTGCATGGTATTGTGCAAAAGAGGTATTTAAGGTTAGGAACCAATAAGTGCAATTTGATTTGTGGTGCAAGTAAACATTCAAGTCCTTATAACATGAATTGTTAATATGAAAGTGTCTGGTGCAGAGAGAAGAGTGTTTCTACAGGTGGTTTGTCCGGCCCACTCACCTGTGTGTGGCACACTCAGAATTGCACAGTGTTTAAGTTTTTCAACAGTTTACATTTGGATAAGAGGGGGGATGAGGTGGCTGGAATTGAGGGCTCTCACAGCCTGGGGGAAAAAGCTGTTGAGTAGCCTAGCAGAGCGGGCTTTGATGCTCCTGTACCGTCTTCCTGATGGCAGGAGCTGGAAGAGACTGTGGGAGGGATGGGTGGGGTCCTTCACGATACTGGCGGCTTTACTGGAGCATCGTTCAAGGAAAATGTCCAGAATGGAAGGTAGAGGGGCACTGATGATCTTTGCAGCTAGGTTTACTGTCCGCTGGAGGGTCTTGTGGTCAGGGCACACAGCCCTGTGGGGCACCTGTGCTCAGTGTGGTAGTGCTGGAGGTGTTGCGGCCGACACGGACAGACTGAGGTCTTCCAGTTAAAAAGTCCAGAATCCAATTGCAAATGGAGGTGTTAAGGCCCAGAATGTTTAGTTTGTTGATGAGCTGTTGTGGGATTATTGTATTGAATGCTGAGCTGAAGTCAATGAACAGCATTCTAACATAAGAGTCTTTGTTTTCTAAGTGGGTAAGAGCCAGGTGTAGGGTGGAGGAAATCGCATCATCCGTGGAGCGGTTTGGACGGTATGCAAACTGGAGCGGGTCAAGTGTGTTGGGAAGACTTTCATGAGCTACTCGCTCTAATCATCAAAATTAAAAAAAAAAAAAAATTGTTTTGAAATGTTTTACTTTACATGTAATAAATTTAGAATATATGAAAGTTACAATAATTTTTTTTCATGATATTCACATTTATATATATATATATATATATGCTGTATTGTTTAAGTGTAATGTCCCATAACTGCATCAGATGTTAAACAAAAGATTGTTACAGATTTTGCAGCATGTCAAAAAATCTGAAGTTATATTGGAACAGTCTAACATCTGAACAGTCTAACTTCTATATTAAACTGAAGGATGGATCTACCATCGAGACACAGCTAGCATCCCTGGCGATGTGTCACTCAGTTTGACGTCTGCCATCCAGCACTATTAGGAAACAATGTTACCTGGTTTGGGTGGGGGTCTCAGAGAGTGAAAGATGACAGAAATGAACCTCTTTCTTCTACTGAGAGTGATTAATCAGTGATTTGTTTTTCCAAGCTAATCAGTCATATCTCATGTGAACATGTGTGGACAGAGGTGGCAGGCAGGGGTCCAGGCCTGATGAGTGATGAGACAGCCGCGTCAGCCAAGCAGCGCCTGGCTACATTGATTTCCTCTCTGCCTGTAATAAGACCAGTAGACGTATGAGCTTGTATGGAGTGGCCAGCATGCCCCACAATGAATGTAACCTCCTATGAATGTCTGTTATTGAGCATCAGGGATTTTTCATTAAAGGACTGTGGCATCTATAGAAGAGGAGATGATATATGAAAGTTCAATAGTGTGCTTAAATACAGCTTTTATGCTTTTCAGTCAGTTATGCAATCATCATTTTATTTAAACTATCTTGGAACGTTTTTTAAAAAGGGTTTATGTTGTGTTGTTCGCAATGTTTGTTGTTGTTTTAAGTTTGTTTAAGATTATCAGTTTAATACATTCTATGTGTAATTATTTGGACTGCTACTAGTAAAATTGTTATTATTATTAAAATTGTATTGTTAATATATTTTTGTATTATTTGTACTTTTCAAATGTCAACATCGTCTTTTTGACCACAAACTTTTGAACTGTATATGAATATTAAATAACAAATATTATATAAATTAAGAAGTTTATAATTTACCACATCACCAGATTTCACTAATTTATAACATAAACCAAATTTATTAATTTAATTTGTTAGCAGAAGTAGAACAAATTAATTTTTCTATTTGTCTTACAGCCCTGCATTGAGTTTTGCATATCCTTCAACACCTGTGGCACTGCAAATGCATCAGCAGCTTATCAGTCGGCAACCAGGCATCTTAGGTTCTGCATTTGGACACAGTCCACCTCTTGTGCACCCAGCTCCTGCCTTTGCCACCCAGAGACCTGTTCCTAGCATCCCTCCCTGCAGCCTGCCACCTACAGAACGTTCCACAGCCTCAAACGACTCACAGGTCAGATCTCACTTCTGTATGAATTATTTTATTGGCTAATTGTAATGATGCAATTGTAATGTAATGCAGAAGATATGCAAAACAAAAAACAAAACAGTTTAACAAAAACTGGATTTTAACTTGTGATTCCCATTTGAGTGCCACAGCTCAGTTTTACTGGAGCATGTGTTAACCACTAAGCCATGGTTCTGGCCTTTACAAATTAGAATGCACATAGAAAGCTGGAAGAACTAAAAATAGATTAAGTGATTTTTTTTATTCTTAAGTTTAAACAACATAATGTGCTAACGTGATTACTTTTGGGTGTTCTTCTATTAAACAGCAACTGAAGTTGTTTAGATCAAACAGTGATTTCCCCCCTCAAGGCTTAAATTTATTCAGCACTTATTATCACAAGTGCTGGTGCTATTTATTATTGTGTGTGGTTCATGAAAACACACACTACCAACACGACAGAATATATAAACAGCAAAAGAAGTGTGGCAGCAGATAGCCCTCCCTCACAGACAGGCCTCATGGGAGCTTTTCCCTTGTGTGCACGTAGTTTCTGTGTTGTGTCTCAATGTGGAGAGCCGGTGAGCTTGCCCAGAAGGCACCTTTGAGAAATAACACCCTGCTTGTTAGCAGCAAAAACATTGCCACCTCCACCATTAATCAGACACAGAAACATTCCCAAACCTTCTCTTAGCAGGATGAGCATAAAAGTGTTATTCTTCTTTAGTTTTTTCACCTGATCATGCCCTGATCATTTATACACAGAGTTTGCTGGAATAAATAAAAAAAGTGCATCATGTTGTTTTTATCTGTCTTCGTATCGATTCCTGTTTTTTTTTTTTTTTTTTTTTTTCTGTGCTTCAGTAACAGTTAACTCTTAGTGTAATGGTGAATGAGTTTTCCCAAGATTTTTTCAATGCCAGTCTTTCCTTTCAAGCCATTATAGCCACACTATTCCTTCCTAGATCAGTGTCATCCATTTCCCCCGCCTGACCCCAGAGACAGCACCAGCTTCTTTAATAGAAGGGCATCCTGGAACATTTGTCTCACCATATGGTCGAATAAGAACAATTAATGAAAAAGGAGAGAAGGTGTGAGCATTGCTCAAAATGACAGACAGAGAAATATCAGATCATTGCATTTTATTGGATCACTACCCTCTTTAGGATCTAAAGTTTCATACCCTAAATGTGGTGTACAATATATTACCAAGATTTTCTTTAAAATCCAACTTAGGTTTTAGAGGGATAGTTCATGCAAAAATGAACATGCTGTCATCATTTACTCACCCTCATGTGAAAAACCTGTATGATTTGTAAGGTTTGTTGCTTTCAGCAAGTATTGCTTGACTTGAGAAGAAATTTGTGCATTAGTCACATGGACTAATTTTAAGGTAATTTTTTGTCCTTTTTTTCCCGTTTTTATTATTATTATTATTATTTTTTTTTTTTTACTTTTGTTGTATGGAAACAAACAGCCTGGTCATTTGAAACCATAATATAATATTCTGCAGTAGTAATTGTCTGAAAATTAGGCTTTAATAATCAAAACTCTGTGTAAAAAATCATACTATGTGTGAAAAGGAATAAACGTTTTACAGTCTCTAGAGTTAATTTCCACTGAAAACTGCAGTGATTTGTACATACAGGTATGTTTTTTCAGGTTTGGAAAAATGTATATAGAAGCATGTATTTCCAATAAGTTGAGAATGAACCTTCCTTCAGAGCCAAGGAATCCTACTCTCTCATCCAAGGAATGTTACTTTTTTCTCCCCCGCTGAGTGCTTTTTCTTTACTGGCTCTGGCCAGTCACAAAGGACTTCCCTTGGCAGAGAGTGAGAAAGAGAGAGAGAGCAGCAGTGAATGAGTGAATAGAGTCAGAGGAGGGGTTATTGCTGTTTAGGGATAAATCGTGAATAATGTCTGTTTGGATAGTCAGTGGCATTTTTTTTTTCTCTGGAAGTAGATTTGTAATATTGTATTATGCATATTATTACACTACCAAAAGAAGGATCTTTTTTTCTGTTGGGGGATGGTGCCTTGTTAATATCATGCTTTTTCTACACATACCATTACCAGACATGTTCACAAGTCTCTGAGGTCCAATTCCAAGTCATGTCTCAAGTCTTTATTTTTGCGACTTCGAGTCCAAGTCACAGACTCGAGTTTTCATCTCTGACCATTACAGTACAGTCAGTGTTATATTCTAATGCAGTGGTTCTCAAATGGGGGTACGTGAGGTGGCGGAAGGGGGTACGCGAACAAAATGCTGAGCTTTTTTTAATGTTACAATTTAAAGTAACATTAAAACCGAGCATGTATTTCTGACAAGCTTTTATTATAAAACAGGAAAATGGGAGTGCCGTGAACAGTCAAATTACATCAAATTACCTCATCTCTTGCGGTCAAAACTGACTGTATCCACACTAGCAGAGTATGCTGCTTTAGCAAAACACGCTACTGTTCATTGCGTCTTTAAAGTAGCTCTGTAGCACTTAACAGCAACAAATATTGACAGACTGTAGGCTACATAAAGATCGATTTAAGAAACTCATTTCGATACACAGGGTTCCCGCGGGTCCTTAAAAAGTCTTAAAACGTCTTAAATTTAGTTTATCAAATTTAAGGCCTTAAATAGTCTTAAAAAGTCTTAATTATGATTAGGAGGGTCTTAAATTGTGTACGCGAAGACCAGATTTGCGATATAGCTTAGTTAATGATTAGATTTCAAAAGGGTATGATTTAATTCAACAAACATGAGCGCTGCACGTTCAGAGCCTGTGCTGCATTGTTTACTGCCGTTATCCGGGAAACGCATGTCCATAGTTCCGAATGCACCCTCTAGTGGGCATTTTCGATAAGCCTGTTGTTTTGAGTAGGGTATTCCTGCAATACATGAAGTATGTAGTTTTAGGACCGCATTTCTACAATCCCATAGTATTTTTTATTATTATTATTTTATTTATTTATTTATTTGTTGTATGTATTAACAGCTCATACTATTCATAGCACATACTATTTAATTCTGGATATTATTATTTTTAAGGAAATATGTAGTAGGGGTATGCGATATTGACAAAAAATAATATCTCAAAGTTTTCTGGGATTTTTATATTTTTATAATTATCGATAATGATAATTAGACGATATTTTGCTCTGTGTGTTATTGTGCTTAAGGAATACAGTGATTAAAGTTTTTGATATTCTTTATATTCTGTGTGGTCAGTTCACAGCAGTGATGAAAATTATTATTTTCCTAAAAGTTTAAAATGATTTTTACCATTTATGGACATTTTTATCTTTATAAAGCCTTTTTTTTGGTCTAAAAGTGTGCATCATCTTTTGAGTCTAATTCTTACATTTAATCAGTCAGTTATAATAATAGTACATTTAGACTGTTACTAAACAACGACAACAACAACAAAAATCAGTATCAACAAAATTCGTGATAATGATAATTCAGCTATATTTGAAATAATTTAAAAAGTAAAGTTTTAAGATTTTTAAAAAAGATACTTTTAACGTGAATTTAAAACCGCCAGTAGGTGCCAGTAAGTCGCTGTTAATAAGTGAGTCATTGCGATTGAACCAAATCATTTCAACGTTTGATTAATTCAAAAACGAAGTACCGTCATGTTGCTCAGAGATGCAAAACAGTGCTGTGGCTGTGTTTGGAATGATTTTTGTTGGCAAAAACAGGAAATGTGCTGTCTAAAAATGTAAGTCTTTTAATATTCACTTCTTGTTGATCCTGCTTGGATCGTTAAGAAGAAAAGTCATTATAAAAATCAAAAAAGTAAAATGTGTTTGTATGTTTATTAATTAATATAATAATTTATTGATAATTGTTTAAATTATTATAAGTAATACTTTTAATACATTTCCTTAAAAATGGGTATTTTAAAGTCTGAAATGTGAAGTGTATAATTTTAATAAAGCCTTTTGTTTTTGTGAAAATTTGTGTCTGAACTGTAAATCAGTTTTTACAGTAATTTTACAGTTTAATATTTAACCATAGACATTACCCTACCGCGCTCATATGGTATTAATTTTATTTGTTCAGGTCTTAAAAAAAGGTCTTAAAAAGTCTTAAATTTGAGCTTAAAAATCCTGCAACAACCCTGATACAGAAACATGTCCTGTGCGAGTTATTTTTCATGTTTAAAATACGAGCAAGAACACAGTTTTCTCTGAATATACAATCGATTGCAAATTTTGATTTTATATAACAGTTAAACAAAAATGTATTACTAAGTGAGCATTTTACATTTTAAATATAGCTTACATTACTGTTTATGGTTTCAACAAAACAGTTGCAACGAAATCCGCAACAGAAGTGGACGATTGAATTTGAACGATTCGGAGAGTCAGTGAACCGTTTGCTTCCTTACTGAATGAAATACGCGACTGGCAATTTATTAATATTAATATTAATATTGGATAATATTTGGCCAAGATACAACTATTGCTGGAAAAGGAATTTTCTAAATATTGAGAAAATCACCTTTAAAGTTGAAAATGAAGTTCTTAGCAATGCATATTACTAATCAGAAATTAAGTTTTGATATATTTACAGTAGGAAATTTACAAAATATCTTCAGAGAACATGATCTTTACTTAATATCCTAATGATTTTTGGCATGAAAGAAAAATTGGTCATTTTGACCCGTACAATGTATTTTTGGCCATTGCTACAGGTATACCTGTGCTACTTAAGACTGGTTTTGTAGTTCAGGGTTACATAATAATACACTTAACAGAATATTAAGATGCCTCTATAAAAGCTAAAATTCATGTGTACATCAATTTAAAGGGGGGAATTTTTATCCCTTAATGGAAAAGGTGTGACTTAAGTCTAAGTGGGGGTACTCAGAAGAATGTTAAATGCACCACGGGGTACGCCACGGTAAAAAGGTTGAGAACCACTGTTCTAATGTACAGTGGTAATATAATAAAAAGTATAATATTTCCACACTAATAAGTACTCTTATTAAAAGTTGTCTAAAATATATTTCTGTTTCACAAGGGGTACAATGTTGCTCTTTGATTAATCATGGTAATGTTTAGACATAGACCATGGAAGAACCATGGTATTCTTTGAAGCACCTTGAACTACTACCTCATGAACATGAATATGGTAGTCATTCAGCTTCCAAAACGAATTTGGACCTATATATTTGATGATGATGATGATGATGATGATGATGATGATGAAGATGATGATAGTGATTATATGGTCATTTTTATTTGTGTTTATAAAATATTTGTTTCCAGAGTAAACCCACCAGTGAGTCAGCTGTAAGTAGCACAGGGGACCCCATGCACCACAAACGCTCCAAACTCAAACCAGATGAGGAGCTGCCTAGCCCCGGAGCTGTTAGTGTGCAGGTATGCATACAAATATAGGGATAAAAACACACAACAACAACAAACCCTCAAAAAAAAAAAAAAAAAAAAACTCAAGGAGACAGTTCCCACACATGCACACGCAGCAAGAGCTTTGGGACCAATTATGTGACTTACTGTAAAGCTATTTATTTGCGTGTTTGATTTGGTCGCCTGTTGTGGCACTGTTTCAGATGCGATAAGCCTCATTGATCTCCAAAGCTTCAGAAGGAAATTGTTTTCTTTTAATCAGATGCTTAACTGAATGGAAAAATGAAAGAAAAATTAAATGACACATTTTCTATAATGCCCCTTATCAACTGATGGTTGGACAACTGCTTGATGGCATAAATGGACCTCTGTCTTTTATTTTTTAGCCCATGCTTTTATTGTTTTTCTTATTCTTATTTTCTTTATTATTTTTTTTTTTTTAGAAATTTTTTTTTAGAATAATAAAAATATTCAGCATCAATCATAAATCAATCATGCTCGCTCTTTCTATCACTCACACACACACACACACACACATACACACACGCACACACACAAGAACTCATCTCAAAATATGAATAAATAGATAATGACAAAATTTTGTGTTACATTATTGACCCATATGCCCTCACTATTTGGCTGCATGTGTTTGTGCAGGAGCAAACGGATGGAATAACTCTGGTGAAAGAGGAGGGTGATAAAGAGGAGGGCAAGCAGGAGCCAGAGGTGGTGTATGAAACCAACTGCCACTGGGAGGGTTGCTGCAGGGAGTTTGACACCCAAGAGCAGCTTGTGCATGTGAGTGGACACCACATTTATGTTTCATCAATTTTCATCAGTCTCTTAATAGAATCATTTATGATAAGGATCTCAAATAGGTGGAAAAGACACACTTTAAACATGCCATTTGTCACAGCTACTCCCAAGCTTAAGCAGAGAGTGAAAGGACATGAAAGCCAACTTTGTGTAAAAATACACTACTGTCCTCTTTAACCATTTCTCTATGGACAACAAACACAACCATTCGTTAACCACTCTTTTCTCCTATAATCCACACAAACACACACCAACCCCAAAGGCATCTGATAGAAAGATTCCCAGTTCTCCATGGCTGTTTATTCGTACTCTGACATGGCAATCCATGGCAGCCACGCTAACCCCTATCTATAATTGAAAGCCTCCAGTTGGAATGGCCTGCCTCCCACATTTGAAGTCTTGTCCTCAAAGCTTAAAGATCTTGACAACTTCTTGGCTGTGCCTTTGAAAGAGGGATATGCATGTACTTTGCTATATGTAACAATTATTTTTAGGTTGTAGGCAAAGTCTTAAATTTAGTAATTGAGTTGACAATTACACAGACTTTTTTTTTTATGTTAGATTTACATTTAGTTAAAAATCTATTTTGTGTGTACCTTGTATATTGTACGTTATGAGGACCAAATGTCCCAACGTGTATAGAAATACCAGTACATTTTGACCTTGTGGGGACAATTTTTTTTTGGTCCCCAGCTTCTTAATACAGAATTAAGTTTTTTGAAAAAATAAATAAATAAATAATAATAATAAAATAGCAGAAAGATTTGTGCAAGGTGTAGGTTTAGGGTTAGGCTAAGAAGACAGAAAACACAGTTTTACAGTATAAAACCCTATGGAAAGTCTATGGAGAGTCCCAATAAAACATGGAAACCTGTGTGTGTGTGTGTGTGTGTGTGTGTGTGTGTGTGTGTGTGTGTGTGTGTGTGTGTGTGTAATTTCTTATACATTTCCACTGATTAATTTTTTAAAAGTAAAAATAATCAATGTGGTCTCTCAAGATAAATAAAAAATGCAATGTATAATAATGGTTTTAAATTCAGAACATTTTTGTTAAAAATTGTTTTAGTATAATGTCACATTGTAGGATTGTTGAAATTATATTGATTAGAATTATTTTATGCAGCAGTTTAAATTTTATTCTATCTAAACTATCTATTAACTTAAAAAAAAGAAAAAGCAAGAAATTAATAATATACAAGTTTAATATCAATATCCTATATTCCTCAAATCAGATTCGCTCTGTCATCACTCTTTCTTTGTTTTCCAATTCTTTTGTCTTTTTTAGTTTTTGTGTTTTATTTTGTCCTTTTCTATGCTGCTGTTAAATCAGAGCACACATACTAATAAATATATTTGCCTACAGAGTCCCTCCCCATTGATTCAGCTGAGCGAGGGATGAGGCTTCTTATCGCTCTTTCCTCAGTAATAGGATGAGTGCAGTGTGTGGACCACAGTGAATCTCGTCCAACAAAGGCTGGGGGGGCGGGAGATTTCCATATATCAAAGCAATAAAAGATCACTCCCCATATCCCACAACCTCAATAAGATTTTTGGAGGGAGAAAAGAAAAGAAATGTACGATTCCAAACATTCTCATCAAATGTTTTATAATGTATTATAACTTTTATATAGATATACTAGCCTACATCATTGATGTGCTAGCAGATTTTATATTATTAAATTATGTTCTAAAATATCATAGTGGCTCAGTAATTTGGTTTCTATGTCAATGTATTTCACAGTCTAATTTTAAGTTGAAATATAGTTATTCTGTGATGCAGGTGTGCTTTTTTAGCAATGTGAAACATGTTTGCATCATGACGCATGGCTGGGTTCTTTTATTGGCACAGCTTTAGCGCTCTTGATAAGATAAACATCAAATCTCTGCAACTTAGCACACTTATCTGCTCTACACAGTCAGCATAAACCAGCCGGGTGTCAATTTGTGCTGATTTATTTCATTATTTTTCCTTTTTTCTTTATTACTTTTGAACTTATTCCCTTTTATTTTCAAACACTCTGGTCCTGATACCCCCACTACAGGTGCCTTGGGTCTTTCCCAGTGTTTCTCCTTGCTTCCTTCTCAGTAGGGGTACTCTAAATTATTTTTTGTTGCTGTTGTGTGTGGATTTGCTAAAACCAGGTTGCCCAGCGGTGCATGAAATAGAGAGACATTAAATGTTTGTAACCCCCTTTAAAAAATAGTGATTTCTCCCTGTCCCTTTTTTTCTCCTGAAGTATTGACAACCTTTGACTGAATCCAACAATTAAAATCATGCAACAGTATAATTTATTTTTTTATATAATCTGTTGAATTAATATTCAATTTGTTGTAGTAAACTACAATTGTTTGTAGCAAAAGTGTTATATTTAGCCCTATTTTTATTATTTTTTTTTTTTCACTCTCAGAATCCATTTGTACTCTCATTTGCTTTACTCACATTTGGCAAGAGTTTCAGATCCTTTCTCTCTCTCAGACTCTGTCTCTCCCTCCACCCTCATGGTGGTTCCGACTGATGGTGGCGCTGTGGGGTGGTCTATGTCCTTGTGTGTGTATGGTAAGAATAGCACATTTAAGCTACTCTGTGCTCCTCCCTGTGCTGGGGGAGATAAACTAGGGCTGAGTGGGAAGGCGGACCTCTATCTGGCTCCTGGCAAGGACCCTTTAATTGGCAAAATGTAGATTTTTTTTTGATCAGGCAGAGGATTAGACACCTTATCTGTCTGGAGTATCTTACACAGAGATGAAAAGGCTGCACTAAATTACACATGCCAATTGACTCCCCCCGTGCACATTACTATTGTTACTCTCTCATACTCGCTCTCCCTCTTGCTCTCCATCTTTTTATGCCTCTTGTCAGCTTTTTCCACTTTTTTCATTGCGCTTTAGCAACTGACGTGAGAAAAGAGAGCATGATTTATTAGTGTGCGTTTGATAATGCTAAACACTGTTGTGGATCCCAGAGCTTTGTGAAATTGGCGTGAAAACAGGCACTTCTCATGCATGGCTGCATTATAATGGTGCAGGCCACGGCCTAGAAAAACTAGCCAGATAAGAAGACAATACAGATGAATTTAAGAGAACTGCAAATTAGGGCAGTCATGCATGTGTGCACTATGATGGAAAGCGGTAATCTGAAAATGTTCTACTTCACACAGTCCATTTTGCTCAACAGTAAAGTAGGAAAACAAAATATATATCTGGAGTTATGCCCCAGTGTATGTGTTTGTGTTGGCATGCAGCAAACAAAAAAAAAAGTAAGCAGCTTGTTCTTTCCTACGAATCTGGGAGTCCCAGTGGTTGCTGTTGTCCTGTACCATGACAGGCCAAAGATGAATAGATCTCTCCTCGGAGCTGCAAGTGTAGCATCAGCACCTGTTAGTCTATTTCCCTTAGCCGCAGCCACACTCGCTTACAACAACGCCATCATCCGCTCAATAACCATTGCCATTACATGAGGCCATCAGGGCATTAGTGTCACCCCCCTCCCTCTCTTCCTTTTCCATCCGTTTATCAGCATGGCCAGGTCATGCATCACGCACGACAGCATTAAGCTCATTTGTACAAGTGAGTGTACCAGCATTCAGGGATGTGTTGCAATCTCTCTCTGCCGCTCTTTCTCCGCATTATCGAGCGACAGAGCCTGCAGACGGATCACATGCCACAGGGAATCCCTCTTGGAGTGAGGTATAAATGGGAGGATGAAAGAGTAGTTTTAAATTGAGTGCTGACAAATATTCATTAATCCAAGGCAATGTACTCAAGCTAGGGTTTTTTATTTGCTATTCTTAGACCTGTTTAAAGTCTGTGATTTCTAAATGTTTCAAGAAAACTTCCAGAAGCCTTTTAATTGATCCTATGCCACTTATTTTTAAAAAATAATAATAATAATAAATATATGTATTTCTTAAAAAAAATGCGAAGACTTCTGGTGTGCTTATAGAAGTGGGAATCTTGTCAGTCTTATTTTAGGAAATTATACGTACATTCTGTTTACATTGTTGAATTTTGTATTTAAGTACTGAGTCTACGTGGACCTAAGACATTTTTAAGAAGTGAAGTTTTTTTTTTATATATATTCTCCTTAAATAAGCCAAAAGGAGTGTGTTGATTATTCATGTTATACAGCAGTGCTGTTGAATTCTTGATTCTAACTGGCCAACAAATGTGTTTCAGTTTCTACAACTGGACGACGAAGTCTTGACACTTAACATCAAGACATCATTACTAACAATTAGTAACTGAGATTTGGTTGACTATTGTGACTATTGTGTAATTGCATCCTGGACTGTTTCTAAACAAGACTTTACATTAGTAGCGTAAAGCTTAAAGTATATTTAATTATTTACATGTATGCTAGGGTATGCATAGAGTACACATGCTATAAATGTCATCATCAGCATAGTATGTGTGTACTGCATACGTGCTGCCCTGTTTTTCAAACCATGCATACTGTATGCTTAGCTCACTTAGCAACACTGGCCCGGCCCATTGTTTCACAGCTGAAAACAAAACAACAACAAACTACTCAAGAATGTAACAGTAGACACCCCCGCTGACTAGTGCTTGTGTGAGGGCGTTAAGACTTGTTACACTCTCATTTAAATTGGTAAAATGACATTTTTATCGGTCATAACTTCTGGAGAGTAGTAGACATTGGATAAAAATAAAATTGCACGTGTCAATTGCCTGTGTCCATGCGCACTGTTGAGTGGAGTATACTTTAAAAGGCTATGCCTTCGGCTGTATGCATATGCTAAGCGTTGTGTCAAAACTGAAATATACTTTGGCTTTATAAAGCAGTTCTATACACCATGTTTTACGGGTAAAAATAATTTGATGTTAAAACAAACTGAAGTCTGTTGGACAGTTACTTTCAATTAAGGGCATTCTTATTACGATCATTTGCCACAAAAATCAGCCCAGACAGGTGACTGAAGTTTGACTCTTTGTCTAAAAGAAAGGTTTGAATGACAGTCCGACTTCAACGTCTAGTGATGAAGAAGTACAAAAATGGAGTGTGCATACATACTCGCTCACACTCACACAAATGTGCATGTTCCTCACCCAAACTCTGTGAAAGTTTGCTACAACTGCTGTGAGGTGACAGGGAGAACTGTGATGCAGGCCGCCTTTGTGCCATGAAGAGGAATAGAGGATGAGCTCTGCTCTCTGTCTCTGCTGCCACCTCTCACTCTTTTTTTAGAAGCGGTTTTACTCTGCCTTTTTTTGGCCTTCCTGCTGTCACTCTGGTCTGTCCCCTCTTCTGCTCTGTATGTGAGGGAAGTCAACTCACTGACTGTCTTTCTTTTTCTGTTTTGTCTTTGTCTTTTGGCTTGTCTGTCTGTCTTTCTCTTGCATATTCTTCCCTGTCTTCCATCCAAGATTTTCTATCTCTTGCAGTGATGCTCTGTTGCTTTGGAATTCAGTAATCCAACTCACTTATGTTCAGGATATTGTGTCTGTCTCTTTGAAATCAAATAGCTTCGGGACAGGAAAAACACTCATAAGTGCTGTACACTGTCTTTGTGTGGGTGCCAGATGTTGACCTCATCTGCTCAGTTTACATGAAAATGTGTTTTTCTTTGAAACTTTCAACTCTTCACAACTCCCTCACTGTGTGTGTGTGTGTGTGTGTGTGTGTGACAGAAATGGCCAGACGAAAAAAAAGGTTACATAGAGAAAATAAGAAGGACCTGAGCAGAGGCAGCATGTTGAGAGAAAGATAGAAGAAACACAACAGGGAACTGATTGCTTAAAGGAGAGAAGAATGGCAAATGAAAAAGAAAGAGAGGAAGTATTGGTGTTTGGTTAAGCCAGAGGTTATCAACAAGAGGGGTGAATAAAGGTGCTAGGCTGCAGTTGGAAAGCTCTGGCATTACAGACGCTTTCACTAAACTTTCGATATCTTTCACCCCCAAATGCATCCCCCACTTCTGCTCCACCCCTCCCGAAGCCTTAGATTGAAAGTTGCCACAGTAGCACAACTGTCAGCACTTGTCATGGCAAGGCCATAGCCCTATAGTGATGGGAGGTGACAGGGTTTTATTTGAAATCCCGTTTAAATCGGACACTGAGACTCACAAACCATGCTCACTCACAGCATACTGAGCAGATGAGTGAGAGAGAGAGAAGAAAGAGAAGAAAAGGAAATCGAAATATGACAAATGAAAAAGAATAATGGTGTGAGGAGAAGAAGGGTTTGTAAAAAAAAAAAAAAAAAAAGAAAGAAAGAAAGAAAGGATCATACAGATGTCTAAATATAAAAGATTGATTTGGTAAATTACGAAGACATTAAATGTTACAATTATGGCATACTAAGTCAAAATTATGGCTATTATTATTATTATTATTATTATTATTATTATTGACATATAATTGGCCTTTTATCATGCGATTTTGACTTTTTATTTCATAATTATTAATTAGTATGTCCTCATTTTTACTTCTGAATATTTTGGACTTTTTATGTGGTCATTTTTTTTTTTTTTTTATATCATTAATATAAGTTAGTATGATATAATTTCAGATTTTTGTCATAATTATTATTATTATTATTATTATTATTATTATTATTATTATTATCAAAGCATGTTTTGTTTATGTGGCAGAAAGAAGTTTCTAGGTTGGCACCAATAGCCACGTGGGCAGCGTACTGACATGTAGTGCTGTTGTGCTTTAGGAGTACTGAGTTCGAGTCATGGTTTGTGGACCTTTCCCGATCCCATCCCCATCTCTCTTTTCCACTTCACTTCCTGTCTAAATACTGTCCTGTCACAATACAAGCAAAAATAAATCTTAAAAAAGAAAAAAGAAATTGGTTTCTATACAAACTGTGTGTAAAACCAGACAAAAGACACATTGAAGATAAATACAGGCTTATGTAGATGTCTATTTTAAACATTTTGGTTCTGTAAGTTTCCTTAAAGACTGCAGCTGCTGAACAGCAGACAAGACACTTTAACACTGGACATCCTCCTTAGTGTAAACCCTAGTTTTATAATATTGAATCTCTTCTGTAAGTTTAAGATAATTCATAGATATTGTTAATGTCAGAGGTGAAACATTATGGTACAGTAGACTCTTGCAGTGGTTAGGAAGGTGATGAGCACTTAAGGCTCAATTTTGTGATCTTGAAGCCCTCTAGTGGCACAATAATGCCGTTGCATTTTGAAAAGAGCATACCATCGCATGATAAATCTTCTGCTATATATCATGTTATTCATTAACATGAACTTTGACCTTCTCTTCCTCTCACAGCACATAAATAATGATCACATCCATGGAGAAAAGAAGGAGTTTGTGTGTCGCTGGGAGGAATGTTCAAGAGAGCAGAAACCCTTTAAAGCCCAGTACATGCTAGTAGTGCACATGCGCAGACATACAGGAGAGAAGCCTCATAAATGCACGGTGAGAATTATATTAAATACATTTGTTTTGTTTTTTATGTTTTCAGACACTCATTTCAGTAGGTAGGAAAACTTTTACTGTGGGCTTACCTGAGAACCTAACTGCTTCAACAGCCTTGGTCTGTCTAGAACAAATCAATGTAACTATGTGCCCTTTTCTCTCTCAGTTTGAAGGCTGTTCAAAGGCCTATTCCAGACTGGAGAACCTGAAGACACATTTACGCTCACACACAGGAGAGAAACCCTATGTGTGTGAACATGAAGGCTGCAACAAAGCCTTTTCCAATGCTTCAGACCGAGCCAAACACCAGAATCGCACACACTCCAATGAGGTAAATTTACATACATGAATATACCAAGTTACCAAAACTGACCCTATTTACTTTATTATTAGATGTTTCTGGTCTTGCAACAGGTAAAACATTGCCTTTAGTAAAGGAAACTTTAACTTTACTTCCAAAAGGTGATGACTTTCTCCAACTCTAGAACTTTTCATTTTGTCTGACATCACCAACCTGTTTTGTTTTTCAGCCCTTTTAAGTTCCTGTCATATAGCAATTATGTCCAGCTAGCTCTTTCGGGATGCAATAAATTCTTGTTGGATAAAATTTTGTCCCATCCTAATTTTATTGTTGAATATTATTTCACACATCAAATGTTTGAAATGGGTTACAATTACCATGTATGTTGACTTGTAACAGTGATTGTAACAGTGAGCAGACATTTATTTCTATAACATGCCATTGCTCTCTCTCTCTTTATATCGCTCAGAAACCCTATGTATGTAAAATCCCTGGTTGCACTAAACGGTACACTGATCCCAGCTCTTTACGAAAACATGTTAAGACTGTGCATGGTCCTGAAGCACATGTCACCAAGAAACAGCGTGGGGATACATACCCGCGTCCCCCACCTCAGCCCCAAGAACCTGGAGGTAATGGACAAGGTCAGTCACCAGGACAACTGCCTCTCAGAGCGATCACTGATCAAAGGGAGTATAACCATGCTACCTCAAAACAGGACGAATGTCTACAAGTCAAGTCAATAAAAACAGAGAAGCCCATGGTAAGCCTCCTTTCATGTTAAAAACAAATGAAAATAAAAATGATGGTTTGCTATGCTAAAATTTCAACTCCATAAATAACTAATCTTATTAAAAAAAACTAACCTTTTTTGTCTTTTCTATTACTAATGTTTTGTTTACCCCTTCCTTTCCTGGTTTCATAACTGCTCAGCTAATACTTGCTTACAGCCAGCTACATCCTGCCTTGCATGTTCAAATTAATAACTAAATCTTTTTTGTCCACTACCACATGCATTACTTTTCCTCTCTTACTAAGGACAGTGGGTGATCAGGTGAGAATGGTGATGTCATTATAGGTCTGAGCTTTTCTCTTTTCACTGCTCATTCTGTCCTTACAATTCTGGGACATCTGGTACAATTATTCAGCCATTGGTCAACAGCATCATGTCATCTCTACCATTATTATTAGTAATGTTTTTTTATTAGTAGCATGGTGCATACTTTGTTGTCACAATATTGTTGCCTATGGTCACATAAGTGTTATATAAGCTTGCATGATAAGCTACCTCCAGTATCTATGCGTACGGCTCTGCAGCTTGGTTTAAGGGATGCAACAAAATGAAAATTCTTAGCCGAGGCAAAAACAGAACAAAAGGAAACACTGGGCCGAAGGCCGAACACATTACACAATTAATAGCCAAAATGTGCTTTTTATAGTTTGTCTTGCTTTTCAAAGAAAAAAAAATAATTACAAAACAACAAATTAAAAATATGTACTTAACCCTGATCATTTTTAACATCCTAGTAGATATTATAGCCTACCAACAAAGCACACTTTAACAAGTAAGTAAAATTATATTATTTGGCCATTTTTAAGACCCCCTTCTTGAATTATGCATTTTTAATGAAAAAATAAATGCAGCCTTGCTGAGCAGAAGAGACTTCTTTTAAAACATTAGAAATTCTTACAGATCCCAATTTGAACACTACAACAACATAATTAGGATCAACCAACTCTAAAGAGCGACCATTGTCCATGTGGCCTGTTTTCTTAAAATGTGGCAAACCAGCTTACCTCTACCTCTGTTGGCTATTCAGTTCTGGTATTGCCAGCTGCTGAGCATGAGAAAAATGGTTTCTCGCATTTCTGTGATTTACTTTAGCTTACATTTTGTGCGAAAGTGGAAATGAACTTTATTCAAAGACTGTTTTTATGTCAACAGCGAAAAACATTTGGCATAAAAATGTAGAAAGTGTGTAGAAGTTATTGCACACATTAACTACATATACTCTTCTGGAGATCCACTGTCTTTTCAGAGTTTGGCTCCAATCCTTATCAAACACCTTTGATAGTTTGGAAAATGACAGGTAGTTATTACATTAACATGTTATTACATGCCAGAATGTGAGAAATTTTGTCAACATGGCATTTCACTCTTCTCATTGAATTCATCCTTTTACCTGTAAAAAAATGTGCCAGAAGTCCTGGGGGGTGTTCCACAAAACAAGTTTACCAAATAAGCCAGGCTTATTTCAGTTAGTCTAACTTATTGTCACTTGATATGGCTCAAAATAAGTCAGACTAACTGAAATAGGCCTGGCTTATTTGGTAAACTTGTTTTATGGAACACCCCCCTGGATTGTTATTTTTTGGCGATAAACTGAATAACATTCAAAATACATGTGCTCTCCTCTGTTCCCCTCTTAGACGTCTCAGCCAAGCACTGGCGGTCAGTCTTCATGCAGCAGTGACCAGTCCACCAGCGGCCCCCATATCGGCCGTGGAGTCCAGCTTGCTGTGAACAGCATTGGACTTGCGGGGGAGGAGGCAGTGCTTGAGGACCAGGAAAATGAAGAGGAGGAGGAGGAAGGAGAGGGAGAAGAGGAGGAGGATGCCCCCATTATGGATTCTACAGTATCTACTGCAACAACTACAGCGGCAACACTAGCTTTGCAGACTCGTCGAAGTGTAGGACGGCCCCTACGCTGGATGGAGCATGTTAAGATGGAGAGGTTAAGGCAGGTGAATGGAGCTGTGCCTAGGTTAGGACATACGTCCCCAACACCGCCCCCTAAAGGCCAGGCCCTGCCTGCCCTCACAGGAAAGGGTAAGTCTGAGGGTGTACTCACACTAGCCAATCTGGTGCAATCTGAACAGTACCTGAGCACATTTGACCCCCAAAGTCCAGTTCATTTGACTAGTGTCCCCTGGCCTGCTTGAAGTGGTGAGCTCAGGCACGGTTTACTCGGTTCACGCACTAAAAATGCGACATTACGGAACTCGAGACACATGATGTCAATTATGCAAATGTTCCATTTAACCAACATCTCTTAACTAATCTATCAACCAAGATCTATTAAACAACATATTATATATATGAGAGGACCATTTGTCACTGCACCCCAAATTGCTCAAAATAATAAGCCACAGAGTTAACATTATGATTCTATTATGGCGCGTAAGAGCTTTTTTGATCCTGTTTTCTTCAGAACAAACACATCATAAAGACATGCTTAAGCCTGGAATGTTAAAGTGCAATATGAGTGCAGGCCACCTGGGGAGTGGGAAGGGGCTACAATCAGGTTTGGGCACGGTACAAAGCACCCATGCCTAGTGCAAGTACATCCTTACTTTCAGAGCTTTCTCAACATACTGAACTCCAAACATTTTCATTTAATTACATCATTTATTCACTCTGGTGTTGTTTAAATGCTGTATAGCCTTCTTTCTTTTTTTCAGACCAAAAAAAAAATCAGGACCATTTTGAGAAATCAAGATTAATAAAAAGTGACACAAAATACAATCCATGTACTTTATTTATTTTTTTTAGTTTTAGTTTATTTAAATTTTTAGTTTAATTTTTGGATGAACTTAACCATTAATTTCTAATTATGACTATAGTGACTCTCCTAATAAGAGTATCTCTCATTATTAGGTTCATGCCTTGGTAGAAGTAGTTCTGTGGGGGTGCCCCAGCCTCCTCCACGTCCTGAGCCATCTAACACAGAACTGACAGTGTTGAATTTGCTGCGTGAACGCCGGGACAGCAGTGGCAGTAACACCAGCTCAGCCTACCTGAGCAGCAGTCGTCGGTCCTCTGGCATCTCTCCCTGCTTCTCCAGCCGCCGTTCTAGCCAGGCCTCACAGTCTGAGCACGGCCAATATCGGCATATTCACAATCTCAGTGCCACTGACTCTTATGACCCTATCTCCACTGATGCCTCACGACGCTCCAGTGAAGCCAGCCAATGTGGAGGAGGAGGAAGTTCAGGTGGGATGGTATATAGTGGAAGTGGAGGTATTGGAGGAAGTGGGATGGGGGCAAGAGGTGTTCTGAACCTCACTCCGGCTCAACAATATCACCTGAAGGCCAAGTATGCCGCTGCTACAGGTGGGCCTCCTCCCACACCCTTGCCAAACATGGAGCACATGAGCCTAAAGACTCGTCTGGCTTTGATGGAAGATAAACAGAACATGAGACAACTTACACTACCACCACTGGTCAGGCCACGTCGCTGTAGTGATGGTACACACAACTTACATGGCAGTCAAGCAGTGTGTCAACGAAGGGGACTGTATCCTGTTGAAGGACCAGGGAATAGTGATCGAAGAGCCAGTGACCCTGTGCGCACACGGAATACTAGTGATTTTGGCTTGCCACAGTTACAGCGTTTCAGCAGTTTAAACAACATGAATTCATCACCCCATATTGCTGGTAATCATTATTTAGATAGGGAAGATCACAGTCTGAGCTTGCAGAACTACATCTTCCCAGTAGGTAGCTTTCACAGGAATGTACACTCTCCTTGCCCTCCTAGCATCATGGAGCAATCAGCACTTGAGGACTTGGCAATGGACCAGGGTGGTCCTCTGTTACACGTTGACGAAGACATTCTGCCAGATGACTTGGTGCAGTATCTTCCTTCCCATGATCAGGAATCGGATCACAACCAAGACAACCGTAACAGTGATTCCAGTCCCCATAAATCCAGTTTTGACAAGGGTACTGCAGTTGTCCGGAACATCCTCAACTCACAACAGCAACAGGAGGAGACAGAAGGGGAAAGCACTAGTAAAGATATAATGCCTATCCAGTGGAATGAAGTGACCTCTGGTAGTGCTGATGTTTCTCCTCCCAGGCAGCAGCCTCAGAGGTGTGGAAGATGGTCAAACCAAACTGGCATAGTGAGCAATGCCTTTGGTCACTTTGGAAACATGATTGTGCAGCAACACCTGCATACAGGGTTCATCGATCAACAATCAACTATTTGTAGAGATGGGGTCCAACACATGGCAGGTATGAACTACAGGTGCATACATCCAGAGCAGCATCAACAAATTGTAAAGCCATCCCAACAACAGTCCAGGACGAATCCAGGCATTAAGACTGAGTCTGCTTCAGCCTCCAAACTGGAATCAAGGCCCAACAACTTTGGTCGACCAGACTTTTCTCATATCTCTTTGGGCCCCCTGCGTCCTAGCTGTACCCAGCAGACAACTATATCCCAAACTAACCTTGAGCAAAATCACACAATAACACATCAGATCAGCAGTAACCTTTTGTTGCACAGACCAGCTAACTACAGCTTGTCTCCAGCAACACTACTGCCTCACCAAGCCCAACTTCCAATGACCCACCCACCTGTCAACAGTGGCCAAAGTGGCTTATATCATACACAACCCTACTTCATTCAGCAGGTTATCAACAGTCATAATGCACATTCATGCCAGCAGCAAAGCTTGAAAAATGGAAATGGAACTAATTGCTCTCTTGCAAATCAGGTTTCAGGACTGACGCCCGAGGCAGATGATCACATTCAAACCAACACTTGCTCTTCTATCCAGCGACAAAAGCCTATGCTTATTGCTGAGTGTTTTGACATGAGAGAGTCCAAAAATTCATCTTCTTATGACATAGCACAGTCATGTCTAATGGAGTCCTTGACAGCTGAGACAGAAACATCTTTAGAGGCCCTTCTGTCCCCTGGGGTTGATCAGGTGACCAGTACGGTAGAAGAAAGCCCAGGTGTCTCAGATAATGTTGGTTTAGATATTTGTTCCATCCTTGAGGATGGTTATGAGCAGGGTAGTGAGGTGTCTGAGATATTCAGTCCCAGTTTTTACTATGGTTTGTCTAGAACTTCTTCTCGGCTGACTACTGCTCGTGTTTCAGCTCCATTTCATTCAGGCACTAACAACATGGCTATCGGTGACATGAGCTCCCTCCTTACCACCCTCGCAGAGGAAAGCAAATTTCTGGCTATAATGCAGTAAAATGTGCACACCCCCTCCAAAAATATTGTTACGCTGTTATAGATGAGACAAATGTATGTAATGTAAAGCTGTGGGATTAGAAAGAAAGCTGTTGCTTTATACTCATTAAAACTGTTTATTAGGACAAAGAGTTGGTACACAATCTTGAATCTGTCTGTCTGTTTTTCCAAGAGGCAGTGACCAATAGAACCATTCCATTTCGGGAATAGAGGCTATTTTAAAAGCCCTTTTTTATATTGTGATATGACGATGACAGAGCAAGACAATGGTCTTCTTTTCATCACACTGAAACAGTATTCTATGTGTTGTTGTTGTTGCTGATAATTTTATGTTCTGTTGTACATTGTTGCTACAAGTGCATGATCATTTTCTTATTAAGTGTACACAGTGTTCACTAAACTGAGTAGGTTAACTCATTGTAATAATGCTTTATTGTTGAGTGCATTGCATACTACAATTATGTTGTGAATATGCACAGACTTAAATGTCATCAAGTCAAGACAGGGTTGAAAATCACTCTTAGCAGGCGCAAGTGTCATATTTTGATTATTCTAAATGTCTTTTTAAGTGTCTTATAACAACGATATTGCAGTGGTTATATAAGTCTTACCAAATGTTGTTTTGACCAATTTTTCCATGGCAAGTAAGAAGGACCACTTTGTTGTGTAAGGGTAAGGGTACAAGTGTAAAGCAAAATGCTAGAGCTGATCATTTAATATCTTGATTATATTGACTGTGTCCTTGTAAATAAATGCTTATATTATTCATCATTTTTATATATTGCAAAAAAAAAAAAAAAAAATGTAATGACTGGTGCAGTGAACCTGTAGTGAGATCTCATTTATGCCATTGCTTTTTAGGGTGCGTTCACACTTGTAGTTCGGTTTGTTTGGTTAATTTGGTCCGGACCAAAAAGGAAAATTATACGTTTGGTCCAGGTCCGCTTAGCTTTCACACTGGTATTTTGACAACGAACCAAAAGATACCGAACCTAAAGCCATAGTGATACGTTCGCGAACTGATTGGTCACGTTGAATGACGTATATTTCGTGAAGGAACCACTGATCTATAATAGAGAATATAAAATGTAAATTGTTGAATTGAACAATTCAATAATAATAATAATAATAATAATAATAATAATAATAATAATAATAATAATAATAATAGAGAATATAGATCAGTGGACGGAACTCACCGAACACTCCAAACAAAAGAAAAAAGGTGATTTCGACTTAAAGCGGCGCTGCGGGTGTATGACATCAAAGTACCCATTCACGGATCGGTCTGATGATTGCTGCTTTAAGTCGGATTTACGCAATTCCGTCTGCTAGACTAAGCACGCTCATTTTTGCGTGCATATGTTTTATTTTCACCATCTAAGAACTCACAAAGAGCTCATACAAGGTACTTTGCCTCCTCGTTGCTCTACGTTTGCCCTCTGCTCGTTTTGTTTTGGGTACCACTTGTTCTCTTTGTGAAATTATGTTGCATAGCGTCACATCTTGTCATTACTTTCTGGTTTTGGTTCGTTTAGAATTATTTGGTCCGTGTTGAGTTCATATATCATTCGAACCGCACCAGAGTTCGTTTGGAAGCGGACCGAGACCTATCTTTTTAGCGGTCTCGGTCCGCTTGTTTGGTGCGCACCAGGGTTCGGATGGCAGCGTTCACACTTACTCAAACGAACCGCACTATCAGAGAAATCGCACCAGGGTTCGTTTTAATCGAACCAAACATGACAAGTGTGAACGCATCAGAGCAGCCCTGTCTTTGCTTATCTATTAAAAAACCTCTAACTCCCCCACTTCTGAATAAGGAAAATTATAAACACCAAGACACATAAAGTACCACTATAAGAGCTAAGAGACTTTTTAGCAGTATTAAAACTATCCTGCAGTGTCTGCCTGCATATGTACAGATTTTAAAAGTGTACTCTCGTAATTAGGTTCTGACTGTTTCTGTATGATTATTTGAACGTTTTCAGTAATTATGCGTATCCGTGTCTTTTTTTAGTTTTGGAAAAAAAAAAGTGATATGACCCATTCCTCTTTAAAGGACTAGAGGCTTTGAGCCTAAGGTATGTGCCTTATTAACGCCTGTCCAGACAAAAGAAACACTGCCAATGTTTTTTCTTTTTGAAAGGAATTAAAGAGAAATAAATTGTGTATGAAAAGAGTCCTGTGACTTCACATGTTACATGGAACACTACATTCTGTTGGTTGGGCATTGGGAAATCTGACGTGTAAGCAATGTTAGTTGCTTTGTTGTTGATTTTAATTGTTATTACTTTTTTATGCTTGTAAATACATTCATTCTGTAGACTGTAGTTAAGAGTATAGGTGGCATCAGGGATCAGAAAGAATTAGTATAAGTATCCTACTCTATTAAGCAGGAATCCCTGTGCCCTGTCTTACATTCAAACAGAAAGATCAAAAGAGTCACGGTGCCTAGCACCCTTAGACCGGGAACAACGTCTCAATGCTCTTTTTATATCAGATTACAACAAATGTTTGTATGGTTTTAATAAAAAAATAAAAATCTAATAAAAATATGCAATGTTTTTTATTATTATTATTATTATTATTATTGCTGGTGAGAGTTAATGTAATGTAGTGAGAGTTCATGTACTGTACATTAAAGAAGTTACAGTAATATCAGTAGGTGAGTCAGTGCTTCAATGCAACATATATGTTTATAAATTATCACAATTATCAACATAAAAACATGCAATATGTGCAATATTTAATCTGTTTATAATGTGTGGCTGTTTTCTCTGCTCTGAGCTGCGTTAATGCTTCACATCAGTTCTATCATATTTGTGACCCCGGACGACGAAACCAGTCTTAAGTGTAAATTTTTCAAAAATGAGGTTTATTTATATTCTGAAAGTTGAATAAATAAGCTTTCAATAGATGTATGGTTTGTTGAGATCGGACAATATTTGGCTGAGATACAACTATTTGAAATCTGCAATCTGAGGATGCAAAAAAATTAAAATACTGAGAAAATTGCCTTTAAATTTGTCCAAATGAAGTTCTTAGCAATGCATATTACGTATCAAAAATTAAGTTTTTATACATTTACAGTACGAAATTTACAAAATATCTTAATGGAACATGATCTTTACTTAATATCCTAATGATTTTTGGCAAAAAAATTTTTTTGATAATTTTGACCCATACCATGTATTTTTGGCTATTGCTAGAAATATTTCCCAGCGACTTAAGACTGGTTTTGTGGTCCAGGGTCACATTTGTGTATTGTGAAATAAATAAGCTGTATGATTCTGAAGAGACTCTTCATCACATAAATACCTAAAAAAAATCATATGAAACATTCTTACTTATAGTCATACACCACATAACTCTGGGGTGGGTAATTTTTGCATTTGTAGGCAATCTTGGACTGATACTGCAGAGTAAATTTAAAGTCATGTTTATTAGTTATGATATTTTGCGTGTAACTGCAGTTTTTACTATAGGTAAATTCATTTTGTGTCAGTGACGTTAGTGAATTTACAAATGATAATATTTGTTATGAACATCAGTAGCTTAAACACATTAAGAAACTTTTAGGTTAGCAAACAAACTAACATTAAGGTTAGTTTGTGTATCCCCCAGAGTGAAATGCTGTACTCCCTTTACTATTTTACAATATTTTAAACAGCATATTGTAAAAATATTCTGAATGCAACTTTTGTAACCTCATATTATTTAATAGCCTACTATGTGGATTATTTTTTACACAGTAAAAATGTAATAGGCATAGCGCTATTACATTTTTAAGTCTCGTGACCACCTACAGACATTTGCCTTATACGTTCAAATAAATTCTCTGCAGTTGTTAATGCACACACTAGAGAGCACACGCGGTCCTCTTCGCTCTGGTCTTCCTCATAATCTCACTGCAGAAGAAGAACACAGCTGGCCGCTGCTGAAACAAAATGGCCGACGTGGAAATGGATTTACAGAGCAAGAGACTAAATAATGGGTAAGAGCACGTGCATTGTATAACCCCATCAACATCGCATTTTAGAGCTTGGATGGATGTGTTTAGGGACAATTGACAGATTTGGTCAGGGTTGTGTTGTTCTCATAGTTATCTATGAGGAATTTGCTATCTATTTTTCTGTTGGGCTACTGTTAGCGTGCTAATGCTAAATGTTCTTATACAAGCAGCTAGTTGTCAAGATTCTTTTGGTAGAGGTGAATTCCGTTGGTTTAGTGAACTGTTTAGTTTTAAAAACTTTGAACTGTGGCACACAACACCCTGTTTTTAAGCATTTTATTTGGTTAACTTATTTAGTAAAGTATCCGTTAAGTCTTGATATGGCATAACGAACACGCTCAAATATTTGGTTATCAAAAATTACGCACTTTCTATGTCAAATAGATCATACAAGTAATATAATTATTCATCATAGTCCCTATGCATATTAACAAATCTACCTAGATAATTGTTTTGTAAGTTATATGGTGTTTGCGTCCTTGTGAAGAACACAGTGTTGCATTGACAAAACGTAACAAAACGCCAGTATGTTAATTGGTGCCAAAATAAGTGCAAAATAAATAAAGAAATATTGCGTTTAAAATATCTGTGATGAGAAACAATTGATATGCGACCCTTGTTTCTTTTTACAGCTAGTTTTGCTATTTCTCGCATGTTAATGTGCTGGTGTTGTTTGTTTACAGACCAGAGGATTTGGAGAGTCCAGAGAAGAGCGGGAATGAGGATGAAAACGGCGACATGTCTGGAGAGGATGAAGAGGAGGGTGAGGAAGAACTGGAGGTGAATGGAGAGAAGCAGGACAGCAGTTCCAAACATCACAACAGTGGCGGCAAACACAAGAAAAAGAAACACAAACACCGTAGTAAGCACAAAAAACACAAACATGCATCTGAGGAAGATAAGGACCGCAAACGGAAACATAGACACAAACATAAGAAGCACAGGCGCAAAGAGGGGCCGTCCTCCTCACAATCTGTGGCCATCAACAGGAGGGCAGAGGATTGCTCTCTTTCGCTGGGTAATGCTACTCTGGATGACAAGGCGCTTCTTGAAGACCTGGAGAAACAAAGAGCACTGATTAAAGCTGAGCTAGACAGCCAGCTGATGGAGGGAAAGGTTCAGTCAGGAATGGGCCTAATTCTACAAGGTTACAATTCTGGCTCAGAAGAGGATGGAGAGGGACAGAAGGCACGTAATGGGGAGCAACGGCAAAGAAGCAGTGGGTGCAGAACCCGTTCACCTAAGGACCATGTAAGCAGGGGGGGTAAATCCAGACGAGACTCAACGGACACCGGCAAACCAAGTGTTAAACGGCGAAGCCGCTCTCGAGAGAGAGTTGGGAGGGATGTTAAGCTTGAACGAATGACCAAAATTGCAAAAGAGACTGTTAAGGAGCGTAGCAAGTCCAAAGAGAAAAAACGCTCCCGGAGCAGGGACAAATCCAGGGAGCGTGTGAGGAAGTCCCAGTCCCCGTCTACAAGAAGGCGCTCTGCAGAGAGAAAATCAGACCAGAAGGGACGCTCTGATCGACGTTCCTCTCCCCATGTTGATGAGAAGCAGGAACAAGTCACACAGGCATCAAACTCACGAGGTCGCAAGAGCCGGTCACGAGATCGATCTCACTCTAAAGATGCTTGGGTGGGTCGTTTGGAGACAGACAGGGAAAAGAGGCCTGGAAAGTCTCCATCCAAAGACACCTCTTCTGGGAAGGAGAATCGGTCTCCTCATCAGCGTCAAGCTTTTAGTGCTCAACATCGACGCAGTTCTTCCCCTCGCCACAGGGACCGCCAGTCCAACCAGCCCCCGTCGGGTTCTGCAGACCGGAGTTTCAAACTGAGTCACTCGCCATCCAGAAACAGGTCACCAGCCAGGAGAGGACGAACTCGCTCAAATGAGCGCCGGAGAGATTCCCCTTCCAGGTACACATCCGCACGTTATTAAAGATTTGAAATGTACTTTTTTTTTTTTTTTAAACCCCCATGTTGCTCCAAACCTATATGACTTTCTTCTGTAGCATACAAAAAGATATTTTGAAAAACATCTATACAGCGAAAGTTGGTCTTTGTTCGTTTTATTTGGAGCATTTTTTTTGGGTGGGTTTGGAACATGAGGGTATAAAAATGATGACAGGACTTTAATTTATTTAAAGTAAAGTATCCCTTTGAGGGGCTATTTTTTGGTTAGCCACTAGCAGATGAAACGTGTGCAAATAAATGCAGAGTGTTTCCAAAAAGTTAAAGTTCTGAGAAAAATTGCCAGCAACAGCTATTTTAGGACAGTTGGGATTTGGTCTTAATGATTTAGGAGTCCTCTATTTCACAGATCAAGTTTTAGTGCTAAAACACTTTGTGAAGTACCCTTAGAGTACTCTTAGAGCAAATTTAGGAGTCCTAAATTTAGGGCTGACACGTCCATTATTTTTTAAGATTTTCTCCTAAATTGGTAAGTTATGAGCTACTTTTAGCCTTGAGTTGTTGACATTTTTCTCTTACTGCTAAGAGTTCTCTTTAATGGCAGTAAAAGTTTTTAGCTAAGAGTTTTCTTTTAAAACCTATTCACAAAGCTGCTGAGACAAACTTTTACTAAGGAATAAAGAGAAGTCTTAAGCTAAGAGTAAAGGTGGGCTTGACCTCAATACTGTGGATGATAGGGGATGGGTTTCTGTCAGAGGTTTATTCATAGAAATATTGTGGAGTGCAATATTATGCCATATTCAAACAAAGATTTAAAAATAAAAATGTTGCCACATTCAAATAAATGTTAAAATACAGGCTGTGTATTTTATAATAGGGCCCTATAAAATGTACATCTTAATTTTTTTGGTAATCAGATGAGGAGGTTATAAGATAAGATGTGTAGTAAACATCCCACATTCATTCATTCATTGCGTCTATAGCGCGTGATGTCAAATGCTTCTGCAGATTTGCAGTATTACTATAGCATTTCACCCGAGCATTGGAAAGTCACGCATATTTCTTTGTTCTTCGTTCATGTCAATCGTTTCTCCGCCATAAGCACTGAATGAATGACATGCTTTTTGTTGTATTCACACAAGGTAAATAAGAGGGTGACATCTAGTGGAGAAGACCAATGATAAGATTCACATCAGATCTTATTTTAAACGTTTGCTGAAATAAATATTGGAAAAGATCGATTCGTGGCTTTTGAGAATCGATATCGAATCGACATCATTTAAAAGAACGATTAATCGAAAAATCTATTATTTTGCCCAGCTCTGCTGACAACACATCTGTTATATATATATATATATATATATATATATATATATATACACATATATATATATATATATATATATATATATATATATATACATACACACACACTGGAGATCAAAATTAGAGAACAATTTATATAATTTATAAACAATTGAACAGTTCTGAAATAATGTCATCTTCACTGCTCAACAGTTGAAGGAGTTTTTGTCCTGTTTATACCATGCTACCAGAACACCTTTTCCACAAAATAACTAAGGCATTTCAACAAAAAACATTATTTTGCAGAAAACACACTGATCAAAATTAGAGAACAACAATGACTGTAGCATGGAAAAAGATTACAACAAAATTTTCTGAAGGTTACAACAGTCAGCAATTAGTAGGAAGTGTACAGGCCTCTGCTCTGAATGACTTCAGCACATCTGCGGCCACAGGCCAGCACTAGTCTCTCACACTACTCTGGTGTGATTTTGGTCCACTCTTCTTCCAGTCTCCTCCACAGTTCGGTGACTGTAGTGGGTTTCTTGGCCATAACTTTGTCGCCAAGGATTTTCCAGAGGTTATTGGGTTGAGATCAGGACTCTGGGCAGGCCATGTCATTATTTCAATGTTTTCAGTTCAAGGAACTGCTTTACCCGTTTTGCTGTGTGACATGGAGCGTTGTCCTTCATGAACACTGCGGGCTGATTAGGTGATGAACGCAGGGAAGGAACCATATGTTGTTGAAGGTTCTGATAAACATTTGCATTCACTCTGCCATGTAGCTGTATAAGAGGCCCAACTCCTGCTGCAGAAAACATGCCCCAAACCATGACACTTCCTCCTCCACTTTTCACTGACTTCTTTACACACTTTGGGTTCAGTCTTTCTCCAGTTTGTCGCCGAACATAATGTTTCCCATCGGACCCAAATAAATTAAACTTGCTTTCATCACTGAAGTGAACTTTGGACCAGTTCTCCTCTGTCCACACAACATGCTCCTCAGCAAAGCTTAGTCTAGCCTTTTGATTCTTTCTGTTTGGTCACTGCAGAGTGGGCTTTCAGTCCAAATGCTCTTAAACGTCGAGACACTGTATGACGAGACAGATCCTTACCCTGTTCAGTGCTGAACTGGTGAGCAATTCCAGCTGCAGTGTGGAAACGATTGCCCATTGAGATCCTCCGCAGTATCCTGTCCTCTCTTGTATTTGTCTTCTGTGGACGACCAGCCTTCTTGGGGGACTTGAATGAGTTTGTGATGTTGTAAAGATTCAATATTCTTGAAATCACAGATTTGGAACGACCAACTTGCCTTGCTATGGCTGATAGGGTCATCCCTTTGGCCTTCATCTGGACAACCTGCTGCCGGAGGCTTTCAGTCACTTTAGAACGGCCCACCATCTTACAGAGTCAGTGAAACTGGAAGTTAGGCTGCCAGTTAAATAGGGGTTGACAGATAATCAAGGAAATTAGCACCAGGTGCCAGATTAACACCAATAACTGGGAGGTATCTGAAAGTGTTCTCTAATTTTGATCAGTGTGTTTTCTGTAAGATAATGTTTTTTGTTGAAATGCCTTAGTTATTTTGTGGAAAAGGTGTTCTGGTAGCATGGTATAGACAGGACAAAAACTCCAACTGTTGAGCAGTGAAGATGACATTATTTCAGAATTGTTCAATTGTTTATAAATTCTCTAATTTTGATCTCCTGTGTGTGTGTATGTGTTATATATATATATATATATATATATTATAATTAATACTAATATTAATATTAATAATATACACAATCTGGCTTCCCAGTTCAACAACAGCGACGAAGAAAAAAGTGGCCAAACAATTCACTCTTGTTCAATGTGGAATATGAGCAGTCATTTATTCCATCTGATAACGTGTATGCAGATGAGACCTGAACATCACATGTTGCTATGTGTTTAAACTAAACTCATTTTAGCTTTTGCCAGTTTAAACATTTAAGAGCCAGAAGACGTGAGCTCACGTGCAGTAAGAAGATTTGTGTGTGTGCTCATCTGAAGCGTGCACGTCCGCGTCTCAGAACACGTGCGATTATTAAGCTCTCTTTGAAGTATTTTTGTTTGAATGGACACATTCACACACCAATTCTTTAAAAATGTCCGTCTTACTAATTATATCCTAGCAGTCATAGCTGGCTGAACGTAGTGCACTGGATCAGTGCATTCTTTAAAAGTGACAGCACTTTCTTAAAAATTTTCAGAAAACAAAATAACTCACTGCTTTTGATTGAATAGCTTTTGTAACTTTAATAAAGATTAATCTTTAATTTATATAGTCAAATATGCAATGTTGTTTTACATTTCATTACTTTATTCAATTTCTGTACCTGAAATCTGTTAGACCTCCAAACAACTTTTTTTTTTTTTTTTTTTTTTTTTTTATTCTTTTAGGGTGTTAGATTTGTATGCTCAAATGACAGCATAAACAACAGACCATGAGGATTCACACGTCACCCAACTGGCAGCACATCGGTGAATGGAGAAAAACAGAAATTATAAAAGAATAAATTAAATAAAGAGGGCTAGTCTACACTAAATGTATTTCTCTTAATTAACAGATTTTGAAAAGGAGAAAAAGCAACTGTTTTTGTGACAATCTTAATGCATTTTGTTTTCTTTATATCTTTACTTTATTAAATGTAACTGATCGTGCAAACGTGACATTTTAGCCAATAATCAAACTAAAATGCAGTCAACCAAACTTAAAGTCAAGCGTAAAGTCAGTATGCAGCCTCAAAATAAATTTTTTTGCACATGTGTAGGATGTTTTACATGGATATTGGAACACAAGTGAAGTACAAAGATGTGTTTAGTAACCAATTGTTGCATGGCAAAAAAAAAGGAAACATTTGGATGTCGATGAGAGAGGCTTGGAGGACAATGCCGTTTAGTTTCACTTTGCTCATTTATTCATTTGAGCTCGATATTTGTATTATTCACTAGTGTTTTACTTTATAGTTTAATATACAATTTTATAGCCTACTCATTTTTCATTCTTGTTCTTTAATGCCTTTAAATTTAAAGGGTTTGTTGTGGATTAAGGAGATCTAAATTTAACTAAATGATATTTAATATAGGTATAAATGAATGTCATTGTTTGCAAATATAAGGTCAAAGGGTGTCTCAGAATAAGATATTTTTTTTTCCTTCATGAGTTTACTTCCTCTTTTTGGCCGGGTTTCGTTTCTTCGTGTCGTAAACTCAAGAGGCAAGGCTTCTAAACCGGGGTGTTTTTAGGGGCGTGATATTTAAATGACGATCGCTTTCAGCCACCAAATTTATCAACGTGCCATCATTCGTACGACGGGATTGGCGGCATACGAATGTTTCATGAATCACATATGAACTCTGTCGTAAGTTGATTTGTACGCTTGAATCTACGCTCGTTTCTACGTTAGATTGATAAATGAGGCCCTGTGACTCTGAAACCGTAATAGTCAAGTCAGCTTTATTTATATAGCGCTTTTTACAATACAAATTGTGTCAAAGCAACTTTACAGTATCAAATGGGAAAGTAATATATCAATAATTCAAAAAGAAACTGTAAACAATTTTAGTTAGAGGAAACTAATCAATAGTTCCAAATTAATAAATTGTTTGTCCCCAGTTTAGTAGTTGTCCCCAGCTGAGCAAGCCATAGGCGACAGTGGCAAGGAACCAAAACCTTGGAAGAAACCAGGCTCAGTCGGGGGGTCAGTTCTCCTCTGACCAATAAAAAGTAGTTTATACTCCCATACAGACCTGTAGAGGGGGTCTATATGTACTGACCCACCATCTGGAAACAAACTGGATCAGGGAACTGCAGTGGCCAACTGTTCAGGATTCATACTGGATGTGAATAAGCAGGAGACAGACAATATTAGCATAGATTCCATTTTTCTTATGATGCAACGAGTGCATCAGGTGTTATGGGAAGTGTTCCTGGTTCCGGTTGACCTAATTACTATTTAGTGAAATTTAGTGATCGCATACCTGCATCACATGTGACTTTCACTTGAGTCTGAGGTAGTTTTATTAACATTATTTCAATGGCAGTACCAGGGGTAGTTCAGTTTTTGCGATCGAGTAAATGCACAGATATAATAATTCACTGATGTAATTGTGTTTGCATCGCCATAATATTGAAGTATATGTACTTGTCTGACGTTACAAAACCTGTTGTTTTTGTTGTTTCAGCTAAATGTTTTTTCCTAAAATGTGCTAACCATGCATAATATTTTTTTTTCTACAAAATGCAAACATGTACATCCATCTTTCTCACATATTATTGTAGCACAGTTTGTGCTGAATACAAAAAAAAATTACATATGGGCAAATAGTATAAGTAGCTGAAATAAGCACAAATGTCAGGGCATGTCAACACACCTCAAGGGCCCCAAAATCACCTCAGACCCCAGAGGGTTAAACAATTTTAGTTTGAGGAAATTAATCAATAGTTCCAAATTAATAAATTGTTTGTCCCCAATTTAGTTTTCCCCAATTTAGTTGTCCCCAACTGAGCAAGCCATAGGCGACAGTGGCAAGGAACCAAAACTCCATCTGTGACACAGATGGAGAAAAAAAAACCTTGGGAGAAACCAGGCTCAGTCGGGGGGTCAGTTCTCCTCTGACCAATAAACAAGTAGTTTATACTCCCATACAGACCTGTAGAGGTGGTCTATATGTACTGACCCACCATCTGGATGCAAACTGGATCAAGGAAAACTGCAGTGGCCAACTGTTCAGGATTCATACTGGATCTGGGGCCGTATGTATAAAGCCGCTCAGAGTAAAATTTTAGTCTTAAGTGTGTCAAAATTCTAAGAATGACATCATTTTACTCTCATTCCTAGACTTAAGAATAAGAGTAATTCATAAAGGTTCCTAAGTGTTAAGACTTGGTCTCAGCTCCTAACTTAAGACAGCTGGAGGTGTCTCCTAACCTAGTTAGGAGTAACAAGATGGCAGCAAAGAGGGGGAAACAAACACTTTACAATTAATATATTATGTACTGGAGTTATATGATGATATGATAGTTGATAAAATTATACAGACTTGATCGTGAAGATTTTTTTTTTTTTTTTAAAGAAATGTAATAACTTCTTCCACTCTACAAATCAATGCTCTAACTGCAGCTACAATAGTGGCCAAAAGTAATGTGTGGAGGGTTTTTTATGACCCCAAAATTCACTTAAACCATCAAAATATGAGGGGAAAAAAAACACTTACCAGTGTTGCCACTTGAAAGTAGCTAAAATAGTCCTTAAATGTTGCTAGATGACATCATAATGGTGAGTTCACTGATCTAAATAGAAATATAGATCAGTGGGAGAGTCTCTGAATCTATGATTTGTCTAAGAAATGGACTTTGTTGCTCTGCTTTTGGAAAAACAAGTATTAAAAGGTTTGAGGAAGTCACTAAATCTACTGACAATATCACTAAATTGGCAACACTGTCACATTGAGTACAAAATCAGTTATTAATATTTTGTTGATCCTCTCTTGTTTTTACATGTGCTTATAATTGTATAATTTCTTTGTTTACAAAAACACATTTTTATAAATAAGTTTGAAGATGTAAAATTTCCCACTACTATAGGCACCATTTAGCCACTGCTATATGGAAGTTCATTGACTTTCCAGCTGACTGTCAAACAATGCAAGACACAAAAACAAGCCACTGTTATGAGGATTTTGGGCTTTCCTCGAGTTGGAGCTGTTGATGGAACTCATGTTCACATCATTTCTCCGACTGTAAAAAAGTAGGCATACCAATAGAAAAGGATTTCAAAGTATCTGTAATATGATGTGATACTTTTGCACAATGCAAAGCATTTTTTTTTTAAATGCATTTAAATAGTGTCTTAATTAAATTATTTTATTGTAGTTGCATCGAATAAAATTGGTGCTGTGCTGCAGTGACTTCACATGAGCAGGCTCACTATTGGCCATTTTGGGTTGACATCATTGTAGTCCTTAGTTCACAACACTTAAGTGTCCCCTCAGTCAACACTTAAGAATCGGTCTTAGACTTTACTGAAAGTTGCTTTTAGCTTCTTTATAAAAGCCTCCTACTACTATTAACTAAGAATTTTTTGACACTTAAGTCAAAACTTAAGATTGTTCTTAAGAGCATTTCTAAGAAGTTTATACGAGCCCTGACCTCAGAATAAGCAAAGACAGACAATATTAGCATAGATTCCATTTTTCTTGCATCAGGTGTTATGGCAAGTGTTCCCGGTTCCGGTTGACCTAATTAATGCAGCCTAACAATCCTTTAACGGATTTGAATATTAGAAATATTTAAATGTGTTAAGTGTATGCCAGGTTAAAGAGATGGGTCTTTAGTCTAGATTTAAACTGACTGAGTGTGTCTGCCTCCCGAACAGAATTAGGTAGATTGTTCCATAGTTTCGGTGCTAAGTAAGAAAATGATCTGCCACCCGCAGTTGATTTTGATTTTCTGGGTATTATCAGATTGCCAGAGTTTTGAGAACACAGCGGGCGTGAGGGACTATAATGTGATAAGAGCTCCCTCAAGCACTGAGGAGCTAAACCATTGAGGGCTTTATAAGTAATTAGCAAGATTTTAAAATCAATACGGTGTTTAATAGGAAGCCAGTGCAGTGTTGACAGAAGCGGGCTAATATGCTCATACTTTTTGGTTCTAGTAAGAACTCTAGCTGCTGCATTTTGGACCAGCTGGAGTTTTATTAAGCGTGCAGAACAACCAACCAATAAAGCCTTACAATAATCTATCCTGGAGGTCATGAAGGCATTAATTCATATTTCTGCATTTGACTTTGAGAGCATAGGTCGTAATTTTGCTATGTTTTTAAGATGGAAAAATGCTGTTTTACAAATGCTAGAAATGTGGTGTTCGAAGGAAAGATTGCTATCAGATAACACACCTAGGTTCCTAACTGATGATGATGAATTTACAGAGCAGCCATCAAGTATTATGCTGTGTTTTAAGTTATTACTTACTGAGGTTTTTGGCCCAATAATTAACACCTCTGTTTTTTTCAGAATTTAGCAAGAAGAAATTACTTGTCATCCAGTTTTTAATATCAACTATGCATTCCATTAGTTTTTCAACTTTGTATGTTTCGCCAGGCCTTGAAGAAATATAGAGCATGATGAGTATCATCAGCATAACAGTGAAAGCTAACACCATGTTTCCTGATGATATCTCTTAAGGGTAACATATAAAGCGTAAAAAGTAATGGTCCTAGTACTGAGCCTTGAGGTACTCCATACTGAACTTGTGATCGATACGATACCTCTTCATTTATTGCTACAAAATGATAGCGGTCAGATAAGTACGATTTAAACCATTCTAATGCATTACCGCTAATGGCAACATAATTTTCGAGTCTATTCAAAAGAATGTTGTGGTCAGTAGTATCAAACGCAGCACTAAGATCCAGATAGAGATGCAACCACGGTCGGATGATAAGAGCAGGTCATTTGTTACTCTAATGAGAGCAGTATCCTGACTGGAAATCCGCACAGATATTATTTTTCTCTAAAAAGGAACATAATTGTGAGGATACTACCTTCTCTAGTATTTTTGATAGAAAAGGGAGATTTGAGATCGGTCTGTAATTAATCAGTTGATTAGGGTCAAGTTGTGTTTTTTTTAATGAGAGGCTTAATAACAGCCTGTTTGAAGGTTCTGTTCTAGCAGTTTTTATAATGCTTTTCTATAGGATACAGTAGATTCACGCCAGCTGGAACGAAAGACCTCTAGTTTTGTTTTCCTCCAGCTGCGCTCCATTTTCCGTGCTGCTCTCTTAAGGGTGCAGAGTGTGCTTGTTATGCCACGGTGTCGGACTGTTTTCCTTAATCTTCCTTAAGCGTAAAGGAGCAACCGCATCTAAAGTGCTAGAAAAGAGAAAGTCAATAGTTTGTTACATCATCAAGTTTATCTGAGCTATTGGATATACTAAGGAATTCAGATAAGTCAGGAAGATCACATATAAAGCTGTCTTTGGTGGATGAGGTGATAGTTCTACCATACTTGTAACAAGGAGTGGGACTTACAGTTTTAGCTATCTGGAGTATACATGAGACTAGATAATGATCTGAGATGATATCGCTTTGCTGCAGAATTTCAATGCCATTAGAGAGTATGAGAGTATGATTTCTACAATGAGTAGGTCCTGACACATGTTGTCTAACTCCAATAGAGTTCAGAATATCTATAAATGCTGATCCCAATGCGTCTTTTTCAGTATCAACATGGATGTTAAAATCACCCACTATTAAGACTTTATCTGCAGACATCACTAACTCTGATAGAAACTCTGAAAATTCTTTAATAAAGTCTGTATGGTGCCCTGGAGGCCTGTATACTGTAGCAAGTACAAACGTCGTGGGGGATTTATCCTCTGGACAGTGTTGTATGAAGCACCATCATTTCAAACGAGTTACACTTGAAGCCAGTTCTCTGAGAAACGCTAAAGTTATTGCTATAAATAGTAGAGACACTTCCCCCTTTACCTTTTAGACGCGGCTCATGTTTATAACAGTAATCTTGGGGGGTGGACTCATTTAAAATAATATAATCATCTGGTTTTAGCTAGGTTTCTGTCAAACAGAGCACATCTAGGTTGTGATCAATAATCAAGTCGTACAAAAAGTGCTTTCGAAGAGAGAGACCCGATATTTAATAAGGCAAGCTTTATCATTTGTTCCTCTGTATTATGTGATTGTTTTATTTGTTGAACATCAATTAAATTGTTACTATTAGATTTTTTTTTCTAGTTTGGGGAACAGACACGGTCTCTATAGTATTGTATCTAGGTAAGAGGTTTTCTATGTGCTGAAAATTAGCTGATTTTGGTGACGTGAGGCAGCTAGCAGACGTTCGGTTTAACCAGTCTGTCTGCTTCCTGACCTGGGCCCCAGTTAGTCAAGTGCAAACTCTAAGACTATATGCCATATTTCTAGAGAGAAGAGTGGCACCTCCCCCGGAGGGATGGAGACCGTCTCTTTTTAACAGGTCAGGTCTGCCCCAAAAACTTGTCCAATTGTCTATGAAACCTATGTTACTCTGCAGGCACCACTTAGACATCCAGCCATTGAGTGACGACAATCTGCTATGTATCTCGTCACCACGGTAAGCGGGGAGGGGACCAGAGCATATTACAGTGTCTGACATCGAACTTGTAAGTGCACACACCTCTTTAACATTATTTTTGGTGATCTCCGACTGGCGAAGTCGAACATCATTAGTGCCGACGTGAGTAACAATATTACTGAATTTACGTTTAGCATTAGCCAGCACTTTTTAATTTGCCAAGATGTCAGGCGCTCTGGCTCCCGGTAAACATTGGACTATGGTGGCTGGTGTCTCTATTTTCACATTCCGTACAATAGAATCACCAATAACTAGAGCACTTTCATCAGGTTTCTCAGTGGGTGCATCACTAAGCGGGGAGAACCTGTTTGATATTTGGATCGGAACGGAAGAACTGTGTTTTGACCCGCGACTATGCCGCCTCATCGTCACCCAGTTGCCCTGCTGCACGGGCGAAGTTACCGGAACCGAACAATGTACAGGAAGATCTAAGCTAGTCGCATCCAAAACTGTATCTAAGGCCCTCACATTTTTACTATCCTCAGTTAAAGTTTGGATGCGTGTCTCTAGTTCTGAAATCATCTCTGTCAGCCTAACTATTTCCCTGCATTTATCACATGTGAATCCCTCACTGCTGACAGAGATAGATAAACTGTACATGTGACATGTAGTGCACACAACAATAGGAGAAGATGCCATTGTTACTCACCTGAATGTAAAACAATTCAAACTTAACTTACCACTGTTGATTGCTGAACTTGTCTAAGGAAAGCAGTGGAAAAATCTGAGAAACGGTTTAGGAAATGCTAACGCGATGCACTCGCGGTTATATGATAAACACGAACGTTTAGCGCAAAACAGAGAGTGAGCCAAGCTAAATGGCTAGTGGAATGCTAACGTGCTAGCGTGCTGCTGTATGTATAACGTAACAGTGAAACGATCAGATCAGTCCAATTAGTTTGACGCCTCAAGTTTGAGATTTTGGTGAAATCAAGAATATATTTTATCACTTAAACTACAGTTAGTAGTAGTAGTAAGATAGATTGCTAAAAAGAGTAAATGAAGACGCTCTGCACGCTGCTCAAACAGGAAGACACTACTGTGCAGACTCTAGTAACACAATGTTGTAATGCATTACTTTTAAAAGTTACTTTCCTCAATACTGTCTAAACGTCTTTCAGGCAAAACTTTCCTTCAAGAATGAGCCACACTGCTGACATGATCTAATTGCTAGCACACTGGGAAGACGTTTACGTGTAAAGCCATTATTGGCCGATTCCGGTATCGGTCCGATAATATCTTGCGTCCCTAGATCAGAGCTATTTTTTGTTTATTTATTTATTTTTCAAGTTAAAGAACTGCCAGCTCAATGGTCATGTCCTTGTTTCCTTGAAAGCAAATGTTAGTTTCCTTTATTCTTATTGTTTAGATTATGTAGTCTAAAACGTTTTGTACACTATTAAAAGCAGGAGTTCCCACTGAAACAGTCTGATCTAAAATTACAATTCTTAGATTGTAGGGTCATATGCTTGTCTAGCCTTTTTTGCTTATTTGTAAGTTATAGGTTGCAATGCATTTATAGTGACCAGGTGGAGCTTATTGTATCTGAGTGCAACAGGTTTCCTGTGTGATTAAACTTCCAAGCATCAGAATAGTAGACTGTAAGTTTGGACTATTTAAGGTGAATTTGTTTCATATGTATGCTTATAACTGTTGATTATAAAAGTGAAAGTTAAAAAAGTGAAGTGAAAGTGAAGTAAACATGCTCTATGATAAAATCATTTATCTGACAAGTGCTTCATGTCTCTTAGGAAGCGTCCTCGTGTGGATGGAGTTGGGAGATCACGGGAAACGAGTCCAGCGCGGCGCAGAGTGAGCCGCTCGCCACTCAGACGTAGATCTGTATCACCACGGCGACAGTCTCGCTCCTCACCCAGAAGGCGAAGTCGTTCTCCCCTGAGACGCAGGTGAGACACAGTGAGAAATACTAAACTAGGGATGCTAGTTATTTTCCACTTGTTATTCAAACATTAGCCACTTGATGATAGGATTACAATATTCAATGAGTATTGAATAAAAATAGAATGGCCAAGTGACTCTGACCTATAAAAAATACAAACAAATATTTTTCACGGGTTTATTTTAACTTGTGCAAATGGCAGCATGCAAACAACAATTATTATTGTATTATTGTCAAATTATTATGCACCTGCAGCACTTCTGAAAATGGAGAAAAGCAAAATAGTATACATTTTTAAAATTAAAATAGGACAACCTGGTCTCATGACAATTGTATCTGTGGGAACTTTTTCGCAAGAATATTCATAACTGTACACAAGTTTTACAAGTGCTTGCTGTTTTCAGTTTATGTACTTATTGGTACGTATTTCACGTCTTGTGAAAAGGTTTTTCATAAGATCAGGTAGAAGTAGGACTACGCTAAATACTTTTCACTCAAATAATGAACAAAGGAAGATGACAAAAGGAAAACACACACTGACTCCTATGTAGAGTCATGCTTAGTTTTTTTTTTTTTTTTTTTTTTTTTTTTTTGTCAGACATAAAAATAAATAGGCCTATCTCAATGCACAATGTGTCTAGTGTTTATTTAAAAACGTCTTGGTTACGTATGGTAACCCTCGTTCCCTGATGGAGAGAACTGAGAGGTTGTGTCGAATCAAAAAAAAACTAGGGGTCGCTCTACTGAGCCCAAACACCTCTGACAGCCTTGAGAAAAGGTCGATGAAATTGGGTGTGCAGAATTTGCATAGCTGGCCCCATCCTGGACATCCGGGTATAAATGGGGACAGCTAGCATCTGCTCACTCGTTCTATGCCGAGTCGTCGAGTAGCAGCTCAACTTCACTCGGAGGCAGTCTGGTGTTGTCGCAGGAAGGACACAACGTCTCCGCTCCCTCCATCAGGGAACAAGGGTTACCATACGTAACCAAGACGTTCCCCTTCTGTCGTTCACTTTGACATTGTGTCGAATGAAAGACACTAGGGGCCCCAGTGTAAAATCCAGCACTGGCGGACTGCGTCATGAGTGTACAGATTTACAGGGCTTCAGACAAAAATTTTAGTAAGGAGCCATTGGCTCCTACAAGAAACAATCTTGGGCGCCAAATTATTTTTGCAATTCTTTGTGTAGATGCAGGGTATGTGCCCAACATGTTTTGGTTTGATACATCAGTGCCGTGGAGGGCATTTCAACTAGATTAAGCCACCAGTGGTGCTCCTGGACCACCATGGTCGACATCGATCTACCCAGAGCCTGCGCTTGAACCTTCGATGCTCAGCAGCGTAGTTAGTTACTGAATGCAGTTCCTGCAATCATTCTGAATCGAGATCACCCTTGTGCGGATCTCATAACACCTTAGCCTGATAGCTTGAGAAGGGAAAGACCGCTGCTCCTTAGTATAGATCCATTGACGAAGAGGTGAGTGGTGCTGTTTCTCACAGAATGATTCTGGATTCGGCTCCAAAGAAATAGAACGAGTGAGCAGATGCTAGCTGCCCTTATGTATACCCAGATGTTTGGGGCAGGGCCAGTTATGCAAATTCTGCACACCCAATTTCATTGGCCATTTCTCAAAGCTGTCAGAGGTGTTTGGGGTTCCTAGAGCGAACTCTAGTGTCTTTCATTCATAGACCCATGGCAGAAACGGGTCGTTTTTTTTGCAGCATTGAGCATTGTAGCCAGTCACCGAAATCTGTTGTTTTCTTGAATGTAATTGCCAGTAGGCTTGCTACGATAGTCAATGTTGACAGTGTTAAGCAACAACACTGGTTACATCACTTTCCCACTGTAGCATCTTTATTAAAAGTGTGTTGTATTTTATGCCAATTTTTAAGCTTTTTAAAATTAAAATTAATAAGAAGTCGAATAAGAATAAGTTACCAGTCAAATGAAATCAGTATTAGCAAAATTAATTGCACTACAGAGGTGGCAAATGAAGAACACAAAAGTGGCTTGTAGGTGTATTTTCATGTTTAATGAGACTCAAGAGGTGGCATGACTGCAATCAAATTAATAAATTCTTGAGATTTAATGTCTTAGATTTAATATTTCTGTATTCAAAATGTTATGATTTAAATAACTGAAAAGAAACTTAAAAAAAAAAAAAAAAGAAACAATCTGGCAAGTAGGTTGCGGCAAGTCACTGATTTAAATTACTGAATCATGATATATTTTTTTTCATTCGAACGGTTGATTCATTCAGGAATAAAGCAAGTGTTTAGACTGTCTTTATGAATGGAAAATTGAGTCATTGGTTCACTAGATTTGTTTAAAAATGCATGTTCATTCAAAAACAAAACACTGTGTTTGAATGGAGATGCGCAGCGGCTCAGTTAGGACTTGTTTCAGATTATATTTGACGACAAAATGGAGTAAAGTCAGGCATTAGGGTTATAGTTAGACAATGCAAGTTGCTTAATATTAACTTGTTTAACTGTTGTATTAAATGAATATCTCATGTACAAATTCCCTTAAAAATCATTAAAAGCTGTCATTCTTCATAGTTCAATGTGATCTCACAAAGTTCCATTAAAATCAACGGTGCTCTCTACACCACACAATCAATCTCTTATTTACACTCTCTCTACACCTTATGAAGGTTTTAGGATTCATGATATGTCTGTGATCCATTACTCAACCATGTAAAAACATGTAGAAACCTTGAAGCTTCCCTCAGCGCAAACTCGTGGTGCTCCTAGACATTTTTTGATAGTTGCATGCAGTAGCTTTCAGTTGCAAATGCATCTGAAATGGTCGCATTGTATAGCCCTGTATAGCATGGCACTTTTGTATTTATTTTAATAAATGAATCATTCTATGTTTAACATAAGTGAGTTTGTCATTGTACTGTTTTGTTGTTGTCCAGGGCTTGACATTAACACCCAAGCATGTGAGCGGAGCTGAGCGGGGAGTATTTCTGCTCACGTGAGTGTTCGCTCCACCGCTCCACCGCTCCCCTCAATTCCGCTCCCAGCTCAACCAAAATTTCATGCCGCTCCGGTGAAATCGCTCCATACTCGCTCAGATTTAAAATTCCTCTCCATGCCTAACACCTGCCATTTTCAACAGAAGTCTTACGCCTCAGACACACTGCCTGCGTGGCGGACGTGGAGCGGGTTTGTTGTGTCACTTTTGCGGAAAAAATTTGCTTCACTTCTATTGTCGTGTGGCCGTGGTTGGGCTGCACCTGATATGCGCTTATTCCACAGGCAGTAGGGCTGCTCTAATCTGTTAACATAGGCGTGGAAAAGAAAATCAATGTGCAAACCCGCTCCGCCATGCAGCCTATATCCTATGAAAAACTCACAGCAAACTAAAAAGCAGTGGCGGAGGCAGAAATTGGTTGGTGGGTGAGCCTCTGAAAGAGTGGGTGGGCCTGAATAATTCACATCACCCAGCTCAATAATAATAAAAGAAAGAAAGAGAAAAAAGGTAAATATTGTAATTGTGTACTAAATGTAAAACGCATACTTTTGATATGTCCGATTTTTAATGTTATGAGACAATGTTTTTTTTAATGGAAAAAACCTTGAAGGATTTGTTTTTAAATGTGAACCCTTTAAAAATATTTTAACTAAAGTGAATTAAAAAAACCTTCTTTGATGTAATTTAGCATTTTATATTTTTGTTGTTATTGATGTTTTTATTTATGCAAGTGTTTTATATAAATGTTATTTATTAATTATTTTTAAAATTGTTATCTGTTTTGCCATGAGATAGCCATTGCAGCTGATATGGCAATAAATAATAAATGAAAGAAAGAAAGAAAGGAAAAGAAAGGGGAAAAAAAACGATGGACTGATCCGAACAAACGCATTCAATTGAAATCATATCTTGCAAAACACTTCAGGAGGTGGTCTGCATGCATTCCAGAACCAACTGGACAAGTGTAAATGCATCATCTTGTTGAACAAGATATTGGAATGTTTTTTTTTTGTTTGTTTTGTTTTTTTTTTTTAAAAACCACAGCGCTATGCAACATGCATCTCCACAGATATGACCCGCCATGGATGAACACTTCTACAGCAAGCAGACACGCTATAACTGCCGAAAATAAAACAAAGTTTGGTGTGCATACAGCCAGGCAGTGGGTATATGCTTAATTTCTGATTGTAAAAACTTTTATACTACTTTTTTTTTTAAGGTATTGTTTTTGTTATAATGTACTGATTTAAATTAGTAATCAATAATAATTAATATTTTACGACTCACCTCCTCTGACATGTTCTCGCGTATGAACATGCAGCATCTGGGTTTGGGGGACTGAGCGGGTGCATCAGGCGCAGTCAACAAATATATTTCAAAAGAAGCCACGGCTCCTTACCGCATTAGAACCCTGCATTTCAACCCAGCCCGATGTGCCCTGACTTTTTTACAGCCCTGTTCGGGTCAATTTTCACGTCATAGTTCAGACGCTGCCCGAGCATGTGGTGATTAAAAAAAAAAAAAAAAGACTGTGCTAGTGAAAACAATACTAGACTTCGCTTTCACTTTCAAGCCTTCAGCCAAAGTCCCTTTAAGGCAAGTCATTCCACTTGGCGGCCATCTTTGAAACGCTTCTCAGGCATGCAAGTGCAGCTCCTATCTCTTTGAATGGGAACACATGAAATTCTCAAACTGTTCACCAAGTTTGATTAAATTTCATATTTGAAATCACCAATGAAATCTGACAAGAACTGCCTCATAAATATGGTTCCTTGTGCTCCAATAGCGTTAAAAAAAAGCTTATTTTTCAGGCTGGGTCAGCCAGTGCGCATATGCAGTACTGAGCGCACGTCTTAGAACGCTGATTGTTTCTCTAGCAACTGAGACTTCTAACGGCAGCTGCAGTGACGCGCTGACTTTACTAATCAATGATTAGCTCTTTCATGAAGAAGGTGGGGCTTCGCAGCCATAATGAGCATTGCATTTTTTTCCCCATTCAAAACTATGAGTGACACGTCTTGCAGCGCAGCTTCACGTTCAAGCACATAAAATAGGCTGAAACTTCCCACAAAGCACCAGCAAAAATAATGAACACGTCAGGGAAAGTAGTAAGGAGATATTTTAATGATTTATTAATAAACTATTGTTTTCTGAGTCAGTGTCGCAAAGATCCTAACTCACAATCTTCTCTTTGGACGCGTCTTTAGAGAGCAATGCATCTTTATGGATTATTACATAATGAAAGAGTTTTTGTTTTCGTTAAGTAACAGTTTAAAGCTTTCTAAATATTTATTGAGATAGAGATGGCAGAAAGCGCATTGTTTGTTTTTCTTTATTTTATAAAATCACAGTTTGTAACGTTTTGTTGATTGCACACAAATAAAAGTAGACCCTTTACAGTTCCGAATGATATTACTCTTACCTTTGTGAGCAAAAATTATGGATAATTGGTTCCCACTGAAAAAAATTCAAGTGATTGCGCTGGCGCCTCCATGTCCTGCAAAACGGCTTTAGCTTCCACTCTCCGCACAAACGATTGGATATGCACCTAATACCGCACATTTATCTAGGTTTAATGTTTAAACTAACATTGTTTTATACTTGAACTGTTCTATAGCTGTAGATTTATTTTTTGTCATGTCATGATGATTTGAGAAGGCAAATTGATCAGACCATGAACAGTCTTCCGCTGACCGCTGTTCGTTACTTTTAAAAACATCGTTATCTAGTTCTTTTTACAATCATTGCACTTGTATGACCTGTCAGTTTACTTTGGGAAATATTTCACGAACTCTATCTCTCCTTCACAACGAACGATTTTCATATATATATATATATATATATATATATATATATATATATATATATATATATATATATATATATATATATATATATATATATATATATATATATATATAATATATAATTTTTTTTTTTTTTTTTTTGAAAAAATGTTTCAACAGAACAAACAAGAAATGGAACAGAAAAAGGAACAAATAAATAAATAAAAAGAACAGCTCAAGCAGGCTTAACATAAAAAAATTATCATATAAAAGTGTATACAATAAAGAGAAAGACTAAATGAATACCTAAAATAATACAATGAAAAAGAGAGATACATGGGAAAAATATATATAGACAATCACAGGCACAGGCTACTTGTTTTAAATGATCACAACCATTCTCAAAGGAAGTACAAGCAATCATACAAGGTGAGAAAAATGTAGTCCATATAGGGTGTCCATATTCTATGAAATACATCAGTGGATGAATGTACAGTGGGTCCGGAAAGTATTCAGACCCCCTTAAATTTTTCACTTTTAGTTATATTGCAGCCATTTGCTAAAATCATTTAAATTCTTTTTTTTTCCTTATTAATGTACACACAGCACCCCATATTGACAGAAAAACACACAACTTTTGACATTTTTGCAGGTTTATTAAAAAGAAAAAAAAAAAATCACATGGTCCTAAGTATTCAGACCCTTTGCTCAATATTTAGTAGAAATCACCCTTTTGATCTAATACAGCCATGAGTCTTTTTGGGAAAGATGCAACAAGTTTTTCACACCTGGATTTGGGGATCCTCTGCCATTCCTCCTTGCAGATCCTCTCCAGTTCTGTCAAACGTTGGTGGACAGCCATTTTCAGGTCTCTCCAGAGATGCTCAATTGGGTTTAAGTCGGGGCTCTGGCTGGGCCATTCAAGAACAGTCACGGAGTTGTTGTGAAGCCACTCCTTCGTTATTTTAGCTGTGTGCTTGGGGTCATTGTCTTGTTGGAAGGTGAACCTTCGGCCCAGTCTGAGGTCCTTGGCACTCTGGAGAAGTTTTTCATCCAGCATATCCCTGTACTTGGCCGCATTCATCTTTCCCTCGATTGCAACCAGTTGTCCTATGCCTGCAGCTGAAAAACACCCCCACAGCATGATGCTGCCACCACCATGCTTTACTGTTGGGACTGTATTGGACAGGTGATGAGCAGTGCCTGGTTTATTCCACACATACCGCTTAGAATTAAGGCCATAAAGTTCTATCTTGGTCTCATCAGACCAGAGAATCTTATTTCTCACCATCTTGGAGTCCTTCCATGTGGGCTTTCATGTGTCTTGCACTGAGGAGAGGCTTCTGTCGGGCCACTCTGCCATAAAGCCCCGACTGGTGGAGGGCTGCAGTGATAGTTGACTTTCTACAACTTTCTCCCATCTCCCGACTGCATCTCTGGAGCTCAGCCACAGTGATCTTTGGGTTCTTTTTTGCCTCTCTCACCAAGGCTCTCGATAGCTCAGTTTGGCCGTACGGCCAGCTCTAGGAAGGGTTCTGGTCATCCCAAACGTCTTCCACTTAAGGATAATGGAGGCCACTGTGCTCTTGGGAACCTTAAGTGCAGCAGATTTTTTTTTTTTTTTTTTTTTTGTAACCTTGGCCAGATCTGTGCCTTGCCACAATTCTGTCTCTGAGCTCTTCAGGCAGTTTCTTTGACCTCATGATTCTCATTTGCTCTGACATGCACTGTGAGCTGTAAGGTCTTATATAGACAGGTGTGTGGCTTTCCTAATCAAACACAGCTGGACTCAAATGAAGGTGTAGAACCATCTCAAGGATGATCAGAAGAAATGGACAGCACCTGAGTTAAATATGAGTGTCACAGCAAAGGGTCTGAATACTTATGACCATCTGATATTTCAGTTTTTCTTTTTTAATCTGCAAAAATGTCAACAATTCTGTGTTTTTCTGTCAATATGGGGTGCTGTGTGTACATTAATGAGGACAAATATTAATTATGATTTTAGCAAATGGCTGCAAAATAACAAAGTGTGAAAAATGTAAGGGGGTCTGAATACTTTCCGTACCCACTGTAATAAACATGTCAAAAATTCCATTGGAATGAGTTCTTTTATAAGATTATGCCATTTTTTGAATGTTCTTTCTGGCAGCAAAAGTTAAGATATTGAAAAGTCTTATGATATTTATTTGAAATGTATTTTGAAATACCTAGAACAAACTGATATACTTTTAGCATAATTCCAAACTGAATCCCAATCTTTGCTAGGAATATTCATTGCAAAATCACTTTCTGTTTAATGTTGATTGTGTCATCCGGGGAGGTCAAACTTAATGTAATGTAAATATGAGATTTTTTTTATTTTTTTTGTCTTACGTCATCTAACAATATTTCCTCAACCTTAGATATACAATTATCATTATACAATGTGGTCTTTTTGCCAATGAAATCCCTTAGCTGCAAATACCTGTAGAAATTGTGTCTTGAAAGGTTAAATTTTGCAGATAACTGCTCAAAAGACAGAAGTGTGGAGCCCTCAAATACGTCTTTCAGCCTCACAATACCTAAAGTGTTCCATAGATTGAGCCCAGAATCGTCAGTAGCAGGAGGAAAATCTGGATTATTTTGAATTGGTGTAATTGCTGAAGTAAAGTGAAACCTACCCTCTAACTTGCGAGACTGCACCCAGGCCTTAAGAGTATTCTGAATGATTGGGCTATCATATAGAAATTTAAACTTTTTAGGATTACTAACAAACAAAAGATTCTGAAGAGGGCATAAAGATTGTGAGGCTTCAACGAACAATTTTCAAAGTGTAGGCTGACAGTTTTAATTGTTGAAGGCACAGGTGAATTCTGGGTGGAGCGGTGGTGTGAGCGGTATCAGAGTGGAACCGGAGCGAGACAGCGATCGCTCCGGCCTTTGAATAAAAACCTGCTCCGCATTCTCTGTTATATTTCGCTCCATTATATTTTGCACGCTCCGCTTCTTGTTCACTCCCCGCTCTGCTCACGTGCTCTGATGTGGACAACATCTGAGTACAGGTCACATGTTAATGGAAAATGTAAACGCAGCCTTTAGTTATTTTTGTAATGAACTGTTCTGTTTTGGCAGGTCTGCTGATAGGGACCGGTTTGGTCACTCCAGACCACGACGATCCACCTCTAGAGAGCGTGAGAGGAGGAGGAGGAGGCGAAGTCGGGATGAAGACAAGTTCAAAGGCAGTCTGTCAGAGGGTATGAAAGCAGACCAAGACTCCTCCTCTGAAGAAGTGTAAGTAACTGTACTTTTTTTCAAGACTTTAGCCTACTAGGGTTGCATGTAAATGGTAATATCAAAAATGTTTGAATCTGTAGTAACTTTTAAATAGTAACTTGGAACAATGGACTGAAGGTGATACTAAGAACTGTTTGGGACCTGCTCTTGTCTGAAAGCTGACTGCTTTTGCTTGATTGCAAAGCAGTAGATTGATTGCTTTGTTGTGAAACATGGATTAAAATTATTACAATGTTTCTTTTTATTTTTGGTGTGGTTCACTTTCACACAGCAAAGTCCGATACTAGTATTGGAAATGCCACCAATGCCACAAAAATTCTGGCATTGACATCGGTGAGTACTTCAACCCATGTACCGATCCGATACCATTTCTTAAACAAGACCTAGTTATGCCCGCTAGAAAACACAGGAAGTTGTGCTGTGTTGCCACAAGCAACCATTGTTTAGAGTAGTGAAGAAGAAATGCAAACATGCTAGCAGTATGTCCACTGTTTGACAGTATTTCAGGCTGGACCTACCAGCCAGTAAAATGGCGACATATCTCATAGGTAGGACGCTATGATTTCCGCGATTTGAAAAAAAAACCTCGGATGGAATCGCGGAATCCATTAATAATTTTCATTCTTTTAGTTGCAAATGTGTGTAAACGTAAAAAATAAATATATATATATATATATATATATATATATATATATATATATATATATCTTTATTTTGTTTCACATGTTAATGTTGAGAAAATGATAATATCTACATGCTCTGGTTGGCTCCTCAGTCTATTATAGAATGCATGCTGACACAGACATTCCACAAACATAGGCGCTTTTTGTTGTTAAATCACATGTCTCAAGCATATGTCTCAGATCACTTCGTTCATCATCAGATAAAGTCTCTTTAAGCCTCACTCTGGGTACAGCTGCTCTTACCTGCAGTCGTGAATGCAGTGATGGACAGCATTTGTGTTGTGATTTCGCATTGTGGTGGTGGTGATTATAACTCAGTTTCACCAATTCCTTTTGTGACAGTTGTCAGTCCTTTTTCCTGTTTAGCTCTGGGGGGTGCTGTTGTGTGTATGTGGGATAACAGGTAGGAAGTTATTTAAGGAAGTTTGGTGTTGATGCCCACTCTGTCTCACTCTCTCTCATTTCCTGTCCCACTCCGTTGGAGCGAGCTGTGTATTGGGCTGCCGTGAGTATGTTGGGAGCTTAATTCACTTGCTTGTTTGCAAGGAAACCCGCTTAATACTAAACTGTGACGCCATAAAAATGTTTACGAGTGTTAATGCAGGAGTTGTGAACAATCAACGCTGCCAAATCCTAGTGTTGAGAGAGCTAGTTTTGTTTTTATTAGAGTCTTGTGAAGTAGTAGGGCCCTATGATTTCCGCGGTGTGGAAAACGCAGACGGAATCCAGTCATAAAAACGGAATATATTATTTAACACAAAATGTAACAGAATTTGTCAAAGTTTGGAAGAATTAATCAAAAGTATGTCATCAAATGAAATCAAATCGCGATATGAACTAGTATGTATGAATAAAAAAAACAATTTAATTATGAATCCTGAATGTTCCGCATGTCTTTGTGTTTGTGAATGGCGCAGATGCGCGTTTTGTTTACTACACATACTAACGCAGGCGTGATTTTCAGCATCTGGTGTCTCAATAAGTGAGGACATAAATACATCAGACATAAGAACATCATCACCAGAACTGCTCTGAGAGTCACTTCATTCGCATTTGACTGTTCCGTTTGAGTAAAATTTATTGTTAGCTTCCAGCCACAGGTGTATCCAATCTAGCCAAAACAAACGTTCATAGTCTGATCAGTTTGCCTTCTCAAATCATTATGACTTGCATGAAATAAAATCTATAGATCTAAAACAGTTAAAGTAGCTATAAAACAATGTTAGTTTAAACGTTGAACCTAGATAAATGTGCACTATTTCGCGCATTTCGTTTTTGGAGAGGGGAAGCTGAAATCGCTTTGCCTCACAAACATGATAAATGTATAGCTAAATAGAAAGCTTTAAATTATTACTAGGGCTGTACTAGAATAGTCGAATATTCGTTCGGTGGGTTGGCATTCGATTTTCAATTCTGAGATTCGAATATTCTTTTTTTTTTTTTTTTTTTTTTAAACACGTGACTTCCCCCCCGAACAGTTCTCATTCGGGCTTGAATGGCCCATTAGTGAACAGGAGGGGCAGAGCTGTCAGCAAGCCACGGAGAAAAGAGTGTACTAGTGCCACTATAGTTTGCAACCTGGTTGTGATTTATTTTAAAGTTTGAAATATAAAGAAATATTTTTGTTCATTGAAATGTGAGCTGTCTAGCCAGCCTAACAGAGCATGTGAGCGGAGATGCATGCCGTTTTTAACCGCAGCCTCTGAGACACACTACCTGCGTGGCGGACGTGGAGCAGGTTTGTTACGTGACTGCTGCGGAAACGATCCGCTGCTTCTATTCTGTCGCGGGGTCGTGGTTGCGGTGTGGTTGGACCGCACCTGATATAAGCGCATATTCCGCAGACAGTAAAACAGGCGCAGAAAGAAAAATCAACGCGCGACGTGTCCGCCACGCAGTCTATATCCTATAAAGAACTCACAGCAACAGTTATAAAGACTAGATATGTTATATAGCCTAATTTGCGCGCATTGGGGAATCACTCTATAGTATTAAAATTGCTTTTGAATGCGCGTGCGCGTTTTAATTTCGGTTTCGTTTTAACGATCGCGTAAAACTCTTGGCGGCACTGACCGTGCATTCTAAGCGCGTCTACAGGCTTTGTTATAATGAGAGGAATAATTAGCTTGCAGAACTCAGTACTGAACAAAAATCCGGCGTTTTGAGCGGTGAGTGGATTCTGACTGATCAACTCAAACACAGAAGGAGTCTGGCGTGAGGCGGCTGCCATTTACTTTCGTTTTGTTAATGTTTATTTTATTATTAAAGTGCGTTTGCAGTTTCCCGCATCCTTCCCAGAGTGTTGAACATATATACATCTTCCGGAAATCATCCTGGCGACCTATTTATAAGTCCCTCGACCCACCCGATGGTCGCGACCCAGGGTTTTAAAACCACTGACTCCTGGTGTGAGCATATTGGAGCGGAATTCCCTTGGGTCTGCAGCAACACATTCGTGACCCGTGAAGTTGTTTGGATGAACGATTCCCGACATAATACAAATGCAAACAGACAACACAGAGATTTCTGCCTTTATTATATGCTTAGCCCCTCCCACCGAAGCTTCGAATATTCGATATTGATTAGCACCGAAGCTTCGAAGTGCAAAAAATGGTATTCGAACCAGCCCTAATTATTCCTTAACGAAATAAAACAAATCAGAAAAAAATTTACTTCATTATGTAATCCGATGCATTTATTTCTAAAGGTTCGTCCAAGTCAGGGTCTTTGCGACACTATCTCAGAATACATTAGTTTATTAATGGATCATTCAAATATCACCTTACTGTTCCCCCTGACACATTCATTGTTAATTATTTTTGCCGGTGCTTTGTGGCAAATTGGTGTTATGTTGCATCTTTCAGATCCTGAACTCCAGGTTGTATACTGAGGTAGGCCTGCTATGTTTTTATGTCTGGCGGGATGAACAAGACGGGTACCATTCTTCAAAGCGCATAGAAAGATTCAGTGTATGTTTTATTTGAGTCATCTTAATTAGATAATTATTTAATTTATATAAATATTAAGTGTAAGCCTATTATTTATTATTCTTTTTTTTTTTTATATTATTTTATTCTGATATTCTCTGCTGGTGCGTGATAATTTGAGGATATGTGAATTTTTGTTTTGTAGCTCTGTATGCTGCTGTTTGTGAGTTAAAATAAAATATTTGTTTGTAATTTTTATGTATCATATTTTTATTTTATACTAATATTCTAATTTTATCAGTTAACGGTTAATGTTCGGTTGACGAGCAGCGGTTATCGGTCAGGAAAATTAACCGAAATGAGCACCCCTAATTACCTCATTATTATATAATAATATCTCATTATAATTAATAATAATTGATTTAATATTGATTTAATTTGATAGATATTGATTTAATAGAAGAGTTAAATAAACAGTTAATATTAAGTGACCTGCACTGTCTGACTATAACTTGCCTGATTTTGCTCTATTTCTTTGTCAAAAATAGTTTGAAACAAAGTCACAACTGAGCCGCTGCGCATCTCCATTCAAACACAGTGGTGTTTGGTTTATGAATGAAGACGTGTTTTTAAACTAAACTAGTCAATGGTTTAATTTCCCATTCATAAAGACAGTCACTTGCGTTATTCCTGAATGAGTCAGCTGTTCGAATTAATCAAAGGAATGATATGATTCAGTAATTAAATCAGTGACTTGATGCCACCTACTGGCAGTTTGTTTCATTTTTGAAGTATATTTTTAGTTAAGTCATTTTAATATTTATATATTAAAAATGTTATATTTTAAAACATTAACCTCAACATGAATTTATGAATTTGATCACACGTATGCCACCTCTGAGCCTCATTAAACATGAAAATACACCTACAAGCCACTTTTGTGTTCTTCTGTGCCACCTCTATAGCAGGGCTCGAAATTGCGACCATTTTGGTCGCATATGCTCCCGAAATTTTATCTATACGACCTCAAAATATATTTGGGAGCATTTGTGCGAGTACATGTAACTGTTGTCGTGCGACCTCTTTTCATTTCTCTAAAAACGTTCACAGTATGTGGCTTCTGTGTACTGAATGCTGATACGGTGACCGATCTGCCGTGCAGATTTTAGATTGGTTAATATTAGCTGTCAATCACTCTGCTAACTACTACGGGAAATGTAAAGGGCTGAAGAAGAGGGAAAATGAAAAGAACACTGACAGATTTCTTTTGCAAACTGCCTAACGTTACAAATAATGGCACTGGTGAAAGAGAATTTTATTTGCCCTACCGGACAGTAACCCGATCAAAAAATCAATAACAAACGATAACTAGCGCAGCACCAAAATTTGAGATGATTCTGACTGTATTAAACGGTGACTGAAAACGGACAGTATCAAGGTTGCGTCAGTTGAGGATCAAAACTAATAGGCGCAACAGCAAACAGAAAGAAACAAACATACTGTGGTAGAAAAAAAACTGCATATAACACATAGGTAAGAAACATTACACTAACAAGCACCATTACGATATGACATTGATGTTATGCAACAGCAGTTCAATAAACTAATAGTTAATATTAACTGACTTACATTTTAGACACATCATTGACCATTTTGCTAACGAAAATAGTTCTAAGCAAAGGCGCAGCAGAACAGTCGCGAATCTTCGAGCCATTCTGAATAACCGTTTGAACGAACTGGTTGAATCCGTGACTTATTCATTAAGACAGTCTCTTACCGCCACCTATAGGTGGTTCGGTTTCATATTTTAAAAATTGTTGCATTTTACCAACATTTTACATGTATATGTTTAAAAAACGAAAACTTTAATTTTATAACATTATGCATGTGCAATTTTATTGCACAAATGCATTTTTTGGAACCTCTTATCTTCATTAAACAGTAAAGACATTTAAATGCACTTAGGATTTGTTTTCCTCTGTATTGGAAAAATGGAGTTGGTTGATACTGATTTAATGTCTAATTATTCTAACTAAATGTATTGATAAGTACAAATCTGACGTAAATAATGACACATACATTTAGTAAGGTTAGGAAAATATTGGCCTTCATGAAGTTAAAAAGTTTAAGGCAAATATCACATAGAATAGTGATACTGGAATGGATTACATTTACGCCAAAGAAAAAAGTTGTTTTTTTTTTTTTTTTTTTTTTTTTTTAACCTGGACAAGTAAATTTTTTACTAATTGTTGGTGGGTGCTCCTAAATTTTTACTGGTGCTCCTAACTTTTGAAGTTGGGAGCACCAGTGCTACGAAGTAAAAAAGTTAATTTCGAGCCCTGTATAGTATTAAATTAATTTTACTTTTTTAAATTTGTTAATACTGATTTCATTTGATTGGTAACTTATTCTTAGTCTACTTGTTGTTGTTCTATTGTTTTAATTAGAAATGTTTAAAAAGCTTATCAAATATAAAGATGACATAAGTTAGAAAAATGCCATTACAAAGGTAAAAACTGAATTCCTCTTTAATTCATTAATTTTCCTCTTCCGTTTAGTGAGGTTAGCTACAGTACCATGGGCTGTAAACCTCTTGATATTGCGCACAGTGGACACGAGGGGTGTAACGGTTCACAAAATTCACGGTTCGGTTCGATACGACACAGTGGTGTCACGGTTCGGTACATTTTCGATACAGCAAAAAGAAAGAAATTTGTACACATTTTTTATTTATTAAAACTAACATCATGAAGTATGCATCTCAGATCAGTGGCAGGAGTCAGATTTCATTTATCACATGAAGAGAGTGAGTCAGCTGACCAGTGTTGGTGAGAAAAACAAGAAGTTAATTAAATATTTCGTTTCAAAAAGAAATAAAGTGCCTGCTTTAAAAATATTTCAGGCTTTTTCTGTTTATCTTAGATTTCGGAAGCTTCCACCGTTTGCTGATCTCCAGTGTTTTATATTTAAACTTTGTGTAAGTAATTTATTTTATATTAGGCCTGTAGCCTAAAAGCTAAGCAAATAAGGATTGGTTTGTTAATACATTAATCATTCTATGTTTAATATAAGTGAGTTTGCCGTACGGTTTTGTTGTTGTCAATTCAATCAACTGACGTGGAATTAAAACAGGCATTTACAAGCCATTTAAAAGCGAGGAAAAGAAGGAAAATTCTAACGAACTACCTCACCATCACAACCCTACTGGAGTAGGGCTGTGCCGATATTTGGACGCGATATCATGCGTATCTCGTCAGTAATGCCGGTTCTGTGATTAGTCGTAAATCTCATTCACGTGTTCATTCATACAGCCGCGTTTACTACACAGAGCCGTAGTTCACTGATAAGCTACGCAAATATCGCCTTCATTATCGCATTGTTCATCTCTACATTGTAGAGTACAGTGGCACTGAGAACATTATATTTCACACACTGTAAGTTCTTTTATTTTCCAAATGTAACAGGATTAGTACAATGAATCGAATCGTTCGGTCTGTAATGCATACCGAACCGAAAGCCTCGTACCGAACGCTTCAATACGAATACGTGTATCGTTACACCCCTAGTGGACACAGGAACATTAAGATCTCTGGAGATGGACTTGTAGCCTTGAGATTGTCCATGTTTTTCCACAATTTTTTCTCTTAAGTCCACAGACAGCTCTTTGCACTACTTTTCTTTTCTCCATGCTCAGTGTGACGCAACAAAGAGTCAACTTTTCTCCATTTTAACTGGTTGCAAGTGTAATTACTATATTGCCTACGCCTGTTACTTGCCACAGAGGTCTAAATACAAATTACAGGAGCATCACTTGCTTGAAAAGCAATTATTTCTTACAGTTTTGACAAGGTGCCAATAATTTTGTCCAGTCCATTTTTGAGTTCTGTGTAAAATTTTATCCAGTTTGACTTTTCTTCCGTTTCTTATTTATTTTTTTGTTGTTGTTGTTCCAGTGCAAAACAAGAACAGGAAGCATGTGAATACTAAAAATTTGCAATTGGAACAATTTTCTGAGAAGTGTTGCATTTTCTGACAAAATTGCAAGGGTGCCGATATTTTTGGCCATGACTATATGTGAAGTAAGCAAAACCGTGCATCTGTGCCATTCATAAACATAGAGACACGCGGAACATCCAGGACTCATATTTAAGTAGTCTTATGCAGCTTAATATTTACACATACTTGTCTATATCGTGATTTGATTTAATTTGATGACATACTTTTGATTAATTCTTCCAAACTTTGACAATTTCCGTGACATTCTGCATTAAATGGCAGGGCTCGACATAACGCTTGTGGATTTTGAAGGGAAAAGAGAATTTTACTTGCCCGACCAGACAACTAACCTGATTAAACAGCCCATAAGTAACTAGGGCAGCACCGATGGTGAGAATGATTTTGATTTTACTACTTTCAGTGTAAACGGTGACTGATAACGGACAGTGCTCGTGCAGCTGATTCACGGAAAATCTAAACTAATAGGCGCAACAGCAACACAAAGAAACAAACATGAACAAACATACTGTGGTAGAAAAATAAGATAAATATTGTATATAACACATGATATAGGTAAGCAACATCACATGACCGAGCCAGCACGATTGCAAAAGTGACATTGATTTTATACAGCAATAGTTCAGTAAACAAGTAGTTATTAACGTTTTTGGTAACGGAAATAGTTCTAAGCAAAGCCACTGCAGAACAGTCGTGAATCTCTGAGCAACACACAGCAGTTTTATTACTGAATAATTCCGCATTTTTGAACGAATCTGGTCATTGAGTGATTCATTGAGCCATTCCACCACCCACTGGTGGTTTGGTTTAATATTTAAAAGTATCATTACCTTTTTACTACATTTCAAATTTATGTTAGAAAAAGTAAAAAAAATTTTGCATGTGCAATTTTACTGTGTAAATGCATTTACATTTATATTGATACTAAATCAATACCTTAGGTGACAAATAACTAGCCTCAAATGAACTTTGCGTTAAAGATCAGGATGAGTAACTTACGAATGCTTGGCAACAAATGATGCTCCTGTGGCAACAAATTATTTATTATAGCAATGCTTGCATACATGGTGCTGTAAGTTTACCTATGCAAAATAATGCCGTATTTCACTTCTACTGTTGTCTTTATTTACTAGTTTCAAGCGTGTTGATTAGTTTCATCTGTTTGATCAATCACGTTGTTTGTTCTGTGACGTTTACCCGTTTCACAGCACTTTGGGAAGCACTGTCGCTTACAGGTAAACTTCGGAACAGCAGTGTATTAAAATACCAAATTTATCACAATGATAGTATTGAACAATTTTAAATAAAATATATACTTTTTTCCAGTACCAGTATACCACGCATCCCTACTAGTGTGATTCATATGAAATATTGTTTGCGGGATCAAGTGTCTTAAGCAATAAATATCTTGTCTTGCATTTATATACTATGGGGCCAGTGAATGCTTAAGTGAAGGCAGGGCTGCCCATACTCTGTCCTGGAGGGCCAGTGTCCTGCAGAGTTTAGTTGCAAACCCAATTAGACACACCTGAACCAGCTAATCGAGCTTTTCTTAGGCATACTTGAAACTTCCAGACAGGTGTTAAGGCAAATTGGAGCCAAACTCTGCAGGACACCAGCCCTCCAGGACAGAGTTTGGGCAGCCCTGTTCTAAGGTGTGCAATTATTTTCAGGGAAATGCACAGCGACATGGTTCCAGGCAGGTTTTGACCGCATTACATGCCCATATCATTTTGTCAGGTGATTTCAGTTATTAGAAGTATTCAGTTCCAGTCTAAAACAGCAAAATAACCAAGCTAAGCAAATAAATAGAGCAAACAATTGGATAAAAACAACATATTAGGGGAAAAAAAAGAAGAAAAAATGGTTAGAGACTCTCTCTAATGGTTAGAGAGTCAGACTTGTAACCCAAAGGTTGCGGGTTCGCAAGGTCCGGCAGGAATTGTCGGTTGGGAGAGTGAATATACAGCACTCTTCATCCTCAGTATCGCGACTGAGGTGAGACCCTTGAGCAAGGTACCCAACCCAAATCTGCTCACCAGGTCAAGTCAACAATTACAAGTTGTCAAAGCAACTTTGACGAGGATGAGGTCTTCACTGGGGATCTGTCTCTGGGGCTCATCTAGTTGACGTGGTCTCCGCTGACATTCAGGGCTGTAGAGGTCGTCTCAAGGTGCTGATCCACCATCTGGGGTAGGTACGGACTGGATCCAGTGGACTGCAGTGACCATCTGATCTGGATACGAGAAAGAAAGAAACAGACTAATATTAGCGTAGATGCAAAAGTTCCATGTTGCAGCAAAGTCAGATTGCAGAGGACTCATCAGGTTTCCATGGTCTTGCGCCGACGGCTGTCTAGGTTACAAGGTCTTCACTGATGATCTGTCTCTGGGGCTCATCTAGTTGACGTGGTCTCCGCTGACATTCAGACTGGATCTGGTGGCTATGTGACCTTTGAATAAAAATGAAACAGACTAATATTTATATTTATATAATATGTCTTTAATCTAGATTTAAACTAAGTGTGTCTGCCTCCCGAACAGTGTTAGGTAGATTGTTCCAGAGTTTGGGCACTAAATAAGAAAATGATCTGCCGCCCACATTTGATTTTGATATTCTAGGTATAATCAAATTGCCAGAGTTTTGAGAACGCAGTGGACATGAGGGACTATAATGTGATAAGAGCTCCCTCAAGTACTGAGGACCAAAACCAGTGTATATACTGAACAAAATTTTAAACGCAACTCTTTTGTTTTGCCCCCATTTTTTATGAGCTGAACTCAAAGATCTAAGACTTTATGAAAATTAAAATGGCAGATAATAATAGATTAATTTTACGACACTTCCGTCAAAGTGATGGACAATGTTAAAGTCTAACACAACCTCTGATATATATATATATATATATATATATATATATATATATATATATATATATATATATATATATATATATATATATATATATATATATAAAAGCTCAAGCAAACCGTGTATAGTACAGAACATACATACACTCTAGTCTGTTTTTATCGTGTTTAAACTTTCACATGAACGTTGGCTCCTCAGTCTAATAACAAAGAGAATGTGTGCGGACACAGACATTCCAGAGACACAAGTGCTTTGTTTTCTGTTGTTAAACCACTCTCTCTCAAGAAAACTTAAGAGAGCGGTTTCCTTGCGTGACGAGAAAAAAAACGAGGCATTTGTTGCATCCACTGAAGACATAATTACTGATTATAATGACTCGTACTGTCTTTTTACGCATCGCGTTGCGTAAACACCATGTCTCCATTTGCATTAAAATGCACTGCACACACACAACACAAGATGGTCTCTGTTCATTTTAACCAATAAGAAATGGATTGCAACTTGTAACGACTTTATTCTCCTTTTCATAGTTCGCTTAAAGCAGTTTTTTGATGTTATTTTATTGGCAAATGTCGAGTGCATTATTGTAATATGAATCTCTCACCTTTCAACAGGCTTGCTCTCCCATATACAAAGTGATCATGGTAGTGAAAATGGGTTTACAAACACGTCTCATTACAAATCTAGTGAAATACTGTATTTGCCCATTAAAATTTTGAAAATGACGCTAATGTAAAAACAAAGTGTAACTCGTGGCAGTTGTGTGCCCAAATGCGTGCTAAACTCACAGCACATTCAAAAACAATGTTCACCGCATTTACTGTCAATCAAAGAAGCCGTTCTGATTCTGAGACATGGCAAGCACCAGATCACGAGCTGATCGCCTGAATGAAATGCGTAAAGCTACTTGGATACAAGCAGCGCAGACTTGATAAAGGGACAAAGCCATATTCAGGGCTTAAAGAGCTCCGTCTCTACGACGGAAATCCGTCAGTCGGGAAAAATTAGGGTAAAAAATAAATATGTAGCGCCTTGTTGCGTGAAGCGTGAGTCTGCACAGCGCCTCCGTGCTGTTTCCCGATAAAGATTGATAGTTCGTTGTCTACCAGCGACTTTACGAACGTAAATGACACGTAAATGAACTTAAATGACACGTTCACGTGTTGCACTTTAACTTGATGGCACAGCACGAGTGTGTTAGTGTGTGTTAAGGGGGTCGCACACTGGACGAGAAGCGCAGCGCCGCATCGCGTCGCGACACACTTGGTGTATTGCACACCGGACGCGGACGTTCTACCAGGCACCTATATAGCCGAATGTCGGCCGAGTCCCAAGTATAGGTCTCTGGGAAACAACAAGGTGCTTCCCAATTATTGGGCCTTTTCAAACCGGTCTAGGAATTACCCAACCATCCAATGAAGACCTTACAGAAGCCCGTACAGAAGCGGAAATGCGTTGTTATTAGGCTATTTCTCGGTTTTTATTGATTTTTACTATTATACCGATATCGCCACAACATTTGTCATCTCTCTCCTCATTTCACCGCTTTCTCGCTTTATAACTCATATCAGGTGGGAAAAGTGCATCATTCTCGCCGAGTCAGACCTGTGACCGTCTTTTCCCCCTTCTTCCAAAACGGCTATTGTTTCAGCTAATAAAATAGTTACATTTTGTATATAATGGCAAATGGATTATATTTCGTTTCATGTTTTTATTAAGTTCATTTAGAAAAACGTTTGGAGCATTTTTTGTTTAAATATAAGTTTTCGTTTTTTACAGGATCGAATAGTGTTATATCAGTCTGTGTGATCAATTTACCTTCTCAAAGCATCATCATGTCTAAAAAAAGATCTATAGATATAAAATAATTCAAGTAGCTATAAAACAATGTTAGTTAGATAAATGTGTGCTATTAGGCACATAGCCTATCCAATCTTTTTTGCGGAGAGGGGAACATGAGCCGCTTTGGAGGCGCCAGTGCGATCATTTTTTTTCAGTGGAAAAAATTTCTAATTATACGTCATTTTTGACGGTTGAAATCGCGGGGGCACATAGACCAGAACGCAAGGGCTTTAGCTTTAGACTTCAAAGGGGCAGGGTCTCGATTTGAGAGAAAAATGATGTTATTTAATATAAAACCATGCAGAAGGCGCTCTGTGGCGCGGCAGGATTTTGAACGGCGTCCTGAGTCGTAGCTGGGCGCTGCAGACAGATGCCGAACGGCGCCGCCGGTGTGTGTACACTAATAGAAAACAATGTGTTCAAATTTTAAAGAGGTGGCGCGACGCTGCGTTTCTCATTCGGTGTGCGACCCCCTTTAAGTGTAGTGCCTGCTTACGTGTCGCTATCCGCATGTCAAGTGCTGAAATGACTTGTAATTGTGACATTCGCTTGTTTTTTAAATGTTTAGCCTAATGATACGGTATGGACACAATATTATATTTATAATAATAATAATAATAATAATAGCTAAATCTTTAGCTAAATATAAATTACCAACGAATATAAATAGCCTATATGTAAAATTGTATAGATTCATTCAGTGCAAATTTGGAACAAACAAACAAAGAGTCTTAATGAAGTAAATATGAGCTCATTCTGCAGTGTGGAAAGAAAGGCGTCTAATATTAATGTAAAACATTTTTCAGGCATACGTTATCTGCTAAAAAATTCTTATAAAAACGTATATAAACCATAGTTTAAAAAAATAAGAAAGGTATTATATGCTTTTATAATTTACATAGATAATCAGTTCAAATGCATTTTTTGAAAAATAAAAAAATATAAAAAATGTGTGCAAATGGTTAATTATTAGTATGAGTACACAAAGACTCAAGTCTTATAAAAGCATCAAACTGAAGACATTGAAATTTCATAAAAGTGTGTAAATTACATTTAGCCGACTCTTTTATCCAAAGCAACATACAAATGAGAAAGGTATGACATGACATAATATAATATAAAAACAATAATAGAAATGCAGTTCAAAATACTCACTATAATCCTGATTACAAGACTTAAACTGAATGTGTGACAGGTATGGTTATGAATTGGGGTTTGCCTGAGGAAAAATTTTCAGTCAGAATTTTTTTTTTTTTGCTTTAACCCATGCATATTACACTTAGTTTGTTCAGTGGACTCTTTGCCAAAGCAGTGCCATGAAACACGATGTTAAAATCCTTTTATTTTAAAATGAGTATAAACACATTTTTGGTATATTTAAAATGGGACATGCTTGGTTTATTAACATTTATTTGATGTAGTGTTTCTAAAAGCACAAAGGAGAATTTGCACTGTTTTGTGTGTAGGCTTGTATTTAGTTTCGGTTAATTTGGAACATTTTGGGGAGGATTTTTTTTTTGTTAAATATAAGTTTTTGGTTTTTTAAAGTAATAAACAATGGTCAGCGGAAGACTGTTCATAGTCGGATCAGTTTGCCTCAAATCATCACGACTTAACTAAAATAAAATCTATAGATCTAAAACAGTTCAAGTATAAAACAATGTTGGTTTAAACATTAAACCTAGATAAATGTGGGCTATTAGGCACATTCAGCCATTTGTGCAGAGAGTGGAAGCTAAAGCCGCTTTGCAGGACATTGAGGCAGCTTTTTCCAGTGGAAACAATTTAAAATTGTCCATCAAAACAAACATGTGCTTTCTGTTGTCCTTCAAAAAATTAACCGAAAACTCAGCAAATACATTCCTTACAGACATGATTAAAAAAAAAAAAAAAAAAAAAAAAAGTAAATTAATCAATAGTTCCAAATTAATAAATTGTTTGTCCCCAGTTTAGTTTTCTCCAATTTAGTTGTTGTCCCCAACTGAGCAAGCCATAGGCGACAGTGGCAAGGAACCAAAACTCCATCTGTGACACTGGAGAAAAAAAAACCTTGGGAGAAACCAGGCTCAGTCGTGGGGTCAGTTCTCCTCTGACCAATAAACAAGTAGTTTATACTCCCATACAGAACTGTAGAGGTGGTCCATATGTACTGACCCACCATCTAGATCAGTGTTTCTCAATGGGGGCGGTACCGCCCCCCCAGTGGGCGTTCGGAGAGCATCGGGGGCCGCTGGAAGCAATATTTTGAAAAGGGGGCGCTGAGCTGTTCTTGGGGGGCGTTTGGTTTATGCCAAAGATGTGTGAACTGAAACTTGCAAAAGAAGATGATCTGCCACATCATAATGCCGTCTCTACACTGGATGCACCAAAACGCACTTTCTATATCTGTTAACTTCTCGGTAGCGCACAAGCGCGTGAAATGCGGCAGAGAACGCAGCATTTGTTTATGAGGTGCTAGCGCTCAGTTATTAAACGACTGATTGTGAGTCGCGCTGTTCGCGGCCAGTGTAGTAATGTTAGCTGCTAGTTTACCGCTTCTACATTGACAGTGTCTCATTTTCTTAGCATCGACTTTTAGGTCAGTATTCGTTTGACTTTCTGTAGCGCAGCTGCCGAACTTCTCGTCAAAGCAACAGACACAACAAAGCATGAGAAGCTTTTTCTTGCTTAGAAACATTAATATCAAAGCTTTTTGTTTGCTGATTGGCTGCGGTTGGTTTGAATGCCAAATTTCTAAAGAGTTTGTTCAAAGCTTACAAATATAGCCTAATTTATATTTGCGCTTTTTTGCTCCTTGGGACACTAATGATAATAATATTTCAAGTCCAGTCAAATCATATGTGATGAATGTCATGTGGCATTCATTGACACAGCCTATTTTTAAAATAAAATGATGTATGGGCTAATGTGGGCTGTTATGTTTAGGTTAAAATACATGCTTTTAAAATTAGCCTATATATTATAAATAAAATATTGTATAATATGCACTACCATTTAAAATCTCAGTGAGATTTGTTAATGGATTATTAATAAAGGTTGCATTTGTTTGTTTAAAAACATGATTTTCAGAAATCATGCTGATTGTTGTTTGAGAAACATTTCTTATTATTATAGCTGGCACACCACACTGACCAAAAAAACAAAATTTGAAATTTAATTAACAAATGTATAAATCAGAACAGCGCTAAAATAGTAAATATTTTGAAAATGAGAAGCATGTTTCCCAATTCCAGAAAAGATGTTTTATTATTTTTTCATATTTAAAAAATACATTTAAGTTGGTCAGAGAAAACTTTTTTAAATTATTTTCTTTTGTCAATTAAATAAATGTCAAATCTTTAATCATTTTACAGAATGTCTCAACTTTGAAATATTCTTACAAAATGTATTAAATATAGTAAAGCATGGTTTACATTTCATCCATTTGCATGTGCAAATGTGGTATTTACCCACCAAAATAACCTTGTCCACTATGTCAGAAAAAAGGGGAATTCAATATATTCTCAAAAACAGGGTATTTTATAAAACTAAGGGATAAATGTAATTATTTTTCACTGAAAGTTAATTGAAGGTGTTCAAGAGTTTTAGGAATGGAAGAACAAACTGAAATTTTGTCTGTAAAAATGTTGCTGTGTATATGTTCTAAACAGGAATTCTTAGTCTTTTTAAATTTCAGCATCTCAACAACACTGAAGCTGTAGCAATGAAAATCACCAACATGCTTAAAAACTCCATCATTTCAAACAAGTTATAATTGAAGCCAGTTCTCTGAGAAACGCTAAAGTTATTGCTATAAATAGTAGAGACACCTCCCCCTTTACCTTTTAGACGCGGCTCATGTTTATAACTGTAATCTTGGTGGGTGGACTCATTTAAAGTAATATAATCATCTGGTTTTAGCCAGGTTTCTGTCAAACAGAGCACATCTAGGTTGTGATCAATAATCAAGTCATGTACAAAAAGTGCTTTCGAAGAGAGGGACTTGATATTCAGTAAGGCAAGCTTTATCATTTGTTCCTCTGTATTATGTGATTGTTTTATTTGTTGAACATCAATTAAATTGTTACTATTAGATTGGTTTGGATGTTTTTTGGATTTTCTAGTTCGGGGAACAGACTCAGTCTCTATAGTATGGTATCTAGGTAAAAAGTTTTCTATGTGCTGAAAATTAGCTGATTTTGGTGACGCGAGGCAGCTAGCAGATGTTCGGTTTAACCAGTCTGTCTGCTTTCTAAAGGCGCGTCAAAGAGGAGATCGCGAGTCAGGATCTTTGCGATACAGAATACACAGGTTTATTCATAAATAATTCAAATATCTCCTTACTATTTCCCCTGACATATTAATTGTTTATTTTTTCCGGTGCTTTGTGGCAAGTTTCAGCCTATTGCTTGGACACAAAGCTGCACTGAAGGCGCTACTGCTGGCTGAGACGCTAACCGCTGTCTGAGCCGGTCGTGAAAGTTAAGTCTCTCTAGCTCAGCAATTTATCACCATAATTGATGGATGTCTAAAATATAAAAATAAAGAGAAGCCTAAATCGGGCCCGATGCCCGGCCCGCGTCTAAACTATTACGTGAAAATTGGCTGAAGCCCGACTCTAGGGGCAAAAAAAAACGGGCTGAAATGCAGGGCTCTAATCAATCATAATAAAGTTCTGGACCCACTCATAATCGTGTTAAATAATCGTGATTGCAGTATTAACTAAAATAATTGTGATTATGATTTTTGCCATAATCGAGCAGCCCTTACTTTCTTCAGAAAAGATTTAAGGGATTTTTTCATCTTCACTTCATGTAATACCTAAAGAAGTGAATGTAACCACACTACTGCTTTCTTCCTGGAGTTTACGAGAAACAGCTGTAATTCAACTTTTCCATAAGTGCCACCTGCTGTCATAGAGTGGATTCACAGAGACTTACATTAACATTCAGCTTGTGTGCAGTTTTTGTCTGGAAAAAAAAAGGACCGAATTTGCATGCCCTGCTGTAAATTTGGACTGGTTGATGAAAAACAAGCTTATGTGAATTCTACACATTTAAACAATTCAGATAAGTTGTCTAGAATTGTTTGAGCAGTTAAAATACATATAATTTATTAATCAGTTATCATTTTAACATTTTAATTATCATCAAAACTTTATTTAAACAATTACATTACATATTTGAACAATAAACTATTGTCAGTCATGTTGTCATATATAAATAAGAAAAAAAATTATTGGTCATCTAATCTTTTACATTATTAACACATTCTGTTACCTTAGATAATTTAGAAGTTATATCTGGTCTTGAGATATATAGTTATATAGTTGAGATATATAGTTGAGTATTACTAATATAACTAATCCCCTATTTTCTAATAATATTACCAAGGGGCAACATGTATTTAAAATAGCGGAGGACCTAGGACAGATCCTTGTGGCACTCCATAAGACTCCCCGTTTAAATAGACAAAGTTATAGCGATCAGACAGGTAGGATCTAAACCATTTTAAAGACTGCCCTTGAATACCCGTATAGTTTTGTAATCGATCTATATGTATGATCTGTAGTGTTGAGCACAGCACTAATATTGAGTAAAACTAGCAAAGAGATTTAATTACTCCACCCACCGCTGCACCTGGATACTATTGCACTGAATGTTGCCCTGAATGCATTTTCTATAGTACATTACTGTTTTAATGGAAAACAGTATGCACCTGTCAGAATAAAGTGTTTTTTTTTTTTTTTAATAATAATAATAACATTAACATTTAAAAGTTTGGGAACTGTAATAGTTTTTGGTGTATGTTTAATGGCAAAATATATTTTTCTGTAGTAATAAAATTATTGGACTGATATTTGTATTATAACACCCCTCTTTGAGAGTATAGCTGCATTTAACTGTACTAATTGTCTTGCCGTAGAATTGATTGGGTACTTTGACTGATGTGAAATTCACCTTAATGAATATGTTTAGGATGGAGGACTTTGATGCAGAAGAGGAGGACGAAGAGGCTTTGATTGAGCGGCGACGACAACAGCGACTTGCCATTGTACAGGTAACACAATATTGTAAATTCCTCTGAAAGACTGTAACTTGCCTCCTTTTCAGAGAACATGATCAGGTTATATATCAATAAAACTGTTTTAATAGAAATATAAAGCGGTAAATGAGGACAGTAATATGGGCTCCATGGCATCAGAGCCCAGCAGTCCTCAGAGCAGCACCCGCAGTCGTTCACCTTCCCCTGATGACATCCTGGAGCGGGTAGCAGCAGATGTAAAGGAATATGAGCGGGAGAATGTTAACACTTTTGAGGCCAACATCAAGGCCAAGCACAACCTCATCGCTCAGGAGAAAGAAGGTACTATATTCTGGCATAAGTTGGGTTATTAGCAGGGTTCTTGCTTGCGCAGTTTTTAGGAAATGTGAGGCAAATATGCTGAGTTACAGCTGGATCCTTCCCATAAAGACACATTAGACAATCTGTAACCTATTGATTGACTGTTTATTGTCATTTATGCAGGAGCCAACCCAAAGAAGCCCTCAGCACCTGACATGTTCACTGAGTCAGATGACATGTTTGCTGCAGATTTTGATGTAAGCTTGTTTGGCCTTTCTGCAGCTTTAAGGTTAAACCAGTTGGTTATTTTGAGAAATCTGACTGCTTTGTTGCTCCTATTACAGAGTGCAAGACTGAGGGCTGCAGGCATTGGTAAAGATTTTAAGGAGAATCCCAATCTTAGGGACAACTGGACTGATGCAGAAGGATACTACCGTAAGGCTTATTTAGATGCAAAGTCTTGTTTGTTTCCTAAAGGCGGTGTGTTTTAAATGCAAGAATGAATAATTAATAATTTAATAATTACATACATCTCTTTAAGGTGTGAACATTGGCGAGATACTGGACAAGCGGTATGATGTGTATGGGTACACTGGACAGGGTGTGTTCAGTAATGTGGTCAGAGCTAGAGACACTGCCCGGGCTGGCCAGGAGGTGGCAGTCAAGATCATTCGAAACAATGAGCTCATGTAAGTACTCCTCTGAAAATGGTTGTCACTGTGTCTTTGCCTTTGTGCTCTTTTATATTTTACCCAAATGTTAGAAGTTTTCCACCATATCTACTCTTTTGTAATAATGGCTGAGAAAGCCATTTTATTTATTGGTTGTTTGTTGTGTCTGCAGGCAGAAGACAGGACTGAAGGAGCTTGAGTTTCTAAAGAAGCTGAATGATGCAGATCCTGATGATAAGTTTCACTGTTTGCGGCTCTTTAGACACTTTTACCACAAACAGCATCTCTGTTTGGTGTTTGAACCTCTCAGGTATTTCATGTCTGCTGTTTGTGTGCGCATGTGTGAGAGAATTGGTAAGGATGATAATTGATAAGAATATATATTTTGGTACCAATAATGTGTATATATATATATTTGTTACCAGTTGATACCAATGCAAAAAGTAGCTGCAGCCAATAACATCAATTTCCACAAAAATATTAAGCAGTGCGACTGTTGTCAACATTTGTAATTATAAGACATTTTTCTTGAGCAAGAAAATCAACATATTAGGATGATTTCTGAAGGATCATAAAGGATCACTTGAGTAATGGCTACTGGAAATTGAGCATTGCCACCACAGTAAAAAATGATTGTCACCTTTTTCACCCATGATGAGTTTGCATCTCGGATAGATATGTGTGTGTATATTTGCTTAGTAAATGTTTTAATTAACTTTAAAAACTAAAACGAATTGTAAAACTGGGAGTTATTTTTTAACTGCGTTCAGCATGGACCACATTTGGATTTGTGACAGGCTGCAGGTTGAGAACTACTGGTGTTATCAAACTAATTCCAATAAATAATATTGTATAACAAATATGAATATTAACGTTAGGGCTGCCCTCGACTAAGGCTTTTTCTGGTTGACTAGCAGTTGTTAATTTTAAGCATTAGTCGACTAATCGCACGTTTATTAATAAACCATATATATAATGTTTGTAAGGCAAAGGTATACACAGACTTTCGTGCTCAAGTTCACAGAAAACAAGATGACGGAAAGCACATCCTGTTTGTTTTCATTATTTTACAAAAGTGCAATGCATCATTGTTATTGTGAGCATACATAAATAAACGTCTTTACAGATTCTAAAGATGTTTTACCTGTATGCCCAAAAATGAGGGACTATTTTAAGAGCAAATGACCAAATCTATGCCTCCATCTGTTTTATAGTAGGTGCGCGTCTGTTCATCTTTCACACTCCACACCAGCACGGGAACAGCGCAAATTTCTCTAGGTTAATATAAGATTGAGTGGCCATGTAAAGTTGCTACTTCTTACATAGGGCTATTTCAGATAATAAGCCATATTTGAGGTTGATGAATGATAGGCGAGTGTTGGATGTGCTGCCCGATGTACTGTATTACATTTACCACACAGACTAGCCATTAACGATCTCTCCATCACGAACTGCGTTACTTTGCCTAAAGCTTTATTTCTTTATTTCTGCGACTAATAAAATTTTGCTTGATAAAGCCTTTTCTGTTCAACTAACAATTAGTCGTCTATTAGGGGGCAGCCCTAATTAACGTTAATATGGTCACTAACATAAAATGTGAAATGCTTAGCTGTTTCACCACGTTTGTGTGTCTCAGTATGAATCTGCGGGAAGTGCTGAAGAAGTACGGTAAAGACGTGGGGCTGCACATCAAGGCGGTGCGTTCCTACAGTCAGCAGCTATTTCTGGCCCTCAAACTACTGAAACGCTGCAACATCCTCCATGCTGACATCAAGCCAGACAACATATTGGTGAGCAAATCTGTATGGCTGCTTCACTCACTCACTCTCACTCACTCACTCACTCACTCACTCACTCACTCAATCTGTCTGCAGGTAAATGAATCAAAGACCATTCTTAAACTCTGTGATTTCGGCTCTGCCTCTCATGTTGCTGACAATGAAATCACTCCCTACCTAGTCAGCAGATTCTACAGGGCACCTGAAATCGGTAAGTTGCATTGTAGCTGTCATATATTTTAGTTTCCACAGATTTTTTTTTTTTTTCGCAACAACAGCAGAATAATTGGATCTAACCTTCTCTTCCTTGCCAGTCATTGGTAAACCTTATGATTATGGCATTGATATGTGGTCAGTCGGCTGTACCTTGTATGAGCTATACACTGGGAAGATCCTGTTTCCTGGCTCTTCCAACAACCACATGCTAAAGCTGGCCATGGATCTGAAGGGCAAGATGCCCAACAAGGTACTGAACCAGAGTATTCCTTTCTAAATGTATAGTATTCCTTTATTTCTAAATGTATAGTATTCCATATATATTTGTAAAAAACAAATTATCAGGCTCCAATGTCGATGTATAGGTTTCTATGTAAGCACTGGTACTACTGAAGTAAAAGTATTTGATGGATGTATAATATGTGTTGAGAGCATTCACTCAGTATCATTATCTCATTTTTGACCAAGATGGCTTTTAGCTGGTTTTGCATCTGAACTATATAAAATATTTCCTCACTTTATTATTGCATTTAAGTCTTGTGTATGTTCTTACATGTGTAGATGATCCGGAAAGGCCTATTTAAAGACCAACATTTTGACCAGAACTTGAACTTCCTGTATATAGAGGTAGACAAAGTGACTGAAAGGGTACGTTCCAGTTCATGTGTTGGTTTCCACTTTCATGTGTTGGTTTTCTAATGGACTTCAATGCCCATTTCACACAACTATGTTGTCTTCCTGTTTCATGCTCTTCACCTTCTCTCACACATTGTTAAACTTTCAGGAGAAGGTAACTGTGATGAGCACCATTAACCCCACTAAAGACCTGCTTGCGGACATGATTGGAGGTCAGAGGTTACCTGAGGATCAGAGAAAGAAGGTCATGCAGCTTAAAGATATGTTGGATGGGACTCTGATGCTGGACCCAGCTAAACGCATCAGCATCAACCAAGCCCTACAGCACCCTTTCATTCAGGAGAAGATATGAAACTTTCACATCTGATCTCTGACCTCTCATTGTTCCATGACTGAGCCAATAGACTCAAGCTCAGAATGTTTGGAATCATCGCAAGACTTTCAGTTTTCTATTTTTATTCATGTTTTTCTAGTGATTTTTGTTTTGCCCAGTCATTTTTGATTAAAATCTCTCCGAATGGTCTTGTTTTTATTGTACATAAGCACACATCGTTATTCACTGAGAGAGAGGCATGTTTAGCAGTTAACAGATTTTGTCTTATTTAACTTCAGAAGTGAACGAAATGTGCAGAATGCAGCATATATGAGGTTAGTTATATGAGGTTGTTCGGATGTTGAAGGCAAGAAATGGCTGGGCAAGCATATGAGAGGGGTATTTTGGGAGACATTATTTTTGGGATTCTCCAATTACAATGCGTATGTGTCCCTTTTGGTAACCGTTTATACCAGTGGCTTCAATTTAAAATTCTTTTATCTAATCAAGGAGTGCACCATTGACTTAACTCCTGGTTCACCAGGTGATCAGAACTTTTGCTGGTTAGTAACTTCATACGACCTCCTTCCTTTTGAAAATATGCAATAGTTCATCATGTACAGCTGTTTAAAATATAGGTTTTGCTGTAGTACATTTACCTCAAACGGTACTGGACATCACACTAGAAGCCTTGTCCCATTTTATTTGTCACACCTTATAAGCCTGTCCGATTGATTAATTGATTTTAGAAACAATTTAATTAACACTGGACTTAAAGGTGTTAAATCTTACTAAGTGAATGATTTTTCAACAGCTTAATTGTTAATTTACCTGGATTCACTGTTTTCAAAAACTCTGAATCTAAATTTATTTTCAAATTTTAAAGTGAACTTTTTGGATCATTAGTCTCTATTGGTGACTATTAGCCCCTACTTATTGCTAGTTATGTCTGAGGTTTGAATTTGGCACCACATTACAATCCAATTTCAGTATACCAGGCCTGTTCGAGATGATGTTTGTATTTAAAGTCCTTAATGTTAAGGTTCTCTGATAGGAAGTGCCTCCTTCTATGTCTGAATTGAACCATAATAGAGTCTCATAGATATGCCCTGACAGACCGATGATCAATTGTTTTACAGTGTAAATAATTCAGATTTCACAGTGTAAAACTTTTTTTTTTTTTCTAACTGGGAAAAGTTTTTTTTTTTTTTTTTTTGAAAATAAACTTGAAAATTGATTGTGAAGGAAAATGAAAATGACAACGTGTTACCTTTTTAGTAATAAAATGTTTACATTTTCAGATGCATTAACCACTGTTATTAGCATTAATGATATTTCTGCATTGTAAATAATTAATAATCGGAAAACAACAGCCCCAATTGGCATGACATGCATGCTGCCTAGAGTAATTGACTAATGCATTGAAAGGGATGTGTTCAAATTAATAGCAGTGTGAAATTTTATCAGAGAATTAATTCATTCTGTAAACAAATAGGTGTCATTAATTGTTCTTTTTTAAGGAGTAAGGGAAGCAATGTGTCTCACATTGTTATAAAATATATTTCCTTCTGAATTGCAAAGTAAAATGGGCCGTTCCAAACATTGTTCAGAAGAACAATGTAACTTAATTAAAAAGTTGACTGGAGAAGGGAAAATGTGTAAAGAAGTACAGCAAATTACAGGATCCTAAAATGATCTCAAATGCTTTAAAATGTCACGCAAAAGAAAACAAGTACTGTTAAAAATTAATAATCAGAATGGCAAAGATTCAGCCAATTATCACCTCCAGAAAGATCAAAGATTATCTAAAAATACCTGTAAGTACACTTACAGCCAGAAGACATTTGGTCAAAGCTAAGCTGTTAACATGAAGCCCCAGAAACATTGTTGCTGAAAAAATGGCAGGCATTGTTTGGCCCAAAGAGAAATAGCATAGCATTCTGTGGACTGATGAAAGTAAAATTGTTCTTTTCGGATCTAGTGGTCATCGACAGTATGTCAGACCTACCCCCAGATACTGAATTCAAGCCTCAGCACACTGAAGACTGTGAACCATGGTGGTGCAAAAATCATGAATTGGGCATCAGAATTAGCTTTATTCGCCAATATATTTATTATATAATATATTTATAATATAATAATTAGTGTGAATTTGGAACAAAAGATTTATGCACAGTTTTGTGCATTATTTACTCTATGCACAGCTGTATAAATAAAGAGATATGCTTATGTATTTACATTATACTTAAGAAAGAGGCAATAATTGGAGATGGAGGATAAATTGCAGAACACAGTTGTTTAACCTGGAGATAGCATAGGGAAGAAAAATGTTTTTATACCTAGATGTTCTAGTGCACAGAGATCTGTAGCGTTTGCCTGAAGGGAAAAGTGCAAACAAGTCCTGAAGGTTGGGCAGAGGCACACCAATGATCCTTTCTGCTGTCCTAACAGTCCGGTGCAGTCTTTTTATATTGGATTTGCTGGCTGACCCAAACCAGATAGATATAGAAGAGCACAGAACCAACTCAATAAGAGCTGTGCCATCTGTGCCTGTGGCAGGTTACACTTTTTCAGTTGATGAAGGAAGTACAACCTCTGCTGAGCCTTTTTCACAGTTGGATTCAATGTGAATGTCCCACTTCAGGTCCTGGGGGATGGTGATGCTTAGGAACTTGAATGACTTCAAAAGCAGCGGGGAGAGAATGCAGGCCTGAGGAGCTCTGGTGCTGATGGTGCAGGTGTTGGATGTGAATTTTCCCAGCCTCACTAGCTGTTGCCTGTCTGTCAGGAAGCTGGTGATCCACTGACAGATGGAGGGGTGGGTACAGAGAGCTGTGTCAGTTTATTCTGAAGGCTATCTGGGATGGTGGTGTTGAAAGTGGAGCTGAAGTCCACAAACAGGATCCTTGGAGGATGTAGTGCAATCCCATATTGCTGCACCATCCACAGACCCGTTTGCTGTTGGTTGCTGTTGTTGGTGGTGCATGGGGTCTTGTAACTGGTGATGTTTTTTTAGGCCTTTCTACACTGATGTAGTCATTACTCGTCTTAAAGTAATAGTAGTTTACTTTCAGAGTAGTTTTGCTTTGTCACTCTCCTATTCAGAGATTTATTTTTAAATCTCCCTATTTGGTGTGTATTTGGCTAATTTGTACAAGGCTTTGTCTCCTCTCCTTTAAGTGTCCTGGTAAAGCTGTTTAAGTTTGAGTTAACGACAAACCAAGGTTTGTCGTTAAATAAGTCCTGGTAGGAACACACATGTCCTCACAAAAACTAATGTAGGATGTCATGGTGTCAGTGAGCTCATCCAGATCAGTAGCTGCAGCCTCAAAAACACTCCAGTCAGTAAGTTCAAAGCAGCCTTGTAAATCCCGCTCTGCTTCATTAGTCCGTCTCTTTACAGTTCTTACAACAGGCTTGGCAGATGTAAGTTTCTGCGTGTAGGCCGTTAGAAGATGGACCAATCAGTGAGCAGAGAGTCCCAGAGCTGCTTGGGGGGACAGAGCATCCTTTAACACAGTGTAGCAATGGTCCAGTATATTGCTGTCCATAGTAGGGCACGTGATGTGCTGTCTATATTTAGGCAGGTTGCCGGTGAGGTTAGCTTTATTAGAATTACCAAGAATGATGATTTAAGAGTCTGGATAACGCTGGCGTGTTTGTCTAGAGAGTCCACAGAATATTACTGCAGTGGTTTGATCGAGATTGAGCAAAAAACCAGGGACTAGTTCGCAAAAGTAGGTTTTTAACATATTTGTGAATAATTAATGAACAATTTGATGGACAACAATGGTTCTTGAGGCAAAGTTGTTTAAAAAGAGAAGATCTATCATATGATATGAATATCTAGTGCTTGTGTGAATATATGAGCAGGTTTTAGTAATTTGAGGCCATTTAGCATAGAAATTGTGTGTTTTTGAAGCCTTTTTAACTTTTATAGCGCCACCTATAGTCCGATCTCCATGAAACTTTGCATGCTTGTTAAGAGTCATCTGACACATATTGTTTGGAAGTTTTATAACAATTATAAAAGGCCCCCGACTTACGGACATTTTGGGGTCCCGATGTGACTGTGAGTTGAAATTTCAACTTTTTTTTGATAATTATTCATATTCATTGTCCAGAGAACATTACTGCAGTGGTTTGGTTTCGGTTGGGTGAAAATCCTAGGACTAGTTCGCAAAAGTAGGTTTCGCACAAGTCCAATTTACGGAAAAACGAGGCCCCTGGGGCCCAAAGTCACAATTTGTATGGACCCAAGGATTCCAAAAATGTAAAAATTTTGAGACTACGACAAGCGGTTTAGGAGTTATGAGCACTAACGCGTTTTTGTTCGCTTTAGCGCCACCTATAGGCCGATTGGGGCGAGACTTTGTGAGCTTCTCCTCAAATTGAGCTCTATCATCTGACCAAGTTTCAAGTCTCTAGGCCTTACGGTTTGGGCTGCCCGTTCAGTTTTACGGCAGAAAAATAATAATAATAATAATAAAAATTTTTACAAATACAATAGGGTTTCAGCACTGCGTGCTCGAACCCCTAATAATAATAAAAATTCTAACAAATACAATAGGGTTTCAGCACTGCGTGCTCGAACCCCTAAAAATCCTAACAAATACAATAGGGTTTCAGCACTGCGTGCTCAAACCCCTAAATATAGCTGCAAGCAGCAATTAACGGGGTTCGAGCTTATAAGGCTGTTATTGCATACAAAGGCCTTTATTGCATATGAGGCCTTTGTTGCATTCGTTTTAGTAATTTTAAGCCATTTACCATACAAATTGTGTGTTTTTGAAGCCTTTTTACCTGTTATAGCGCCACCTATGGTCCGATCTCCATGAAACTTTGCATGCTTGTTAAGAGTGATCTGACAAATATTTTTTTAGAAGTTTTATAATGGTTTGACTTTTCGTTTAGGTTTTATAGGCTTTTGGGTATATGCGGCCACGCCCCTTTTCTAAATGACCCCGTTAAGGCTAACCAAATGACAAAGTTTAACATTTTTTGATAATTATTGATCTAGAGAGTCCAGAGAATTGTGCTGTAGTGGTTTGATCAAGATTGAGCAAAAAACCTAGGACTAGTTTGCAAAAGTAGGTTTTTAACATATTTGTGAATAAAAAAAAAAAGGCAAAGTGATGGTGCCTTGCTCAAGGGTCTCACCTCAGTCGTGGTATTGAGGGTGGAGAGGGCGCTGATTAATCACTCACCCCACCGACAATCTCTGCCGGACCTGGGACTCGAACCTGCAACCTTTTGGTTACAAGTCCAACTCCCTAACCATTAGGCCACGGCCGTTTACTTAATGAACGATTTGATGGACAACAATGGTTCTTGAGGCATAGTTGTTTAAAAAGAGAAGATCTATTATATGATATGAAGATCTGGTGTTTGTGTGAATATATGAGCAGGTTTTAGTAATTTGAGGCCATTTACCATACAAATTGTGTGTTTTTTGAAGCCTTTTTAACTGTTATAGCGCCACCATTTGTCCGATGTCCATGAAACTTTGCATGCTTGTTAAGAGTCATCTGATAAACATATCTTAGAAGTTTTATAAAGTTTTGACTTTTCGTTTAGGTTTTATAGGCTTTTGGGTATATGTGGCCACGCCCCTTTCTATATGTCCCCGTTAAAGCAAACCAAATGACAAAATTCAACATTTTTTTAATAATTATTGATCTAGAGACTCCACAGAATATTACTGCAGTGGTTTGATCGAAATTGAGCAAAAAAACAGGGACTAGTTCGCAAAAGTAAGTTTTTAACATATTTTTGAATAATTAATGAACAATTTGATTTACAACAATGGTTCTTGAGGCAAAATTGTTCAGTACGAGGAGATGTGTGGATAAGTGAAACACCACGTGATTACAGAGCCAAAAAATCTCGTTAGCGCCAACTAGTGGCCGATTTCTTTCAAAACTCTTACAGACCTTTAGGACCATGAGTCAAACATGCCCAGTGAGTTTTGTTCCGATCAACCTCCGTTAACCTTGTCTAATTGGTGCTCAAATTTCATTGGCCAATGGCGGCCATGTTTTTTGAGATACACCAATGTCCTCATAGACCCTTATGGCACATGGGTCAAAGACACTGCATACCAAGTTTCAGGTCAATTGGACTAACGCTTGCGTAGTTATACCTGTTTGTATGCTTTGTCCACCTTATAGCGCCACCAAGTGGTGAAGCTCCGCAATTTTTTTTATTTGACCAAAGTTTGATGAGATACACGTGTTCCGAGTTTGGTGAAGATATCTCATTCCGTTCATGAGTTATAGCCATTTTAGTAAAAGTGGCCCCTTCTCTTTCGAACGTTTTGGCGCCCCCTTTTGAACATGAGTCAAAATTTCAACTTTTTTTTAATAATTATTGATCTTCACTGTCCAGAGAACATTTCTGCACTTGTTTGGTTCCGATTGGGTGAAAAACCTAGGACTAGTTCGTAAAAGTAGGTTTTGGACAAATGTCAAAATGGCGGAAAAATTTTCATACCGGAAAAGAAATCGGAGATAGCCATTTTGTTTTGATTGAGCCAAGGATTCCAAAGATATAAGACACTTGAGTCTAGGACAAACCGTCTAGGAGATATGAGAGGTTTCGCGTTTTGGTTCACTGTAGCGCCACCTATAGGCCGATTTGGGTGAGACTTTGTGAGGTTCTCCTCAAGTTGGGCTCTATCATCTGACCAAGTTTCAAGTCTCTAGGCCTTACGGTTTGGGCTGCATGATCAGTTTTACGGCGGAAAAAAAAAAAATAAAAAAAAAATAATAATAATAATAAAAATCCTAACAAAAACAATAGGGTTTCAGCACTTCGTGCTCGAACCCCTAATAATAATAATAATAAAAATTCTAACAAATACAATAGGGTTTCAGCACTGCGTGCTCGAACCCCTAATAATAAAAATTCTAACAAATACAATAGGGTTTCAGCACTGCGTGCTCGAACCCCTAATAATCCTAACAAATACAATAGGGTTTCAGCACTGCGTGCTCGAAGCCCTAATAATAATAATAATAATAATAATAAAAATCCTAACAAATACAATAGGGTTTCAGCACTTCGTGCTCGAACCCCTAATAATAATAAAAATCCTAACAAAAACAATAGGGTTTCAGCACTTCGTGCTCGAACCCCTAATAAAAATCCTAACAAATACAATAGGGTTTCAGCACTTCGTGCTCGAACCCCTAATAAAAATCCTAACAAATACAATAGGGTTTCAGCACTGCGTGCTCGAACCCCTAATAATAAAAATCCTAACAAAAACAATAGGGTTTCAGCACTTCGTGCTCGAACCCCTAATAATAATAATAAAAAAAATCCTAACAAATACAATAGGGTTTCAGCACTTCATGCTCGAACCCCTAATAATAAAAATTCTAACAAATACAATAGGGTTTCAGCACTGCATGCTTGAACCCCTAATAATAATACTGACAATTACAATAGGGTTTCAGCACTTCGTGCTCGAACCCCTAAATATAGCTGCAAGCAGCCATTATCGGGGCCAAGCACAAGGCAAGGGAAGCATGAGACCAACTGCAGCAATGAGTAATTAAAGCCATTTTAGACAAAATGGTGGAAAAATTATAAATACAACCTGTAGTAATATGATTTAATGGCTTATCACTTTTGACCAATAGGTGGCACTGTTATCATATTGATGTAGTGAGTTCTGTGTGATGTAACATTAACACACACATTGACTTAAAGACACCAAATTTGCTATGATGACTGCGCAGTCTTTCCTCTGTCAGTATGTCAAATTGCACAACTTTCCCGCAATCGGTTCTATGGGCTGCCATCCAAGCGGCAAAATGAGGAGCTAAGCATGGCATGGCACATCAGACCAAATGCAACAATGAGTAATAAATGGCATGACAGGATGGTTGTAAGTGAAATGGCTGAAAAATCATTAATACAGCCTTCAGTAATAGGATTAAATGGCTTATCGCTTTCGGCCAGAAGGTGGTGCTGTAATTAAATCACTTTGTTGTGTTCTGTGTGAGGTGACAATGGCACACACAAAGTTTGGTATAATTATGTCAAAGCTTTTAAGAGATACAGCCTCAAACTCATTTTGGCACCATGCCTAACATTTGTAGCGGCGCTGTACAAAAACAGTTTTGTCTATCGACACGAAATCCACAACTTTTTATAAGCCTGGTCTGAAGATGATATGATTCAATTTTGGTGAAAATCGAACCAAAGGTTGAGGAGGAGTTCGAAAAAGTAGGTTTTCAACATGAATCAAAATGGCGGACAGGAAGTTCCGCTTACTATGGTATGATTGGTATTTATGTTGTCGGCATAACCCAAGGAACTTTTTTTGAGACCAGTTTTATGACAATAGGCTAATGCAATCAAAAGTTATTAGCATTTTTGAAAGTTGCATAATTGATGATTAATGAATGGTTAATTACTCTTGACCAATAGGTGGCGCTGTTACCAAATTGATGTTGCGCGGTCATTGTGAGGTGACAACAGCACATACAAAATTTGGTGTAAATATCTCAAGCCTTTGCAGAGATACAGCCTCCGATGCAGTTTGGCATCTTTCCGGCAAATTTGATGATGCGTTAAACGGAAACCGTTTCGTGTATCGACACAAATTCCATAACTTTTTGTCAGCGTGGTTCATAGATGATCTGAGCCAAATTTGGAAGTTATTAGCTAAACTAGGCATTTTTCATATCTCCTCACTACTAGGTGGCACTGTGCCGAAACACTGCAGGTAGTCTCAGATCATGCTTGTTATAACACACACCAAGTTTGGTCTCAATATGCCAAACCGTTGCGGAGATATAGCCTCACATCCATTTTTGCACGCTTTTCGTAGAATTCGTTCGTTCGTTATTCGAAAACGGTTGGTCGAATCAACTTGAATTCCATAACTTTTTGCCTGAAGATGATCTGAGCCAATTTTGGTGAAAATCAGACAAATCGTCTAGGACGAGTTCGAAAAAGTAGGTTTTATGAACTATTAAAAATAGAAAAAAACTAAACCTTACGATTTTTAAATTTTGGTGTCCATTCGACTTGGCATGAGCCAAGGATTCAGAGAAAAATAGAATTTTGTTTCTGTGGCTTACGGTTCAAAAGTTATTAGCATACAAAAAGTGAAAGTTTGGACAAGTGGTGGCGCTAGAGAGTTTGAGTCAGAGACTCCAAATTTGCTACACTTAATGTTGAGACTGTCCTCTATCAATCTGCCAAATCAAAACAACTTTCCCGCAATCGGTTCTATGGGCTGCCATAGACTTGCGGTGGAAGAAGAAGAAGAAGAAGAAGAAGAAGAAGGAGAAATATAGCTGCAAGCAGCCATTATCGGGGCCAAGCATAAGGCAAGCGAAGCATGAGACCAACTGGTGTAAATATCTCAAGCCTTTGCAGAGATACAGCCTCCGATGCAGTTTGGCATCTTTCCGGCAAATTTGATGATGCGTTAAACGGAAACCGTTTCGTGTATCGACACAAATTCCATAACTTTTTGTCAGCGTGGCCCATAGATGATCTGAGCCAAATTTGGTGAAAATCGGACAAACGGTCTAGGAGGAGTTCGAAAAAGTAGGTTTTCAGCATGAATCAAAATGGCGGACAGGAAGTTCAGCCAATATTGGCATAATTGGTATCGATGTTCTCGGCATGAGCCAAATAATATATCAAACTCAGTTTTATTACAATAGGCTAATGTGAGCAAAAGTTATTAGCATTTTTCGAAATTTCGTTATAACTTTTGACCACAAGGTGGCGCTGCTCCCAATTTTTTTGTGAACATTCAGGGCATGATTCCGAACATTTTTGTAATTATTGTCAAAACGATCCGGTAATGCGTTCTTAAGATACAGCAATTTACAACTAAATTCAAAATGGTCGACGCCCAAAATGGCCGAATTGGGAAAATTGGATATCATTCGACTCGGCATGATGCGCCGAATCTAAAGACACAAGTTTTGTGATTTTTGAACAAACCATTCAGAAGTTATTAGCTAAACAAGCCATTTTTCATATCTCCTCACCACTAGGTGGCACTGTGCCGAAACACTGCAGGTAGTCTCAGGTCATGCTTGTTATAACACACACCAAGTTTGGTCTCAATATGCCAAACCGTTGCGGAGATATAGCCTCACGTCCATTTTTGCGCGTTTTTCGTAGAATTCATTCGTGCGTTATTCGAAAACGGTTGGTCGAATCAACTTGAATTTCATAACTTTTGCCAGCATGGTCTGAGCCAATTTTGGTGAAAATCAGACAAACCGTCTAGGACAAGTTCGAAAAAGTAGGTTTTATGAACTATTAAAAATAGAAAAAAAAAAGAAATTTGTTTCTGTGGCTTACGGTTCAAAAGTTATTAGCATACAAAAAGTGAAAGTTTGGACAAGTGGTGGCGCTAGAGAGTTTTTTTGCTACAGTTAATGTTGAGGCTGTTCTCTATCAGTTTGCCAAATCAAAACAACTTTCCCGCAATCGGTTCTATGGGCTGCCATAGACTTGCGGCGGAAGAAGAAGAAGAAGAAGGAGAATAATAACGCCAACAAATACAATAGGTGCCTCCGCACTTTCGGTGCTTGGCCCCTAATAATAACTCCAACAAATACAATAGGTGCCTCCGCACCTTCTGTGCTTGGCCCCTAATAATAATACTGACAATTACAATAGAGTTTCAGCACTTCGTGCTCGAACCCCTAATAAATATAGCTGCAAGCAGCGATGTGCGGGCCCTCGCCCTCAGCGCAATCGCCACCCTGGTGCAATCAATGAAAAAAGTGCACAGCAGGCACATTGATTTACAGTATCGCTCTGGCTGTCTGATTTTAATGGTTACAGCAATGAAAGGGTTACTACTATGACATCAAGAGAGTTAAACGCACACATACAAAAATGAACAATATATGAAGAGTTCAGATGCAAAAGCCACTAAATTCATCTGACGTCTTTCTTTAAATAAAATGCACTTTTGTCAGACTCCGATGTACAGGTTTCTATGTAAATAGTGGTACTCCTGATTGGACTGAGGCTGGGAATTTACTGGGTTTGAAGTGAAAGTATTTGATCGATGTATAATGTGTGTCAAGAGCATTCACTCATTTATCTAACTTTTGACTGAGATGGCTTTTAGGGGGGTTTGCATCTGAACTCTTCATATACAACTTCAGGGAAACTGTGCACATCTGTCATTATTAAAATTATGGATGTCTCTTGATAACCACTAATGACAGGTTAGCATGGAATAGCAAGGTCATTAATTAATATAAAAGGCTGAATCATCCTATGGTGTGTCCACCAGTGTGATGCTTGTAGTGTCACACCACATGAAAAAATGTCACACCAGAGGACAAGGTCTCTATAAGAAACATTTTAAAAAATGCAATAAGAAAATATATATATATATATATATATATGTGATCTAAAGGCATTTGTGAAATGTGAATTATATAAAATCATATTAACTTATTCTAATTAATTAAACTGAGTAATAAACGGTTAAATTTAAAACATTTCTCATCATATCAGTGAAAGAGTGTATAATATATATAAAACTTTAAATTATTTTCTCTTTAGAAGATTTTTTGAATAAATATTTTAATTCTCTGTAAGCATTTCTACAATTATTATATACAAGTACACTGACATTACAGTAAATATCAATTGATTCTGTGAAAGTACTTTTCTTTCTGATGGGTTAAAAGATATCTTAGCCTACGTCTCCATCCGGTGGTCATCCTGGGTATTATAGTCTTCATTTATGTGTAAAACCAGAAGGAGGACAGAGAGAAGGATGCCTTACAAAAGAATAACCATATAGTTTAAAATGAAATATTTTACATTTTAATGAATAAATTTCCCCTGTTTGTCTCCCACTCAGACTCTCTCTTGCTCTCTCTTGCCACCCATCCCCCTCTCCACACTCACATTCACTCTACTAACAGTCACACACACACACCTAGATGAAACACACAAACACAGGGGCAGAGTTTCTACTTGTTTTTTAATTTTCTTTAATTCATAGAACCTTGGATTTGGTTGAATTCTTGTGTAAGTATTGAGAATGACTAGTTCTCTGTATGAAAAAAGTTTGAAAGCATTTGAATGCTGCATTTTAAAGATATACAAAAATTATGGTTTTCTTTTTTTACTGTTACTTTAATAAATCACCACGTCAACATCGTTCCAAATATCCCAAATCCACTCGCAATTTAGCATCTTCAGTATCTTGGCATCATGCAGAAAAAGTTTGGTGTGAATTTGTTGGTTTTCCTGAGAGCAGTGTTTAAAATTCCACAGCCTGATTTTTCCAAAAATCCACATTGAAACCAAAATAGCCGACTTCCTGTTGGTCACAGCTAATGGATGTAAATTCGAAATTTGTCCAGACTGAAGTCAACAATATATGTACCGAGTTTGGTGACTGTAGGAAAAACGAGCCCCCAAATATTGTCAAAAGGTGGCGCTATAGAGGGCCTCCTCCACGCCCATTTATGAGCTTTTGCCAGTTTTCGCCACGGCCAAACCGTTCGAGATATCAAAAATCCCCTCGCAATTTTTCATCCCCAATGTCTCTAGATCATATTCCCAGAGTTTCGAGGCAAATGTTTCAAAATCCTCTGAGGAGTATATCAAATTCCAGAGCATGCGCTTTTTAAACAGCCCTGAATAGCGCACTTCCTGTTGGGTATAGCCTGAGACATAGAGCGCGAAAGTTGTTCAGCTCGACAAATTCTATATGTCTACTGAGTTTCATTTGAATACACGCAAGTATGTGTGCGCTAGACAGCAAGATTTCTGGATTTTTTCCAGGGGGCGCTGTACAGCCCCTGTGCCACGCCCGGGCCCCAGTCTCTGATACGTCCTGATGGCCGCAGGTTCCAGCATGTGTGCCAATTTTCAAGAGTTTTTGAGCATGTTAAGGCCCCCAAAAACCCCCGAAAGGTCTAAAGAAAAATACTACTACTACTAATAATAATAATAATCCTTACGGAAACAACAGGGCTTCCGCACCTACGGTGCAAGCCGTCGGCTTGCTCCTCGGTGCTCGGGCCCTAAATATAGCTGCAAGCAGCGATTGGCGGGCCCTCGCCATAAGTGCAATCGCCACCCTGGTGCAATCAATAAAAAATTGCCCAGTGGGCACATGGATTTACAGTATTGCTCTGTATTTGATGGATGTATAATGTGTGTCAAGAGCATTCACTCATTTATCTAATGTTTGACTGAGATGGCTTTTAGGGGGGGTTGCATCTAATCTCTTCATATACAACTTTAAGTAAACTGTGTGCATCCATCATTATTAAAAATTATGGAAAAGTCTTTTGGTAACCGCTAATGACAGGTTAGCATGGAACAGCAAGGTCATTAATTAATATAAAAGGCTGAATCATCCAATGATGTGTCCATCATTGTGATGCTTGTACTGTCACGCCACAGGAAAAGATGTCTGAATGAACATGCATTTTTACACTAATCAAGTGATTCAATTTCCCATTCATAAACACAGTCACTTGCTTTATTCCTCAATGAATCAGCCGTTCGAACGAATCAAATGAATATATTTCAGTAATTAAATAAGTGACTTGATGCCATCTACTAAATTGTAGTTTCATTTTTAAAGTATATTTTCAGTGATTTAAATAATTTAATATTTCTATATTAAAATTTTTATATTTAAAACATTAATCTCAACATTTTTTTAACAAAAAGTAAACAGAGCCCTGCTTGATTTATTGCATTTTGATTAAAAAATATTCAGTTTTTATAATAAATCTTGATGGAAATCAAAATCTGGATTAGAATTTTTAATATAATTATAACCTAAAGATGTGATGTGAAGGTTTGAAAGAGAAAATATTGGTTTTCATCTTGCCACTTTCTTGATCAAGAAAACACATTTTTACTCAAATTAATCAAAATGGATTTTTAGCATTTTGAAAAAGAGCTCTTCATATATATATGAATGATCTAAAGGCATTTGTGAAATGTGAATTTTATTAAATCATATTAACTTACTTTATATATTTGTTTCTTGTTATAATTAATTAAACAGAGTAATAAACTGTCAGATTTAAAACATTTCTCATCCTATCAGTGAAAGAGTGTATAATATATATAAAACTTTTAATGATTTTCTCTTTAGAAGATTTTTAAAATAAATATGTTAATGCTCTGTAAGCATTTCTACAAACATTATATACAAGTATACTGACAGGACAGTACATATCAATTGATTCTGTGAAAGTACTTTTCTTTTTGATGGGTTAAAAGATATCTTAGCCTACGTCTCCATCCGGTGGTTATCCTGGGTATTATAGTCTTCATTTATGTGTAAAACCAGAAGGAGGACAGAGAGATGATGCAGAAAGAAAATAGAATTAACCCTCTGGGGTCTGAGGTGATTTTGAGGCCCTTGAGGTGTGCTGACATGCCCTGACATTTGTGCTTATTTCAGCTACTTATAACATACTATTTGCCCATATGTATTTTTCTTGTATTCAGCACACACTGTGCTACAATAATATGTGAGAAAGATAGATGTACATGTTTGCATTTTGTAGAAAAAAAATATTATGCGTGGTTAGCACATTTTAGGAAAAAACATTAATCTAAAAGATGGCCTAAAAAAACCTACTGAATAGTTCTGACGAAATCATTTGAGTAATCAGTCTTGTAAGCTAGAATATTTACTTCACAATGATGTGAGAATCATTCCAACCACTTCATCACAAACAAAGATATAATAATTTGAATTTTGAAAGTAAGTTTTTTGGCCAGCATTGCCATATTCATGGGAGTGTTAATAGCTCTGAATATTCATGTAATTCACACAAGGAGAGACAAAAGACACTCCCACAATGGCTAATGTTCCCCCCATCAAAGGTAATGTTCACCCATCAAGTTGGAGCACTGTGAAGAAAGAATGTGAGAATGCTCAAAGATTTTCATCTATTTTATTGTAATTCCTCTATGTGGAAAAGTGTTGTGCCTTGCTTGCTGTGCTAAAAATGTGAAGATATATTAACACTTTTGCTTTTCTATCTTAGATTTTTTTGTCTTGTTTCCAGCCAGAATATCTAAAAATTCTTAAATCAAGAAGGATTTTCTAGACAAGTAAAAATTATTGTCTTGTTTTCAGAAAAAATAAGTCAAAATTAAGTGAGGTTTGGCTTAAACCAAGCAAAATAACCTGCCAATAGGGTAAGCAAAATAATCTTATTTCAAACAGAAGGCTAGATTATTTTGCTTACCCCATTGGCAGATTATTTTTCTTGTTTCAAGCAAAAACTCACTTAATTTTCTAGTGTCTGAAAACAAGACATTGTTTACTTGTCTAGAAAATCCTTCTTGATTTAAGAATTTTTAAATATTTTGAATGGAAACAAGACAAAAATCTAAGATAGAGATTTTTTTGCAGTGTGAGCAGCACTCAGATAACAATTAGAGAATCTATATTATTATTTAGTAACGTCAAACAAGTACATATACTTCAATATTATGGTGATGCACATATAATTACATCAGTGAATTATTATATCTGTGCATTTACTCGACCGCAAAAACTGAACTACCCCTGGTATTCCGTACAAATAATGTTAATACAACTACCTCAGATTCAAGTGAAGAGTCATATGTGATGCAGGTATGCGATCACTAAAAACAGTACAGTCCTATTACTTATATATTTTGTTTTATATTACAGCCTATAGAGCATGAAACCTTCCTTACACTTAACCATTTTGAATGATGTATAACTCGTATTTGTGTGACTAATATCGACAGAGCAATTTTAGTATCTTTCGCACTGATCTTAAAAAAAGTGAGCTGGTCGCGCCGGCGCGACCGTCGACCCCAGAGGGTTAAAATGATGCCTTACAAAAGAATAGCCATACAGTTTAAAATGAAATATTACACATCTTAATGAATAAATTTCCCCTGTTTGTCTTCCACTCAGACTCTCTCTTGCCACCCATCCCCCTCTCCACACTCACATTCACTCTAACAGTCACACACACACACCTAGATGAAACACACAAACACAGGGGCAGAGTTTCTACTTGTTTTTTAATTTTCTTTAATTCATAGAACCTTGGATTTGGTTGAATTCTTGCATACGTATTGAGAATGACTAGTTCTCTGTATGAAAAAAGTTTGAAAGCATTTGAATGCTGCATTTTAAAGATATAATAAAATTATGTTTTTCTCTTTTTACTGTTACTTTAATAAATCACCACGTCAACACCGTTCCAGATATCCCAAATCCGCTCGTAATTTAGCATCTTCAGCATCTTGGCATCATGCAGGAAAAGTTTGGTGTGAATTTGTTGGTTTTCCTGAGAGCAGTGTTTAAAATTTCACAGCCTGATTTTTCCAAAAATCCACATTCAAACCAAAATAGCCGACTTCCTGTTGGTCGTAGCTAATGGATGTAAATTAGAAATTTGTCCGGATTGAAGTGAACAATATATATACCGAGTTTGGTGACTGTAGGAAAAACGAGCCCCCAAATATTGTCAAAAGGTGGCGCTATAGAGTGCCTCCTCCACGCCCATTTATGAGCTTTTGCCAGTGTCTAACTATCATTAATGCTGATATGTGTGTTGCGTTTCATGGAATTCTAAGCATGTTAAGTGCCTCAAAAACACAGGAAACTAATTTTAAACTTTGACACGTTGCCATGGAAACAGCATTTAATGTATCAACAACCCGTTTACAGATTCTTATTGGCCGTGTTTTGACATTATACTGATAATGTTTGAAGCAAATAGAGTAAAATTAAGATCTTGAATTTAAAGCATATAGAAAATGACACATTTCTTGCAGCCAGTTGGTGGCGCTATAACTTTGACTCCTAATAGTCACATCTATGTGATCAGCATCATAGAACGAACAAACTGATGAAGTTTCGTCAGAATCAGACAATCTGTGTAAAAGTTATTAGACAATTCCTGTTTCTCATTTCTCACCGTAACTTTGTCGCCTCGCCACGGCCAAACCGTTCAAGATATCAAAAATCTCCTCACAATTTTTCATCCCCAATGTCTCTAGATCATATTCCCCAAGTTTCGAGGCAAATGTTGCAAAATCCTCAGAGAGGTATATCAAATTCCGGAGCATGCGCTTTTTAAACAGCCCTGAATAGCGCACTTCCTGTTGGGTATAGCCTGAGACATAGAGCGCGAAAGTTGTTCAGCTCGACGAGTTCTATATGTCTACTAAGTTTCATTTGAATACACGCAAGTATGTGTGCCACGCCTGGCCCCCAGCCTCTGATACGTCCTGATGGCCGCAGGTTCCAGCATGTGTGCCAATTTTCAAGAGTTTTTGAGCATGTTAAGGCCCCCAAAAACCCCCGAAAGGTCGAAAGGAGAATACTACTAATAAGAAGAAGAAGAAGAAGAAGAAGAAGAAGAAGAATCCTTACGGGAACAATAGGGCTTCCGCACCTCGGTGCAAGCCGTTCCGGCTTGCTCCTCGCTGCTCGGGCACTAATAATAATAATAATAATAAGAAGAATCCTTACGGGAACAATAGGGTCTCCGGCTTGCTCCTCGGTGCTCGGGCCCTAATAAGAATAAGAATAATCCTTATGGGAACAATAGGGCTTCCGCACCTACGGTGCAAGCCTCTGGCTTGCTCCTCGGTGCTCGGGCCCGAGCGGCCATCACCACCGCAGGTTCCAGCATGTGTGCCAATTTTCAAGAGTTTTTGAGCATGTTAAGGCCCCCAAAAACCCCCAAAAGGTCGAAAGGAGAATACTAATAATAATAATAATAAGAAGAAGAAGAAGAAGAATCCTTACGGGAACAACAGGGCTTCCGCACCTACGGTGCAAGCCTCCGGCTTGCTCCTCGGTGCTCGGGCCCTAATAATCCTTACGGGAACAATAGGGCTTCCGCACCTATGGTGCAAGCCCCCGGCTTGCTCCTTGGTGCTCGGGCCCTAATAATAATCCTTACGGAAACAATAGGGCTTCCGCACCTACGGTGCAAGCCTCTGGCTTGCTCCTCGGTGCTCGGGCCCTAATAATAGTGAAAAAACATGCCGGAAACAATAGGTCTTTAGCACCTCGGTGCAAGCCGTTCCGGCTTGCTCTTCGCTGCTCGGGCCCTAATAATAAGAAACGGAGCAATTCCAAGAGGGTCCTCGCACCGCGGTGCTCGGGCCCTAATAATAATAATAATAATAGTGAAAAAACATGCCGGAAACAATAGGGCTTTAGCACCTCGGTGCAAGCCGTTCCGGCTTGCTCCTCAGTGCTCGGGCCCTAATAATAGTGAAAAAACATGCCGAAAACAATAGGGCTTTAGCACCTCGGTGCAAGCCGTTCCAGCTTGCTCTTCGCTGCTCGGGCCCTAATAATAAGAAACTGAGCAATTCCAAGAGGGTCCTCGCACCGCGGTGCTCGGGCCCTAATAATAATAATAATAGTGAAAAAACATGCCGAAACAATAGGGCTTTAGCACCTCGGTGCTCGGGCCCTAATAATAGTGAAAAAACATGCCGAAAACAATAGGGCTTTAGCACCTCGGTGCAAGCCGTTCCGGCTTGCTCCTCGATGCTCGGGCCCTAATAATCCTTAGGAAAACATGAGGGCCTTCGCCCAGTATGGGCTCGGGCCCTAAATAGACATGTCATCTCACTCTGCCCCTATGTGTGTGTGTGTGTGTGTGTGTGGTGGTGGGTGTGTGAGTGTCAGAGTGAGTGTGGGGAGGGGGGATGGGTGGAAAGAGAGACAGAGTCAGAGAGGGAGAGAGAGGAATATTTAAACTCTTTGTAACAGAGATGAAGACTGTAATACCCAGGGTGACCACCGGATGGAGTCATACGCTAAGATATATTTTAACCCATCAGAAAAAAAAAATACATTCACAGAATCAGTTGTTTACTATACTTACAGAAACAAATACATAAAATAAGTTAATATGTTCTTTACTGGTAATATAGTTTATATAATTCACATTTCACAAATGCTTATAGATCACAATTTTTTAAAATGGTTATGGATCATAAAATGTGTTATTAACAATTTACAGTGAGGTCTCTTTTTTGGTTAACATTAATGCATTAACTAATATGAACTAACAATGAACAATATATTTTTACAGCATTTATTAATCTTTTTTAGAGTTAATAAAAATATTCCTGTTCATGTTAACTCACAGTACATATAAACTAATATTTAAATACAACTGTGCATTTTAATAACATAATACATGTTGAGCTTAATAATAATTAACATTAACATTATTTTTATTGTTAACTAATATAATTAACCTATTCACACATGGAGGTCACTACAGTGGCCAGATATTTGGAAATATCAGGTTGGCATGTTTTTCTTCAGGGTTGAAACTAAAATCTGCAGGGACATGGCTCTCGAGGATCAACGTTCCCTACCCCTGCTGTAACCCTTGAAACCAGACAGCCAGAGCGATACTGTAAATCTATGTGTCCACTGTGCATTGTTTTCCTGATTACACCAGGGTGGCGACTGCACTGAGGGCGAGGGCCCGCCCATCGCTGCTCGCAGCTATATTCTTCTTCTTTTTCTTCTTCTTCTCCAAAGTGAATTGCATTTTAGAGGGCCTAAACATGCTCAAACTCATGAAACTTTGCACACGTGTCAGAACTGGTGAAAATTTACATCTGATATGGGTTTCAGAAGTGGGTGTGGCAAAATGACTCTATAGCGCCATCTATAAAACTTTAACGGAGTAAAGTTTTATATGTAACACACCAATACCTACAAAAAAGTATCCTGGCACAACATCCCAAACAGGAACAGGAAGTCCGTTATTTTGAATTTCCTGTATGATTTTTGTGCAGTTTTTGCCATTTTTAGACCTCGTATTTTAACGAACTCCTCCTACAGTTTTTATCGGATCATCTTCAAATTTAGTGAGTGCGATTATAAGGCCTTTGCAACGCTAAATTGCGAAGATCTTGAGTTTTTGTAGAAAGGCGTGTCCCTGGCGGCCCAACAAATTTTGATGTTTCGCCATGAAACAGGAAGTTGCTGTAACTCAGGCAAACAATATCCGATCTGCCCCAAACTTCACACGTTTAATAACAGTCATGTTCTGAACACATGTCCATGCCCATATTTAGTTATAGTCATAGCGCCACCTGCTGGCAACAGGAAGTAACATGTTTAACACTGTTATGGTCTCCTAGCAACATATAAAAAAGCATCAGCAAGTGTTAAATAGGCTAGAAACATGTTATACACATGCTAAAACATGTTAGCAACACTTAGCTAAGTGCTAAAGCATGCTATTAATGCAATTCAACAAGAAGTTGCTGTAACTCAGGCAGGCACTGTCTGATCTGCCCCAAACTTTACTTGTTTGATAAGAGTCTTGACTTGAACACATCTAAAGGCCAATACTCTGTTACAATCATAGTGCCACCTGCTGGTAACAGGAAATTGCTTTTTTTTTTACAGTAACTTAAACATGCAGTGTCCGATCTGCCCCAAACTTCACTTGTTTGATAAAAGTTCTGACTTGAACACATCTAAAGGCCAATACTCTTTTACAATCATAACGCCACCTGCTGGTAACAGGAAATAGCTTGTTTCACAATAACTTAAACATGCAATGTCCGATCTGCCCCAAACTTCACTTGTTTGATAAGAGTCCTGACCTGAACACATCTAAAGTCCAATACTCTGTTACAATTATAGCGTCACCTGCTGGCAACAGGGAATGGCTTTTTTTTACACTAACTTAATCATGGCATGTCTGATATGCCCCAAACTTCACATATTTGGTAAGACACATAAAGGACAATATTCAGGTATAATCATAGCACCACCTGTTGGCAGCCAGATATGTCATGTCTTACTCATGTGTACAGTTCATACTCGTATACAGTGTTCAATCTGCACCAATCTTCATATGTCTGATGACAGTGCTGGCCTGAACACTCATCTGCATGCCAATATTCAGTTATAGGCATAGCGCCACCAGCTGCTAGCAGAAACTTTAGCACATATAAATGACTATGATATATTCGTCCTATATTTACAATATTAAAAGAATACTGCCTAACGTTCGCTGTTTTTCTAAAGACACCGGTCGGCGGTGAGCCTGGGTGCGAGGGCCCTTTCATCGCTGCTTGCAGCTTTAATTTGGATTTGAGATTACTGACACTAAGCAGAGAGATGTATTGTGCAAGATTTGCAAAATTAAAGTTGCTACATCACGTGGCAATACAACAAATTTATATCAAATCAAAACAAAGCATAATTACAGATGTGTTTGTGTGCCATATTATAAATCTTCATTTAGACATAAAGAAAGCACAGTCTCCATAACGCACTGCATGGCAAAAGACATGATGCCCATACACAAGGGGGCGTAATTTCCACTGGGGACAGGGGTGACATGTCCCCCCACTTTTAAATGAATGTCTTGTATTTTAGAATGCACGCTCAGCACCACCGAGAGTTTCCTGCGACAGTTAAAACGAAACCGAAAGTAAAACGCACATGCACATTGAAAACCAATTTTAATACCCCGCGTTTAGCGAGCGACTCCCCAATGCGTGCAAATTAGGCTACATGACATACAGTGGGTACAGAAAGTATTCAGACCCCTTAAATTTTTCACTCTTTGTTATATTGCAGCCATTTGCTAAAATCATTTGTTAATTTTTTCCCTCATTAATGTACACACAGCACCCCATATTGACAGAAAAACACAGAATTGTTTACATTTTTGAAGATTTATTAAAAAAGAAAAACTGAAATATCACATGGTCCTAAGTATTCAGACCCTTTGCTGTGACACTCATATATTTAACTCAGGTGCTGTCCATTTCTTCTGATCATCCTTGAAATGGTTCGACACCTTCATTTGAGTCCAGCTGTGTTTGATTATACTGATTGGACTTGATTAGGAAAGCCACACACCTGTCTATATAAGACCTTACAGCTCACAGTGCATGTCAGAGCAAATGAGAATCATGAGGTCAAAGGAACTGCCTGAAGAGCTCAGAGACAGAATTGTGGCAAGGCAAAGATCTGTCCAAGGTTAAAAAAAAAATCTGCTGCACTTAAGGTCCTTAAGAGCACAGTGGCCTCCATAATCCTTAAATGGAAGACGTCTGGGATGACCAGAACCCTTCCTAGAGCTGGCCGTCCGGCCAAACTGAGCAATCGGGGGAGAAGAGCCTTGGTGAGAGAGGTAAAGAAGAACCCAAAGATCACTGTGGCTGAGCTCCAGAGATGCAGTCGGGAGATGGGAGAAAGTTGTAGAAAGTCAACCATCACTGCAGCCCTCCAGCAGTCGGGGCTTTATGGCAGAGCGGCCCGACGGAAGCCTCTCCTCAGTGCAAGACACATGAAAGCCCGCATGGAGTTTGCTAAAAAACACCTGAAGGACTCCAAGATGGTGAGAAATTAGATTCTCTGGTCTGATGAGACCAAGATAGAACTTTTTGGCCTTAATTCTAAGCGGTATGTGTGGAGAAAACCAGGCACTGCTCATCACCTGTCCAATACAGTCCCGACAGTGAAGCATGGTGGTGGCAGCATAATACTGTGGGGGTGTTTTTCAGCTGCAGGGACAGGACGACTGGTTGCAATCGAGGGAAAGATGAATGCGGCCAAGTACAGGGATATCCCTGACGAAAACCTTCTCCAGAGTGCTCAGGACCTCAGACCTCTTTCCCCTAAAAGACTCAAGGCTGTATTAGATCAAAAGGGTGCCTCTACTAAATACTGAACAAAGGGTCTGAATACTTAGAACCATGTGATATTTCAATTTTTCTTTTTTTAATAAATCTGCAAAAATGTCAACAATTCTGTGTTTTTCTGTCAATATGGGGTGCTGTGTGTACAATAATGAGGAAAAAAAAAAGAACTTAAATGATTTTAGCAAATGGCTGCAATATAACAAAGAGTGAAAACATTTAAGGGGGTCTGAATACTTTCCGTACCCACTGTATCTAGGCTGTTATTAGTATGTAAGACATAATAGGTTGTGTAGTTGTCTATAGCTCTGTATCATGCTTGAAAGGTCTCTATTGGCACTTTGAATATTAAGAGAGTAGCCTACTTTGATTATGGCTGCATTTATTGTTTGCACTTAATAAGACTAAGAAAGAACTGTGTTGTTTATTTTTTATTTTTTTTGGTTATTTATACTGTTTTAATTTATGTTCAATTTATGAAAAGAACATCAGTTAAAAGGTCAAATGTTTAAGAAGCTCATAATTCATGAACCCTCATTTTGTGCCCCAATACCATTTATTATAATCGCAATCGCATATCGCAATATTGACATCAATAATCACAATATGAAAATTTTCCCCAAATCGTGCAGCCCTAGTGCAAATAATAAAAATCTTACTATTTGAAAATACTAAATAAACAATATGTGAACTAAAGTTTAATTACATTTGTAAGCATTTTACAGTACATTAACAAATAAACCTGAAATCATTGTATAATTTCTGTTAAAATCATTTGTAGATTTTTAAAAAAAATTTTTAGTTTGCATGCACTATTAGGAAAAAATACAGAAAAACTGTAAAGCATAGTTCAAAACGGTAGAAATGACTGATTCTATAAAATTTTTTCTATCCTGTTATCAATACAATGGTAGCCTAATAGAACACTAAAATATATTTTAAACTTATGAACAGCTGTTGAGATTCTATATGCTTAAAAATAATAATTGTAATTTGTTTTTGATTAATTATTTTGATTATAGATGCACTATAAAACCTTTACAAAGACGTGGTGGTGAAGACGTCAGTGTCACGAACTGTACCGTTGTGGCTCCCTTTTTTCCCCCTCTAGAGGGAGCCACCTCTCCACTGTGTTTCTGTATAGACTCTGTAGAGACTCCATTTCCCATAACCCCTCTCTCATGCCCCGTTCGTCACTTCTCACCATTATCCCCTGTCACTTCCTGTATAAATAGAGCGTCATTTCTGTTCCACCTTTGCAAAGTCATAACTTGCCCCGGCCGTTATTTCTGAGCGTTTCCCTAGTCCTAGTTTTCCCCGTTGTCGACCCCTCGTAGTTTCCTGGTTTCCTGATCGTTCTCCGTTCTCCGCCCCGCCTATCGACCCCCGCCTCGTCTTTTGGATTATCCCCTCTGATCGCTGCCAGCCCACGGACCCGTTCGCTTGGACACTTACTATTCTGTTGGATTTACTGTCTTGCTCCCGTTCGCCCCTGTCTGACCTCCCGCCTGCCTGACTATGAGTATGTATTCTAATAAAAGTCTGCATATGGATCCGCACGCCTCCTGTCTCGTCTCTGGGGCTATCGTTACAGTCAGAAACCCACGGCCATTCAGAATGAAATTCCGAAGGTACATTCAAAACTAATATTTTTAATATCATGATTGCTATTTTTACAGTAAAAGAATGGAATTTGGGTTAATAGAATTATGTTGGATTTATTACTTAAACCTTTAAAATCTTTCTGCACACCCATTGCTCCAGGCTGCAGCTACCCCTGTCTCAGTAAACTCGCAATTATTAGTGAATGAGACCCACTGTACCTAATGCCACTAACACTGGTAGGTAACATGACAATGACAACAACATGATGACCAAATTACATTATTTCTACATGCATTCTTACTATATAGAGCATACTTTTTATACGTATTTTAAAGAATGACCTATTTGGAGAGTATGCCATTTTAGATGCGTCCAACCAGTTATTATGTTTCTGAATGAATCAGTGTTTTTGAACTTGTTAATTGATTCAGTGAATCACTCTTAAATACTGTCACTTGTTTAGTTTCTGAATGAATCTGTTTTTGAATAAAATGGTTAAATGAATGATTCAATGACTCACTCTTAAATACTCACTTGTTTAGTTTTGTTTTTGAGTAAATCTGTTTTGGATTACTTGATCACAGTAATATGGAGCTCATAGCTTACTACTCTTGCTGTCTATACCATCTTTCTGTCAGAAAGTGTTTCTGTCAGTTTATGTGCCTCGCATATGATGCTCAATAATGCAGCATCTGTTCCTCATGACTTCCTGTCTCCTGCCACAATGCTGACTCAAGTCTGCTGGTACTTTGTCATAACTTTGCCCAGCTGATCATAAAATATTTTACGCTAAGAAACATGTCTGGTATTTCAATGTTCTGTTTAAGTTTAAATGGCCTGGAAGTTAAACTTTTGCTGACTATGCTAATTATATTCTTAGATTTACTGTGAAGTAAATCAAAATAAGAATAAAATATAACAATCACCTAGCATACACAACATAAATTGTGATATTTATGCATGTTTTTTTTAATGGTTTTGAATTTGAAAGGCTATTTGCCAATTTGTAAAGTGCCAATTTGTTACATGCAATAGCCATTTTGACCTTCATATTATTGTTACAATTACTTAAATCTTGTTATTAAACTTGCAGTTGTAAAAGAGTCAGGAAGTCAACAAGGCTGGCTCGTGTGGTCCAGCGTGGAGATTTGTATCCCCCATTCAAAGATGGAGGGTGTTGCGAATGACACCCTTGCATTGCACCCACAAAACAATTTTGGGTGCAACGCTCAGTTTGTCCTGTGGGTGGCAGTAATGCTAGATTTAAATCTGCATTCGCTGGCTGGCACTGAGCCAGAAAAAGACAATGAAGCCCTATACAATTACGCCCAACGGGGGCTATTTAAGCAGCAGCGCAGGCTCAGTATGACATCCTACATCTCTTCACTTGCGACATCCAAGCTACGAGCCCTTGTTTTTAGTGCACTGAGTGTTAATTTGGCAAGACTGAACTGTCTGAAAGACAAGTTGCCACTTGTTGTAGGGTGTCAAGCCACTTAAGGCATTAAGTGTATTGAAAAAAAAGACTGCATTACCAAGCACATAAAGTTGGCAAACTCAGCTTACCTGTTGAAGTATGGGTTCCTCCACTATGTAACGTTTTACTTGTTTTTTCAATGCATTTATTACAAAACCTGATGATGCATATGCATTGAACTTGAAACAAGAATTTTTGAATCGTTGATTTCGGCCAGTAATTGATTTAAAACACCAAGAATAGAATGAATCACGATTTCTATAGTACTATAGATTCAGTGCTATAAAATATATGCACATTAAATTACTACTAGCACGAACTAATGGAGACCTTGAACAGTGTTGTTTATTTCCTCACATCTCTCCTTCACGCCCTTCATTCACTGCCTGTCACAGGATTGTGTGTGCATTCTCACCGACACGGTTTAAGCAGCCAACATCTCCAGGTTACATATGTAACCATGGTTCCCCTAGGGAACGAGATGCTACGTTGAAGACCAAGCAGGGGCAAGACCACGCTCTGAATCACATGTGTAATCTGTCCAATGGAACAGCGAGCTGCACGGGCAGGTGATGTCATCGACCAGGAAGTATAAAAGCATGTGAACAATACCCCTTGCCTCACATTAATAACGTCTTTGCAGGACTGACTGGAGGGCAGAAATTCAGTAAAATCGATCTTAACCAAGCATATCTGCAAAAGCATGTTAAAGAACAGTCCAGAGATCTTCTCACCATTAATACACACAAGGGTTTATTTTGATATAAGCATTTACCATTCGGAATTACTTCGGCTCCATCCCTGTTTCATCGAGCGATGGACCAGATTCTGTCTGGCCTTCCGGAATTAGTGTGTTACTTAGATGACATTCTTGTGACTGGCAGTGACGTTGAAACACATTTGCAGCACCTTAATGCTACCCTTGAGACTGAAAGAGTTTGGATTAAGAGTGCGGAAGGACAAATGTGAAGTTTTCCAGTCTGCAGTCGAGTACCTGGGCCATGGCATTGATGCCTTTGGTCTGCATACGTCCCCATCCAAGGTTAAAGCCATAGTGACTGACTGTGATTTTTGGCCCTTACCATGGCATTCCCTCTCTTGCTGCTAGTAGGATGCAAAGATGGGTTTTGCTATTATCTGCTCAAACCTACAAAATCAAGTTTCAGAAGTCAGAATTGCACGGAAATGCGGACGGAGTGTCCACTGTCTCTCGCTGACCAAGTAAAAGAGACAAAAGTAGCTGAAATTTTCTACTTCAGGCAAGTGGAAAGGGCCCCAGTAACAGCTGCGCAAAGGCATGCAAATTGACCCTGTCTTGTCCAAGGTCATGGATATCGTCATGACAGGAAAATGTGAGAACAATGACCTAGAGCTCAAACCATACATAATTCAACATCATGAACTTTTGGTGCAGACAGGGTGTTTGTTGTGGAGAAGGAGAATGATCATTCCACCAGCACTATGCAAATCAGTGCTGAAACGGCTGCATGTGGGACACTGCGGAATGGTCCGCATGAAAGAGATTGCCAAGAGTTACTTCTGGTGGTCAGGAGTGGACGGACAAATTGAAGAAAAGCCAATCTATATATAGAGATATAGATATAGATATATATTAAAACATTCTTATGAGAGTTGTAGGTTTAGTGTAGGTTAGAACCATGTATATTTAGTCATTTTATAGTCTTATATAAAAGATTGGGTCTTTGTGGGGTCAGATTTAAGGAGCCCACAAAGTCAAACTTGTTTTATTTTACTATCTTTGTGCAGTCTTTTTGTCCTCACAAAGTAAAAACAAATTTCCCAAATATAGAGCACAGAATGACGTTCACTATGGAAGCGTATGGGTAGCGAAATTCAATTTGAAATGTTATATGCAAAATGGCAATGCAATGTGCAAAATGAAAAAGAAAATTCGGTAACACTTCATAATAACGTTCAGTTGTAAGTCATTTGCAAGTAATTAGTTAATGATGAACTAATCATTTACAAAACATAACTATGCATTTATAAATGATTAATAAGTGATATGTTAGTATTTTTAGCATAGAGCTTTGTTGTTTAAGTTATAAATCATGTACAAGTGATTAGTTGATGAACTAATAATTTACAAAACATCACTATGTTCACAAATGATTATTAAGTAATATGCTAACAATTTACAAATCTTTCAAAAGTTTGTCTTAAAAATAGCATATCATAAAATAATCAAACAGATCCTTACTGAAGATCACATCATGAACAAATCATTTACAAATCTTTCTGCATCCCCTATTCTAAAGTGTAAACAATTCATCAGCTGTAAATGTTTTACTCATCATTTGTAGATCTTTCCCCCCAGTGTGTATACCCACACAACCTGCAACCGGCAGGTTTGCAAAACATTTACAACTGATGAGTAGTTTACACTTTAGATTAGGGGATGCAGAAAGGGTTTTAAATGCCTTGTATACACCAGATCATTTGTGACTTGTAAGAAAAATCTACAAATGATGTGTAACACATTTACAAGTCATGAATTGTTTACACTTTAGATTAGGGGATGCAGAAAGATTTGTAAATGATTTATTCATGCGTTTACACAACAGGTTTTCAATACTTTGTAGTGTGTACTGCAATGTAAGGGCTGACTGGTGAGGGTAAAGATGTCTTCTGTGACACACCTGGAGTATTTTAGCACTGCGCACCTGATGTGATCTTCAGTGGAGAGAAAACTGGTTTACATTACCAGAACACAAGTCTGTGCTGATGAGAGAAATAATTTAAATGTTTACTCAAATCATTTATTATTATTTAAAAAAAGAGTTTTAGATTAATTGCATTTTTTGCTTTTTAACATATCACTTATTAATCATTTATAAACACATTGTTATGCTTTGTAAATGATGAGTTCATAATTAACTAATTACTTGTAAATTAATTTGTAATTGACTTGTAAATTAATTAACAAAACATATACAAATTATTAGCGCATCACTTATTAATCATTTGTGAATGTTTTGTAAATTATTATTTCATCATTAACTAATCACTTGTAAATGACTTACAACTGAACGTTATTATAAAGTGTTACCGAAAATTCAATTGTATAATTCACTTTTGCCATTTCCTACAGTAGTTTTAATATGCAAAAAAATCAAAAACATATTTTAACACTTTATAAGTAGCAAAATGAAAATGAAAATGTATTACCCAAATTGATTAGATATGTTTTACATGTCCAAGCAAAAATGGTAGAAAAATTATCATTTAAATGGTTCCGCATGGCGGCTGTTCGTTAAAGGCCTACTTAAAAAAACAACCCGAAAACGTATATTTAACAAACAAACAAACAAAAAAAATCCTCCCAACAATTTTCCAAATTAATAAAAAAAGAAATATAAGTCTGATCACTTTGCAATTACATACAAAACTTAACTATTTTAATAGCTGCTAAACATTCATTTTACTTGTCCGTGTTCTGTTCCGTCTATGACCGCACACATAGAACAGCTCAAATTCTCTTTCGTGCTTTTAAAAACACCACATCAAATATAGGCTACATGAATAAATCAAGCTTGTCTCATTTTATGTTAGTCACGTTGATTTTACTGATTTGCATGTACAGTTGGGTTTTTATTGCGGGGCAAAAGCGCATCAAAGGAGACGGAATAGGAGCAATAATCGTTTTTAATCGATTATTGCATTTTCATGATCGTTTAAAGCCGAAATCGAAAGTAAATTTCGATTAATTGCACAGCCCTACCCGTGAAATTTGCTGCGACGGCAGCATAGGCAAGCCCAACTGAAGTGGCATTGCCACATTTCTGTAGTGAATTGCCGTCTCATTTCTATTGCGCAGAAGCAGCATGCATTAAGGCAACCATACTAAAGCGTTTTGTATGAGACCTAAATTAATTAAAATAGCGGCCAGCAACACTCCTAGTCTTTCCGAATCCATCATTAGTTTATGTGAATAAAGGTGGTAAAAAAAGTAACCACAATTCTTAGCGAATAGTCGGATTAATGGAAATTGCATGTAAACAGGAGTGAAGAGTTTGCTCTTGACATGTAAACACCATAATGCGATTAAATCCTTACTCTGATTATTGGAAATAATCGCATTATTCGTGCGCATGTAAACGCACTCAGTGAGAAACTTTAAGGCGCCATTTGCGTACAGTGTAGACACGGTGTTGTCTTATAATTCCTGTCTTCTAAAGCGGCTTTCACACCAAACGCGGCAAGCGCTGCGCTATGAAACTCATTTATTTCAATGGCTTGCACGGTGCAAGGCAGTTGGTTGCTGCGTCGACCAAAGCACAATGCTGTTTATGGATGCAACTCGATGCGAGACGATAGACAAGGTGTAAGGTAGTAAACTGGTAAATAAGTGTAAACTGTATGTATGTTGAAGGAAATTAATCAATAATTCCAAATTAATAACAAATTTAATTGTCCCCAACTGAGCAAGCCATAGGCGACAGTGGCAAGGAACCAAAACTCCATCTGTAGCACAGATGGCGAAAAAAACCTTGGGAGAAACCAGGCTCAGTCGGGGGGGTCAGTTCTCCTCTGACCAACATACAAGCAGTTTATACCTGTAGAGGTGGTCTATTTGTGCTGACCCACCATCTGGATATGGACTGGATCAGGGAACTCCACTGACCATCTGATCAGGATACAGACTGGATCTGACCTCGGAATAAGCAGGAGACAGTAAGAAAAAGATCTGCTGCCCGCAGTTGATTTTTTTCAATCAGAGTGTGGCCTAAACTGGGAGATTAGGCAGGTGAAACGCATTTGGTTAAGGGTGTATATTGACCTGTTGTATGTCATTTTGCGGAACCCTGCCTTGATGTAATGATTGACAGGTCGGGGGTGTGTTTGGCTTAGAATGCATTTTCAAATTCATTGTGGTGCATGAAAATGCAATTGAAATGTAATTTATGTACATATCAATGCATTTAAGAAAAATAAAAGACATTTAAATCACATTTAAATCTTGCACCTTTGGCTCAGAATGCATTTTGAAATTCTCACAGAATTTTGATACAATTATGACGCGATATTATGATAAAAATGCAATCCCACAAGTCCTATCCTTCTAAATGCATTTAGGAAAAACACCATTTAAATGATAATTTTGCTACAGTTTTTGCTTGGACATAAAACATCTAATCAATTTGGGTAATATACCTTTTTATTTTAATTTTGCAACTTTTAAAGCATTAAAATGCGTTTTTGATTTACATGTTAAAACTAGTGCTGGAAATAGCAAGTGTAAATTATTTAATTGAATTTACATTTTGCACTAAATGTTGCACATATGTATGGGAAAATGTTAATTTAAATACAGAAATACATTGCCATTATACACACTGCATTGTCATTTTGCATATTACATTTAAAATTATATTTCGCTGCCCATAAGCTTCTATAATTCACTGGGTCTGAGTGAGTGATCAGCCTCTCTCCCTCTCTCTCTCTCTCTCTCTCTCTCTCACACACACACACACACACACACACACACGTAAATTCCTGTTGGGGAAAGAGAATGAGAGGGAAGGAGGGGTGAAGACTCAACTTCTGTCAACAGAAGGAAACGCTGTCTTTTTATGTCAGTAACGAAACTCTCGGCCTGTTTTTAGCGTCTGTTATTGACTTTGGTCATCTGATCGACTTTGGACTTTATCTGATTAACAACAACTAATGGGATTAAAGAGGCTCAATTTACCGATGCGTACATGCGAACTGTCGAAGTCCGTTATAGACTGGTCAGACATCTGAGAGAACGCCTAAACTTTTTGACGAATAGATGAGCCTAAGTTTGGATGAAACGTCCGACGTCTTGACATTCGCTCACCCAGCTGAAGAAAAACAAAAAGAGTACAGAAACTCTTAGGATAATATTTTTAACTAGCTTAGTGTAGTTGTTGTTTATAGATGTGTTATTCTTGCGTATCCGTCTCCCACGTTTGAAGACGCAAACGAATCGAAAGCGTCAGTTCCTTTAAACAAGGCCAACTCATATTAATTATATGTGTGGGTTTACCCTCAAACTGAAGTTGCGCAAAAAGAAAAATCCATCCATTACAGAATGCTGGAGTAAGGGCACTGAAGATGGCATCGGCGATTTTTGAGGGCACGTCCCTGGTGAACATGTTCGTAAAGGATTGTTGGGTTAATGGGATCCGCAGGCTAATCATTAGAGGAGAGGAAGAGGAGTTTTTTGAGATAAGGACTGAATGGTCGGACAGAAATATACTTTACCTGCACAGAAGCTCCTCAGATTTGGGAAGACTTTTAAAAAGACTCCTGGAGTGTTTCCCCGAAGACAGGCGAAATTTATTAAAGTCTCCTCTTATAGAAGGTAAGTTCTACTCGAATGATCTTTATTCTATTCTACAAATCGTTACTTTACGTGAGTACAGTTTTTGTTTATTCGAGTTATTTAAATATTTTTTGTTTACATTTACTTGCTGTATTTAAAGAGAAAGTTGCTTTTCCATATGAAACCATTCCTGTAGACCCTTTTGCTTGATCTATGACTGCAAAGCGAAATAAAAGTCTCTACTCGATTACACTACTACTACTATTCCCTATGGTTATTATCTCAAGAAGCTATTTTAGCCAGATTAAAATGGCTTTTGTAGATGTAACCTATTGTAGTAAGATTTATTCAGTCATATTAAATTAAATGTAATCTAGAACAAACCCAATTCATGCCAAGTAGTACTGTGTACTGTACTCTAATTGATTTTTTTTTTCTTTGTTTAAAAACAAGGTTCAAGTATTCTGCTTAATAATTAAGACTGGATTAGATACAGTGACACACAATCCAGACCTATCATGTGGCTCCTTGCCTTTTGAAACAGATGAGTCAGTGACTAGAGCTTTCTGAATATAGAGCAGACTTTTTTAGAATTCACATGCCAGGACAGGTCATACAACATATTGAGATCAAGTGTCAAATTAGTAGGCCTATGAGTGACAACAATTTAGGCAAATTAGAAAAATTTACCAGACAATAAGAACTGTTTTTCAAAATAACATTTTACAGTTGATTTTAGTTACAAAAGTGTACCTATGATTATTACAGATTTACCCAAGACCCTTCCCAAAATGTAATAGTATCCAAATGTAATTTCCTGAGAAATGTACTAAATGTCTCCTCCTATTTGACTGTAGCACAACTGCAGTGCTAAAAGTCAAATTAGCCAAAACTTTTCCCATGAGGCACATATAAATGAGTCCTGCAGCTATAGTTTGATCAACTGTGATTAATTTCTTCAGTCTACTGTCTTGTCACAGTCTACTGTCCTCTTTATGATGAAATATCTTCATTGTTTAAGATGACTTTTAGGTTTTGTAATTGAAACAGTAGATGTATGATTAATGTTTTTCTTAAATATGCCAATAATTTACAGCAGTGGTCTCAAACTCAATTCCTGGAGGGCCGCAGCTCTGCACAGTTTAGCTCCAACCAGCTCCAACTCACACCTGCTTGGAAGTTTCTAGTTACCCTGAAGAGCCTGATTAGCTGGATCAGGTGTGTTTGATTAGGGTTGGAGCTAAACTGTGCAGAGCTGTGGCCCCTCCAGGAACTAAATTTGAGACCAATGATTTACAGTGTTAAGCTACTGAATATATGAATGGATGACTTGAGGTCAACATCACAGAACTATTGTCCTATTGTGTACATGGCATTTAGATACATGGCACCCTGCTCTAAGAATTTGCGACTGGCGTGCCATTCAAAGTTGGCATGATGCCTAGCATGTGTCATCTCCACAAACTTGTGTTGCATTGGTGCTTTGTTTCTTTGTCTGTAGACAACAAGGCAGAGTCAGTCTTGTAAATCATGTATCAAAAAGACTTTTCTATAGTGGCTGCATTGCCTGACCTTTATCCCTCAGATGGATATACAAATTTACAATCTTTGCAAACAATTTCACTGACACATTTTTTTTTTGTTGTTACTTATTTCTATAACTCATACATTATATGGCTTATATGGACTGTCCCTGGTTCATGGTTTTTTTTGTACTTGACAGTTTTGATTTGATTTGTGTTTTTAAAATCTAGTTGTGCACTTGTTTTTGGTTGTTTAGTATAAAACCTTTAGAAACTTAACTTAGCATAACTTAACTCTTATTGTATACATCTGTTGTTATCACAGTCTGTTTTTGCTGGTTTGGACTGCTGAAGTAAACATGCAGATCCATAGCTGGATAACTCACTGTGTATATGTAGATAACATGTTAATGTTTACAGTTAAATGAACAGACATGACTAGATATTTTTTGTTCTTTTTCTCTTTTTGAACAGACAGGTTTCTTGTGAAACAGTTTTGTTCTTATCAGTTCTTAAGTTCAGTACATCTGCTTAAGTGAACTGTGTGTTTAGCCATATCATGCTTGTGTCTGCAACATCACTATATACCAGTGGTGTGCTGTGGTGTTCTAAAATGTTTTTTTTTTATTTTTTTTATTAAATGTAAATTCTTGTTCCAGTCACTTTTTTGGTTAAATAAACATTACTTACACTACCAGAATAAAAATCAATTTTGTATTGTTACATTAACAAAGTAATTAATAAAACCAAGTATAAATCTCATCAGTGTTTTTAAGTTTTTATTTTACATTAATTCCACAATAATAACTAAACGGCAACAAAGCGGCAACAATTTAAACAATATATTTTATTTAAACAATATTTTTAGATATCAGTCATAAATAAAATAACTTATTTTCAGATAATCATTCATCAGAGCTCGGTAAACAATGGTCACAGACACAGAGATATATCTTTAATTTCAACAAGCTAATGGGCTAGTTGCATTTCTCTGCCATCTTGTATTTCCAGGCTAGTGTGTGTGTTTGTATAGACACTTCCAGTTTTGCTAAACGCCAGTGCTAAGAGCTGGAGAAATCCAAAGATTCGGTCTATTTATGTCTAGGATTTATAATATCACGTAAAATGCAACTAAAGTCTACATAACTATTATTACTATACTGTTTATGTTAATTGAGCCAGAATGAATGTAATAAAGTAATCTGTACTGTTCACGAAATGAAAGTTGACTTGAACTCATGGTGTGTTCAAATACATACACAATGTCTTTTTCCCTTACCAATTATGTAAATTTACAAATTACTTATTTCTCGATACTGTTTGTGTTACATTGACTTTTTTTAACTGAAATACATTTGCCTTGTGAGACATCAGTTGATCTTCATAAATATCCATTTCTCAATTCTGCACATTAAACATATTTTTAGATGTAAACATAGGCTGCAAAAGATACAATTAATAGTTTTGACTAATTTAAAGATTAGTTTAATTTGTTTAATAAATGCAGAAAAAATGTGTAAAAATATACTGTGCTTATGGACACCAGACGTTTTCACAAAACAGATATTTTAATAAATGCAAATACTATAATTAAATTATGTTAAAATGTACAGACACAGTTACAAATAGACATACATTACATACATTGAGTCCATAATGCAGAAATCATAATGCAGAGCATCTATCTGACAGTTGCAAACATGATTTTATTAGATCTTATAGATAGAGTTGTTCTAAGCACAAGGAGAATACAGCAATCTGAATAAAATGAAGTTTTAGAAAACGTGCAGTATTGCACATTTAAGTGGTTTGTGTTTGAATAAAGAAATCCCCGTGGATTTTGACTATCCACTCATGCTGAACCACATAATCAATAGAAGAATGAAGCAATTTCCGGGTTGTATCTTGATGAATTTCCACACAGAAGTACGCAATAATATAAAGACGGTGTTTTCTCGTCTTTATCTGCTATTTATTTTGAAAAACATTTACTATATCTATCTAGCACAGATTATGTTTTCAGGCCATTTGAAGTTTTGTTTTGACTTGACAAAGTGGTAATATGTAAGTGTGTGAGCTGTAAACTTTTTTATTAGTCTAATCATTAGCACCATAAAAAAATGTTCAGACTGATTCGTGAACACAGAACACACACAAGCGCAAGAGGCGGGAATTATCTAACAAATCCTAGAAATGGAGGTATTGCCTCCTTTCATATGACTTTCTCCCATTCATCCTCATAAAGATCATAGATAACAGTTGGGACAAACAGCACATTTGGATTAAATCACATTTTGCATCTGGTACTTCTTCTGTATTTTCTTTACTGATTCTTTTATGCCGTGCTGATTTCTGGGCTGCAACCTTTGGCCAGTGGGTGTGTTGTCTGTGTCTGAAGCTCTGGAAGCTCTACTATTGGAGCACTGTGCTACGTCCGAACTGATTGCACTGTATTTTATGTATAATCATTTTTATTCCTGTTTTAATTCATTTTAAATCAATTTTTAAAATAATTGTAAATGTTTTTATTGTTGTGATTATTACTTTTTTGTGATTATTTTAACTCATCTTGTGTTTTTATGATTATTTTATTTCCTTTTATGTAAAACACTTCGAATTACCATTGTGTATGAAATGTGCTATATAAATAAACTTGCCTTGCCTTACCTTGCCTTACTAAGTTGTAGTGTCTCAACACTACAACACTTTGCTAATGTTACTATTGTAAAATTGGTAAAAGGCCCCCTCTGCCACCTCATACATTTATAATTTTTTTTAAACAAAATAAGTGACTTTTATAATTTATTTTTACACAAAATCTGTTGCTTCGTAAATGTTCAATATATTTTTTTTTCTGCAATCATACATGTTGGGCATTTTTTTCTTAGGTTGCATTTATTCATATATATATATTTGCAAAACACTTCTTCACTGATCTTGCTGCAAATAGTCCGCTTTTGACTTGGTGCAGGTTGAGCTAAGTGTGTATTCTAGCAACTGATATCATGTCAGGGGCAGGGGGTGTATACCTGTGATGGTGTTGAGCCTGTTCACGAGGAGGGGTGAAATAGTAACTGAAAATCCTGCATAGTGCCCCTTTAATGATCTAATTTTTTTTCTAAATATAAAGTATTTTGTGTCTGACTCATGCTGCCAAAGTGTTATTACCAAAAAAAAAACAACAACAAAAAAAAAACACTTCTACTAGTCTAAAGGTCATCTAGTTTACGTCTGTAACCCCTGTTACCTGAAGGAACGTCGAGTGACGTATTTGGGGTCTCACTTGGGAGCCTAATCACCTCTGACAAATGAACATTGGCGAGTGGAATTTGCATGCCAAGCCACTCCCCCATACAGGTGTATACGGGTATATAAGATGGCTGAAAAATAAAATTATCTGCGGGACTCCCACAAAATAGAAATATCTAAACATAAAATATCTAAAAACAAATAAATGGATATTCATCTATTGCACAAAAGCAGCAAGAACAACTAATATACCATAAAAATGATTAGCAAGCACAAGAATGGGCAGTTTCGATTAAAAACGTGTTTGCAGTGTGAGTAATGTAGCCATCTGTTGATTTCTGGAAAGCATTGGCCAATCAGCGGTGTTTGAATCCACTCACTGCTCAAAAGTTCTTGCACAGTGCTGAATATTGCATGCTCACGAATCCTCTCATTACAACACATGAAGTGTAGACATTGTGAAAGATGCATTGTGCATAATATTCATTGTGTTATGAGATCACGTCAAACTGAGACGTCAGTTAAGGGAGCTTGTTTGCTCACATTCTGCCAAATTACTTGCTTTTCTGTTAAGAATAACAGTGGTTTGTGAATGATCCTTAGCCTAAATAACTAATATTTTATTGGGAGATTGTTACAGAACTGTTTCATCTAAATTCCATCGATGTACTAAAAAAATCTATAGGTTACTTTTATGCAGCCTTTTGTGGGCGGGAGCAGGACAAAACATGAATGTTGTGGGCGGAGCGGAATGAGATAACATATATTTCTGCGGGAGTGAGCGGGTACGCGACAGAATCTTGCGGGAGTGGGACTGAAGTATCTGTCCTGCGCAGGTCTCTAGTGCGCAGTCATGTTGACCGAATCCAGCTCCATACTGAAAAAAGAGACACACTTGCACACAGGAGAGCTAGCTCTTTTCCCAGTTGACCCGAAGCCCCACATGGTGCAGCACCAAGTCCCTGCGCTCGCACAACTGTGACCTCAGTGCTCGAGTGCTGAGGCCAATGCCACAGAGGCCATTCCGCCCTGGCTTCCTGGACTGCCTGATCTGCCATGGCTCCCTGAACTGCCTGTCTGTTCCGCTATGGCTTCCTGGACAGCCTGATCCACCATGGCTCCCTGAACTACCTGATCCGCCATGGCTCCTTGAACTGTATGCCCCACCATGGCCCCCTGAGCTCCCTGATCCGCCATGGCCTCCTGAACTCTCTGCTCCGCCATGGCCTCCTGAACTGTCTGCTCCACCATGGCTTCCTGAGCTCCCTGATCCACCCTTGAGGCCTTCCATGTCTCCCTCAGTCACCGGCCTCTAGGGGCCCACCCGCCCTTCCCGTTCGATATGTTATGGCGTGTGACGTGCCTTCCGGGAGGGGGGAGTAATGTCACATGTTTTTTGCTTGTGTTTCCCCTGTCATTGTTCCTGAGTTTATATATATGGTTATGTTTCCTGTTCACGTTTAGTTTGATTCCTTTCACCTGCCCTTATAATTATCTTGTGTATATTAGTTCCTTCCTGTTCAGTTTCCCTTTGTCTTGTCTACTATGTTGTATGTGTGTTTACCTGTTTCTAGTTTGAATTTCCTTTGTTTTACTTTATTAAAGTTTATGCTCCGTATCTTCTTTGTCCTTCCGTTACAATCTGTCTGACCAACCTAAAACTATACTGATGTCATCAGCATGAGACATTAGTTATGAATAGTCATTACATCAGTATGGAATTTTGTGGACTCTTTTACAGCCTGAATAAGAAGAGGCTGCTGTGTAAAATCTTTGTTCATGGCTAGAGATTGTGGTCTTTGTTGTTATCATCGCTGTCATCGTAATGACAGCTCTGGGTTTGGTCTGAATGATTAGACACACTGACCAAAAAACAGCACAGGGCCATTTCTAGCCCCCCAAAAAAGTATATATATATAAAATAAAAATGAAATTTGAATGAATTTGAATGTGACAAGAAACTGGTGTCTGAAAAGAAATACTATATATATATATATTTTAATCTTATCTTAAGCACTAGTAGAAGTTAATTAATTGATTTAGCATTTTGACACTTCCATAAGGATGCATTAAATTCAACAAATCTGAATTTTACTATAAGAATATTTTTTAATTGGCTGTTATAATATCCTTTAACAATGCATTGGTGCAAAAATGCACACCCTTTGGACCAATTTCGCAACATGATTTCTCGACTGCCACAAATACAGCCCAAACAAAATACTGGTTTTGTGCACTTTTTACTACACCAATATTTTAAATGGGCTTTTGAACTTAGCTTTATTGCATGTTAAAAAGCGTTACCTTGCTAAGGCACTGACAGAGCCCATTGATCTAATGGTGTTGTTGAGCGCTCCAAATGCAAACTTTGCATGCAACAATCAGGCAGCAATTGACAGTGCTTTGATCCAATTGCAAACAGACAGTACTCTAGCCCTTTGATTTTGGGGGATCCAGTGGGTGCGGCAATAATATGTAAGGGTGCCACTCTATCACAACCCAGCTAACATGTAGTGCCAGTATGTGCGCTCATTGGCGCCCCCTCCAGCTGGTGGTACCCTAAGCGGCCGCCTACCTTGCCTATGCCTAGAAACGGTACTGCATGTAATTTGGCACATCCTCTCTTTTATGCCACTTGTATGAATCATGTCAGTTAGATAAAATGTCTTAAATTTTGTAAATACTGCCTTGAATAGACAGATAGTATTTTGAGTACTGTTAATACAAAGGTCAGGACCTTTATCAGACTTGCTCACATTGAAGCCAACCTTTTACTAAAGTAGGCAAGATTTTTTTCTGTGGTCCCTTACATGTTATATGGGGTCAGATAAAGTTGTTTTAGGTGTTGCCTGATGGTGATATTGTTGCCCTTGTCTAGACTGCATAATGACTGGTAAGCTCATAAAATAAGTGGTAAAATAGTTTTTGAAACTATTATTAAAAAAAGAACGCTGAATATGCTATGTTTGTGCTCTCACACAGGGCTTGTCAAGATTAAAGAAGCTAGAGATATTGAGTCAAAACTAAATGAAGTGGAGCGACTGTTGAAGAATGCCATTAACATGCCCTGGAAGGTGAGAGAGCTAACTGATGACACCAGCAGGAAACTGGCTTATGTATTTGAGTGCAACAAACAAGAAACATGTATTGTTATTTTACTTTATTACCTTTTGCCAGCTAACAGCTTAATTTAATTACCTGAACATATTTCTGAATGGTTTACTGGAAGTGTTATTTTAAATTGCATACTAAAATGATGTTTTCTCAGTTTTCTAGGTCAGAGGTTGTTTTAACATTCTTTGAACGCTCGCAGCTTGACCAGGTCCTGAGGAACGACAGTGTCCACAAAATTCAGCCATGCTTTCCAGTTAAAATTTCAGGTATAGACTTTTTATGTTAAAATGCTTGTTAATATTTATAAATATCACAGTATTAAATTATAGTGTAATAATGTTAAACTGGCTAATTTAAGCAATACAATTAATAGTGTAATTATTGTAATACTGTTAAAAAATTAAGGAAACATTTAATCATAACAGAATAACATCATCATAGTGTTGGGTTCGAGTCCAGTCCGAGTCTTTGACCAATCGAGTCTAAGACGAGTCCGAGTCCAGAATGGGCCGAGTCAGACTCAAGTCCGAGTCCCAAAGGGCCGAGTCCAAGTCGAGTCCGAGTCCAATGAAACACTATTATTTGTCAGTATCTTAACATTGTTTTATTATTTATAACTAGAAAAAAAGTAATTTGTGAGATATTTCAGAGAGAAACAACTTTCAGAAGGTGAGTTTTCACGTAATAGTTCAGACGCATCTGGCCTGTTTTAGGCTTCTCCTTGTTTTTAGATTTTCCATCAGTTAGACATCCATCAATTATGGTGATAAAAAAATTGCTGTGCTAATATAGTGAGACAGTTTCGCTTTCACTTTCGGGACCGGCTAGGATGGCGTTTTGTGCCTCAGCCAGCAGCAGCTTCGCGTTCAAGGCTGAAACTAGTGTATTCTGAATCAGTGTCGCAAAGATCCTGACTTAAAATCTCCTCTTTAAACGCCTTTAGAGAGAGAAATACATCTTTCCGGATTAGCTACATAAATAAAAAGTTTTTGTGTTTGATTTGTTTGATTTCGTTAAACAATAATTTAAAGCTTTCTATATATGCATTTATCATGTCTGTAAGGCATGTATTGTTTTGATGGATAATTTTAAATTGTTTCCACTGGAAAAAAATGCAAGTGATGGCGCTGGCGCTTCCATGACCTGCAATGTAAACAAAGCCTAACACACATTTATCTAGATTTAACGTTTAACACCAACATTGTTTTATACTTTAACTGTTTTATATCTATAGATTTTATTTGAGTCAATTACTGATGATTTGAGAAGGCAAATTGTTCAAACAGAATATGAACAGTCTTCCGTTGGCGGTTGTTTGTTGCTTATATTGCTTATATTGCTATATTGTTGCTTATATTGTTGCTTATAAAACAAAACTTATATTTAACGAACAAAAAAAATCTTCACAACAACTTTCCAAATTAACTTAATATAAAACCGAAACAAAATGCTTAATCACTTTGCCATTACATACAAAACTGAACTGTTTTAATAGTTGAAACAATAGCTAAACGTTCACTTGTCCGTGTTCTGTTCTGTCTCTGAATGCATACACAGAACAGAATCGTTTGAATCTGAAATCTGCATTAAATTTCGATTAATTGCACAGCCCTAGTGTCACATATCGTGCCGCTGCTGCTCCCTCCTCTCACCATTAGAGGGAGCCTTCACAGACACTCACTGACTCTGGTTCACGAACTTCATTTCCCATAACCCCATTCCCATGAACTTCCTGTGCCCTCTCACCTCTCACCCCTGTCGGCCATCTTGCTTTCACCCATGCACACCTGCTAATCATTACACCTCATTACTCACAATATAAAAGCCATTCACAGACACAACCATTTGAAGTCTTGTATTGCCTAGGCCTACATTTCTGAGCGTTATTCCCCGTGTTTCTGTTCTTGTTGCTGACTCTGAGTGTTCCTGGTTCCTGATTGTTTCTCTGCCTGCCTTCTGACCCTTTGGATTGTTGTTTGGATTATTCTGTTGCTCGCTGCCGGCCCGACACTTGCATGGACACTGACCTCGCTTTCTGGATTACCTACATTGCTACTGTTGTTGTCGATTGACCCTGCCTGTTTTACCACGATTTATACCTACAATAAAGTTGCATTTGGATCCCCAATCCGCTGTGTCATCCGTTACACCTAGAATAAAAGAATAATAAAAAAAAGTAAATTTCAGTTTATATTACAATATTTAAAATTTATTTTTCGCCGTTCCTAGATTATATCTCACAATTTTGATAAGAAAAATCAACGTGCAATTTTCTTTTTTCTCCTCGGCATAAATCATTAAAAAAACAAGTTTATAGCACAATTCTGGCTTTTTTCCACTCAGAAATGACAAACGATATATTGTTCAGCTAAATTGAGTTATAAAGTCTGAAATACGACGAAAACTTGCATTTGCAAGAAAAAAAAATTGAAATGTGAGATAAAATAGGTAAATGTAAAATGTTATAGGTTATAATATTTCATGCTGCAGGGCTAATATAATATGTTCCCGATTGTTTAAAACAAATTTATGTTTTAAAAGTAATCATAGCAGGTTCATCCATTAATCTGTCTGTTTAAACATCTGCGTTCAGCTTCAAACAGTGATGACAGTATTCTATAACACTTTTTGCATTCCGATTCTTGCCGGCTTTTACGTACTGGCAAGACTTAAAAACAAGTGTGAATACTGAATGTCACATTAATAATGCATGATTCAATTACATTTCCGTCAACTGTCCCTGGACTCGGTTGTATTCTGCAATATTTTCCGAGTCCGAAAGTCTCGAGTTCAAGTCAAGTCCGAGTAAAAATGCATCCGAGTCTGTGACCACTAAAAATTGTACTCGTGACCGGACTCGAGTCCAAGTACGAATCCGAGTACCCCAACTCTACCAAGTCAGTTAAACTCCCGGAATATCAATCTACAGTTAGGAAGTATAAGTGATTGTGAATCAGTTTCACCTACTTTAGAGCAAATGAAAGTGACAAGGTGCACTGGAGAGGCAACAGCAAAACAGGTTTTGCAGGTGATAGCCACAGACAATTGCTCTCTCCTCATACTTTCTGTCTGATGCTGGGAGAACTGTGAACAGTGAGAGAACAGTGGGCAGCCATATTGCCATCGCTGTGATGCCCTGCCAGCCCTGGGACTCAAACTTGCAACCTTTCGGTTACAAATATATATGAAGTTCAGATGCAAGCCAGCTAAAAGCCATCTTGGTAAAATGAGATAATGATACTGAGTGAATGATCTCGACACATATTATTCGTCCATCAAATACTTTTATTTCAAACTCGCTAAAATCCAACCCTCAGCCCAATCAGAAGCACCAGTACTTACATACTGCTACTATGTACTACACATGATTACATTTGTCATATGTTTTTTATATTTCACATAAAAGACATTTACATATAGTCCACAATAGAAAATAATAGTTGAATTTATAAAAACATACCCTGTCCAAGAGTTTACATACACTTGATTCTTATTACAGTGTTTGCACCTGAAAATTTTGAAATGAAAAATCCTTCAGGTCCCACATATGTTTTTTTTTTTTGGCATTTTGTATATTTGAACTCTTCCCAGCAATGACTATATGATTTTGAGATCCATCTTTTCACACTGAGGACAACTGAGGGACTCATATGCAACTTTTACAGAAAGTTCAAATGCTCACTGATGCTTCAGAAAGAAAAAATGATGGATGGAAATGTGGATCTTTCAGGTAACAATACAGTACTAAGAATCAAGTGTATGTAAACTTTTTTCATGTGTATAAATTCAACTATTATTTTCTTTTGTGGACTATATGTAAATGTCTTTAATGTGAAATATCTTATTCAGGTCAGTACTAAATAATAATAATAATAATAATAAAAATAACATGCATTTTGTATGATCCCTCTTATTTTGGTAAAATAATTAACATTTTGCAGATTCTCCAAAGTGTATGTAAACTTCAACTGTATACAGAATCTATGTGAAGCTGATTCTGTCTGTTTGATTTCTGCCCGTTCACTTGACGTTTCTGCAGAGATCATGAGGTCTAATGGGTTTTGCCTGGCAAACACAGAGACTATTGTGTTTGATGAGAGCATTCCACTGGACAAAGAGAGACCCTCCTCCACTGACTCAGCCCAGCACTCGTAAGTGTCCGACATTGCCTCTGTGTCATTCCAGTCCAAATCGCAGAGTACATAACAATACAGGAAATGTTCACTGATAAGGGTTTTTTGTCAGAGAGCCCTGATTACATTCATACAATGGATTTTTACATAAGCCATTGACAGCATGCTTGTAGTAATGTTCTTCTTTAGTGCATAGTTGTCTGTCACACACAGGAAGTGGTACTTCCTTCCCTGGGTGCGAGAAGGAAGCTCTGACATGAAACTCAAGACCCTCCCTATTAGATATTGGAAAAAATTACTCCCACACTAATACATGATTTACACAGTCCCTCCATGTTCTGCAACATGGATCTAATAAACTTGGGTAAGACATGCATGTAGACTGTACAATGATGACACCTATTGACTCGTAGGCTAGGACGCACATTACTAGAAGAATAAAACATCATCAGCATGCTCTAGTGGTAAACAAATAGAGCATAATGGCAGCTTTGGCAGTTGTAGTTTTTATATGTGCTAAAAAAAAAGTGGAAGCGGCAAAAGAGGAAGGAATAAGTGCTTGAGGTAAGCAGTTTTAGCGCCACGTCGCGTTGATTTCATGTCGCATTTGTATTGGCTGGTCAGTAAACTTGGGTTGTGACAGCAAACACACCGTGTGATGATCAGGCTGAATTTTCTGATATTGTCAGAAAATTATCGTGGCTATCTTTGGTTGCAAGACTGCAGTGTTTTGGGCAGTAACCAGTTACTAGTGACTTAGTTACTGCAAATAATATTTCTTTTTGCAGTAGCTAGTAGTGTAACTAATTACTAATTTTTAAGATTTCAATAATAATATTGCAGTTACTATCCATAAAACAGCGTAGTTACGTAATCACGCTGATTAAAAATCCAACAATCAAACAATTCCTAGATTTATTTTTAAAATTTTCATGACTCACACATGCATGTGATGTCCCCAGTGCAGCAGACAAGCTTGGAATATGGAAAAGCTTACATTCAGCAGATAGAAATATTGCATTATATTGATTTTGTCAGGAAAAAAGATAATCTGAACACTGTCGTGTAAGTTATGGCTTTACTTTACTCTACACTTTACAAGCTACACATGACAATTAATGACATTAAAAAAAGATACAACACTTATACTTGAATGTCAACACTTATACTTGAATATTAATATACTATCAATCACTATTGAGTGTTTGTAATAACTTCTGTCTGGGATCCAATGTAGATTTTGGTCAAATGATGAGGCAGAAATATGTTGTTAGTAACATTCTAGAAGAATTTTATGTGGAAGATAGACAGTTACAACTTCTGTGGGGTGTGAAGAAAAAGTAATGTAACTAGTAGTGTAACCAATTACTGTTGCCAGAAAGTAATAAGTAAAGTATCAGTTTTACTTTTGAAAGCCGTCTTTGAACCTCGATCACTGTATGACATAGGACCACAGATTAGGAGCCACAATTGTTTCACGATGCCAATCTTTCATTTGGGACAGCCGAAAACCGTGCTTTGTGTTTTGGGCTTAATAATACAGATAGACAATACAGTAAACAATACAGTAAACAATTGTATCTTGGTGCAGATAACATGGAAAAATAATAAACATTATTCTTTTCTCATACTACCAACAATGTAACAATGTAACAATTAAGGCTAGTTTGTCTTCTGTGAAGACAAAATTTCTTAAGACCTTTATACCTAACACAAAAATAACCCTTAGTTTAACTTAGTTTCCCTAAGTTTATTGACTCTTTCTAATTTCAGACAGCCTTTAAATAGATTTGGGAAGCAAATTATGTTATCTAAATTATACGTTCTCTATGAAATTTTAAAATAAACCAGATCATCACATTTAAAGCATTTAATTAGACAAATTGTTAGTTCGTTTTTAATAGCCAAGTCTATTTACAATCCTTCTCTCTTCCTTAGCATATAAATTGGATTTTTATTGTTATTGTGTGATTCTCTATATGATACCTTCACATAAAAGGATGAATGTATGGTACTGTGAAGTCCTCTAACCATAACAAAACAAACATGCTTCCCTTACACCTATGATTCCTTAATATACTGTCCCAGCAGGCAGCTTACTAGGTTTTGGAGTTATATTCTTTCTTAATTTTTTTTCCTTTATCATTTCATTTATTAAAATGGTTGTATAATCTTTAAATATGCAGGTATGATGAGGATGGAAGAGAATCTTTGGATCCTGTAGATCAATATCTGAGTGATGATGATCCTGAAGCGTACGTCACTAACCTGTCCTATTACCACCTGGTTCCCTTCGAAACTGACATCTTGGAGTGATGCACACAATTCTGCATGGGTGGACATTTACAGGAGACACTAAATCCCACCTAAACAGTGCAGATATCCAGCATGTAATTTCTGCCAAGCGACAGGATGTGCCAATGCTTAGAGACATTTTCTGAATGCAGAGATCCCTGCAACTTCCTGCTTTGACTTTGTCCATCAGATTTGTTGGCCTGAGCCCGGAATGATACTGTGTTCAGTCATGTGCCTCATTAATCAACCTAGAGTCATGCTGTAGCCATGAAGATGCTATTCCTGATGACGGTGGCCTGAAAGATTTGTTTTTATTTGTTTTGCTTGTACAGTCCAGGCTGTACTGTTTTTGAAGTTGTGATTCATCTTTTTCAAGGCCCAATGCCCAGAAAACATGCCTGGAAAACCTTTGATTTCATTTACAAATCACTGCTTTATTAATCTTAGTGTCTAAGGCATTGGGGTTATCAAAATTAAGCTTGCAGATGTATAGAGGTGTCTTGTCAGATAATTTAAATCGCACTCTGAAGATAATTTTATTAGTTTATGGCCTCTTTTCTAATGAATGAATGTGGACAGTAGCTGAACTTTCTTCTTTTCTTTCCAATACAAAGGGCTTGCACACTCACTTGGCACACAGCTCCTTGTCCACACACACACACACACATGCACAAACACGCCCTACTTTAGGGGGTCATGTTTCCCAGCTACCAGTGAGAAAGTTTTGCTCTCACAAATTGTGTAGCTTTAATAATGTGCTCCCACTTTTACAGCATATAGATGTGAAGAATAAAATGATCGGAAGTGTGGGAGATTGGGTTAAGGAATTATTTAAGAGTCTATTTACATACTTTTTGCAACATGCAAAAAAATGCATCTGATGTTTCTGAATGTTATTTGTTTTATTCTTCAGGATGCACAAGATATATTTTAACACATTCTTTGACAGGCCATATTCATAATGTGTAACCATGAAATATTACTTATTCCCTCTCTCACATCTAAATCTGGATGCATGTGAGCAAAATACCAGAGATATCATTAAGTCTTGTTAGTGCAGAAGGATAGACTGTGCTTAAAGTGATTAAAGTACATGGACATGACCAAATGTGGAGCACATTACATTATCAGGTATGATACATATCAGAGAAAATATCCTAAAGAGATTATTTTTGATCATTGGAATTTTAAGATAATGATTATTTATTATTATATTATTATAATTATTATAAGTGCTGAAAATAACTACTTCACATGATCTTTTCTGGTATGTTGTGTATACTTTATATGCAGCATTACATGAATCATTTTTGACTGCCGGGCACCATTGTGCATTGCTAATATAGTACTTCATGGTGTATTTTAAACTTGTGAATAATCTAAAAATAACATGCCATTAAAGCTTTTGCATTGGCTAAACAATGTTTAGTTTGTGTTATGATTTAGTTTGTATCCTTCTTCAGAATTATCAGACTGGGTTGTAATAGCAAACCTGATCTTCTAAAGCAACTTAATTCACAGAAAGATATTGAAAATATAAAGTTGATATGCATGCAGCTCTCAAAATATGATTCCAAGTCGTATCTATAGAAGAAACAGTGTTTTGTAATTTTTCTTAACTGAAAAATTTGATTGGTTTGTAATTTCTTTCTGATGAGTTCCACATCTTGACAGCCAGTATTAATTATTAGAGTGTGCTGAAACCTGCCAACTGTAAGTTGTATAATATTAAGGTTAGACATAGACTTACCAGTGTAACTCATCAGAGGACTTTCCTTGTGCATTTTTAACATTATAGACCTTTTTCCTGGGTAACCGATGAGCACCGCCATTACAAATTCTAACTTACGATTGGATGCCCATTCAAATAGCGCCCATCTGCTTTTAATGCAGCTAACGTTGGCAGCTTTGTGTCATCTACACATTCATTAAACTTTGACGAGTGAGGTACTGACAAATGACAGGCATTGCGACATTGCAAGGAGATGGCACTATGGAGCCATGTGTTTTTTTTTTTTTTTTTTTTTTTTTTTTTACATTTTAATAGGTTTAACATTAGATTATCAGCTCTAAATATATGCTAAATTGACTAGCAATACTGGAGACCAGAAATACAAAGCATCCTTCCAGTTAAGAGTCAGGCATGACTTGCGCGTTCAGGAAAAATGTCTATATAGGCTATAGTTTTAAACACTCATTCATACTCATTTTTATTAATTCAACAATGATGCAACATGGGTGTTTTTATAAGTATCTCTAAAAGGAACTGAGTGTCTTCAGAAAAGTTTTGATTTCATTTCAATTTGATCTGATAAAGTAGTGTTCATGAGCGCCTTTGTTTACAGACATTACTGGGGAAACCTCTATATTTTTGACATTCCAAAAGCGCCTCCTACTGGAAGAGAATCAAATAGGATTTTCAGTAAGCCTGTCTGCTTGAGATGTATCCTACTGCAGACCCGCAGCACCAGCAGTTTTAGAACCGCAGCCACAGAACCAGAAGTGAGGGGCGGAGCTTACTTTCTTAACAGAGCAGCGCCACCTATTTTTGTTTGAAGCGTAATATGCTTTTATTTTGCAAGAAATGTCACACTTCATGTATGTATGCATGGCATAAGGATACATTATGGTACATTGAACATTTTAAAACATTAATCTTGTGCAATATAACGATACATAGTTATGTGTTTCATTGTATTATGCAAATTATTTCCTATTTATGATATTAAAAATAATGCTTAAAACTTGAGGGAATTTTGTATTAAATATACATTAATCACAACATTTAAAATAAATGTTTACTCCAAAGCCAAGAACATGTGCATTATGCAGTTTTCTATATATGAAAACTAAAACATTTCAATAAAAATCTAAACACACATATATACACAAACCAAGAAACAGGAGAAAGGTTTAAAAAAAAAAATATCAAAATGTATACAACAACAACAACAACAACAACAATAATAATAATAATAAACATTTAGCAGATGCTTTTATCCAAAGCGACAAAGAACAATGGAAGTAATCAAAATCAACAAAAGAGCAATGATATGCAAGTGCAATGACAAGTTTCAGTTAGCCTAACACATTGCAAAACAGACATAATAGAAAAAGAATTGAGCAAGCTTATATTATATAATAAATAAAAAGAAAACAAATAGATGGAATACAGAATAAATTAGAGAAGCTGGTGTTAGTTAGTTTTTTTTTTTTTTTTTTTTTAGAAAACAAATAGTGTTTTTTAAAGAATATAATTAGAATAGAAAATGATAGAGTTAGAGGGTCAAATAAAAAATAATTCAATTAAATTGAAGTTTATAAAGTGAACAATTCACTATTAGGCCCATTTCACCATGACAATCATGCATTAATAACTCCACATCATTCCTGAACACAAAATGAAATGTGAAGGGCACTCTGGAAGCCTCTGATTCCAGCAAATTGTTGAGGGCCTTATCCTCCGTATCCTCTTCATCTATTATATGGAGAAGTGGCTATTCCACTGGCCCTCTGAGCAGATGTCTGTTGGAATGGAGCCATTTCACAGCTTCTGTCATGTGTCATTACTAGGAGTTCCTTCATTTCAGAATATTAAAGAAAAATGTGTCTTTAATATTTCTTATACATGGATTATATGTTAAGATGTATGTGTGTGTGTTATTTGAGGCATACCTCACTGCTGCTAAGCATAGCTTATTCTCCACTTGGAAGGGCATCTTGTAGTGTTTATGCATTGTAATATACATATATTGGTTAATTTAAATCATTAAATTAATTTAAATTAAGTTTTATTTAAATTGGTCAGAAGGGGGTGCAAATGTAATGGTGGGCTGGAGTAAATGTCCAGTATCAGAGAAAACCCCAAAGTTCTCCAGAAGAATAAGTCCACCATCTGTATGTTTGGAATGTCACACTGGGAGACAAAAAAACATAGAGAAATCTTGAAATATCACCTGTTACAACATCATAAAGATCAATTACCTTAACTGATAATTACGAGATGTAAAATCCCAAGACAAGAGGCACAGCATACAGGAAAACAACAACAAAATTTTCTCTGTAAATGTCAAATAAATAAATAAACAAACTTCCTTGTTCCTTATTTAACAACTAAATCACACCAATAATTGGTTGCACAAAAAAAAAAAAAAAAATGCAGTGCTGGTCTTCTTCCTAATCCACATGGCTGTATAAAGCCTAAAATAAAATAAATAAGTATACTAGAAAATTGTTATGAAATAATATATTGTGCAATTATCTCAACATTGAAAAATAGGATTAAACTAATTATAGGGTTACATAAACAATTAATAACAAATGCTACAAAATTATTCTGTTACAAATAAATGCTGTTTTTTTTTTTCAGTCAGTTCATTCCCTCCAAAAAGTTATCGCTATGGACTGCTATCTAACTTGAATTATGGTCCGAGACAGAAATTAGAAATATAGCATCAATAGTTTTTTGCATATTAAATCCACTTGAGCATGTCCATCAAGAAATCTTTATTCCACTATTTGATAATTCACTATGACAGTAACAGTTGTTGATGACTTTTATTTTGAAATATCATTTAACTCGTGAACTTAGTTCTCAATTTCACTTTGTGTCGCCATGGATCGCCAAACCACTGCTGTCCGTCCAGAACATCGATTTGACACTAATAACCTGAAAAGATATCTGTCAGAGAAACTTGACAGCTTTTCAGGCAACAGCACATTAACTCTGCAGCAGTACAGGTAAGAAATTTAATCTTTTTTTAAGTGTACCACATGCAAACAGAACGCAAGTTTACTCATTTACTTAAGTTATTTGTTTTAATAGAACTGGGCAATCCAACCCAACGTTTTACATTGAGTCTACAGATGCGCGTTATGTGCTCAGAAAGAAGCCTACAGGAGAGCTGCTGCCCGGAGCTCATAAGGTACTACTGTTCTGTACGTCGCACTTTGTAGTATCACAATAACGTGAAACTGCAGGATAACTGAATAACTGAATAACTGATTATTTGTATTATAATTGTAATGTTGCGTTTAGTATAGTTTATTTGGGTCAATCCAATGCTGTTGTGGACATGCAAAAAGGACTTTGGCACCAGTGACCATCCAACTTGACAACACATCACAAATGTATAAGTAAATCAGTAGAGGGAGACAGAATCAAAGTATTTTTGGTTCTGTAGTAGTTTTTTTTATTATTATAATTTTTTTTTATGCCTGTTTCACCAAACATAAACTGTATTTTTGTTCAAATCAAGAAACCAACCCTTAAAGAATTATAATCTATAATCTGCTGTGATAATGTACATAATATACGTAATAAGTGGCTATATGTAATTTCAGATTTTTTTTTATACTGCTGCACCTCGGGTGTGATATATATATTCTTGCTGTTTACAATGTGTGTGTGTGTGTGTGTGTGTGTGTGTGTATAACTCTATAAATCCATTTTGATTCATTTGAGTAAAAATGTGTTTTCTTTACCAAGAAAGTGGCAAGATGAAAACCACTATTTTCTGTTTCAAACTTTCACATAGCATCTTTAGGTTATAATAACATAAAAAATCAAATCCAGATTTTGATTTTAAAAAATTTATTATAAAACTGATTTTTTTTTTCCCCCCAAAATGTAATAAATCCTCAGAGCTCTACGCTTACTTTTCTTTTTAGGAGCACCTGTGGTGATATTTGACTCCTTAAAGTGAATTAAAGGGGACTTTAGTTTAAGCTTTTTAAAATGTCTAATTAAAACAACAGAATAAGAACAAGTAGAATAAGAATAGGTTAGCAGTCCAATGAAATCAGTATTAACAAAATTAATTTGTACTACAGAGGTGGAACAGAAGAACACAAAAGTGGCTTGTAGGTGGATTTTCATATGTTTAATGAGGCTCAGAGGTGGCATGAATGTTCATTAATTAAAATATTAAAATAAGATTAATCAGTATTTTCAATAATTAAAATAAAGCTGAAATAACAAAATATACATATTAGACAAAAACTATTAAAAAAAAATCATTTTAATTTATCACAGATAACATTTACATTCACATTTACTTATACATTTGTGTTGTGTTGTGAAATTGGGCGGTCACTGGTGCCAAAGTCCTTTTTGCATGTCCACAACAGCATTGGATTGACCCAAATGAAACAAAAATAAATGTAAGCTCATTAGAAATTTTAAAAAAGCAACTAATAAAAAATATAGCGATGACTGGGCCCAAGCCATCAGCGCAATCGCTACCCTGGTGCTATCAGGAAAATAGTGCCCAGCTGGCACACACATTTACAGTAATCCTCTGGCAGTCTGAATTTAAGGGTTACAGCAATGAAAGGGTTACAACTTAAAATCAAATGTTAGCTAATGCATTAATTAATGTTAACCAAAGAGACTAACCAATTGTAAATTGATACCAACACGTTTTATGATCTATAACCATTCTGAAAAATTATTATTTTTTTTTTTTGAAATGTGAATTATATAAAACTATATTGCCAGTAAAGGACATATTAACTTATTTTATGTATTTTCTTATTCTGATTGATTGAACTGAGCAGTAAAGGGTCATATGTATCAACTGATTCTGTGAATTTATTTTTCTTTCTGATACACTAAGAGCTGAACAAGATTTGGGTTAAAAGATAAATTATCCTATGACTCCATCCAGTGGTCATTCTCAGTATTACAGTCTTCATCCTTCTGTTCAATTTTTGTTTTTGTTTAGTTTTAATTTTTTGCTGGTCTCTGAATATTATGTGTTTATGAACACTATATGACAATGAAGATAAATCTCTCATGATGTTTATATTATATTAAGAGTTTTTTGCCTTAATTTTTGCTATGTCACACTAGGGCTGGGCGATATGGCTGAAAACTGTATCACGATATCAGTGTTTCATATCGGTCGATATAGATAATTATTGATATTTTTTATGACCCATTTAAAATAAAGACCAGGAGAAAAATATATTACATTTAAACATTTTTATTTTAAACTTAACTTTCCTCTGACCATAATGAATAAAGAAATGTCAATAACCATGGAAAACTCAAATAATTAAAATGTAAACATAAGTCTAAAGTCACAGTGAACACTTAACAGTTATCTCTTAACATTTAAGGTGCAAAATGAAAGAAAATGTAAGAAATGCTTAATAAAGTGTAATAAAATAGTGCAAAGTGTTAAATATAAACAGAGAAGCCTAGGGCTGTGCAATTAATCAAAATTTAATTTTGATTTCGGCTTTAAACGATAATGAAAATGCAATAATCGAGATATAACGATTATTGCTCCCTATTCCGTCTCTTTTAGTGCGCTTTTGCTCCTCCATAAAAGCCCAACTGCACGTGCAAGTCAGTAAAATCATGTAGCATGACTAGCATAAAATGGGACATGCTCGATTTATTATTGTATATTTGATTTGGTGTTTTTAGTATACTAAAATAGTTAAGTTTTGTATGTATGGGCAAAGTGATTAGACTTTAGATATTTCGTTTCGTTTTTTTTATTAAGTTAATTTGGAAAATTGTTTGGAGGACTTTTTGTTTGTTTGTTAAATATAAGTTTTCGTTTTTTTAAGTAACGAACAGCGGCCAGCGGAAGACTCTTCATAGTCTGTTTGATCAGTGACTTCTTAAATAATCACGACCTAAAATAAAATCTATAGACATAAAACAGTTCAAGTATAAAACAATGTTGATTTAAACATCAAACCTAGATAAATGTGCGCTATCAGGCGCATATCCAATCGTTTGTGCGGAGAGTGAATGTTAAAGCCGCTTTGCAGGGCAGAGGCGCCAGCGCCGTCACTTTATTTGTTTTCAGACATGATAAAGACATATATAGAAAGCTTTAGATTATTACTTAACGAAATAAAACAAACCGGAAAAAAAACTCTTTCATTATGTAATGCGTATGATTTCGCATTTAAGGCGCGTCAAACAGATAGCGAGTCGGGATCTTTGTGACACTGACTCAGAATAGTTTATTCATAATTCAAATATATCCTTACTATTTCCCAACGACATGTTCATTGTTTATTTTTGCCGGTGCTTTGTTGCAAGTTTCGGTCTATTGCTTGAACGTGAAGCTGCACTGAAGGAATGCTGCTGGCTGAGACACTAAACGCCGTCCGAACCGCTCTTCAAACTGAGCGCGGCATTGCATAATTTGCAGACGACATTGGTCTGACTACGGTCAGACTTATAATATCCAAAAAACTGCCATACTGGCGAGCAGACTTTTCCTCTTTTATTTACAATTTCCTCGCTCGCTGCGACGATCATTTTCTGCTTATCAGTTGCCGGTTACTGAAGAGGAATCCAGCAGACCAGCACGAGACAACGATATGGCACAACCAAAATGATACTGTTACATGATTGGTCACAGCGTGTCACTCCCTACTTTGCTAGGTTACCAGAGAGCTAGACAGCGAGTGCCTTTGTTAATGCAACAAAACTTGCTTCGCCTTCCGACGAAGAATACAAAATATCGAACGTTTTATCGAACACATTTTTTATTGATATCGGTCACGTGTCTGTCGCGGTCGTTATCGTTTTATCGCCCAGCCCTATGTCACACCATAGGACACATTCATGGTACAGTTCAGTTGAAATGTAAAAACCAAAAAACAAAAACAAATCAATGAAAGACTTGACGAAGTTAATGACCATTTATATTTTCTCAAAGATCAGACTTCACACTACATAAATATGTGCATTTCTTCTTCAAAAATGTATTTTACAAAAACAGTATGTTTTGCTACCTATTTATCAACTACCCAAATTCAGATGAATGTCATATCACACAATGTCATAGGTCAGTGCAAAATGAATTACTAATGTAAGTATCTCTCTCTCTCTCTCTCACACACACAGACACACACACACACACACACAGAGATGAGATCAGATGTTTAATAGTTTTTAGGGCACAAGCCCGAGGGGCGAAGTGCCCTATTGTTTTCCGTAGGATTATTCTTTGTACTTATTAGGGCCCGAGCACCGAGGAGCAAGCCAGAGGCTTGCACTGTAGGTGCGGAAGCCCTATTGTTCCCGTAAAGATTATTCTTATTAGGGCCCGAGCACCGAGGAGCAAGCCGGAGGCTTGCACCGTAGGTGCGGAAGCCCTATTGTTCCCGTAAGGATTATTAGGGCCCGAGCATCGAGGAGCAAGCCGGAACGGCTTGCACCGAGGTGCTAAAGCCCTATTGTTTTCGGCATGTTTTTTCACTATTATTATTATTATTATTTTCTTTTTTTTTTTCAGTTTTAATGTTCACGCTCATTTTTAAGTGCTTTAAAAGGGTTGAAAACTCATGAAATTTGGCACAGAGATCAGACCTGCAAAAAATGTAAAAGTTTAGTAGTGCTTGAGCTTGGGCGTGGTCGAGGGGCTCTACAGCGCCACCAAATGCGGGCATGGGCCAGGATGAAGTTTCTCCGATCTGCACGAAACTCGGTATGGTCATTGGTGACGTCATGAAGGGCTAAGATCACTTGGTTTTATCTGACTCCGCCCAACAGGAAGTCAGCCATCTTGGATTGAATTAGCAGTTTCTTAATTTTCACACGCCATTTTGAGGGACTTTCCATGTTTAAAATTACACAAAAGTCAACTGAAAATTTTGTCTTACAGTATATTTTGATTTAGTAGTGCAAATTTGTAGAGACGTGTTTCATCAGCTCCATTGCGCCACCTAGTATGAAAATGCATGTTTCATACCTTTGGAATGCACGAAACTCACGAAAATTGGCACACTGGTAGAAGCTTAGCCATAATATTTAATTCTGCGGTCATTTGTTTTGGGTGTGGCCAGTGGACTCTGTAACGCCCCTTACAATTTTCTAATTTTATTTATTGCTGTGGTTGCCACAGACTTCGTCTGATCCTCACGAAAGTTCATAGGGACATCGCCATCGTCATGACAAACAAATTTCCAATTCAACTTTTTAGCTCCACCCAACAGGAAGTCGGCCATTTTGGATTGTTTAAAATACTTTCACGTTTTCGAAATACTCCTCCTAGGGGATTCATGTAAATGGCACCAAAATTCGGTACAATCATGTCAAGACATAGGAGATGTTAAATTGCGGAGCTTTTTTTGATAGCTCAAACAGTGTTGCCACGGCGATGCGTCAAATAAGCATCAAAAATATGAAACAGGAAGTGGACTTTGTGCATCAAGTGATTTACTTCAAATTGGACACACATGTTTGGCTTTGTGGGCTGATCGCATTGATGTAGTTAGTGTAGGTCATAGTTGTAGCGCCACCAACTGGTAAAATAAAGTAAGACATTAAATGGAGGCTAGGGTCAGGATGAAGTTTCTCCAATCTGCACAAATGTCAGTATAGTCATTAGTGACGTCATAAAGGGCAAAGTTCACTTGGTTTTATTTGACTCCACCCAAAAGGAAGTCAGCCATCTTGGACTGAATATGAAATCTTTCAATTTTCACACACTATTTTTGCGGAAGCCCTATTGTTCCCGTAAGGATTATTCTTCTTCTTCTTAGGGTCCGAGCACCGAGGAGCAAGCCGGACGCTTGCACCGTAGGTGCGGAAGCCCTATTGTTTCCGTAAGGATTCTTCTTCTTATTATTATTATTAGGGCCCGAGCACCGAGGAGCAAGCTGGAGGCTTGCACCGTAGGTGCGGAAGCCCTATTGTTCCCGTAAGGATTATTCTTATTATTAGGGCCCGAGCACCGCGGTGCGAGGACCGTCTTGGAATTGCTCCGTTTCTTATTCTTCTTCTTCTTCTTCTCCGAAAGGAATCGCATTTTAGAGGGCCTAAACATGCTCGAAAACTCATGAAACTTTAAAAAAGGCTAGTAACGTGTTATACACATTCTAAAACATGCTAGCAATACTTAGCTAAGTGCTAAAGGATGCTATTAATGCAATGAAACAGGAAGTTACTGTAACTCAGGCAAGCAATGTCCAATCTGCCCCAAACTTCACGTTTATTAACATCATGTCCTGAACACGTCCATGCCAATATTTAGTCATAGTCATAGCGCCACCTGCTGGCAACAAGAAGTAACATGTTTAACACTGTTATGGTCTCTTAGCAGCATATTAAAAAGCATCAGCAAGTGTAAAATAGGCTAGCAAAATGTTATACACATTCTAAAACATGCTAGCAACACTTAGCTAAGTGCTAAAGGATGTTATTAATGCAATGAAACAGGAAGTTACTGTAACTCAGGCAAGCAATGTCCAATCTGCCCCAAACTTCACATGTTTATTAACAGTCATGTCCTGAACACATGTCCATGCCAATATTTAGTCATAGTCATAGCGCCACCTGCTGGCAACAGGAAGTAACATGTTTAACACTGTTATGGTCTCTTAGCAGCATATTAAAAAGCATCAGCAAGTGTAAAATAGGCTAGCAAAATGTTATACACATTCTAAAACATGCTAGCAATACTTAGCTAAGTGCTAAAGGATGCTATTAATGCAGTGAAACAGGAAGTTACTGTAACTCAAGCAGGCAGTGTCTAATCTGCACCAAACTTCACATGTATGATAAGAGTCCTGACTTGAACACATTTAAAGGCCAATACACTGTTACAATCATAGCGCCACCTGCTGGAAACAGGAAATTGCTTTTTTTACACATGCAGTGTCTGATCTGCCCCAAACTTCACTTGTTTGATAAGAGTCCTGACTTGAACACATCTAAAGGCCAATACTCTGTTACAATCATAGTGCCACCTGCTGGAAACAGGAAATTGCTTTTTTTACACATGCAGTGTCCGATCTGCCCCAAACTTCACTTGTTTGATAAGAGTCCTGACTTGAACACATCTAAAGGCCAATACTCTGTTACAACCATAGCGCCACCTGCTGGAAACAGGAAATTGCTTTTTTTACACATGCAGTGTCCGATCTGCCCCAAACTTCCCTTGTTTGATAAGAGTCCAGACTTGAACACATCTAAAGGCCAATACTCTGTTACAATCATAGCGCCACCTGCTGGAAACAGGAAATTGCTTTTTTTACACATGCAGTGTCTGATCTGCCCCAAACTTCACTTGTTTGATAAGGGTCCTGGCCTGAAGGCATATATGTGCCACTATTCAGTTACAATCATAGCGCCACCTGTTGGCAACATGCAAATCACTCAATAACTCAACCATACCATGTTCAATCTGCACCAAACTTCATATGTCTGATGACAGTCCTGGCCTGAAGACATCTACATGACAATATCCATTTATAGTGATAGCGCCACCATCTGGCAGCAGGAAGTTGGGTACATATAGAAGGAATATGTCAGTCATTTATATTTAACACTTTAAATGCATAAATTGGTCAACGTTTGTCACCGGTCGACGGTGAGCCCGGGTGCGAGGGCCCGTTCATCGCTGCTTGCAGCTTTAATTATTATTAATTTTCTCCTTTCGAACTTTCAGGGGTTTTTGGGTGCCTTAACATGCTCAAAAACTCTTGAAAATTGACACACATGCAGGAACCTGCGGCCATCAGGACGTATCAGAGACTGGGGCCCGGGCGTGGCACAGGGGCCGTACAGCGCCCCCTGGAAAAAATCCAGAAAGCTTGCTGTCTAGCGCACACATACTTGCGTGTATTCAAATGAAACTCAGTAGACATATAGAACTCGTCGAGCTGAACAACTTTCGCACTCTATGTCTCAGGCTATACCCAACAGGAAGTGCGCTATTCAGGGCTGTTTAAAAAGCGCATGCTCTGGAATTTGATATACTCCTCGGAGGATTTTGAAACATTTGCCTCGAAACTTGGGGAATATGATCTAGAGACATTGGGGATGAAAAATTGCGAGGGGATTTTTGATATCTCGAATGGTTTGCCCGTGGCGAGGCGACAAAGTTACGGTGAGAAATGAGAAACAGGAAGTGTCTAATAACTTTTGCACACATTGTCTGATTCTGACAGAATTTCATCAGTTTGTTCATTCTATGATGCTGATCATATAGAAGTGACTATTAGGAGTCAAAGTTATAGCGCCACCAACTGGCTGCAGGAAATGTGTCGTTTTCTAAATGCTTTAAATTCAAGATCTTAATTTTACTATTTGCTTCAAACTTCATCAGTATAATGTCAAAACACGGCCAATAAGAATCTGTAAATGGGTTGTTGATACATTAAATGCTGTTTCCATGGCAACGTGTCAAAGTTTAAAATTAGTTTCCTGTGTTTTTGAGGCACTTAACATGCTTAGAATTCCATGAAACACACACATATCAGCAGTAATGATAGTCAGACACTGGCAAAAGCTCATAAATGGGCGTGGAGGAGGCCCTCTATAGCGCCACCTTTTGACAATATTTGGGGGCTCGTTTTTCCTACAGTCACCAAACTCGGTACATATATTGTTCACTTCAATCCGGACAAATTTCTAATTTACATCCATTAGCTGTGACCAACAGGAAGTCGGCTATTTTGGTTTGAATGTGGATTTTTGGAAAAATCAGGCTGTGGAATTTAAAACACTGCTCTCAGGAAAACCAACAAATTCACACCAAACTTTTTCTGCATGATGCCAAGATACTGAAGATGCTAAATTGTGAGTGGATTTGGGATATCTGGAACAATGTTGATGTGGTGATTTATTAAAGTAACAGTAAAAAAAGAAAACCATAATTTTTGTATATCTTTAAAATGCAGCATTCAAATGCTTTCAAACTTTTTTCATACAAATAACTAGTCATTCTCAATACTTATGCAAGACTTCAATCAAATCCAAGGTTCTATGAATTAAAGAAAAAAAAAAAAAAAAACAAGTAGAAACTCTGCCCCTGTGTTTGTGTGTTTCATCTAGGTGTGTGTGTGTGTGACTGTTAGAGTGAATGTGAGTGTGGAAAGGGGGATGGGTGGCAAGAGAGAGCAAGAGAGAGTCTGAGTGGGAGACAATCTTAGCCTGTGTCTCCATCCGGTGGTCATCCTGGGTATTATAGTCTTCATTTATGTGTAAAACCAGGAGGAGGACAGAGAGAAGGATGCAGAAAGAAAATAGAATTAAAATTATGCCTTACAAAAGAATAACCATATAGTTTAAAATTAAATATTTCACATATTAATGAATACATTTCCCCTGTTATATTTTAACCCATCAGAAAGAAAAGTACTTTCACAGAATCAATTGATATGTACTGTACTGTCAGTATTCTGGTATATAATGATTGTAGAAATGCTTACAGAGCATTAAAATATTTATTTAAAAAATCTTCTAAAGAAAAAAAATATTTAAAGTTTTATATATATTATCCTCTTAACCTGCGCCCCTATTTTTTAGCATTTTCCGAAAAACGACATACCCAAATAAAAATGACTGTAGCTCTGGAACCCTGAGGTCTATTTTTATAAATCTGGTATTATTTGAAACTAGACACTTGAAGCTTTGTTATTCTGGAGTCATAATAACTCAAAATTAGTATAGTAACAGAGTAAAACAAGGTAAAACATACATGAAAGTGACTCGCGATATCTTTAAATTAAATTCACTTAAGGAAAAATGCATGATGCTTAGGTGGAAGAGGCCTGAAAACACCATTAAGATAAATCTGAATGTCTGATCATATTTTGATTCAAATTTGAGGATGATACTCATAAAAATGTAGTTTCTGTAAGCTTTTATTTTAAAAAAGTCTAGGCGTCCTTTCAAAAAAGCCATTTGGAGACTCCAAATAGACACCTGGCAACCAAATGACCAAATGAGTCAAAATTCCATAATAAATTTATGCATTTCAATTCAGAACTCATCTACCTATAATACCACACAAACAACTATTCCAGAACAACATTTGAGTATTCTGACTCAACATTATTTATTTTGAACAATTCTAATAACAAAAAAGTGAACCAAAACAGATTTGATCAGTAATCATTGTAGAACTAATGAACAAACAAAATATGCAAAACAGCTTTTTTTTTTTACAACTTTTGTAAATGTATTTTTTTCTCTGCTTATTATTACTGCAAATATCCAGTTACTGAAAAACTAAAGCAACTATTTACAGCATTTACAGTGTATGAAGACAAAAAAGGTTTGTCCTCTGACCAACTGAAAAACCTCTGAAAAACAGGAAAAGAGAGAGAGATATAAAATTAAAAAGTGTAAACAAAGCAAATCAAATTTGCAACAATGTGTTTACATGCTGTATTTACACACATACTCAATAAATATACATACACATGGCACGCACGCGCTCTCAATAATTATACATACACAAAGCATGCACAAACACACACACACACACACACACACACACACACATACATACATACATACATAACTCATGTAGCCATCTCATTTTCCCTCTCCGTTGTCATTTTTATGGTTTAAAACAGCTAACATGAAACAAAAGCTGCAAATCATGATATAAACATTCAAGAGAATGGTGTTGACGCTTACATGCTAATGCTATCTTCCGAGGTGCGCATCTCTCCGCGTCTCCCTGCTATTCTTCTCAAAGGATTCAGAAGACATCCTCAAAAACAGACTTAAACGCCAGAAAAACTGTTCTAAAGTCAATATTCCACGACGGAGAGACTCAGATAAGTTTTGGAGAAAATCTGTTCGCTGATAAACACTCCATGTTGCGTTGAGAGGCCGGTCTGTGTATGGAGCGTGCGCAAAGGCAGGAGCGCACTAACATTGCGCACGTGTATTCTGTAAACATGCTTACGTAAACGACGAAAACTCTCAATCACTGTAAACGTCCTAGTGGTTGGCTAACACTTCCATCAGTCAAAATGGTTCTGGCTAGGCAATGGCTTGCTTCAAATGCCCAAAAGCCGCGTCACCAGATTGGCATGGCGCTGATCCACTCACGGACTCTCTGCAAGCTTTGCGTCATAGCATCGCCTGTGATTGAAGGAGAGAGACAAAGGAGGGCTCATTTTGCTCGGAAGAGACTATTCTATTCAAAATATATGGCGTTTCAGTGCTGGAACACGAATTATAATCGATATTTCTTTGTTATCGATAACTATAACTCGAATCGCTCATGTAAACAAAGGAGGATCTTTCGGATTTTTACCCCTTTTTTCGTTGTTTTGGATTAAAAACTGGGATGCATTTTGAAGAGTGGACTCTTATCTTGAAATATATGCTGGTGTTTCTTGGAATAGTCCGAGCTGATCAGAACCATAGGCGATCAAACGTAAGTAGTTCCTTTCACTTTGTGTGTGTTTCACTTTCCGGTCCTTCTACATTTATGTTAACCCTTTCCTCTCCGGTGTATTGATTTCAAAAACAAGCTCAGAACATGAATCTTGAGTGTTTTAGCTTTCAAATGATATGTAGTTTGTGATAGTTGGTTCAATATTTTTCTAAAACAAAGGTAATTAAAAGCACAGTCACGCCCAAACACGCGGATTAAGACTCTTTAACTGATAAGATGAGAAATGTTTTAAATGTTTATTACTCAGTTTAATTAATTAGAATAAGAAACAAATATATAAAGTTAATATGATTTTATATAATTCACATTTCACAAATGCCTTTAGATCATTAATATATATATATATATTATAGTTTCTTATTGCATTTTTTTTTTTTAAATGTTTCTTATAGAAAACTAGTCCTCTGGTGTGACATCTTTTCCTGTGGTGTGACACTACAAGCATCACACTGGTGGACACATCATAGGTTGATTCAGCCTTTTATATTAATTAATGACCTTGCTGTTCCATGCTAACCTGTCATTAGCGGTTCTCAGAAGACTTTTCCATATTTTTTAATAATGATAGATGCACACAGTTTCTTTAAAGTTGTATATGAAGAGTTCAGATGTAAACCCCCCTAAAAGCCATCTCAGTCAAACATTAGATAAATGAGTGAATTCTCTTGACACACATTATACATCCATCAAATACTTTAACTTCAAACTCACTAAAATCCCAGCCTCAGCCTAATCAGAAGTACCATGATGTACATAGAAACCTATACATCGGTGCCTGACAAAAATGCATTTTTTTTTAAAGAAATATGTCAGATGGATGTAGTGGCTTTTGCATCTGAACTCATATATTGTTACTTTTTTACTGTGTCTGTGTGTGTTTAATTCTCTTGATGTCACAGTGTAACCCTTTCATTGCTGTAACCCTTAAATACAGACAGCCAGAGCAATACTGTAAATCCATGTGCCCACTGGGCACTTTTTTTTTTATTGATTGCACCAGGGTGGCGCTTGCACTTATGGCGAGGGCCCGCCAATCGCTGCTTGCAGCTATATTTCTTATTCTTATTAGGGCCCGAGCCCTAATGGGCGAAGGCCCTCTTGTTTTCCTAAGGATTATTATTAGGGCCCTATTGTTGTTCTAAGGATTTTTTAAGGCCCTCTTGTTTTCCTAAGGATTTTTCATACCTTTTTTTTTTTTTTTTTCAACCTTCCGGGGGTTTTTGGGGCGCTTAACATGCTCAAAAACTCTTGAAATTTTGCACACACATTGGAATCCGTGGCCATCAGGACGCTGCAGAGGCTGGGAACTTATTGAGCCAAACAACTTTTATACTCCATGTCATAAGCTACGCCCAACAGGAAGTGAGCTATTCAGGGCTGTTTAAAAAACACATGCTGTGGAATTTGAAATACTCCTCCCAGGATTTCCATAGGATTGTCACCAAACTCGGTCAACATGATCTAGAGACATTGGGGATGCAAAATTGCCAGGGGAATTTTGATATCTCGAACGGTTTGGCCGTGGCGAGCCGACGAACTTATGGCGAGAAATGAGAAACAGGAAGTGTCTAATAACTTTTGCAAACATTGTCTGATTCTAATGAAACTTAATCAGTTTGTTCGTTGTATGATGCCGGTCACATAGATGTGACTATTAGGAATCCAAGTTGTAGCGCCACCAACTGGCTGAAGGAAATGTGTCATTTTCAAAATGCTTTAAATTCAAGATCTTAATTTTGCTCTATTTGCTTCAAACTTCATCAGTATAATGTCAAAACACAACTGATAAGAATCTATAAACAGGTTGCCGATACATTAAAATCTGTTTCCATGGCAACACGTCAAACTTTAACATTTGTTTCCTGTGTTTTTGAGGCAGTTAACATGCTTAGAATACCGTGAAACGCAACACACATATCAGCATTAATGACAGTTAGACACTGGCAAAAGCTCATAAACAGGCTTGGAGGAGGCACTCTATAGCGCCACCTTTTGACAATATTTGGGGGTTAGTTTTTCCTACAGTCACCAAACTCGGTACATATATTAGCTATGACCAAGAGGAAGTTGGCTATTTTGGTTTGAATGTGAATTTTAAATACTGCTCTCTGGAAAACGACAAGCCTTTTGTACCTTGTGATGGCAAATTTGTACTCCATACAGCACAATACAATATATTACAAGATTTATTTATAAAGCACATTTAAAAACAACCAGAGTTGACCAAAATGCTGTACATAATAGAATAAGAAAAAAACTAGCAAAAAAAGGTATTAAACTTAAAACAACAATAAAAAGCAACCGTAGAACCAGAGGTCAAGGAGTATTGAAAGCAAGAGAGAATAGATATGTCTTTAGAGTAGACTTAAAGGCAGAAATAGAGGGGGATAATCTAATATGAAGCAGTAGACTGTTCCAGAGTTTTGGACCAGCAGTTGCAAAAGCTCAGTCACCTCGCTTTTTAAGTCTAGATCTCTAGGCACGGCAAGTATATCTCAAGTGTTCTAGAATGGATGTACTGATGAAGCAATTCTATATTTGATAGGTAACCAGTGCAGTGTAGATAAAATAGGAGTTACTGGCTCATACTTGCGAGTGCCAGAGAGCAGTCTAGCAGCTGCGTTTTGCACTAGCTGTAGATGAGAGAGGGAAGACTGAGAAACACCATAATAAAGTGAATTACAGTAATCTAAACAAGTTGTTACAAAGGCATGGATCACTGTTTTAAAGTTACTCCGTGATAAGAAAGGTTCCACTTTAGAAAGTTGATGGAGATGAAAAAAGCATGATTTTACTACAGCACTGATCTGTTTAAACAAAAAAAAAAAAGTTCTTCTAAACAGGCCAACAGTGGTTGTAAGCCATTTTTATCATTATGTTTAAAGGAAAATAGATCTGAGTATCATCAGCATATAAATCAAAGAATACTTTGTTTATTAAACATGGAAGCCAGAGGGAGCGAACAATACCGGCTTAGGGATTGATCCCTGTGGAACTCCACAGTTAAGTGGTATTCTCTAGTCTAATGACCAATACAAACACTAAAACATCTGTTGGTAATATGAAAACAAAACCACTATAAGACTGTGCCACGTATGCCCACAGATGTCGCTAAATGCGTCAGCAGGACCTCATGATCAACCAAGTCAAAGGCAGCACTCAGATCTAATAAAACTAAAGACATGGATTTACCAGAATCAATTTCAGTGAAAATGTCACCTGAGACTCTCAGAAGGGCAGATTCAGTGCTGTGTAAATCTTTGAAGCCAGATTGATCTCATGAACAGAATTAACAGTCAAGTAAGTTCAAGGATCTTTGAGATAAAGGGTAGATTAGAAATAGGATGAAAATTGGAAAGAGAAGAAGGATCCAAATTAGTTTTTTTAAGCTAAGGCGTCACTACAGCACATTTGAAACAGTTAGGGAAGGAACATTACACATTTGCTGATAACCAATAACAGACCAGGACCAACTGTGTCCATGATTTGTCTAAAGAAACAAGGTGGAATAATATCCTTAGGTTTTAGATGATCAACAGTTTCATTACTTGAGATCAAGTCAATAGGCTCAAACTCCGACCAGGTGGAAGAACATAATGGTACATCATGCAGAATGTATTCTGTCTGGTACCCCAAAACACTATTAACTGGTACACTGATATTACTGTCAGCCAAGAAGTTGACTGAGAAAAACCAGCGAAAGTGAAGAGCAGAAGCAGGAGACAAAGTAATGATGGTAAAAAAAAAAAAGGAGCAGAGTTTATTGAATAGTCTTAGTTACGCATGTCTCAATGCCTTTTGATAGTGAAACATCAATATCCCAATAACCCTTGCTTTTCATAAGATTTATGAAATCACAAATTCACAAAACAGCCCTGAGGGTGCAGGTTTTCCCCAATTAAAATAGAAATAGGGTTGCCAAATTGTATTCTGACATCACGCATCCGTTAACTTCTTCTGCATGTTTCCTAAAAATCCTCTCGCCCATATTGTTTAAACATGAACAAATTAAAAACACACGGACACACACTGTCCACAGATTCGCATCTTGGCCTTATCTGTAAGCTGTGAGTGAGGTGTTTCAGTGCGCAGAAGACACATCTTAGCAATGAAGATTTCTGCTGTTCATGCGGCGGTAACCGCAGCTGCCTGGTAAGTTCACCTCTTAGTGAGGAAACCATTCTGCTGCTTACCTGCTCCAAAGTCATACACCACCAAAGGCATAACGGGAGTCCGTGTAGATTTCAGCATTTTCAGCTGCCATCTGCAAACTCACATTTAGAGCAACCAAATTAACTGAGACTAAGACTTTTAGTCTGTAGTAACTGCTCAACCTGCCTTGCATTTCCCATTGTTCACAAAAGATGAACAGCGGAGAAAACCAAATTAGAATTTAAAGTTCCAAATTGTCCAAATGTTTTCTATCCTTAAAAATCTCTTATTAGCTCTGCACCATCTTGACCATCTGGAATTAGTTCAGATGAAATGAACTACATTTTCCCAAAAATGATGCTCAGCACCATAAGGTGTTGAATCAAAATCTTCCAAAATATTTTTGCAAAGACTGGTGAAATAGTGGTTACAGTAAACCCCACAAATAGCTAGTATCATTGACCAAAGCCCATTAGCAATGTCAATTACTAAAAATCATTGGTGTTCTAGAAATCTCTCAAAAATGAACTTTGTAAAAATCTCAGTGTCTGAGACGAGATTTTCAATTCCCACTCAGCTGTCTTTCAAACTGAAAGATTACAGGAGCAAGATTTAAATTCCCCCAAATTTATAACAGATATACATATAGCATAAAAATATTTAAATAATATATAGTCACCCCAGGTTTTCCTTGGAGGTTTTAGATTGCAAATCAAGATTCACACCAACATTGAGGCTAGCACTCTCTGCTCATGCTACGTCTTACTAAAGCATCTGTTAAATCTGACAGATGTCTTTAAAAACTCTGAACATTAAAAAAAAAAAAAAAAACATTTTTAAAAACCCTTGTAGAAAATGTTTATTAACCCCTTCAGTTTTTTGTGTAGGTTAAAATGCCTACACAAAAACATCTTTCTGCACTGACTGTATATTGAACAACTATTAATCATGTTACTGCTTCTGTTTACTGATCTTAAAAAGCTCTTCCAAATGTTGTGTCAAAGTTAATTATTTCATCTAGCTTAACATCTGACCACTCCATAACTGTAAAAATGATATCATCTGACCCAGTAGCTAAGCTACCACCACAGTACGTACTGTATTTCTATGAAATGCCAAACAGAACACACTCACTCTGCATTGCAGTAGCTAAGCCAGGAGAAGACAACCTGTGAGAGTCATCCTCTGCCTCACTCGTGGCCCAGAGTCAGAAGTCCAGTGGTCTGGGACATTCCACCGTCTGGTCATGCGAGAAACAACCCCGACTCCACTCTTATGGAGATAACAGCTCTGTGTTATTCCATCCTGCCGACTACGACAAAATGTTAGATCGCTGTCCCCATGTCTAGACAATTAAGGTCCAGCGCCGGACGCCAGATCCCGTCAGAAAATATCAGTTTGTCCAGTAACAGAACAACTCGTCAGCAGAGTTGTCTAATACCCAAACCCTGTTAACAGGAGGTCTTGTCTTGTACCCCAAATACCCAAATTCTATTAACAGTCTTCTGTCAGCCAAGAAGTTGACTGAAGAAAAACCAGTGAAAGTGGTGAGCAGAAGCAGGAGACAAATTAATGATGGTAAAAAGTTTATTGAATAGTCTTGCTTGCGTATGTCTCAGTGCTCAGAATTCGTCTGAAGAACACAAATCCAACAAGTATTGTTATACCAAACATCCCATAAACCTTGGGTTTCATAAACATTCCCTCATATCTCTTATTCATGAAGACAAACAGCCCTTGAAACCACATCAACATCAACAACAATGGAAAAATATATAAAAAAACAACAGTAATATAACATAATATAAATGACTAATCAATTAATGAATCAATGTAATGGATATATAAATTACTATAATTATTATTATAAATGATTGAATGGAATAAAAAAGAAATATATATTAATTGATAAATGAATAAATGAATGAAGAATATAAAAAACAAAGTAAAAAACAACACAAATGTATGGTTGCTCTCTTGAAGCAAAACACACACAATTTGCATTTGAGGATCCTCAGATCCTTCGATAAGAAACTTGCAATCTGTCCTTCTTCCATTTGTGTTCAACCTGTCTACTAGTCCGTCTCAAAGTCCACATAGATTCAGTGTGCCAGGGCACAGGTACAGGCTTATGATTTTTATACTTCAAGGGGGAAATAGACTTCATAATATTAGCACATTAAAAAGGCCAGAATGCTGTTCATCACATTTATTAAACATTCACACAATTTTCACAGGATGTTTTAAGCTCTACCACAATGTGTCATAGCATGATGCATATATTGAACAATTTTACTTTTCTCAAAAACAGTTTTATATGCTTTAACTTCTTAAAATGTTTTATAACATTGTAAACAGCAAGAATATTAAGCTTAACATTAAACTTCTCAAAATCAGTACATCCCATTTCATTAACCTTTTTTTAACCATGTACTAAAACATGTAACATTAAGTATCACAAAGTAATTTAACTTTTCAGAACAGCATTAGATCTAATTTTAAGTACATTTTCCTACTACATTCTACATGTTTTAAAAACAGTTTTGAACATCAAGAATCACAAAGCAATCTTTTTTCCAACAGTACACATTTCATTAATTGTAACTTTATACACTTGAAACAGTTTATCCGAAACGCAGTACTACACATTTAATTTGGCTGTAGCCATAATTTGTCCTAGGCTGTAGATCATTGGTATTCTCCTGATCATTGTGGCAGTCCATGTTTTCAAAATCATTTTCATTGTCCATGTATTCAGTAGCATCCATATCAACATGAGGTAGAACGAGCTTCGTATGTTTTCGATAGACATATATTGTAAAAGATGATTTGCAGTTCACAAGTGATGCTTTTTCTTCTACACCTTGTGCATCAATATGGTTGTGGCATTTTTAGCACAGGATATTAATTATTCAGGTGACAGTTATTGGAAGGGGCTTGCCACCCACCTCAGTAATCTTTGCTATGGTGTAACACTGCCACAGTAAAGCCTGTTTAAGAGTTTCTCACTAGGAATAAATATGTATTTTTGTTCTTTTCATTTAACTTACTTGCCTGGTATGTTTGTTTTTGGACATTCTCATATGCATGAAGGGGAATTATGGGAATTATTGGCTGCTAAAGACTCTTATTGTGTTGGCTGCTAAAGACTCTTATTGTGTTGGGCCTGCCTATAAAGGAGGAAGGGCGGCCATTTTGAAATTGAGGTGTGTTTGGCATGGTGGCATGCTATTGTTGCCTTGTCCAGGATAATGGACCAAAAATGATCTCTTAAAAAAAAAAAAAAAAAAGAGAGAGATGGAGTATTAGACTTAGGAACTGTTTTAAGTGCATGCACTAGTCTGGGATATACATATATGGTCAACAGTCCGAGCACCTTTCTTCAGCTGGAGGATTACCTGTTTTTGTGGGGCCTGGAACCAGTGGATCATATTTTTTTCCCGGGGACATTTAATCTTTTCACTTGGATTTTCAATTTGCGGCCTACCCCAGAGGGACTAAACCAACAGACTGATGAGTATTATCTTTACCATTTCTTTTGTTTCTATGGACTAAGGGACTGAGGGATTGCAGCCAATGAGGCTATTCATGGACTTTCATGCTTTGGACTATTTCTTTTTGCATTTATGAGATTTAACAGGTTTGGTTGTGATTGATATTACTGCCTAAACCATAAGTAAAATGAAACAAATCAAACAAACACCCCTGTGATAATAACTAAACCCTTTTAAAAAGTGGTATGAGTTGTTATAATGGCATGCAGCAGAAAGGTCAGTGTATTCTTCATATAGGGTGGATAAGCAAAGTTGAAAAGAGTAAGCATTCAAGGTTGCAGTTATCCCTTCTTCAGCTCCTATTGCCCTGCACACCTCCACACCATCCACTTTGACAACGACTTGAACCCTCTTGGAGAGAGCCATTTTCCAGTCAGTTTCTAACAACTGTATGCTTGGGTATGGAGTATCAGCATCACACTGTGAGAAGAAAAGAAAATGTTCTCATCTCAGAACAATGCAACATCTGTCAGAACGGCATAGACGGACCTGTATCAGACAGAGTATTACAAAGTGAGAGTTTAACAAATAGTTCCATACCTCTCCTAATGTGATTTAAGCTCTCAACTTTTTTTTAAAGATGTGGGGCAGCAGAATCAGTGTTGCACAAAAGTCAGAATCTCTTGTAAAAATACAAAAATAAATGTTCTGTAGCTTGCAATTACATCCTTTGTTCTTAGAATGTTTTACTCTACATTAGACAGTAGTTCAAAGGGCTCTAAACGATCCTAGCCTGTGCACTCCGGTTCAACTCCTCATTTTCTCCTCCAATTTCAAAATCGTCCTACATCGCCGTGTTGCCTTTTTTTGTAAAGGGCATTTGACCTTCTTTGCAGTACTTCTGCAGCGATGTAGGGCAATTTTCAAAGGAGAAAATGAGATGGAAGTCATCCTAATTGTATTGAAACAGAGATGCACAAACTATGCATGCACATTGCAGAACTAGACAAGATGAGCATTTGAGGTTAAAAAATATATAAATTGTAATAATAATAATAATAATAAACACGGGTAACATTAGAGTAACGTCAGGAAGATTCCTTGGAAAATGAATTTAAAGATCTGTGGTAAAAGCTGATTCATAAAATGCGATTTGAACTACTGTTTCCATGTCCATTTCACCGCTGTTTTGTCAGCGTCTCAAGCACAGTTATACCTTAATTTCTGCCTAAATAATAAAAACAATTGTAATGATAACAACAAGCTTAAAATATAATAATAATAATGCGTTGGTTTTGTCAGGTCAGTGATTTTCCAACCAATGGATTTTCTCAGTACTTAAAACTAAACTTAACTCTGAATTTCTTTACTTCGTCTTCAGTGACAGGTATTCCAGCTTCTTTCAATTTTTGAAGAAGAAATGTGCAAATTTAAAGAATGTGTACTTGAACTTTGAGGCAAAGTAAACGTACACCATATAATGTTAAATAAACGTGAAATAGTCTACATTGTGCTTTTGCTATGCTGTGCTTTATGGAGTTCTTTATGTCTAAACAAAGACTTATAATATGGCGTGAGGCTCACAAACTCATCTGTAATTATGCTTTGTTTTGTTTTGATATAAATTTGTTGTATTGCCACGTGATGTAGCAACTTTAATTTTGCAAATCTTGCACAATACATCTCTCTGCTTAGTGTCAGTAATCTCAAATCCAAAATATCGTCATATAACAGAGGTAGAGCTTTTTTTTTTGGCTACCAGATCAGTCTCCTCGGCACCCATCTTCGTTCTGGTCTCTCAGCGCTGTGCACACAAGTTCACGTGCACTGCCTATACTGAGAGACTATCAGATCTTTATTTATTTATTTATTTATTTATTTATTTGATGTTTTGTTTTGTTCGCAGTGAGGAAAATAGGCAAACTGTTCTCAGAAAGCATGTGTTCTCAAGTGCACACAATTATTTATTTAATATAATCGCAACATTTTCCTGTCATATAATCGCACAGGCTGACATTGCGATTGCAATACGATTAATCGTGCAGCACTAATTAGTGCATGTATTTGTTTAACTCTAAATTTAAAGCAAAACCCAAAACTTATATTAGTTTAAAATTACAATTAAAAATACAGACCTACTTTAATACATTTGCTTTATGGTTTGAAAGTTATTATCTTGATGTTTTGCATAATCAATAAAATGTCATGTGCTTGTGTACTGTTCAGAACTAATCAGTAAAGATGTGGGCTCTTAAATGTATTTGGTTATATTGTGCATCTCTTCCAAATAACTCATGAAAATGTTTGTCTTGCTCTATGTTTAATCTATTTTGGGTGACTCCTTTTGTCACAAAAGTGATTGTACCTTTGTTTGGGGATTAAACGGTCCAAACATGGATCCTCTGACAGTTGGAAACAACTTCACCATTTGTACCCTAAGTGTTCACAAATGGACCCCAACCATACCCTTTTTTCTGACAGTATGGTTAGATCTGACAGAACAGGACTATCTGAGAAGATTAGAGGTGGATGGTTCTGTCTTTATATTAATAACAGATGGGTAACAACATCAAGGTGCATCATAAGGTATGTTCACCGAATCTGGAGATGCTGACCCTGTGATTACATCCCTTTTATCTTCCCCCAGAGTTTTCAGCGCTTGTGGTTTGCTGTGTTTATATTTCCCCTGGTTCAAACATCAGGATAACGGTGGAACTGTTAGCCGAGAATGCTAATGTTATGATGGCTATGTATCCAGGGGCTCTGGTGTTTATTTTGGGTGATTTCAACACATGCAGACTGGACAATGTATTACTGTCACTCTCAACTCTCGATGAGTGACTGTTGATGAGTGTTCCAGCACCTCAGCCAATTGACCTATCGGTAAGCCCCACCCCCCTTTGTTACTGTTGCTGCCTCGGACAAACAAACAGAGTTTCCCACTGTCTTACAATGACAGCTGTCAGTATGAAACCTTGTCCGAGGATGTTTTTGATAAATTTTTAACACAGAAGGACCACCTTTTTTCGAGGAGCATTCAAGTAAGGCTTTAATATGCCATGGAGAGACACATAAATGATTTTAAAATAAATATGGTGTGTAACATGATTCATTTGAAATCGAGGGTTTACAGATCGCAATGCAAACGGAAGCAATCTCATGTTACGGTCGTCACAAACACAGATGACAACATCCAGGATCAACACTGTTCATGTACTGCAGTGTAAGATTAATTATTTTACATTTAACCAGTTTAATATGGAGAGGAACTGAAATGTAGACCTACATTTATGTGTTTTTGACCTACACTGTACATGACGTGAGAATAGTTAGCTGAGGTTTGTACGTTAGCATGGGCTCACTAACTTTAATGCTAGTTTTAGCCAGAGATATTAACGATATTTACAGACATTAACTGCTTGGGCAGATGAAAAAGGCTACTTAATGAGACTATGACAACAAAAAAGTACACATTAAATAATAAAATAAATACCAAATTTCATTGCCAATCATCTCAGGATACCTGGAATCAGTGTTACAAGTACCTCAGGCACATCGTTTTATTATTTTTGTAGCATAAACACCATTAAAACGACAAGAGCTTCGGATCTTCCAATGTTTCTCTATGGCGCTGCGACCCACAGATGTCCGAGTTCCATCTCCGTGCAGTTGATAGTCAACTGCTATTGGCTCATCTGCGTTCTAGGGGCGGGGCTTACCGATAGGTCAATTGGGGCTTCGGGTCAACCGAGAGAAGAGCAAGCTCTCCCCCATACAGAGCATCACTTTCCTCAGTATGGAGGTAGATCGGTAACATGGTAGACGCCATGTAGGTAGATCAGCTAATGACGCAGTGTCTCATTTTCTTCTCTCGGGGTACCATGGTTATGTTGAGTAACCCAAGACATTTTTGTGTTTTCAGATAGATAGAGAATATGCTGTTCAAAAGGCTCTGTATTCTGTGGGCTTTCCTGTTCCTCATCCTGTGCTGTACTGCACAGATACTCGTGTCATCGGCACAGAGTTTTACATCATGGAACATGTACAGGTACTCTGCTTAATTTCTACATTGGGCCATATTTAAGTAAAATATAGCCAAACTCTGGCAGTTTTTTAAAAATTGAAATTTCCTTTAAGATGCAAAGTAACAGCTTTAACCCAAGCAGTAAAAATTACACATTTGGTCAGAAGGGGGCAGTCGTGGTGTTTTTTTTTTTTTTTCTCCCCATTTATCAGTCCATTTAGTTTTCAATTGTTTTTTAATGGGGGGATTCTTTGAAGGATGATGCTAATCTGTATATTTATGTCTGCACATCAGGGACGTATTTTCAGGGACTTGAGGCTGCCAGGGTTCAGTGCGGCAGAACGGACAGCTCTGTATGTGGCTGCAGTGGAGACGCTAGCCAGACTTCACTCCCTAGATGTTGATACACTTGGGCTCTTGGGATATGGGAAGGGAACGGGTTATTGTAAGAGGCAGGTGAGATGATGAAATTATCATTCATGAGGTATTGATTTTAAATCAGTATTTTATCAGCATTTTAACTTACTGTTCTTTAAGGCTACGGTCAACTTTTCACCCATCAAGACATTTTTATTTTCCTTCCAGGTCTCCACATGGACAAAACAGTACAAAGCTTCTGCCCACAAAGAGATACCAGCCATGGATAAACTTTCTGAATGGCTGATCCACAACCTGCCATCCAATGACAATGAAGTGTCCCTTGTTCATGGTGATTTCCGAATTGACAACCTGATATTCCACCCTACAGAGGTACTGATACATGATGCATATGTTTCCAGATTCCAGAGAACTTTTCTGCAATGGTTTGGTTCCAACAAAAAACCTAGGACTAGTTCGCAAAAGTAGGTTTTGTGAAAAATGGCACAAAAACTAGATGATGAAAATTAAATTGGATAGCCATTTTGTTTGCCTTGAGCCAAGGATTCCAATTATATAAAACACTTAAGTGACAAACGAGTTAAGAGCGATTTTTGCATTTCACTCACTGTAGTTATTGACTGAGTCTTTGCCAGTGTTTCAGCGCTTTGCTGAAAGTAGATCCTTACAATTACAATAACCCCTAAAAAAATATAGCTGCAAGCAGCAATTACCAGGATTCAGGCATTTTAAGACCTTTGAGAAATTACAGATATTTAACCCTCTGGGGTCTGAGGTGATTTGGGGCCCTTGAGATGTGTTGACATGCCCTGACATTTGTGCTTTTTTCAGCTACTTATAACATACTGTTTGCCAATATGTATTTTTTTTTTGTATTCAGCACAAACTGTGCTACAATAATATGTGAGAAAGATGGATGCACCATGTTGTTGCATTTCTTAGAAAAAAAGCGTTATGCATCAGTAAGTTTAGGAAAAAACATGTAGCTGAAATAAGGCCATAAAACACATACTGAATAGTTTTGAACAAATCACTTGAGTAATCAGTCTTGTAGGCTAGAATATTTACTTCATAATGAAGTAAAAAGAGAATCATTCTGACCACTTGATCACAAACAGTGATATAATGATTTTAATTTTGTAAGTATGTTTTTGGCCAATATTGCCATATGCATGAGAGTGTTAAAAGCTATGAATATTCATGTAATTCACACCAGGGGAGACAAAAGACACTCCCACAATGGCTAATGTTTCCCCCATCATAGCTAATGTTCTCCCATCAAGTTGGAGTGCTGTGAAGAAAGGCTGAAGAAAGAATGTGAGAACGCTCAAAGATTTTCATTTATTTTATTGTAATTCCTCTATGTGGAGAAGTGTTGTGCCTTGCAGGACCACAGTGCTACATATGTGAAGATATATTAACAAATAAAAAGATAAATGTAGCTGCAAGCAGCAATTACGGGGCCAAGCACAAGGCAAGGGAAGCATGAGACCAACTGCAGCAATGCGTAATTAAAGCCATTTTAGGATGATTTTAGACAAAATGGTGGAAAAATCATAAATGCAACCTGTAGTAATATAATTTATTGGCTTATCACTTTTGACCAATGTTATCATATTGATGTAATGTGTTCTGTGTGAGGTAACAATAACACACACATTGACTTAGAGACACCAAATTTGCTATGATGACTGTGCAGTCTTTCCTCTATCAGTATACAAAATGTCACAACTTTCCCGCAAACGGTTCTATGGGCTGTTATCCAAGCGGCAAAATGAGGAGCTAAGCATGGCCTGGCGCATCAGACCAAATGCAACAATGAGTAATAAAAGCAATAATTGGATGAATGTAATTGAAATGGCTGAAAAATCATAAATACAATCTGCAGTAATATGATTAAAAGGCTTATCACTTTTGGCCAGAAGGTGGCGCTGTAATCAAATCACTTTGTTGTGTTCTGTGTGAGGTGACAATGGCACTCACAAAGTTTGGTGTAATTATGTCAAAGCTTTACAGAGACATAGCCTCAAAGTCATTTTGGCACCATGCCTAACATTTGTAGCGGCGCTGTACGAAAACGGTTTTGTCTATCGAAAAAAATTCATAACTTTTTATAAGCATGGTCTGAAGATGATATGATTCAATTTTGGTGAAAATCGAACCAAAGGTTAAGGAGGAGTTCAAAAAAGTAGGTTTTTAACATGAATCAAAATGGCGAACAGGAAGTTCAGCTTACTATGGCATAATTGGTATATATGTTGTCGGCATGACCCAAGGAAATTTTTGAGAGTTTTATGACAATAGGCTAATGCAATCAAATGTTATTAGCATTTTTGAAAGTTGCATAATTAATGGTTGATGAATGGTTCATTACTCTTGACCAATAGGTGGCGCTGTTACCAAATTTATGTGGGGCGGTCATTGTGAGGTGACGACGGCACATACAAAGTTTGGTGTAAATATCTTTAACCTTTGCAGAGATACAGCCTTTGATGCAGTTTGGCATCTTTCCAGCAAATTCGTTGATGCGTTAAATGAAAACCATTTTGTGTATCGACACAAATTCCATAACTTTTTGCCAGCTTGGTCTGTAGATGATCTATTAGGAGTTCGAAAAAGTAGGTTTTCAAGGTTTTCTTCTTCTTCTTCTTCTGCCATTGCGTGTATGGCAGCCCATAGAACCCATTGCGGGAAAGTTGTTTTGATTTGACAAACTGATAGAGGACAGTCTTAACATTAACTGTAGCAAGTTTGGTGCCTCTAACTCAAAAAATTGGCTCAGATCATCTTCAGACCATGCTGGCAAAAAGTTAGGGAATTCAAGTTGTGTCGTCCAACCGTTTTTAATAATGCATGAACGAATTGTGAAAAGTGTGCAAAATGGATGTGAGGCTATATCTCTGCAATGGTTTGGTGTATTGAGACCAAACTTGGTGTGTGCAATAACAAGCATGACCTGAGACTATCTGCAGTGTTTCGGCACAGTGCCCCCTAGTGGTCAGGATATACGAAAAATTGCTAGTTTAGATTATAACTTCTCAATGCTTTGACAAAACGGGTATCTTTAGATTCAGTGTATCATGCCGAGTCGAATGATACCCAATTTTCCCATGTCAGCCATTTTGAGCATCAGCCATTTTGAATTTTGTAGTAAAATGCATTTTATGAACGCATTGACGTATTATGAAAATCGGTATGGGTCATCAGCGTGATGCCCTGAAGGAGTCTGACAAGCTTGGAGTCGGAGCCAGCGCCACCTAGTGGTAAAAATCTAATATTCACATGCTTATAACTGTGGGTGTGGTCAACATATTTTCATGGGAGTCACCTTTTTAGACTCCTGAATCCTTGCCGACTCCTTACCAAACATGCCAGGTTTTGCTCAATGGTTTGTGCAACGTTGCATTTTAGTGTTTAAAAAACATTTGTCAATATCTTAGAAACCGTTTCTCTGATTGACTCGAAACCACCGTAGGAAATTTGAAAACACAAATGAAAACTATACACTAATGCCCAATTGCCAAAATATTGATTGTAAGTGCCATGAAAATGCAAACAAAGTCAGCAGTCGTCATTTTTTTTTCTCTTCTCATATATAAAAATGCCTATAACTCCAAAACAAAATGAGATATTTTCACCAAATTTGACACACGTATGTATGGGCTCACTCTAATGGCAAATAATAAAAAAAATTGGTGGGAATGTGCCTCTTGGTGGCACTATAATTGAACAAAACATGAAATTGCCATTGACTGCAATGTAGTATTATGATATAAAATGCTTCATTCATACCAATGCATTGGTGTACCATTTTGATACTTTGTATGTACCATCGAGACCAGCACTCAGAATATTTTAAGACATTGCCACCTTGTGGTCAGAAGTTGTAATGAAATTTCAAATAAATGCTAATAGCTGTCTGTGAATTTTGCCTATTGTAATGAGACTGATATTAATAGACTCCTTGGGTCATGCTGAGAACAGTGATAGCAATGTTGCCATAATCAGCCAAGCTCCTCCAAATTTTCAGTTGGTCTGATGCTCCATGCCATGCTAAGCTACTCATTTGGTCTTTGTTGTGCTTGGCCCCGTAATTGCTGCTTGCAGCTATATTTAGGGGCCAAGCACCGAAGGTGCATGGGCACCTATTGTTTTTGTTAGTGTTCTTATTATTAGGGGCCAAGCATCGAAGGTGTGTGGGCACCTATCGTTTTTGTTCGTGTTCTTATTATTATTATATCCGTTGGCGTTCCTATTGTTAGGGATCAAGCACCGAAGGTGCGATGACGCCTATTGTATCCGCTGGCTGTATTATTATTATTATTATTATTGTTTGTTGGTGTTATTATTATTATTATTAGGGGCCAAGCACCAAGCACCACTAGTGTCTTTAGATTTGTCGCATCATGCTGAGTCGAAAGATACCAAATTTTCCTAATTTGGCCATTTTGGGCGTCGGCCATTTTGAATTTAGTTGTAAATTGCTGTATCTTAAGAACGCATTACCGGATCGTTTCGAAAATAATTACAAAAATGTTCGGCTCCATGCCCTGAAGGTACACAAATTTGGGAGCAGCGCCACCTTGTCATCAAAAGTTATAACGAAATTTCGAAAAATGCTAATAACTTTTGCTCACATTAGTCTACTGTAATAAAACTGAGTTTGATATATTCCTTGGATCATGCTGAGAACACGATACCAATTATGCCAATATTGGCTGAACTTCCTGTCCGCCATTTTGATTCATGTTGAAAACCTACTTTTTCGAACTCCTCCTAGACCGTTTGTCCGATTTTCACCAAATTTGGCACAGATCATCTATAGACCACGCTGACAAAAAGTTATGGAATTTGTGTCGATATGCGAAACGTTGATATCCATCAACGAATTTGCTGGAAAGATGCCAAACTGCATTGGAGGCTGTATCTCTGCAAAGGTTGGAGATATTTACACCAAACTTTGTATGTGGTGTTGTCACCTCACAATGACCGCGCCACACCAATTTGGTAACAGCATCACCTATTGGTCAAGAGTAAGTGACTATTCATAAACCATTAATTATGCAACTTTCAAAAATGCTAATAACGTTTGATTGCATTAGCCTATTGTCATAAAACTGGTCTCAAAAGTTTCCTTGGGTCATGCCGACAACCAGAAATACCAATTATGCCACAGTAAGCTGAACTTCCTGTCCGCCATTTTGATTCATGTTGAAAACCTACTTTTCTGAACTCCTCCTTAACCTTTGGTTCGATTTTCACCAAAATTGAATCATATCATCTTCAGACCATGCTTATAGAAAGTTATGGATTTTGTGTCGATAGACAAAACCGTTTTCATACAAACAACAAACAAATGTTAGGCATGGTGCCAAAATGACTTTGAGGCAATATCTCTGTAAAGCTTTGACATAATTGCACCAAACTTTGTGAGTGCCATTGTCACCTCACACAGAACACAACACAGTGATTTGATTACAGCGCCACCTTCTGGCCAAAGGTGATGAGCCTTTTAATCATATCACTGGAGGTTGTATTTATGATTTTTCCACCATTTTGTCTAAAATCATCCTAATTAAAATGGCTTTAATTACTCATTGCTGCAGTTGGTCTCATGCTTCCCTTGCCTTGTGCTTGGCCCCGTAATTGCTGCTTGCAGCTATATTTATAATTGTGTCCATTAATTGCTCCTATGTACACAGAAAAGTTGCTTTGGCAGCCTTGGTGTGTGAGAATGTGAGTCAGCAGATTGTGGCCCAGTTTCCTGTGCAGGCTGGAATCGCAGAGTCTGTGGAATCATATACCTGTAGATTGCTTGCTCCCTTTGAAAGAGGTGCTTTAGAAATTTTCATTGGCAAATCTGTTAAAAAATGTAGACATAATTCCATCAGAAAAATATTAGTGCACTTAGTGTCAGTGCACTTACAAATGCTAATAACAAAATAAAAGAAACTATACTATTGTTAATATTATTATCAATCACTAATAACCATGCATAACAAAAACAGCAGCTTTTGTAACGTCATACAAGTACATATACTTCTATATTATTGCGATGTAAACACAATTACATCTGTAAATTATTATATCTGTGCACTTACTCTGTATGATTTTTGATCGCACTTCATTGGATCGTAAGAAATTAAGATACAGTGAATTACCTATCCTTTTCACATTCTGTTCTTCATCTGAGGTGAATTCTGTTTATTTCTCTCAGTGTGTCTTCTTCCAGAAATGAACACTTGATGAATCCTCAAGCTTGGTTTACGGTGATGTGGGCGTTTACATCCCTGCATGGCGCACATGGCTAATTATCATATCAAAAATGAAAGTAGCGAGCGGGCGTGACCAAATTAAATATAATTAGCTCTGAGTGCAAAATTCTAAATGTCATTGCTTTCATACAGATTACTTTATCACAGAATATTTGTTTTCGATAAGACTTGCTGTTTTTAAAAGTAGAAATATCAAGCTTTCTATAAATGTATCTCTCCTGTCTTTGTGCTGAATTTTTTTTGAGTTTAGGATAATTTTAATGATGCGTTCCTAATTGCAGTGTGTGGAGACCGTGAAGACAGAGAAAACACCCCGTTTGTTTTCTTTATTAAAAAAAAAAGCAGTTGTTATTGTGAGTAAACACAAAAAAAATATATACACTTAACAATTTCAAATGATGTATAACTCTTATTTGTGTGACTAAAATCGACAGAGTATTTTTAGTGTCTTTTGCACTGATTTAAAAAAAAAAAAAAAAGTGAGCTGGTCGGGCTGACGCAACCGTCGACCCCAGGAGTTAAAGACAGCCCAGAAAAGCTGAAAAATTGCAAATAATATCACTAGAAATATGATTTAATAATTCATCACTTTTGACCAATAGGTGATGCTGCTCCCAAATTGATGTGGTGTGGTTAAATTAGGGTGACAATAACACACACATAGTTTGATGTCAATATGCCAAAGTGTATTTATTTCTTGTCTCATTAGTGTTTAGCGCTAATGAGACAGTTGTCATTGCTAGGAAACACTTGTTTGTTTACTGTGACACGCTCAAATCACATTAGGTCTCGCACTAGATTGCTTACCTTGTCAGTGTCCAGCTGAATTTCATTCCAGTGTTTGTGTCAGACTGGTATAAAAAAGATTAGTATACCACGGCAGCGGTCACGTGAAGACCTAAGAGTGTAAAGACTATCGACTCCACCGGGCTGAGACACCGGTAAGTGACATAAGTATTGCTTTCGATTTGTCCTTTTTTCTACACCTTGTTTAATTTCTGTTTCAGTTTGTACGACCAACTCTACTACTATGTGCTTCCATATTCCTACTATTACTACCACTCGTAAACCACACATCACACACTGTAGGTAGCGCAATCCTAACAACCTGCATATTTTGCCTATGTCTGTTAACACGCTACTTTTTTTTTTCTGTTGGTCTCTGGAATTGTCAGTCTGCAGTAAACAAAGCAGATTTCATTACATCTATTAGTTGTCATTCAAAGCTAAACCTCATGGACCTGACAGAGACCTGGATAAAACCAGAGAACACTGCTACTCCTGCAGCACTTTCCAATAATTTCTCATTTTTCCACACTCCTCGTCTGACTGGAAGAGGTAGAGGTACCTGATCTGCTTATTTCTAAAGATTGGAAATTTATTCCTTTGCCGCCTTATGGGTATTACTAGCTCCTTTGAATCACATTTAGACTTCCACACTCTGCTTGCCTCTTTTGATCTCAAGAGAGTGTTAACTACGGCACTTATAAATCACTCAACCAACTGGACCTTATTTATACACGACATTGCACTGCTGATTATGTGCTAGTTATTCCACTGCACACCTCAGATCACTTCCTCCTCACTCTTAACCTCAACATGGTTCCGGACAATATACACACGTCATCTTTCGGCGTAACCTGCGCTCACTATCACCCTCTTGGCTATCTGCTATGGTTTCATCTTCACTTCCTTCCTCTAACAGTTATCATCACTTGATGCTAACAGTGCTACTGATACTTTCTGCTCCACTCTTAAATCTTTTTTAGACACTGTCTGCCCCTTGTCTTCCAGGCAAGCCCGTACCACCCTTTCTGCCCCATTGCTGTCTGATGTTCTCTGTGAACATCGTTCTAAACTCAGGGCTGCTGAAAAGGTCTGGCGCAAATCAAAAAATCCTACTTGACCTTGATGTGTATCTATCACTCCTCGCTGATGACTTTACCACATTCTTCGTTAATAAAATTAAAACCATCAGTGCACAATTTTCCATTCCTCAATCAATCATGTTACCAGCAAACATTTACTTGTTCACTTCCTTCTCTTCACTCTCTGAGGCAGAAGTCTCCTAACACATCCTTAGGGATGGGTACCGAACCCGGTACTTTTATTGGTACCGACCGAATTGCGTCGGTACTACCGAGTATCGATTCACATAAAATCAATCGGTGCTCAGTTTCGGTACCTGAGAGAACACGTCTGCGTGCCGCGTGAGTCTGGTATGTAGCGAAAGCGCGCGCGCGCGCGCACGCACGCACGCGAGAGAGACGGTGCTCAAACACGCAAGGCAATGGCTAACAGAAAGCGCTCTAATGTGTGGGTTACATTTCACAAAGGTTCATGCGGACAACGCTGTCTGCAATATTTGTAATAGTAAGTGCAAGGCAGGCAGTGCTAATACATCCAACCTGAGGAAGCACTAGTTAAACACAACGTGCATTTAAAAGCGCAGGAGTGCAATTTATTAGATAGCCGAACCCAGGGCTAGAAATGGTGTGGAACACGGGGGACGGAGTTTGGGGAGTGAATTTCAAAGGATTATGGTATTTCAGTTCCAACTGGTTTGTTGTATTTGGAAATTAAAGTGATTTCTATTATTTCGTGCGTTCTGCCACTCATAGATATAAATACACACACACACACAAAAGCACACAACATACAACAAAGCTTTAATTTGGCCATAATTATAGGTGCCTGTCTTATAAAAGTAAGTTTAGAGAAAATATGAAATAATTTTAATGTTATTATAGACTAAAGGGTTAATACATCTGAAAGGACATTTAAAATGACCATTAACTTCCCTGCTTCTTATAAACTTATCCCATTGAAGGGTAATTTAAATGAGCAGAACAATACCATTGTTGATTTAAATATTATTTTACTTTTCCATAATACATATTTAAAATGTATTACACCAGTGGTTTTCAGTCGCGATCCTCAGGTGGGTCGTGGACTCGTGGGACTTTAAAAATGGGTAGCCAGGATGATTTAGGAAGGAAGATGTATATGTATGTATGTAACAAAGTTCAAGACTCAGGGAGAAGGATGCGGGAAGCTGCAAACGTAACTTTAACAAAAAACCACAACAAAATGAAAGTAAGCGTCAGCCGCCTCACGCCAGACTCCAGTGCGCATCTCTGTTTGCGTTTATTAGTTAGAATCCACTCACCGCTCATAACGCTGGACTTTTTGTTCAGTCCTGAGTTCTGCAAGCTAATTAATCCTCTCATTGTAACAAAGCCTGTAGACGCGCCTGTAGAATGCACGTTCAGTGCCGCCGAGAGTTTCACGCGATCATTAAAATGAAACCAAAATTTAAACACGCACGCGCATTCAAAAGCAATTTTATTACCCCGCGTTTAGATGCGCGCAAATTAGGCTATATAACACATCCACTGAAAGTCACTTAAATCAGAGTAAAGTATCGAAAAAGGTACCGTTGGGTACCGGTATCGAATTTCAGATACCAGTACTAGAACCCTACCGGTAAAAATGTGAACGGTACCCAACCCTACACATCCTTTCTAATCATTCTATTACTTGTCCGCTTGATCCTATTCCATCTCATCTCCTTCAAGCCATTTCTCCTGCAGTTGTACCGGCACTCACTTACATCATTAACACATCCCTTCACATTGGTGTTTTTCCATCCGCATTTTGACAGGCTTGTATAACTCCTCTACTCAAGAAAACCACCCTGAACCTATCTCTTTTAGAGAACTACAGACCGATTTTCCCTTCTTCCTTTCATTGTGAAAAACACTTTAACGTGCCGTGTTCAACCTTTCTAACACAGAACAACCTCCTGGACAGCAACCAGTCTGGTTTCAGAAGTGGACATTCAACCGAGACTGCCTTGCTCTCAGTTGTTGAAACCATAAAACTGGCAAGAGCGGATTCCAAATCTTCAATACTTACCTTGCTGGATCTGTCCGCTGCTTTTGACACCGTTAACCACCAGATCCTCCTGTCAACCCTATTGGCAAAGGGCATCTCAGGAACCGCACTCCAGTGGTTTGAGTCTTACCTCTCAGATAGGTCCTTCAAGTTATCTTGGAGAGGTGAGGTGTCCAAGTCACAACATCTAACTACTGAAGTGCCTTAGGGCTCAGTTCTTGGTCCATTTCTCTTCTATGTCCACATGGCATCGCTAGGTTATTTCATTCAGAAACATGGCTTTTCATATCACTGCTATGCTGATGACACTCAACTCTACCTCTCATTCCATCCTGATGATCCGATGAGCTTGTCTAATAGGCATTTCTTGCTGGATGAAGGACCATCATCTTCAACTAAATCTTTCCAAGAAAGAACTGCTTGTGTTTCTATTAAGCACATAGTTTCATCACAATTTTAGTTAGACACAACCATAACATGCCTTCAAAAACAGCCAGACACCTTGGAGTTGTGATTGATGATCAGCTGACTTTCTCAGACCACATTGCTAAAACTGCCCAGTTCTGCAAATTTATTATTATTCAACATCAGGAAAACCAGGCCATTTCTTTCAGAACATACTTAACAACTCCTTGTTCAATCTCTTGTTCTGTCCAGGCTGGACTATTGCAATACTCTCTTGGCAGGTCTTCCAGCCAGTTCAATAAAACCTTTACAACTGATCCAAAATGTGGCTGCAAGATTCATTTTCAATGAGCCGAAAAGAACGCACATCAAACATCTATTCATCAATTTACTGGCTACCAGTGGCTGCTTGCATAAAATTCAAGGCATTAATGGCTCTGCAACCCTTTACCTAACTTCACTACTTCAGACTTATGTGCCCTCTAGAAGCTTGCTATTCTGTCCGTTTTCTTTTTATGTATTATATAATACATATATAACTGCCTGAGATTACTTTGATCTGTGTGACCAGTGGTTCATAATCTGGGTTGCCTGATATAATGGTTAGTTTTTAGCTCTGAGCTTGCAGGGTAGATAGCCCGCATTCCGTGGTCTGGGTTGTGCTCAGCCTTGCCTGATGGAACTGCTATTAGAGGAAAGTTGTGTCCCAGCTCAGACTGCAGTTTTTGTCATTCATTATAACAAAGTGTAGGGACAATGTAAATTAAAGCTGCAAGCAGTGATGAAAGGCCCCTCGCACCTGGGCAGTATTCTTTTAATATTGTAAATATAGGAGGAATATGTCAAAGTCATTTATATGTGCCCAACGTCCTGCTGCCAGCTGGTGTCGCTATGCCTGTAAATTGGCATGTAGATGTGTTCAGCCCGGCACTGTCATCAGACATATGAAGTTTGGTGTAGATTGAACATTGTATGCTTGAGTTAGTGTAAGACATGACACATTCGGCTGCCAACAGGTGGCACTATGATTATATCTGAATATTGGCCTTTAGGTGTCTTCAAAACAGGACTCTTACCAAATATGTAAAGTTTGGGGCATATCAGACATTGCATGTTTAACCCTCTGGGGTCTGAGGGTGTTTTTGAGCCCTGAAGAAGTTTTGACATGCCTTGACATTTGTGCATTTTTCAGTATGTGATGATCAATGATGTGAAAATCATCTCATTTACCCCAGTTCAAAGAAAACAATATATTGATGTAAATTTACCAAAGCATTTTTTGTGATGGAAAGAGAATATGCAAGAGATTGACAATGGTCATGAATATTTAGTGATTCACACCTGAAAGAGACAAAGCCCTCCCCTAATGGCCCATCAACAACACTGTGACTGTCAGATAAGAAACAATGTGAGAAGATTTAAAGAGTGGTGATTTAGATTAGTTGTATTTTATTTAACACAGTATAATCAAAACATACATAATGAAGGTCAAAGACACATTATTGAGCACCCTGATCTACAGATATGAACAGACTTTCAGATTTCTGAAAACTGATTTTTTTTAAAATTATGTTCAACAAGTGAAACAAGTAAATCATACCTGACATTTAAGTGCTTGCAAAACTTATCAGTAGTCAAGAAACTTGTTTTGCACTAGAGTATCATTGTAGTTGAACATCTGAAGTTGGTACAGCGCTATCAGAGCAAAATAGTTTGAAGAGACAGCAGGATTCATATTTTAGAAGGTTTCAGATCGCTAAAAAACAAACAAAAACAAAACATCTGTGAGCATGTTCATAGACTCACGCATTTCTACTAATGTAAAAAATGCCATTTATATCTGAGAAACTAATTATTGTTAAACGTCTGTTGTTGTTGTTGTTGTTGTTATTATTATTATTATTATTATTATTATTATTATTATTATTATTATTATTACTAATACTAATAAACATGGTCTAAACACACTCAGTACAAACACTTATAGGCTGTTTTTTAATTTTATTTATTTAATTTTGCAATAAATAAAATACATGTACAAATATGATCTTATAGTCATAAACACAGGCATGTTTTGTATGTATTATGCAATACATGCTGTCTAAACATTCTTAGACTCTATCATTCATTTTTACAGTGTAAACACTATTACCTTTATATCGCATCGTTTTCTAGAACAAAAAAAAACACAAAAACATCCTGGCGTCGTGAGACATTTAGATGCAATGAAATGAAACGTTCTTCATAACGTTTCACTTGATGTAGTCAGGAATTATAGTTTGGAAAAAGTCTAACTAGTAAAATGTATACAACTTAGTCTGTCACAGTAACACAATAACGGCGAATGAAGGTAGGCTAATAAAAGATAGACTTACATGTAAAAATATCCTGCGGTTCCGCCACGCGTCACTTTGCGTTCTTCTTCTGATGAGGTAAATATAAGATGTATTCCTCACAGCAGGTCTTCTTTCAGAAACGAACAGTAACCCAGATAAACTTGCCGAAAAGTATTGCTGTTTTGTTGACGGTGATGTGTTTGCCTCCCGCGCTTCTCATGTGGCCAATTGTAATATGAAAGCGAAACTAACTTATGGGCGTCGACAAATTAAATTTAATAAGGTCCAAGGGTAAAGACTGGATATCGCGTTGGTTTCATAAGGATTACTTTATTTATTGTCCGCGGGTGGTGTTATGATTGTAACAAAGTATTGGCCTTTAGATGTGCTCAGGTCAGGACTCTTATTGAACAAGTGAAGTTTGGGCAGATCTGACATTGCATTTTTAAGTTAGTGTAAAGAAAAAACATTTCCTGTTGCCAGCAGGTGGTGCTATGATTGTAACAAAGTATTGGCCTTTAGATGTGTTCAGGTCAGGACTCTTATCGAACAAGTGAAGTTTGGGGCAGATTGGATATGGTTTGCATCAATTACAACAGCTTCCTGTTTCATGGCTTTAACAACATGCATTAGCACTTAGTAAGTGTTGTATGTTTGAGCCTGTTTCTAGCATGTTAGGACAAAATGACATATTTTGCTGTGCTTTTAATAGTCTATAACAGTGTTCAACATGTCACTTCCTTTTGCCAGCAGGTGGCACTATGACTTTTACTGAATATGGGCATGTAAATGTCTTCAGGTCAGGACTCTTATCAAACATGTTAAGTTTGGGGCAGATTGGACATTGTTTGCATGAATTACAACAACTTCCTGTTTAATGGCTTTAACAACATGCTTTAGCACTTAATAAGTGTTGCTAGCATGTTTAAACATGTTTCCAGCATGTTTAGCACTTAATGGCTTATTTTAGTGTGTTGCTAATAGTGCATCACGGTGTTAAACATAACACTTCCGGCTGACAGTAGGTGGGGCTATGACTATAACTGAATATTGGCACAGAAGTGTTTAGACCAAGACTCTTATCAAACATGTGACGTTTGGGGCAGATTAGACACTGCCTGCCCGAGTTACAGCAACTTCCTGTTGAATTGCATTAATAGCATGCTTTAGCACTTAGCTATGTGTTGCTAACATGTTTTAGCATGTGTATAACACGTTGCTAACCTATTTAACACTTACTGATGATTTTTAATATGTTGCTAGGAGACCATAACAGTGTGAAACATGTTACTTCCTGTTGCCAGCAGGTGGCGCTATGACTATAGCTAAATATGGGCATGGACGTGTTCAGGACATGACTGTTATTATACCTGTGAAGTTTGGGGCAGATCGGATATTGTTTGCCTGAGTTACAGCAACTTCCTGTTTCGTGGCGAAACATCAAAATTTGTTGGCCCGCTAGGGACACGCCCTTCGGCGAAAACTCAAGATCTTCGCAACCCTCCAACCAAAAGAAAAGTTGAAATTTTATAGGTGGTGCTATCGAGCTATTTTGCCACACCCACTTCTGAAACCCATATCAAACATTCTTTTTCGCCAGTTCTGGGCCGTGTGCAAAGTTTCATGACTTTTCAAGCATGTTTAGGCCCTCAAAAATGTGATTTATTTTGGCTAATAATAATAATAATAATAATAATAATAATAATAATAATAATAATAATAATAATAATAAAAGCTGCAAGCAGCGATGAACGGGCCCTCGCACCCGGGCTCACCGCCGAACGGTGGCTTTAGAAACGGCAAACGTTGACCAATTTATGCATTTAAAGTGGTAAATATAAATGACTGACATATTCCTTCAATATGTACCCAACTTCCTGCTGCCAGATGGTGGCGCTATCACTATAACTGGATACTGTCATGTAGATGTCTTCAGGTCGTCACTGTCATCAGACATATGAAGTTTGGTGCAGATTGAACATTGTATGGTTGAGTTATTGAGTGATTTTCATGTTGCTAACAGGTGGCGCTATGATTGTAACTGTATATTGGCACATATATGTGTCCAGGTCAGACAAAATTTTCGGTTGATTTTCGTGACATTTTAAACATGGAAAGTCTACCAAAATAGTGTGTGAAAATTGAAAAATTTCATATTCAGTCCAAGATGTCTGACTTCCTTTTGGGCGGAGTCAAATAAAACCAAGTGAACTTTGCCCTTTATGACGTCACCAATGACTATACTGACATTTGTGCAGATTGGAGAAACTTCATCCTGGCCCCAGCCTCCATTTAATGTCTTACTTTATTTTACCAGTTGGTGGCGCTACAACTTGACCTACACTAACCACATCAATGCGATCAGCCCACAAAGCCAAACATGTGTGTCCAATTTGAAGTAAATCACTTGATGCACAAAGAAGATAGAGTCCACTTCCTGTTTCATATTTTTGATGCTTATTTGACGCATCGCCGTGGCAACACTGTTTGAGCTATCAATAAAAGCTCTGCAATTTAATATCTCCTATGTCTTGACATGATTGTACTGAATTTTGGTGCCATTTACATAAATCCCCTAGGAGGAGTATTTCGAAAACGACAGCATGCCATTTTCAAACAATCCAAAATGGCAGACTTCCTGTTGGGTGGAGCTAAAAATTTGAATTGGAAATTTGTTTGTCATGATGATGGCAATGTCCCTATGAACTTTCGTGAGGATCAGACAAAATCTGTGGCAACCCACAGCAATAAATAAAATGTGAAAATTGTAGGGGGCGCTACAGAGTCCACTGGCCACACCCAAAACAAATGACCGCAGAATTAAATATTGTGGCTAAGCTTCTACCAGTGTGCCAATTTTCGTGAGTTTTCGTGTATTCCAAAGGTATGAAACATGCATTTTCATACTAGGTGGCGCTATGGAGCTGATGAAGCACGTCTCTACAAATTTGCACTACTAAATCAAAATATACCATAAGACAATTTTCAGTTGACTTTTGTGTAATTTTAAACATGGAAAGTCCCTCAAAATGGCGTGTGAAAATTAAAAAAACTGCAAATTCAATCCAAGATGGCTGACTTCCTGTTGGGCAGAGTCAGATAAAACCAAGTGATCTTAGCCCATCATGATGTCACCAATGACCATACTGAGTTTCATGCAGATCAGAGAAACTTCATCCTGGCCCAAGCCCAAATTTGCCTGCATTTGGTGGTGCTGTAGAGCCCCTCGACCACGCCCAAGCTCAAGCACTACTAATAGTAAAAATTTTTCGCAGGTCTGATCTCTGTGCCAAATTTTATGAGTTTTCCACCATGTTAAAGCACTTAAAAAATGAGCACGAACATTAAAAAAAAAAAAAATAAAAATAAAAAATATAGCTGCAAGCAGCGATGGGCGGGCCCTCACCCTCAGCGCAATCCCCACCCTGGTGCAATCAATGAAAAAAGTGCACAGCGGGCACATGGATTTACAGTATCGCTCTGGCTGTCTGATTTTAAGGGTTACAGCAATGAATGGGTTACTACTATGACATCAAAAGAGTTAAACACACACACATACAAAAATGAATATATGAAGAGTTCAGATGCAAAAGCCACTAAATTCATCTGACGTCTTTCTTTAAAAAATTAACTTTTGTCAGACTCCGATGTACAGGTTTCTATTTAAATAGTGGTACTTCTGATTGGACTGAGACTGGGATTTTAGTGGGTTTGAAGTCAAAGTATTTGATGGATGTATAATGTGTGTCAAGAGCATTCACTCATTTATCTAACTTTTGACTAAGATGGCTTTTAGGGGGGTTTGCATCTGAACTTCATGGAAACTGTGCACTTCTATCATTATTAAAATTATGGAAAAGTCTCTTGATAACCACTAATGACAGGTTAGCATGGAATAGCAAGGTCATTAATTAATATAAAAGGCTGAATCATCCTATGGTGCGTCCACCAGTGTGATGCTTTACTGTCACACCACATGAAAAGATGTCACACCAGAGGACTAGGTCTCTATAAGAAGGATTTAAAATAATTCAGAAAGATTTGTTTAACTCATTTTATTCACTTTTGGTATCAGTATCAGTGTTCTTAAATGCAGTAGTTACATGAATTAAACTACTTTGTGATTTTTTTTTTTTTTTTTTTTTGAAGAAACCCTGTACTGTTTTAAAGTGTCATGAAAATAATTATAAAACATAATACTCTGTTTTTGAAACAAAAAGAATTGACTGTGAGAAATTAGTGGAGGAGAGAGCAGAAAGTAAATATAATCAAACTAATGCCTTAAAAATAGTTACCATATAGTTAAAAAATAAAAATTCACATATTAATGAATAAGCTTTCAAAAATCTGTCCAGTGTAGTGACCTTCCATGCATGAAAGGGTTAATTGTTAGTTAACATTAACAATAATTATATAGCATTAAAGTTGATTAATATTCATTTCAAAATGCATTAACATGTCATTAAAATGCTCACTTAATATTGGTTTATGTGCACTGTGTATTAACATGAACATGGATATTTTATTATTATATAACTATGAAGAACAAATTGCTCTGTAAGCATTTCTATGATCATTATGTAAATGCATACTAACACTACAGTACATATGAATTGATGTGAATGTAGTTTTCTTTCAGATGGGTTAAAATATATCTTAGCCTGCGTCTCCATCCGGTGGTCATCCAGGTTATTACAGTCTTCATCTATTTTACATCCAGAAGGGATTGTAATTTTCTTTAATTCATACAGTGTTGGATATATATATATATATATATATATATATATATATATATATATATATATATATATATATATATATATATATATATATATATTATAATATAATATAATATAATATTATATATATATATATATATATATATATATATATATATATATATATATATTTTTTTTTTTTTTTTTTGACGTACTTCCTCAAAATGACTAGTTTTCTGTACGAAAAAAGTTTGAAAGAGTTTGGATACTGCATTTTAAAGATATAATAAAATAATGGTTATCTTTTTTACTGTTACTTTAATAAATCACGTTTTATCAACTTTTAATCAACTATATATTTATCAACTTTATCAACTTTCAAAATCAACTTTTAATGATTTTCTCTTTAGAAGATTTTTTAAATAAATATTTTAATGTTCTGTAAGCATTTCTACACTCATTATATAAAAGTATAGTTAAAGTACATATCACTTGATTCTGTTCATGTATTTTTCTTTCTGATGGGTTAAAAGATATCTTAGCCTACGTCTCCATCCGGTGGTCATCCTGGACATTATAGCCTTCATTTATGTGTACCACATAAGAGAGAATGATGCAGAAAGAAAATAGAATTAAAATGATGCCATACAAAAGAATAACCATATAGTTTAAAAATAAATATTTCACATCTTAATGAATAAACCACCAAGAGTGTAAATACTTGCTGTTGTCTCCCACTCCCTGACTCTCGCTCTCACACACACCTAAACCCACATTCTCACATAGAGGCAAAGTGTCTACTTTTTTTATTTTCTTTAATTCATAGAACTTTGGATTTTCCTGAATACTTTCAGACATACTGAGAATGACTAGTTCTCTGTATGAAAAAAAGTTTGAAAGAGTTTGAATGCTGCATTTTAAAGATATAATACAATTATTGTTGTTGTTTTAACTGTTATTTTAATAAATCACCACATCAACACCGTTCAAGATATCCCAAATTCGCTCGCAATTTAGCATCTTCAGTATCTTGACATCATGCAGAAAAAGTTTGGTGTGAATTTCTTATTTTTCCTGATAGGAGTGTATAAAATTCCACAGCCTGATTTTTCCAAAAATCCACATTCAAACCAAAATAGCTGACTTATTGTTGATCGTAGCTAATGGATGTAAATTAGAAAGTTTTCCAGATTAAAGTGAACAATGTATGTCCTGAGTTTTGTGACTGTAGGAAAAACTAACCCATAAATATTGTCAAAAGGTGGCGCTATAGAGTGCCTCCTCCACGCCCATTTATGAGCTTTTGCCAGTGTCTAACTATTAATGCTGATATGTGTGTTGCATTTTATGGAATTCTAAGCATGTTAACTGCCTCAAAAACACAGGAAACAAATTTTAAACTTTGACACGTTGCCATGGAAACAGCATTTAATGTATCGACAACCTGTTTACAGATTCTTATCGGCCGTGTTTTGACATTTATACTGAAGTTTGAAGCAAATAGAGTAAAATTAAGATCTTGAATTTAAAGCATTTCGAAAATGACACATTTCCTGCAGCCAGTTGGTGGCGCTATAACTTTGACTCCTAATAGTGACATCTATGCGACCGGCATCATACAACGAACAAACTAATGAAGTTTCATCAGAAACAGACAATGTATGCAATAGTTATTAGACACTTCCTGTTTCTCATTTCTCGCCATAACTTCATCGGCTCGCCACGGCCAAACCGTTCGAGATATCAAAATTCCCCTGGCAATTGTGCATCCCCAATGTCTGTAGATCATGTTGACCAAGTTTGGTGACAATCCTATGGAAATCCTGGGAGGAGTGTTTCAAATTCCACAGCATGTGTTTTTTAAACAGCCCTGAATAGCTCACTTCCTGTTGGGTGTAGCTTATGACATAGAGTATGAAATTTGTTTGGCTCAATGAGTTCTATATGTGTACCGAGTTTCATATGAATACGTGAAAGTATGTGTGCGCTATATATCAAGATTTCTGACTGTGTTCCAGGGGGCGCCGTAGAGCCTCTGTGCCACGCCCGGGTCCCAGTCTCTGTGGCGTCCTGATGGCTGCGGATTCCAATGTGTGTGCAAAATTTCAAGAGTTTTTGAGCATGTTAAGCCCCCCAAAAGCCCCCGGAAGGTTGAGGGAAAAAAAAGAAAAACCCTTAGAAGAACAATAGGGCCTTCGCCCATTTTGGGCTCGGGCCCTATAATAATAATAATAATAATAATAATAATAATAATAATAATAATAATAATAATAATAATAATAATAATAGTGAAAAAACATGCCGGAAACAATAGGGCTTTAGCACCTCGGTGCAAGCCGTTCCGGCTTGCTCCTCGATGCTCGGGCCCTAATAATAGTGAAAAAACATGCCGAAAACGATAGGGCTTTAGCACCTCGGTGCAAGCCGTTCCGGCTTGCCCCTCGATGCTCGGGCCCTAATAATAATAATAATAATAATAATAGTGAAAAAACATGCCAGAAACAATAGGGCTTCAGCACCTGAGGAGTACCGTTCCGGCTTGCTCCTCGGGCCATCATAATAATAATAATAATAATAATAATAATAATAATAATAATAATAATAATAATAATAATAATAATAATAATAATAATAATAATAATAATAATAATAGTGAAAAAACATGCTGGAAACAATAGGGCAGCCGTGGCCTAATGGTTAGGGAGTCGGACTTGTGACTGAAAGGTTGCAGGTTCGAGTCCCAGGTCCGACAGGGATTGACCGTGGGGGGAGTGAATATCCAGCGCTCTCTCCATCGTCAATACCACGACTGAGGTGAGACCCTTGAGCAAGGCACCGAACCCCCAACTGCTCCCCGGGCGCCGCAGCAATGCAATGGCTGCCCACTGCTCCGGGTGTGTGTTCACGGTGTGTGTGTGTGTTCACTACTGTGTGTGTGCACTTGGATGGGTTAAATGCAGAGCACAAATTCCTAGTATGGGTCACCATACTTGGCCTCACGTCTCGTCACTTTCACTTTTTTTTTCTTTCACTTTAGCACCTCGATGCTCTGGCCCTAATAATAGTGAAAAAACATGCCGAAAACAATAGGGCTTTAGCACCTCGGTGCAAGCCATTCCGGCTTGCTCCTCGCTGCTCGGGCCCTAATAATAATAGTGAAAAAACATGACGGAAACAATAGGGCTTTAGCACCTCGGTGTCTGTGTGTCAAGAGCATTCACTCATTTATCTAACTTTTGACTGAGATGTCTTTTAGGGGGGTTTGCATCTGAACTCTTCATATACAACTTCAGGGAAACTCTGCACATCTATCATTATTAAAATTATCAAAGTCTCTTGATAACCGCTAATGACAGGTTAGCATGGAATAGCAAGGTCATTAATTAATATAAAAGGCTGAATCATCCTATGGTGTGTCCACCAGTGTGATGCTTGTACTGTCACACCACAGGAAAAGATGTCACACCAGAGGACTAGGTCTCTATAAAAAGAATTTAAAATAATTCAGTAAGATTTGTTTAACTCACTTTATTCATTTTTGATCAGTGTCAGTGTTCTTAAATGCAGCAGTTACATGAATTAAACTACTTTGTGATTTTTTTTTTTTTTTTTTGAAGAAACCCTGTACTGTTTTAAAGTGTCATGAAAATAATTATAAAACAATGCTCTGTTTTTGAAACAAAAAGAATTGATGGAGAGAAATTAGTGGAGAGAGCAGAAAGTAAATACAATCAAACTAATGCCTTAAAAATAGTTACCATATAGTTAAAAAATAAAATAATTCACATACTAATGAATAAGCTTTCAAATATCTGTCCAGTGTAGTGACCTGCATGCATGAAAGGGTTAACCACTCACCACTCACCTCACATAAATTGGAAAAATAAAAATGTAATGGACAATGACAATCATACAACCCTCATGCCTTACATATTTAAACAAATCCTCTAATAAGAATAGAGGATATATCTAGGCCCATATACAGCAAAAATGGGTCCCACCTTTTATGAAATATAATGTCTTTGTTATGAGAAGCACATGTTAAGTAATCCAATGGTACATATTCCAGTATAACTCTGTGCCATAGTGTCTTAGAAGGGGCTTTTTTCCGTTAACCAGTTCAGGAGAATACATTTCCTTGCACAAAATGTTAGGAACTTGCAAAGTGTCTTTTTATGTTGGTCGACTATAATGTCTTCATATATTCCAAGTAACATATGTTTTGGATCACAGCCAATATTAACAGCTAAAATAACATTAAGTTCTTGCTCGATCATAACCCAAAACTTCTGAATCTCCCGACAAAACCAAAAACAGTGAATAAGATCTCCTTCCTCTGTTTTACACTTCGGACACATTGGTGAGCAATCATCTTTAAACTTGTGTCTTCTTGAGGGTGAGAGATGAGCTCTATGCAGAATTTTCAATTGCATTGCTTTTACCTTATAACATATGCTTAAGGTCCCTACATTTATCCATGCTTCCTCCCATTGATCATCTGTGATTTGAATATCAAGTGTCCTTTCCCATGTCTCTTTCAATGAATCTGTATTTGACAAGCCACAGTCTTTGAGGATCTTATAAAAAGAACTTGTAGAACTGTCCATATGTGAAAAAAGTTGTCGCTCCACAGCTGAAATGTCCAGGTTTGTAAGCAAAGTAGTGTCCTTTTGCAAAAAATCTCTTAATTGTAAATAACGAAAAAAATCCTTTCGTGGAATATTATACTTGTCAACTATTTGGTCAAATGACATTAAAATGTCTCCATCAAATATATCATGCAGAGTAGCAAGACCTTTATGTGCCCAGACTCGGAAATTAGTGTCTACAGTCCCTGGCAGGAAGTCATAGTTGTCACAAATAGGAGTAAAAGTGGAGGTGAACTGGGATCGACCCTCCAGACGTCTGATAATCTGCCATGCCCTGATAGCACAAATTGTGACTGGGTTATTACAAACCACTTTTAAGGATTTGAACTTTTTAAGAAAAAGCAAATTAACTAAAGGAAGTTTACTGAGTGAACTTTCAATGTCAAACCACACGGCTCTCGGCTCTCTATGTAACCAATCAGAGATGTAACGTAAATGAACACTTAACTGGTATCTCCGAATATCTGGAAGGTCGAGACCTCCCACTGAAGATGGAAGCATTAAGGTTGAAATTTTAATGCGTGCTTTTTTCTTGGCCCATATAAAGGAATTAAACCAACTATTCAGCTTCTTAATGACTTTATGTGTAAAATTTATTGGAATCATTTGAATGGGGTAAAGTAGTCTTGGAAGAACATTCATCTTCAGAAGGGAGATCCGCCCTAGCCAAGAAATAGGAAGAACATTCCACATTTCTAAATCCATCCGAATACGCTCAAAAAGTGGAAGAAAGTTTACTTTATACATCTGTTCAAAGGAGGGGGTAACATTAATACCCAGGTATATTAAACCTTCAGGGGCCCATCTAAATGGGAAAGATGGCAATGTTTGGGGTTTTTGTTTTAAGCCACCTATTGGCATCGCCATTGACTTATGATAATTAATTCTATATCCTGAAAAAGTGCCAAATTTGTCAATTGTGTCTAAAAGAGCTGGGGTAGAGGTATCGGGATTCACCATAAATATCAAAATATCATCAGCATACAAGGCTATTTTATGTTGATTGTTTGCTACTGTTAATCCACAAATTTTAATATTTGTTCTTATAGCCTCTGTCAATGGTTCAAGTATTAGAGCAAATAGAAGAGGTGAAAGAGGGCAGCCTTGTCTTGTCCCTCTCCCAACTTTAAATGTAGAAGAGCGACATCCATTAGTAAGCACGGCACTAAGAGGTTCATTATATAATAACTTGACCCACTTAATAAATTGCTCACCAATACCAAATTTATGTAACGTATAAAATAAATAGGGCCATTCAATGCGGACGAATGCCTTCTCTGCGTCTAGAGAGATCACAAGGCCATCTGTTGATTGTTGTTTGGCAAACTGTATCACATTCAATAGGCGACGCATATTATTAACAGAGTTACGTCCTACAATAAAGCCCGTTTGATCATCCTTTACTAGATCAGGGAGAAGAGACTCTAGCCATGTAGCTAGGATTTTGGAAAGAATCTTCAAATCAACATTCAGCAATGAGATAGGGCGATATGATGAGCAGTCCTCTGGCGGCTTACCTTTTTTCAAAATTAAAGATATATTTGCCTCTCTCAGGGACTGTGGTAACTGGCCTTTAACAAATGAGTCATTGAGCATGTTTAGTAAGGGGTCAACCAATACATTTCCAAATTCTTTATAAAATTCACTACTAAGCCCATCTGGGCCAGGTGCTTTCCCAGATTGTAAGCTCTTTATGGCTTTCAGAACTTCCATTTTAGATATAGGGGCATTAAGGGAAGAGGACTGATCTTCTGATAAACTGGGAAGATTAAGAGCAGAAAAGAAAAGCTCTGTGTCCTCTATCATGTCACTTTCTAATTCAGATAAATTCTCAAACCATTCTTTTAATATTTTATTAATAGATGAGCTGTCAAAAAAGCGCTTCCCATCACTATCTATAACAGACAAGATAGATTGAGAATCCGATTTTTTCTTTGTTAAATATGCTAAATATTTTCCCACTTTATCCCCATGCTCATACATTTTCTGTTTAGCAAAACATATTTTCACTTCTGCTTGTTTTGTTAGGAGAGAATCTAAAGCAGATCTAAGTGCAGAAATTTCTTTCATTTTATCAGAAGATGTTTTTTTTTAATGTATAATCTCTCAGCCTCCTTAAGTTTTGATTCTAAAATTTCTTTTTGTTTAGCCTGCCTGCGCCTTTTACTTAGCGTATATGCTATGATAAGGCCCCTCGAAAACGCTTTGGTTGTTTCCCATAATAAAGATGGGTCTTCAGTTGAGGCAGAATTAATGGACATGAAAGAGTTAAATTCTTCTGTAAAATAGGATATAAAGTTATGGTCTGCCAAAATAAATGGGTGAAATCTCCAGCTACCAGGCTTAATATTTTGGCACCCAAAAGAATATTCAACAAAAACTGCTGCATGATCAGATATAGATATATTTCCTATTTGGCAGGACATTATACTCTCTAACATGTTTTTTGGGGAAAAGAAATAATCTATCCTAGTATAGCAACTATGGACTCTAGAAAAAAAAGTATATTCTTGTTCTGCAGGATGGCAAGCCCTCCAAATATCAACATAATCGAAGTCTTCACAAAGAGCCTTAATAGTTTTAGCCTGAACTGACAATAATAGTTTACCTGTTGGGAATTTATCTATAATAGGGCATAAATGACAATTAAAATCTCCCCCAATAAACAATGTCTTAACTCCCCAGCCTGCTAATTTGGCAAAAGCTATGTTCGAAAAATCACCTGGGTGACCAGGGGGCTAATAAATATTCAAAAAAGCAATTTCTTCCCCATATAAAACCCCCTTCACAATTAGATAGCGCCCTCTTGTGTCTTTAATAATTGCCGTTGATTGGAATGGCACACCTTTCTTAACTAATATAACTACGCCTCTACTCCGTGAAGTGAAAGATGAGAAAAAGACCTGGCCATATCCGCCCTGTGATAGCTTAGCATGCTCTTGGTCATTTAAGTGGGTCTCCTGCAGTAAAGCGACATGTACCCCCTCCTTTTTTAAGTAAGTTAAAACCTTTCTTCTCTTAACAGGTGTATGAATACCATTAACATTCCATGTACCAACTTTCAACTTAAACATTCCAGTATGTATTAGTCATAATGCAATCTGAATATACAATTTGAATAATGAAAACGCCAAGTAAACAAGTGGTGAGCCAAGAAAGGGGAAGAAGAAAAAAAAAAAAAAAAACATACCAAGAACTCGAACAGTACTTATTAAACATAAACGAAATTGCACACTTTACCTCCCGTTGAACAACGAGAGCACCAGTGAAAGAGAGGTCCAAAAACGACAAAAGGAAGTAAACCTAAAGGATTATTTAAGCTAAACGCCAAGCGGTAGTGACCCTATTCATACCTGCATCTTTTAATAGCTTAATCAAAACAGTGAACACAGTAAGCCACAGCAAGTAACCATTCCACAACAAGTCCCAGTTAGATTATCAGCGTTTTTAACTGGACAACCCATGGTTTAGGGTACTCCAGTATTACTGATGGGCGCCGCATTAAACGAATCCAAAAATGCCTTGACAGCAACCGGCTCGTGAAACACCTTAACGGAGCCTCGAAAGTTTACCTTGAGGAGAGCAGGGTAAATTTGCCTGTATTCCGCACCCAGGCTTTTCAGACGTTTCTTAACTTCGTCAAACGCCTTGCGCTTCCTAAGAACTGATGCAGAAAAGTCCTGGAAGAACATCACTGTGCTTTCTCCGAATTTCAAAGGGGATCCATTGATCCCTAGCTCCCGCGCGGCATTTAAAACTCGTTGCTTGTCTTGGAAATGATGAAACCTCACCAGAATCGGCCGCGGCCGCTGCGTAGGGGAAGGTTTGGGGGCGAGTGACCGGTGCGCTCTCTCCAACTTTATGCGGCCTGCTTTCGAAGTAATGGAAAGGGTCTTGGGGTTCGTAGGGTTGTCACCTTCAACGCCCTCAGGTAATCCAACGATACGGATATTCTTCCTTCTCCCTCTGTTTTCAAGGTCTTCAGCCCGTTCGCTCATGTCGTGTACGAGTTTCTTGAGAGATCGTAACTTGGTCTCGATTGGAGTTACCACGTCTTCCATAGCAGATAGCCGGGTTTCTGCCTCAGTAATCCACTTACTGTGTTCGTCCAGTTCAGAACGATGCAATTGTAATAACTGCGATATCAGGTCCATCTTTTCATCGATGAGCTTAGAGATATTGGACATAATTTCGGCGACCACTTCAGACAGCGAAGACGCAGGAGCGCTCGTGCTAGCATTAGCCATGTCGGCTCGTTCCTCGGCCTCATCGGGGTTGTTGGCAGCAGCCGTTTTCTTGCGTGGCGTATTTTCTGATTGCCTCAAAAAGTAGCTATTTATGCTCATAATGTAAAACGCAGGCACAAGCATCTTAAAATTGTGATGTGCAGGCTATAATATTAGAGAACTCAACGAAATCACACTACCGCTTAACTACGCACAGCCTCCCTTCAAGCCGCCATCTTGAAAACCATTATTAAAGTTAATTAATATTCATTTCAAAATGTATTAACATGCGCACTTAATATTAGTTTATATGCACCGTGAATTAACATGAACATGAATATTTTTATTAACACTAAAAATGTATAATTAAAGATTAATAAATGCTGTGGAAATATATTATTCATTGTTGGTTAATGCATTAACTAATGTTAACCAAAGAGACCTTTCTGTAAATTGTTACCAACACATTTTATGATCTATAACCAATGATCTAAAGGCACTTGTGAAATGTGAATTATATAAAACTACATTAAATTACTTTATATATTTGTTTCTTATTCTAATTAAACAGAGTAATAAACGGTCAGATTTAAAAGATTTCTCATCTTATTAGTGAAAGTGTATAATATATAGTATATATATATATAAAAAAAACATATAGTTTAAAAAGAAATATTTCACATCTTAATGAATAAACCAGCAAGAGTTTAAATATTCCCTGTCTGTCTCCCACTCTGACTCTTGCTCTCTCTTGCCACCCATCCCCCTCTCCACACTCACACTCACTCTAACACTCATGCACACACCTAGATCACACACACACACACACACACATAGGGGCAGAGCAAGATGAGATGTCTACTTGTTTTTTTTAATTTTCTTTAATTCATGATGCTTTGGATTTGGTTGAATTCTGGCATACTTATTGAGAATGAGTAGTTCTCTGTATGAAAAAAGTTTGAAAGAGTTTAAATGCTGCATTTTAAAGATACAATAAAATTATGGTTATCTTTGTTACCGTTACTTTAATAAATCACCACATCAACACCGTTCAAGATATCCCAAATCCGCTCGCAATTTAGCATCTTCAGTATCTTGGCATCATGCAGAAAAAGTTTGGTGTGGATTTCTTGTATTTCCTGATAGGAGTATTTAAAATTCCACAGCCTGATTTTTCCAAAAATCCACATTCAAACCAAAATAGCTGACTTCCTGTTGGTCGTAGCTAATGGATGTAAATTAGAAAGTTGTCCGGATTAAAGTGAACAATATATGTCCCGAGTTTGGTGACTGTAGGAAAAACTAACCCCCAAATATTGTCAAAAGGTGGTGCTATAGAGTGCCTCCTCCACGCCCATTTACGAGCTTTTGCCAGTGTCTGTCTGTCATTAATGCTGATATGTGTGTTGTGTTTCATGGAAATCTAAGCCTGTTAACTGCCTCAAAAACACAGGAAACAAATTTTAAACTTTGACACGTTGCCATGGAAACAGCATTTAATGTATCGACAACCTGTTTACAGATTCTTATTGGCTGTGTTTTGACATTATACTGATGAAGTTTGAAGCAAATAGAGTAAAATTAAGATCTTGAATTTAAAGCATTTAGAAAATGACACATTTCTTGCAGCCAGTTGGTGGCGCTATAACTTTGACTCCTAATAGTTACATCTATGCAATTGGCATCATACAACAAACAAACTGATGAAGTTCGTCAGAATCAGACAATGTGTGCAAAAGTTATTAGACACTTCCTGTTTCTAATTTTTCGCCATAATTTTGTCGCCTCACCACGGCCAAACCATTCGAGACATCAACATTCCCCTTGCAATTTTGCAACCCCAATGTCTCTAGATCACCTGTTTGGTGACAATTCGATGGAAATCCTGGGAGGAGTATTTCAAATTCCTGAGCACGTGTTTTTTAAACAGCCCTGAATAGCTGAAAGTGTTGTAAATACCTTGTATCCACCAGATCATTTTTAACATGTAAGAAAGATCTACGAATGATGTGTAACACATTTACAAGTGATGAATTGTTTACACTAGATTAGGGGCTGCAGAAAGATTAGTAAATTATTTACTCATGCATTTACACAACAGGTTTTGAATAATTTGTAGTGTGTAATGCAATGTAAGGGCTGACTGGTGAAAGTAAAGATGTCTTCTGTGACACACATTTAGCACTGTGCACCTGGTGTGATCTTCATTGGAGGGTAAACTGGTTTACATTATCACTAGATCCAACACACTCCAAACAGAAAGTCTATGCCGATGAGAGAAAGGGTTTACATGTTTATTCACTTGACAGCAAATAATTTATTATTATTTAAAAAAAGAAAATAGTTTTAGAATAATTGCATTTTTGCACTTTTTAACATAGCACTTAATCATTTATACGCATAATCATGTTTTGTAAATGATTAGTTTATCATTAAGTAATTACTTGTAAATGAACTTGTATTTGACTTGCAAATGAATTAACAAAACATACACATTGTTAGCATATCAGTTATTAATCATTTGTGAATGTTTTGTAAAAGATTATTTTATTAACTAATCACATATAAATGACTTACAGCTGAATTATAAAGTGTTACAGAGTTATGTATTAATATGGACACACCTCTTTTATTGAATTTTCTAAAAGAGCTATAATATGTTTGTCTATACCCGTATTTTTTAGATGGAGAAAGTTTCCTGCAAAAATATAATCTGGCTCTTTTCACGTTTCAGTTTGTCTCTAACCTTACTGCTTTTTATTGGGTTATTTAACCCATTTACATTTAATGATGCAATTTTAACATATCACTGCATATCTGTTTACAATTCAAGAACAAATGCTGGCAACCTCTAGAACAAACATATAACTGAAATAAAAACAAACACTCCAGAACAGTGACTTCCACAGTTAAGGTCAATACATGACCTGGTAAATCCCAGTTCCAATCCTGGGATGAGGGTTCTTGTCCTACTTCTGATAGGGGACCCTCGCTGTCACTTAAATGGGAATAATCTCCATTAAGAAAGCCCTGAAGCTTCTCCTGTATGCGATTTATGAGCGTTGCTTCTCACTTTCGCATTGCATCAGCCTTCCTTCCCATCGGCGTTCAGATCCCTCGGATACTGCTGTCAAGTCCACTGCATACCCCCTCTTATTCAGATCCCCTGCCACCTCCGCTGAACTGTCGTAAAGTTGAGGCCCTGTCTTCCAATGGATTTGCATCTTGGCAGGGTAAGGCGTCTGTATTCGAATTTTGTTCTCCTTAAGGATTCTTTTAACTTCTTTATATTCCTTGAGCTTTGCATTAATTTCTGCGGGGTAGTCGTGCGCAAAGAAGACTGGTCTGCCCTCATATCGTATTCCTTTTGCCCACGCCGTACGCAGGACCAGATCTTTGATACTGTATTGCAAGAAATTGACAATGATCGATCTCGAGGTTGCATCATTTTGAGGTCTTGGGCCTAGAGATCTGTGTGCTCTCTGTAACTGCAGATCTAGATCGTCATTCAGGGATAGCTCCGTTTTCAGTAGGCCATTGAAGAACTTGAAACAGTAACTGAATGACACATCTCCTTTTGTAAGTCATATCAAACAGAATAAAGGTAAGTGATAAGGTGCTTTATTTTTTTTAAGATAAACCATTTTATTCACAACATAATCTCTTTTAAAATACCTAATAGAGTTAATAATAATAATAATAATAATAATAATAATCAAAACAGTCCTAAGCTATATCAAGCTTTGATCTCTGCAAACCAAACTATCACTTTAATACTAATAAAAAGATTTTGTCATTAGTGTAAGATATTAGCTCAAAATGAGTATAGGGAATCAAATGGGAATCAGATCTAACGATTTGATTCAGCTTGATTAGATTAACTTGATTCAGAATTAATAATTTGCACCTATTAACCGTTCGTCCAGCGAAAGGTTTAAATTAGTACATTTTACCAATTCTGAGGTTTGTATTACTTCGTGGCCACGACAATAATATAAACAGTTATTTTGTTAACTCTTAAGAGCAAGGTAACCAAGATCTGGGCATAAATTTCACTTTAAAATACACAACACAAGACAATGCTTCTTTATAAATGAAACAGGAATTTATTTGAATTACTCGAAGACACACAAACTAAACTATTGACACATAAACAAACAAACACACATACACACACATTCATACAGTTCTTGAGGGTTATGAGGTTAACGAAGTTTGAACGGAATCCCAAAACAACATTACTAGTAATCGCTACTAGTTCTTAATTGTAACCTGGTAGAACCATAAAAGCAGAGATACGGCTTTTAGCTGCTAATAAGGATTTTATGCACCAATTCAGCGAGCAAAGGAGATTTTGTTTACTTGCGTTCTGTTTGAACAGCTGGGGTTCCCTCTGTGACTTTGACTGGCGTTCTGATTGGTGGCTCCTTAGATGACGCCTTTGGGAAACACGTTAGTGATGAGTAATCTGCTTGGCCGGATGGCTCCGATTGGTTGCCGGGTTACGCAATGTGATGTGCGGGAAATTTCTTCTGCAGTCAGAGTTGCAAGACGCAAAGTCTTTGAAGAATTCGGCAGGTTAGCGGAGCTGGGTCTGTTTCTTGTAGAGTTCTGGATGGCACGATTGTGAGATGGTCAGCGCGGTGGAAGGGCATCGCACAGCAAAAGGCACAAGGTGAAAATCGAACGGCGAAAGGCAAGGCATTGTTAGGAACATAGGGTTTTAAAACCCAGCCATTTTGGTCCGTCCCCTTGAGGCTTGCTCCAATCGGATCTGGTTGGGGGTGGAGCCACGCTCCAGGCTGTTCCTCCTTACATAAATTAACCTGTGTCCCACACGTGGTATATCTGTGAGTTTTGTCAATAACTTCAATAAACTTTCATGATGCAAGTATTGTAACCAATAGTAACTTCTCATTCATATAAACATATTGGAAATAAAACAAGCTTCTGGTCAACACCAAACATCAGATATCTTGCATACAGTCAATACATTTTGTAGCCTTATCTACTAAAAGAAAATATAATGCAAACACATAAAAGGGGAATAGATTCACTCATACACATACACTCGATTACACTAAACACACCACACATATCGAAAGGAAAGAACATACTATTCATTGGTACTGTTGCTCTAATTGTGATAGAAATAGTCTGTTTTAAGAGTTTGTGTATTCTGAATGGCCGTCCACATTGGGATGAGTTCAGTGGAATACAGAGAGGAGGGGGGTCTAGAGTGGCCAGAGGGTCCTGAGGTCATGCTGTGAAAACCTTTGAGCTTTGCAGGCTGGTTTTTGTCATTATAAACCTTTCTGTTTGTATATTTTATTGTCAATTCATGAATAGCGGGTCATTAGCGACACAGGCCATCTGTTCCATGGATGATCTGAGGGGTACCTGTTAATTGGCCCCCTTATCTTGTTCTGGACAAGACACTGATCAAAGAGGTGATGGTTTGAGTAGTTCCTGCAGACAACGAGCGTTCTCTGTTGCTTTGATTGGATCATCCTATTGCTGGTTCACTTCCCTTGCGGGACTGCGATGGGGGATCCTAGACTGGGTGGCATCAGGGATCAGAGTTACCCATTTTATGACTCTTTTAGATTCATCTGGGCTATTGTGATTTCTGCGATTTGATGATCTGTTCGACTGAGGTCTCACATTAGCTAGCTCCACACTATAGAGTTGTAGTTCTAACTGAAAGTGACACTGTTTTTTTTTTTCATGTTTAATACTGTAAAGTTATTTGATTTAAGGCTATCTATTGTATAAAGTACTATATAAACAAATGTGACTTGACCAGACTTTACTGGAGTACCAAACATCCACATTGCTTTCACACCCCTGTCAGTTTTTTTTGTTTATATAGTTAGTAAGAGGAAAGCACACAACATATATTGACATATTAATCTGAAAGGCGCTCAGATTTACACCCAGGAGGGCAGAATTACCATAGGCATAAGCCATATGAAGCTGACACCTCGGCAGAGCAAGCTGGGGACAGAGTCTCAGTTCGGGCAGATGCTGAAATGGTAGCCGTGCTTGAACAGGCAGACAAGGACATTGGGCTTGAGTGGAACCCTCCACCTTGTTCTGAATGTTCACGGCTTCTGGAAATGTACGAGGTATTGACAAAATCGTGGTAGGCCTTTTTTTCAGCTGAAACATGGTTATATACCGTTAATATCAGGTTCTCCTCCCTCATCTCTCTCGATGGGGGTCCACCGCGCAGGCTCTGGGTAGAGCGATGTCCACCACGGTGGTCCGGGAGCACCACCAGTGGCCAAACCTGGTTGAAATGCGGTGTGTCAGGAAACTTGCTTCTCAACGCCCCATTTTTCCAGGTGGGTCTTTTTGGTGACACCATGGAAGGTTACAGTAACTCCCCATGGTGAAAGAGCAGACCATCAGTGTTCCTTCCCCGGGACAGCACTTCCATCGGCTCATCACTGAAGACGGCCCCCTGCAAAGACTGTCGTGGCTCCGCAGCACGCTGGTCCCGCAGTTTGGCCCGTATATGGCCAAAATTTTGCAGGAAGGTGGCATCACCAACCTGTCCACTGTGCGACAGGGGCCCACGACGGGTTTGACACCTCCCTGTGATGAACTTCCCAAGGTAGAAGGTTCTGTTAGGGGGGACGAAGGCTGGATTCGGCTTCATTCAGTGCTCTGGTGCATCACCACGTTGTGGTCTTAGAATCATTCCTTTTATTATTTATCAACTGCAACCAGCTATATAATATCTAATGTAAATTAGAAAAGTCATATACTGATAATATACAACAATGCCGAGGTCTCTGGAAGAGGTTTGGAAGTGATATTTATGTTCTCTGGGGTTGAGCGAGCAGTCCGGAGGCGGCGAATTCTTCCACTGGTTGTGCTGGTAGCAGTCAGTGGGAATAGGAGCAGGAATCTGTTTTGACAGCCCTGAACATGAAGCGCTGGAGGATGCTGGTCTCCTGGAGCACCAAAGGGTCCTAAGATCTGGAACACGCAGATGTGACCCTGGTGTAGATGCTAAAGGCCCTTAGCTTGGAACACGTAAGCAAAAGTACCTGAAGTGAAGGTCTGCTCACCGGAGCTTAACCATGTTGCAAATGTCTGTGTGTCTTCTGCCTCTCTGGGCTAGAGACTCAGAACTTGGTTGATCCGCTTTGTCTCTCTCGGATGGAAACTCAGGATGTGCTGCATCTCTTGTTGTCTGGTTGGACGAAGACTATGTGTCTTGTAACGTGGTCGTATCTGTTGCTACCTCAAAGCTGGAGACTTGAAGGTGGAGCGTCTGTTTCGGTCTCTCTGGAGGGGAGACTCAGAATGGTTATGTTGCTGCTTTTCCCTGTAATGGGCCGCAGACTCAGAACGTGTTGCTCAGGTATCTGTTATTGTCTCACCCTAGGGGGGCTCAGACTCAGAACGGAGGTTGATCTGTTACTGTCTCTCTGGATGGGAGACTCAGAATGGGTATCTGTTGCTGCCTTCCCAGTAACGGGACTCAGAATGGAGGTTGATATGTTACTGTCTCTTTGGAGGGGAGACTAAGAACGGGTATCTGTTGCTGCTTTCTCTGTAACGGGCTGCAGACTCAGAACAAGGAGTGTCTTTGAAAGGGTACCTTTATACCTTTCGGATGAGGAGGAGATTGCAATTTGGCGCTTCTCCTTTTCCATGCTGTGATTGGTTCCATCAGAATGGGGGGACCTGGGATGGCCCACCCTTGTTTCCTCTTGTGGAATTTATTTGCATCGTCCAAACACAAAGTTAGAAAAGTGTCACTGAGTTACGACACATTGAGTCCAAACATGATGGAAAGAGATTGAACGTTCATGCATGCATTCATTTGTCAAGTAACAGCCGAATTTGTGTAAGATGTTGCACTACTTATTGCTGTCAGTGAGAATACTTATTTCCCTGATAGATGTATAAGGTGTGTGTTGTGGTTCGCATCAGTTCAAGGTTTGAAAACATAGTTATGAATGGATTTGGATGGATCTTCATGATCTCTCTTTGTTTCACCCACTGCTGCTGCATCTGGAGAGCCTAAGGAATTTTTATGATGCCACAAGGACGAAACCTTAGGAATCAGTCTTAAGGTGGGTGGAGGGCAGAAATGGCATTTTGACCAATAGGAAGTTCTGTCCTTAAACAAATAGGCACTACAGAGCATTCTCTGGTTTTCAGTGGCATGTTTATCGTTTCTCTGTAGACCTGCGTTCGCCTCTAAACACTATATGCGAATCTGTGGGCAGGGCTAAACAGGCAGCAATGTCGATCTTCTTCTGTGGAGGCGGTGCTTAATCTACTTATTACATCATACATAGGAACATTCCAAAAGCTTTTGGCAGACTGCCTTGCTGTTTTTAGACTAGCAACAAAGTTTTAAGTTATGAAACTTGCAAGGTGTTTTTGTAGTACAACCTCTTGTCAAATATGTCAAAAGATCAAGGCAATTTTGGTTTCTCAGTTCATCACCCCTTTAATTTGCCTGACAAAGTTCAATGTTTCACCATAGAAAAATAAACTGTTGTAACTCAGTTATACAATGTCCGATCTGACCCAAACCTCACACATTCAATAGTCCTGGCCTCAACACATATAATGTCCAGTTTTCCTCAATAACCACAGTGCCACCTGCTGGCAACAGGAGATTACTTGTTTTGCATTAAATTAAACATGCAATATCCAATCTGCATCAAACTTCATTTGTTTGATAAAAGTCCTGGCCTGAAGACATCTATATGCCAATATTCATTTACTTTCATTGGCGCTGGTGAGACGGCAGCCTGTAGCATGCATGTGTATTTAGCATTGTTTGTGTTTTAACAAAACTTTTTTTAAGTAATTAAATAGGGGATTGATTGCTGATATGGACTTCTGAAAAATCTATATGGGCAGATGACTGCAGATTTTTGTTATACACCCAACAGGAACTGACACAAGATTCAAAGTTCAGAATCATACACAATATCTCTGCAGAAATATTACTGAGGAGACTTGAGGGAATTCAAGCTTGAGTGTAGAGATATGAGGCGTAGAGAGCGTGCGTGGAGAGAGACTTTTTAAACCATCCCTACCATCTATCACTATGGGAAATGTTTTGCTATTTAACTAACAAGCTTGAGAAACTAGAGATTCTCATTAGGAGCCAGAAAATGTATCGGGAGAGCAGCCTTATATGTCTGGTTGAGGAGGAGGCGTGTGGCGTGAGGAGCACACAACAGACACAGGGGGTGTGGCGTCAGGCTTCGGAGAGGTTTTTATAAAACAGAAATACAAAAGAAAGTGTCCAAAATGGGGGAAAATAACAGTGTCCAAAATAAACAGGGGATCTGGTGTCCTCGTCATGAAAGGGACAGTGAAGGAGGGGTAATGTCCAATGAGGAGGGGTCCAGCAAGGGGTGGAATCCGGCGGCCGCACGCGCTCCCCTCCCGGGTCCGGGGCATGAGGGGTGGCGGCGTCTTCTGCGCGGCTTCGTCCTCCCCGGCCCTCGGCGCAGCCAGGGAGGGATCCGACGGCCCGGTATCCTGGCCCGGCGGCCGTCTGGTTGGTGCGGTCCTTGTCCTTTCTCGACGCACTCCTTCCTGGACCCACGAGGACACCAGCGTGCATGCACGGGGAAGACACTGGTCTCCTGAGGAGAGGCACCCGCGCCATTTAAACAGTGGCGGTGATGAGGCTTAACGCACGTCAGGTGCGCCTCATCACACGCCGCTAGATGTGGTTGATTGGCACCTCTCCTCTCCCACACGCCCACTCCCGTCAGCAGCATCTATCAGACAGTGGTGGCTAGTGCTCTGTTTTTTGCTGTGGTGTGCTGGGGAATGGGTGCCCGCATAGGAGAAACAAAGTCAACAAACTTATGAAGGTGGCTGGCTCTGTTGTCGGGACAGAATTTGACACGGTCCAGCAGGTGGCAGAGCAGAGAATATTCTTTAAGCTGAGATCGATAATGAACAATCCCTCACTTCCATTCTATGAATTCTAGAATTGTAAGATCTAGTTAATCAAAACTGACTGGCAGAGCAAGTTTTTAATTAACCTCCGGTTATAATGTCATATCTTTGAGCAGAATGTTCTTAATGAGCCTAATAAAACTCTTCTTTCCCATATAATTGTGTGGAAGTGATTGGTAATTGATATACCAATGTGTTTCTGTCAGTCAAACCAAAACCTGAATCCCTCCCATAAAAGTAGTCATCTTTAAGAATTCACTCTTTTGTTTGTGAGAAGAAATGTTATATCTTGGTCTCCTGAAAGCTTTATTGTCTCTCTGCAGGCTCGTGTATTGGCTGTACTGGACTGGGAACTGTCCACTACCGGACAGCCAATAGCAGACCTGGCCTACTTTCTCATGCCACACTATTGGCCCAGTCACTACAAAGTCATCAGCACAATGGGTGGCGTCACAGGAGTGAAAGGTGGGGCATCTTTTTTTATTTTATTTATTTTATTTATTACATTTATTACTTGTAATACACCCAAATGAATATCTGGAAAAATACTCGGAGCTGAGAAGAAGGTTTCCTCATCACAAAGCAGTTTTCACGGATGGATCAAAAGTGGATAATGGAGTATCATCAGCAGCAATAATTGGAGATCAACATCTTGGCATGCGAATTCCAGGACAAAGCTCTATCTTTACTGCTGAAGCTTGTGCTTTGTTAATGGCTTTGGAACATATTGTTAGATCGCGCTCCCCATGCCTAGACAATTAAGATCCAACCCCGGACGCCGGATCCCGTCAGAAAATATCAGTTTTTCCGGTAACAGAACAACTCGTCAGCAGAGTCGTCTAGTACCCAAACCCCGTTAACAGGAGGTCTTGTCTGGTACCCAAAATACCCAAAACACTATTAACAGTCTTCTGTCAGCCAAGAACTTGACTGAGGAAAAACCAGTGAAAATGAAGAGTAGAAGCAGGAGACGAAGTTATGGTGATAAAAAGGAGCAGAGTTTATTGAATAGTCTTAGTTGCGTATGTCTCAATGCTCAGACTTCGTCTGAAGAACAGAAATTCAACAAGTATTGTTATAACAAACGTCTTCACAACAACATCCCATAAACCTTGAGGTTCATAAACATTTCCTCATATCTCTTATTCATGAAGACAAACAGCCCTTGAAACCACACAGTCATAAGACTAAACAACAATGGAAAAATATATTAAAAACAACAATAATATAACATAATATAAATGACTAATCAATTAATGAATCAATGTAATCAATATATAAATGACTATAATGACTAATATAAATGATTAAATGGAATAATAAAATGATTAAATGATAAATGATTAAAAATGAATAAAGGAATGAAGAATAAACAAAGAATATAAAAAAACACAAATGTATGGTTGCTCTTGTGAAGCAAAACACACACAGTTTGCATTTGAGGATCATCAGATCCTTCATTCCCCCCTCTTAATCATATATGATAACATAAAATGATTATTGCAAGCAAACTGTCATAATCTTTATCAAAAACATACTTTGAAAAGTTCGGGTGATCAGGCCGTACTCTTCCCATCTACATGTTCAAAAGAACAGGTCACTTCTGTCATACCACGTACCAGTGTCGGTTGAGGGAAATGTGTGTCTCACGCTGTTGTCGTACAGCATCGAACAGGAATCTGACAAAGTAAATCATCACTCAACAATTATGGAAATGTACAAGAGTAAGATGATAAACACCATGTTTCACCCTGTGATTTGGTACTTTGGAATTGGAATTAACCAAAAACTCATTGTGAAAACATATTCTTCATCATTTCATATTGCATGTGCTTTTACCCTTTTAAACACTTGGCCATTTGTCATCTTTAGCATCTCTCCATCTCAGCATCAGGGTTTCAGTGCCATAATATTTATTCAAAATGTCTGGCAGGTTTATCAATTTGAAACTAGAATTGTCAATTGTAGTGCACCATTTTAAAAATCAAAATCAGATAATGGTAACAAATGTGCATACAAATTCCATCATGTACTAAACTGAGGAAAAATTCCCTTAAGGGTCTCTTGAGATTTAACCCAAAAGTCACATCATTATGACCTCATGACCTTTTTGTCATGGACAAATCATTGAATTCACATCATGTCATGTTCGACCATATCTTGCAGAATGATGATAATAAAATTAAAAACCAACTATGAATTGGCCTTATTGACTTGTATGACAAATATATGACTTAAAAATACATAAACAATGTGTGTTAAAAACTAAAGCACACAAAATCAGCAATATAAATGACTGATATCTCTTTTGTAGACCAGAATGCCTTTATCCATGAAATGTCGTTTCAGTAGCCTGTTCTTGACATGATGTCTCAGTAGTCTGCTCTTGAAGCTTTTCTGTAGCTTGTTCTTGAGATGTCTCTGTAGCTTATTCTGTTCTTCCCGAAGAACCATCTTGAGTTTGAAGATTGCGAATTTTCGTCTCTCTCTGACTTTCCCTGAAGTTCCAGTTATTCTGTTAGCCGTTGTTTGTCGACACTGTAACAAAAGTTATTTAATTTAAGCACAATAAACTATGTATAATTAATGGTTATTAATTACACATACTTTATACACTTCTCTGAAACAGCCGAGTCAAAAATAAACCGAACTAATGCCCTCGTCCAACGAGTATTAGCCGCTTTTATTCTAACTCTAAGAAAAATCAACTTCCTAGCCTTGAAAATTAATCTTTCCCACCGTAATTGGCTAAGTCACAGGACTGGATCAGTTTTGTAACGAAATCAAAGCAGTTTAAGTGACGTGATGTTTGTGAGCAAGGAACACAGTAAGAAATTCATTTGTGAATACAAAATGCGGGTTTATTGAATACGTAAAAGGGGAAAATAAACACTAGCTAGCAAATAAACGAACACTAAACAGACAACACATAAAACAAAGCAAGAGAGAGGGAGAGAGAGAGAGTGAGGAGGAGAGAGAGAGAAGACTGGCCATCTTTTACATCAGCACAACCAAATCATCAGGAAAACCTGAATCTCCTTGACCTACAAGGGGCACAGCTTCCTTATTGCATCTAATAGTTAAATGGTTACTTGCATAATGGTTTCCTTTTGTGTGGTGCTTACGCAAGGGTCCAGATGCCAGCTCAAAGGTAGTCCTGATGATGTAATGGAGATGGAGCCTTCGTTGTTCCATTGATCGGCTGATCGGATGGTTACCAAGGGGCTGAGGTGTAGATGCCAGGATAGAAAGAGAGAGTCCGGCCTCTTGTTGGGGGGAAACCGCATGTGGCTGGGCCACGGGTTTGCCCCACGGCCTTTCCGTGGAGGACCTCCACGATAACTCTGAAGATCTTTCAGAAGAAGAGGAGAAGAGAAGAGAGGGCCGGAACGGGGTGTGAGCCCCTTTAAAGTCTGGACAGAGTCACACCTTCCCAAGTAGTTCCGACCAATGAGAAGGCTGGCTTTCTCAGTGGGAGGTTTGAAACTGGGTCTTCGTTTTATGGCCCTTTGTTTCAGAGAAATGTCAGTTTGCATATTTAAATCAATAGGGGTTCAGACCAGAAATACTAAAGATTATTAGAACGTTAATATGTTGCACCGGTATCAGTCTCTAATACACAGCATCTTTCAGGAAATCTACATACGAGTCAAAAGAGACCAAACATGGCATATACTGTATGTGGTTACATTAGCATCCTATCAAGACACAAGCATAAAATGGTTATAAAGTAAGAAATTTAAAGTAAGGAAGACAAAGGACATGGACAGTCGTAATATACACACACTGATATATGGGCTATGTGTCTTCGTTCACAGAAATGTTTGTCTGTGAATGAAATAGGGAAGAGTCCATTTCTATGAGCATTGTGTCTTTCCTATGGGGGGAAGTGAGTGAAGAAAAACAGTCTGCCTGCATAGTTGCAGATTCTCCTGCATAGTTTTACATCGTAAACTGACATTATCAGTGGTTGCTAGAAGCGTCCTGGTTGAGACTTTGTCACCCACTGTTGGGTTGGGTGAGGGGAAGTCTGCTTCTTTGTTAATTGAATAAACCACTGATTTGGTTAAATCTAATGAACCATTGTCTGATTGGTCCTTACCCTACATATCCCCCCCCCGTCGAGCGTTGTTGTCCATCCAATAGACAACAGCGATCGACGTTAAAGGGGTAGAGCGATCAGACATGCACCTGCCATTCATGGCTGGAAGAGAACGTCAGGCATCGTAGTGATGTAAGTTGTAGCAAGGTGCGGGTCCTTGAGCGTGTACAGCAGTTGTTGGGGCCATGTCACCTGTCATCCTGATGTTGGTCTAGGTCAGGTGGTTGGTTCAGGTGCTGTTATGTAGTAAGCTGTCTGTAGTGCCTGCGGTTTGGCATAGCTGGTTGGACTCTCACTTGTGAGAGGGCAGGCGGTTCCTGGGGTCGCAGGGAATTTTTAGGGAGGTTTGTAGTGTGAAGAGAGTTCAGGCTGCGCTAGTGAAGGTGGTAGGAGGGCAGCAGGTGTTTGTTAGCCCTCTGTTCTGCTCGAACTTCACCAAAAATCTGATGTTAACAGTGTCACTTCTGTCTTGTAGCGTCACTGACTTGAGCTTGCCTGATTTGTGTTGGTAGGAGTTTTGTTGCTGGGCATGTGAGCTGTTGCTCGGTCCAACATTGTCTGGCTGCTCCTGGGGTGTCGACTGCTTTGCAGGATGCTCCTCCCTTGGAGGAGTCTGATGCTGTGTTGCATTGTGCAAGGAGTCAGCAGTTTGTCCCTTTCAATATTTCTCACTTGAGTTTGTTCAAGGAGGTCCTTTGCTAGTGTTAGCAGCTCCTGTAACTAGGTGTGTCCAGCTGTCCACCTGCAGCCTCCATTTGGCACCTGTGTGAAGGTTGTGGGGGAGGATGTTGTGGTGGACTGCTGTAGGACATACCATGGGGTACATAGGATGAGGATATCCTTTTGCATGGCTTCTCCCAGTGGTGTTTTGTACCTGGGCTGTCGCAATGGCAACAGTGTCACGCGGGTCTTGTGTCTCTATGTCCAGCTGCTCTCCTTGTTCCGCAGCGGTCTCAGACCTTAAAAGTTAAGCTTTTCGAGTCTCAGTCTCTAGCCGATCTGTGGGGCATTGAGCATGTGCCTGCTCCTTGCGGGACTTTGTTTGGTGACCAGTGAAGTGAAGTTGTTTTCCTCTCTGGTTGAGACCCATAAGGCGGCTAAGGTGGTGATAGCCTTGTTCGGCCCAAGGTAGCTGTAACTCTGGGTCAGGTGTCATTGGTCCCCTTCTCTCCTTGTCCAGTGGCATTTTCCTCAGGTGCTGTGGGGTTTTCTGCACCCCTGGGCAGAGCAGTGTTCCTCGCACTGGCTAGTCAGTGTTCAGGTCGCCCATCTGGGAGGATAGGCTGAGCATCTGTGAAGTGTTGCCATTTTCACAGTGAGGGTAGAAGTAAGAGACTAATGCACCGCCCTGAAGAGTCCGGAGTTACAGGCTTAATGGTTCAGCTAGCGATATAACATACAGCTTGTTGTTTCAGGCATGGTTTGCTAGTGAAGTGTCTCCTATGATTAATGCACTAACTGTGGATGTTAGGGTGCTAATATTTTGCGGTTCTGAGAATCTCTTTTGTATGGCGTAGCTGAGATCTAATAAATGACTTAAGATGGTTTTTATGGTCAAAGTATTCCTCAGAATCTCCTGATGGCTAGCAACAGGCTGAATCTCTTATAATGTAAACGGGAAGGAGGACAGTTTCCTATTTGGATTATGCTTGTTACCATTGTGCCTGAACCACAGTTATGCCCTTGTAATCACTAAGATTACTTGTGTAGGAGGGTCACAGAACTCGGTGCGCCCATGGAAAATAAGCAGAATCACAAATGAAAGTGCCTCTGGTTCCCCCTAGCTCTATGGAGAGGTGAGACGACTCTTGAGTAAACGAGGGGGATGTAAATAACTCAGGTAAGTAATAACTGAGTGAATAGCTGAGTGCTATCATCATTAGGAGAAAACTTAAATAAGTGATTCAAACAATGCAGTGGCCAGAAATTGGAAAAAACTCAATAGCACTCTTGATTCACTATTGGGTTTGCTTTGATCCTCACCATAGCTGGTCACTGCTGCTGCATGTTCAAGACCATTCTATGGGTGTGTCCTTCCATAAAGTTTAGACAAAGTGCTATTAACGGTTCCCTATATCTCTAAAATTCTTCTCTCCTTAAACAGTTTACATGTGATTAAATTTAGATTTAATTAAGTAACTGCAGATTTAGTTGAAGCACGAGGGGATACAACTAAAATAGTGAAGGTGACTAAGTAGTACGGGTTCAGGAACAGTATGTATATAAATATATTCCAAAATATATTTATATATACATATAGAACACTTTGCACTGCATGCCTACAAGCTGTAGTTAAAAGCTTCAAGTGAATGATGATAACTGCTAGCTGTTGACGCTATTGGTTAACTTAGCCTAAGCTAAAACTGTTCCTTGTTAGCTTGACCAGCTCAGGTGGTGTGCTTACAATCTGGTGTCATGACGTGTGCGTTCTCTGGAGTTTTTGTGTCCTTTGACAAGTCTTTGTCAAGGGAAACAATGCACATTAATGTCAATTTGAACAGAGTGTAGCAAATGTCTGTAGGCTTTGGAAGGCTAGTCTACTAGCAATTGAGTCTTCTGTTTAAGATTTCAATTCAAGTGGCCAAATCATAAGTTCACTGTCACACACTTGCTTCTTTCCAGCATGTGTTTCCACCTACTTAAAATGTGAGCCCTGTGCTGACTTGCGCTGAGGCCCTGCCGGGGCCTTCAGGTGCTAACTTGATCCTTTGAGTTTGGTAGATCAGTGTCATTGAGATCTTATGAACCCCTTTCTGAGGTGGCCTTGTGGTCGCGAAAGGCTCTCGGTGTCAGGTCACACAGTTGTTGCACAGGCATTGAGTGGGGCAGGCCAGAATGCCTAAACCGGTGACTTACAAACAGAAGGCTGTTTGGAGGAAAAGCTTGCAAAGCTGGTGTCCTCCTCCTTCGCAGGTTCTTTATGAGCTCCGAAGTAAGCTTGTTGAGGTCTGTGATGGGGAAGTTTCAGCCGGCCCTGTTTGGTGGCTAGGGCAGCAAAAGGTTCTAAAGTTCAGACTGTAGGCCTGCAGTTTCCTTCGTGCTGGCTTGTCTTAGCAGTTGGTAGTCCTACTGGATGTGTCCTGGTTGTCAAACCAGGAAGCGTTGCACCTCTAGGCGAGAAGTGACCCAGAGCAGACCGTCTATCTTGGTAGTTCAGGACTGCAATGTCTCAAATGTCTCACCAGTAGGCATTGACAACATTATCTCCTGCAGGTTTTGTTGTGAATGCAGGGATGTCTCATTTGGTTGAGATCTTTGAGTGTCACTTCATGTGCTGTTTCTGGGCTCATCTGAATGAATCCTTTTACTTCAGCAGTGACAGAAGGAAAACTTGTGGGGTGTCAGGTAGAAAGGTTTGACTCCCCCCTTTTGTGTCTTGTACGGGGGTGAGTTGGATTGCACTGCTGGATCTGTGACAGGCAGCAGGGTGTGTTTACTTGAGCCCATGCACAGTCTGTAAGACTGTTTCAGTTCTTTCTGGACCATGTTGAGCTCCTTCCGAAGGTTGCAGAATTGCTGAGATCAGGTTTGGACTTCAGCTCTGGCTGCATGCAGAGGGTTTCTATGGCCGTAGCTCTAATGTCGCTCACATTAAAATGTGTGTGTGTATATATATATATATATATATATATATATATATATATATATATATATATATATATATATATATATATATATATATATATATATATATATATATATATATATATATATATATGTGCTGTTTTGACAGCGATTTGTGTGGAACTGTTCTCTTTCCAAATCTTTTCCGGTGACCTTTTCAAGCTGTTTCCTGTGTCCGGTAGCTGTTAGAGCCTCCTGAAGACTGGCGATTTCTTCCTGTTTCCATCTTGTCTGGTTCTTTGAATCTGTTCTGTTCCTTCTCGTGCTGGGCAGGTGCCAGTTCCTGGTTGTCCCGGCTGGGCGTGAAGTGTCCATTTGTGTCACCGTTCTGCTGTTCCTTTCTTGACTGTTGCAGGACTTTGGCTGCTGTAGGCTGAAGGATGTCCATTGCAGTGCTCTGCCAGGTCTACAAGGTGGTACTGGCAGATGGCAGTGCTAGCTATCTGACACACTGGGTCACTGGTGGAGACACAGGAGAGAGAGGCAGAGGGCAAATGCAAGTACAGACAGAGGTGGTAAGCTATCCATTTGAATAAGGGTTCTGTAAGCCAGATGTGAATGTGAATACATATTCACAGTGTGTGAATAGCCGGTGAGGGACAGCTAGTCTTGAGATTTGTGCAGGTGCGCACAGAGGATAGTGGTTTGAGTAATTTTGCATGGGTCAGCTAATGACTGTGCTGTACGTGTGGTACGTTATTACTCAGCGCACTGATGGTTCTTAGTGTTGGTCATTATGAGAGTATCAAAAATAAAATGAAATAAAGGCAGGAAGAGAAAGAAAGAGAAAGAAAGGCTTTCCTTATTTAGTTTGAGCTAGGAAATATGATTAAAGCAGTTGTCACTTGTGGGTGAGGCTGCATTAGGCTCATAAACCTAGGGTTAGATTATTAGCTAAACTAACACACACTAAATACTCCGAGGTCAGAAAGACAAAAGAAACAAGGGGAAGCGTTTCCCGTTCTGTCTGGCACCTCCATTGTGTTCGGCAATCAATGCATTTTCAGCATACAAGGCCTGGCCTTGAAGATTGCGAAGGGGCAGAGAGGTAACACAGATTTAGGGCTGCTAATATCCTGCATACTCTTTAGGGAAACAACAGCGGCTACACTGCTGTAATCCCACGCAAGGAGGGAAATTAGTGATGGTAAAAATAACTAAAGTAAGGTGAAAGTCGAGGTTAGAAATGTCCTTATAGCTTCAGAAGACTGAAGGAAAGTTAAATAGGCAGCCTGATTTAATTACATTTCTAATGTAATTCAATTCAGGGTAGCTGAATAGGAAAATTCAGTCGGAAACAAAGTTACAAACAATGACTAAAAATAGAGGAATAAAGTCCAAATAAAAGTAAAAGTAGGGTGTCCTTATAGCTATAGGAACCTAAAGGAGAGTGTTTATAAGCCCGCTAATTCAATTAAATTTTAAAATTTAATTAACTTTGTCCTGGCTAAATGAAACACATCTAGATGAAATAAGGAATGACCAAAAATAAAATTTTAGACAACACTCCTCCCAAAAGGAAAAGGGTATATGGTTTTCTGCGGAGGGTGAAACCAAGTGTGAGGGAGTGTTCGTTTGACTGGTTGTATCGTGCCCGGGTCAATGTGTGGCAGGTTGGAGATGGGCTCCATGTGTTGGTAGTCCAGACACCTTCTACCTTCTCACATCATGTCATGCTGCATGCTGGCCATGGATGCCGCCTGTTTAGGTGGCTTGGGTGTCATGGTGTGTTGTGGGCATGCTATGCTTTCACCCCCCTTGTCAGTGGGGGCAACACAAGCTGTGGCGCTGTGGTGCCTTCAGGGACATATTGAAGCATGATGAGTCCCACATTAGCATGTATGTGAAATCCTTTGGCATTGTAAGGCATGGAGCATAAGTGAGCTTGAAAGTTAGGATCGGGTGGCTGGAGGGGTTTGAGAGGTGGTTTGTTTTGAAACCTTAGTCTGGTGTTAGAGGCTTACAGTCCATTTATGCCACTCAGGCCTTAGGTGTCTGACGTGAGAGCATGACAGCAACAGTCTTTGGCTGATCAGTGGTGACCTTGAGTCCTGATGGAAGTTGAGACTGTGTTCTAGTTTTAGATGGGATTTCACTTGTGTAGGGCCCGTGATGTTGTGGGCCCAGTCGAAGGTGATCTCTATAGGCTGACAAGTGTCTGTGACTCTGGTCTGAATCATGTGTCAGGAGATCGTTTCCCCTGTAGTCCAGCTGCTTTAGGCTGTGGTTACATCAGGGGAATCTGAAAGTGGGAAAAATCAATAGCACTAGTGATCACAGTGGCGTTCCCACACTCTGGTTGGTCGTGGCTGCTGCGTGTTCAGCTCCTTCCTCGGCCTCGGGCACCGTGTGAAGTGTAGTCAGAGTGCTATTGAATATTTTCCTCAACTATGAGTTCTTGTGTTGAGCTCCACAATCCCTTCTATCTGCGTGCACATGGCTGTATTTTGTTCCTAACTATCTCCTGTTGAAGTTGTGAGGTAGTTTGGATGGAACTAGAGCGCTGCTTTAACATTGTCAGACTGTTGGTTGGCATCATCGCTGAGGGTGGTCGTAAGCAGGTACAGCCAGTCTTGTGTGGTTGCTTCAGCTGCAGATGTGTTGCAGGTAATCACTACATTGTGGCCCCCCCCGTGGGGTTTGCAGTGAGTGTGGAGATGTTTCTAGCCAGCTTATCAAAGTCTTTGAGTCATGCCATGGCTGGTGGCCAGGGTCCTTTGAATGGGCTCCCACCCCACTTGTTGCTGATGGGGGCTATTGGGGTGCTGGCTGGTGCAGTCCTTAGCAGAGGGCTCTCACCTCTGTTTCCTTTGAAGAGCCTTTTCAGTCTATGCTCTCATTTAAGCTTGTTGCAGCTTATCATACGGTCCATCTCAGGTTTCTTTTCAGTCGTTCTCTGCTCACTGTCTACGTGGATGTCCGTAAACTTGCAGTCCTTCGCATCCTCCTGTAGCTCTTTGGTCTTGTGCTGGTCCTTGGTCTCCTGTGTTGTGGGCTGGTGTAGCTGGCTTTGAGCTTGTCTGGCTCCGCCGAGCCACCTTGGCCTGGAGCTTTAGCTCTGCTGCTGCTTGCTCCAGATTAGCGATGTCTTTTTCACTCAACCTTGCTTGGATGATGACGTTGTAGACCAGTTCCCTGGTGATCATGGCCAGCTCCTTGTAGCTGTAGCTCTGGATCAGGTTGGGGCTATCGGCCGATTCTGTTGATCATCCCGCTGTGCTGGCTGAGGTACTGTGGATCGCATTGGTCATGGTGCTCAGCCAGGCATCCAGGTGGTCCCAGTGGTCTGCAGGGCTGGATGCTTGGGCATACTGTCTCACTGGTGGCGAGAGAAAAAACAGCACAACACAAAAGGACACCAATGCAAGTATAGATGTATTTAACAAGCTACGCTACCATAAGGTTTAATTGGCTGTGCAATTTGCTTAACTGATGCAGTCAGTAAGGGAGGATGCGTGGGGTAGACATGCGTCATCTTGTCTACAGTGTGCAGGTGGCAGTGTACTGCAGGAAGGTAAACTGAATAATGATTGTGGCGGGTGTGGTAGCCGAGGGGGTCACTTCCTGACTCTATGGCTGCACCGTTTGCAAGTCTATTATTCAGTTTCTCTGATGATTCTCACTGGTTTGGTATCTATGCATAGGGAAAACAAACAGAAGAAAATGAAAGAACAAAACAAAAGAAGTAAAAAATAAAATAAAATAAAATAAAATAAAAACAAAATAAAAACAAAATAAAAATTTGACCAGGAGAGGCCGCAAAGGTCGAACCAAGGTTAACATAGAGGGAAAATTTGGGAAAAGCAGGGGCTAGACTTTCTACCATGGTTTTGTCAGGGCCTTCAGAGAGGGGGCGCTGTTGAGGTATAGTGCCTAGGGATGTGGAAAGGGAGATAGCAGGGCCTATCAGACGTATCTGAAGCATAGAGGTTCTCTAGTACTCTTTGGGAGCTTAGATTGAGTAAATAGGGCTTAGGTGCTATGTGCTGGCAAGGTGGTGAGTTGAGGCCAACCTGGTAAAATCCTGTGACCGAGCCATCCCCAGACCACCCCCCCGACACACAACTGCAGGGACCTCAGATCACTCTCGCTCACAGCACTCGGCAGCGATCGCTCAAACAGCCTTGACCTTTTGCACAATGAGCCGCACTCAAGTGAGGGAAGGTCAACGACCAGCTGACACAGCCAAAATTGGGTTTCGCCTGGGGGATCTGGAGTTGCATAGGCCGGCAAAGTGGGGGCGCGCTCCCCACTAAGATGGGCACATGATGCATGGAACCACCCCAGGGTAATTAACCAAAGTTGCCCTAGTGTGTCAGTTGATATGGTGGATACAACACTTGAGGTACCACATTGCTGATGTCGGCTGCGGGTCGCTTTCCGGAGTACAGGGGAAGGAGGTATCTAGGGCACCCCCCAGAGGGTGTCGGGTGCGTCCGGCAGATGACTACGGTCCCCGGGCCCCACCAGCCGACGCTTCACCACCCAGGCACAAAGGAGGGCTTCCTAATAGGACACACTGAGAGAAGGAACAAGGGTTAAATGATAAGATAAGTAGCTTGATGCTAATTGTTGAGGGGGTAAGAGATTTCATTCAAAGGCCACTAGTGAACTAGCTACTTTGAAGAGCAACATTATTTAAGCTACTGTAATCCTACACCCTAGGAATGGGAAATGAGAGGGAAGTAAAATTAAAGTTGACCTTAAAATTAACTTCATGAGGGGTAAATCGAAATCAATAGAAATAAAAGTAGATGAGAGATGTCCTAATTGCTTAGGGAGCATCATTGGAAATAGAAAATAAACAAATGGGTTTGGATTAGATTTAGATTTTTTTCTAAATGGAATCCATTGTGCCAAATGATTATTCAGGCTAAACCAATTAAAATAGAAAAACAAAATCCCAAAAGCAAAATAAATGCCTAAATTAAACTTAAATGAATGAGGGGGTAACAATAAAGAAAACAAAACAAAAAAAATAAATAAAAATAGAATAACACAGATAGGCCAGTAGTGGAACAACAGTGTTGAGAACAGACAGAGAGTGAAACTGAGAACGGAGGTGTGGCTAGAGAAGACTGGTTACATCTTACACTCACACTCTCTAAATTAGCCGGATGCTAATAGCTATCAGTTGAGGAAAAAAGGCTTAGCTTATCGGCGTGTGGATGTGCTAATGAGTTAGCCTATGCTACACGCATGGGTCTGTTTACATGCAGGTCTGTGACGTGGGCGCTGACGTGAGTTTGACTGGGGAAAGAAAAAAAACAACAACAATGGTTTTCCATGTTGCTAAGGAGACAGATGTAATCTCACCCCCCAGTGTGCACAAGGCTTGTGGGTGAAGGGTGCGAGCACATTTCTAGAATCTTGTCAGCAGTCAGTCCTGACGCGACACACACAACTTAATTCCAAAACTTCAACAGCAGGCTCTCGTCACAGACCGTGGTGGAAGGCTGATTCTGTCGAACCAGTGTTCCACCAGTCAAGCAATGTTCATATTCATCACGTCAATGACTTTGACTACAATGAGACACGTCTGTAAACGGAATATCTTACTGGAAAAATGTGCATGTTCATTTTTCAAACACAGTTTTGCGCTGGGATTTCTTTGTCAGCGAAATACATTTTTAAAACGCTGTTCTGATTACAACGGTCTTATGCAATGTATAGAACGTGAAGATTGGAGTTTCCTCGCCCAATCTCAGGCATGTACTTCCATGCCTCACAACACACTGTGATTAAGGTTTAAGTTTATCGTGAGAGCGCTCTCGCTTTAACAAAGACTTACTCACTGTTGACAATAATGGATATCCAAAGTGACGTCAATGCCCAAATCGAATATGGTAATTCAACTGGATTCACCAGAACCTGATGTTTACAACATTTGACGTCAATTTGATACCAGTTCTAATCACATCGCGGGTGGCAAAACTATTGATCTCAGCAGATCTCACAAGCAGCACGCGAGCTTTGCCTTGCGCGGCGTGCGGTCGGATTAATTTTCTGCGCGGACACAGAGTTACATACTATAATACATAAAACAAACACACGACGGGGTTTCACCGTCATACCTTTAACTTGATCAAGATTTGATATCACATTTCCATTTACATCGTCATCTGTCGTCTGATTAATTTTACATTAAAGTACACAAAACCAGAAACAACATCCTCAGCCTCGTATAACTCAGAACAGTTTGTCATCTGTTGTGTGCTAGCCTATTAAAGTTAATAAAGCAAGAACAACATCCTTCCTGCTCACGGAGGAAACGAGAAAGTTATACATTAGGTAGCAAAGCTAATGTTTTAACTTGGGAAATGGGTATAGCCAGCGAAAACATTGGGCGTGCAATGCATCAACATATTGGGCTATACATTTTTTTTTTATTATTCGGCCGATATAAGGTCGTTCAGTCTAACGTTACCTTCTTCGCATTATGGCGGTATCAAATTAAAATTACTTAGCTGTCATTAACAGTGGGTCTGTCTCAGCACCGTAATTCTCATGACGCTCGCTGCAAGGAATTTTTTCATCTTGCGGGGTCATGTAGATTGCAGTTACTTAACTTCATCAACAGGTTTCTGAATAGAAAAACTCAGGTACTGTCTCAGCGCCGTAATGCTGGTGAAACTCACTATAAGGAATTTTTTCATCTCATAGGGTCACATAAATTACAGTTAATTTTAGCCGTCATTAACAGTGACTGATTTTCTGGATAGAAAGACTCAGTCTGTCTCAGCACAGATTAACTGCACCAATATAAAACAAAACAAAAGGCGCGCATTACACACAGATGTACACACAAAATGAACATATACTGGGTTTGCTCACAAACACGTTTAAAACTGCCCGCATTCTCCACCAATAATGTAACAAAAGTTATTTAATTTAAGCACAATAAACTATGTATAATTAATGGTTATTAATTACACATACTTTATACACTTCTCTGAAACAGCCGAGTCAAAAATAAACCGAACTAATGCCCTCGTCCAACGAGTATTAGCCGCTTTTATTCTAACTCTAAGAAAAATCAACTTCCTAGCCTTGAAAATTAATCTTTCCCACCGTAATTGGCTAAGTCACAGGACTGGATCAGTTTTGTAACGAAATCAAAGCAGTTTAAGTGACGTGATGTTTGTGAGCAAGGAACACAGTAAGAAATTCATTTGTGAATACAAAATGCGGGTTTATTGAATACGTAAAAGGGGAAAATAAACACTAGCTAGCAAATAAACGAACACTAAACAGACAACACATAAAACAAAGCAAGAGAGAGGGAGAGAGAGAGAGTGAGGAGGAGAGAGAGAGAAGACTGGCCATCTTTTACATCAGCACAACCAAATCATCAGGAAAACCTGAATCTCCTTGACCTACAAGGGGCACAGCTTCCTTATTGCATCTAATAGTTAAATGGTTACTTGCATAATGGTTTCCTTTTGTGTGGTGCTTACGCAAGGGTCCAGATGCCAGCTCAAAGGTAGTCCTGATGATGTAATGGAGATGGAGCCTTCGTTGTTCCATTGATCGGCTGATCGGATGGTTACCAAGGGGCTGAGGTGTAGATGCCAGGATAGAAAGAGAGAGTCCGGCCTCTTGTTGGGGGGAAACCGCATGTGGCTGGGCCACGGGTTTGCCCCACGGCCTTTCCTTGGAGGACCTCCACGATAACTCTGAAGATCTTTCAGAAGAAGAGGAGAAGAGAAGAGAGGGCCGGAACGGGGTGTGAGCCCCTTTAAAGTCTGGACAGAGTCACACCTTCCCAAGTAGTTCCGACCAATGAGAAGGCTGGCTTTCTCAGTGGGAGGTTTGAAACTGGGTCTTCGTTTTATGGCCCTTTGTTTCAGAGAAATGTCAGTTTGCATATTTAAATCAATAGGGGTTCAGACCAGAAATACTAAAGATTATTAGAACGTTAATATGTTGCACCGGTATCAGTCTCTAATACACAGCATCTTTCAGGAAATCTACATACGAGTCAAAAGAGACCAAACATGGCATATACTGTATGTGGTTACATTAGCATCCTATCAAGACACAAGCATAAAATGGTTATAAAGTAAGAAATTTAAAGTAAGGAAGACAAAGGACATGGACAGTCGTAATATACACACACTGATATATGGGCTATGTGTCTTCGTTCACAGAAATGTTTGTCTGTGAATGAAATAGGGAAGAGTCCATTTCTATGAGCATTGTGTCTTTCCTATGGGGGGAAGTGAGTGAAGAAAAACAGTCTGCCTGCATAGTTGCAGATTCTCCTGCATAGTTTTACATCGTAAACTGACATTATCAGTGGTTGCTAGAAGCGTCCTGGTTGAGACTTTGTCACCCACTGTTGGGTTGGGTGAGGGGAAGTCTGCTTCTTTGTTAATTGAATAAACCACTGATTTGGTTAAATCTAATGAACCATTGTCTGATTGGTCCTTACCCTACAACACAAACTGTTCCCTTTGATAAGGCTCGAACCTCTCAGCGAATCTCTCGAAGGTCGCCAACAGACATAATCTGCGAAAACATAAAAACAAGAGAACGGAAAACAGAGACTGTTCTTTTGAAAAACAAGATGTTCAAACTTCGTTGGAATTATTTTGACTCTGATAGATAAACAAAGAACACAGAGACTAGCTGGCGACTAGACTGTAGTCTGGTGAAAGCTAATAATCATAGCCCCCCACCCGCCATATCTTCATCATGAGGTTGGCCCCCAAGTCACTAAAAGACACGGTTCTTCCTCACGACTCCTTCCTACAGCATTTCGCCAGTTCTCATCCATCTAATTTAATTTGCTTAATAATCCTACATATTTTGAATCTAAAGGGGTTCTAATGATAAGCTCTTATTTAGCACAATTTATGTCCACCCCCCTCTGGAGGAGGTTTCATCATAAAACCTGAATTTTAACCTTTAGCACTACCTCAGTTAAAACCAATCAATGTATCAGAAGAAAATCTGAATTAAGTGCACACCTGCCATAGCAAGATCTCTCATAGCAACTTGACCTTCAGCCAAAACTGAGCCGATAACTGATGTTATGCACAGAAATAATAGAAGCACATCTAACCATGTTAGCCTGTCGTACCACATTTGCCAAGTTTGATCTCAGAGTGTGATTAACTTTTCTAATGACGAAAGTCATTGTTGGTACTATGAAAATCCAATGAAGTCCACAGACTTCCTGACATACCTGACCATTAAAGTCTATTCTCAGTCAGAATTAATGTCTGACATTCCCATCTGGGAATGATGTCTTAAATCAATTTTAGCCAGCAGTGCCTTTTGATAGTGAAAATTTTGCCAACTATAACCAAAACATCCCAGTAACCCTTACTTTTCATAAAGAGTTATGAAATCACAAATTCACAAACAGCCCTGAGGGTGCAGGTTTTCCCCAATTAAATAGAAATAGGGTTGCCAAATTGTGTTTTGACATCACGCATCCGTTAACATCTTCTGCATGTTGCCTAAAAATCCCCTCGCCCATATTGTTTAAACATGAACAAATTAAAAACGCCTAAATGACGGACACACACTGTATATCTGTGTGACCAGAAAAGGAAGCAAGGTTCGGAGCCTATTATCCAACTGATAATTTAGGATCAAATCCACAGATTTGCATCTTGGCTTATCTGTGAGCTGTGAGTGAGGTGTATCAGTGCGCAGAGGACATGCCTGAGCAGTGAAGATTTCTGCCGTTCATGCGGCGGCAACCACAGCTGCCTGGTCAGCAAGGGTTCATCCATCTCACCTCTTAGTGAGGAAACATCTCTGCTGCCAACCTGCTCCAAAGTCATGCACAACACCACCAAAGGCATAACGGAGGGTCCGTGAAGATTTCAGCATTTCAGCTGTTTAGCCATTTGCCAACTTACATTTATAGCAAACAAATTAACTGAGACTAAGACCTTTAGTCTGTTGTTACTGCTCAACCTGCCTTGCATTCCCCATCGTTCACAAAAGATGAACAGCACAGAAAATCAAATTAGAAATTAGAGTTCCAAATTGTCTAAATGTTTTCTACTCTTAAAAATCTCTTACCAGCTCTGCACCGTCTTGACCATCTGGAATTAGTTCAGATTAAATGAACTACATTTCCCAAAAATGATGTTTGGCAATTTTAGCATCGTGGACCACATGTCACACGTCCTGCTGCTCAATAGACTGTAATGCAACGCAATGCATATACAAAGTGTAGACAGCGAATAGTTAACATCAAACATTACAAAGACTAGCTTTGCAAAGCCAAAAAGACTGCCTGAAATGTATAAACAAGGCAAAAGCCTTGAGTCATGGTGAATGACACCCCTCTCATAGTTATTCTGATTTTCCCGTTCTTGGGTTAACAAGTTGTCATGTAACCAATGCAAAAATCTCTGCCGCTGTATCTATCTAGTGTGAATGCTACACGTGTTAATTTCTCAAAAACTATTCCAGCCTCAGAAGTCCAGTCATTGAGCCCTGAACCTAACAAATTGAAGAAAACAGGTCAGCATCGCAGCTCATCTGCATAACTTTTAATTCAACTACACCTGCAGTTACATCTTCAAAAAGAATCTCAGCTAGCTTTTGAATAGTTCATGAAATCAGATGTGTCCAAGCATCTCACAGCAGCTATTTGACTGATACACCATACAGCATTGAATCAAAATCTTTCAAAATATTTTTGCAAAGACTGGTGAAATAGCGGGTACGGAAAACCCAAATAAATAGCTAGTAGCATTGACCAAAGCCCATTAGCAAATATCAATTACTAAAAAATCATTGGTGTCCAAGAAATCTCTCAAAAATGACCAGTTTAGCATGTCATTGAACTTGTAAAAATAACCTGATGAAATCACTCTTTCTCCAAGTCTGAGACAAGATAATTTCCCCACTCAGCTGTTGCCTTTCAAGCTGATAAAAATATGGGAGCAAGATTTCAGTTCTCCCAAATTTAATAACAGAAATAAATATAGCATAGCAAAAATATATATGAATAGTCACCCCAGGTTCTTGGAGGTTTTAGACTGTAAATAAAGATTCACACCAACATTGAGGCTAGCACTCTCTGCTCATGCTACATCTTTGCAGATATTATAATAATTTAACAGCCAGATTAGTGTCTGCATCGAATCTAAACCCAAAAAGTTCAGAATTACAAAGTAATTTACCCTACTATTAGATATGTGCTTTTCACACACCAAAACAAAGGCTTTTGTTTAAACTTTTCCCCACAGTGAAAAATCCTTCCAAAATATTCCATCATACTGACTACTTCAGCCCCTACTTACTTTGACCATCCTAAGCGAAACAATTAGAACATAGAGGTCCTACCTTCAACAGATAAACCAACAAACTTTGCATTTCTTTGCCCACATACTCTATACCTTCACAGCACTTACATAAGCAACTGTTAAACAGACAAATGTCTTTAAAAACCTCTTTTGAAGTTTAATAATCATTTTATAAAATGTTTAACAACCCCTTCAGTTTTTGTTGTCTTTAGGTTAAAATGAGAACACCTTTCTGCACTGTTACTGAATTTAGCAACTAATAAATTGTGTTACTGCTTCTGTTTACTGATCTTAAAAAGCTCTTCCAACTGTTGTGTCAAGGTTAATTATTTCATTAGCGTTACATCTGACCACTCCATAACTGTAGAAATGATATCTCTGACCCAGTAGCTAAGCTACCAACACAGTACGTACTGAATTTCCATGAAATGCCAAACAGAACACACTTACTCTGCACAGCAGAAGTTAAGAAAGGAGAAGACACCTGTGAGAGTCATCCTCGTCCTCACTCGTGGCCCGGAGTCAGAAGTCCAGTGGTCTGGGACATTCCACCGTCTGGTCATGCAAGAAGCAACCCCGACTCCGCTCTTATGGAGATAACAGCTCTGTGTTATTCCATCCTTCCGACTACGCCAAAATGTTAGATCGCGCTCCCCATGCCTAGACAATTAAGATCCAACCCCGGACGCCGGATCCCGTCAGAAAATATCAGTTTTTCCGGTAACAGAACAACTCGTCAGCAGAGTCGTCTAGTACCCAAACCCCGTTAACAGGAGGTCTTGTCTGGTACCCAAAATACCCAAAACACTATTAACAGTCTTCTGTCAGCCAAGAAGTTGACTGAGGAAAAACCAGTGAAAATGAAGAGTAGAAGCAGGAGACGAAGTTATGGTGATAAAAAAGAGCAGAGTTTATTGAATAGTCTTAGTTGCATATGTCTCAATGCTCAGACTTCGTCTGAAGAACAGAAATTCAACAAGTATTGTTATAACAAACGTCTTCACAACAACATCCCATAAACCTTGAGGTTCATAAACATTTCCTCATATCTTATTCATGAAGACAAACAGCCCTTGAAACCACACAGTCATAAGACTAAACAACAATGAAAAAATATATTAAAAACAACAATAATATAACATAATATAAATGACTAATCAATTAATGAATCAATGTAATCAATATATAAATGACTATAATGACTAATATAAATGATTAAATGGAATAATAAAATGATTAAATGATAAATGATTAAAAATGAATAAAGGAATGAAGAATAAACAAAGAATATAAAAAAACAACACAAATGTATGGTTGCTCTTGTGAAGCAAAACACACACAGTTTGCATTTGAGGATCATCAGATCCTTCAATATAGAACATGGACAAGTAAAACAGTTTGTTTTTTTCACAGACTCAAAATCATGTTTACAAGCACTTGAAAATATGAAGACTGACCATCCTATAATTATAATGATCTTAGACAAAGTAGCATGTTTGCGTAAAAGGCATTTTAGTATTTATTTTTGTTGGGTTGATATCGCTGCAAAAGAAGCACTTAAACTGAATATTTCAGAATGTCAGATCCCTGTGAGTGATGTCAAACCAAAAATAAACTCTTATATAAATGATTTGTGGCAGATGAAGTGGGACGAATTTCAAGGAAATAAACTCCACGAAATCCACCCTAAAATAAAAAAAATCAGTTTTTAATTAATTTTAAATCGAGACATGATCAAGTTGTTTTTACAAGGTGTCTTTTAGGTCACACAAGACTCACTCATGAGTATGTACTGAAAGGTGAAGATCCACCAGTGTGTCTAACTTGTAAATCCCAAATGACTGTGAAGCATATTTTATTGGATTGTACTGGTTTTAATATAAATAGGCAATGGTTTTACTCAAAAACATGTTTACATAATTTATTTAAAAATGTCCGGATTGTATTTTAAGTTTTTTATCTTGTATTCATTTGAAATGTCTTTTGTAATTTTTTGGTAAATGGATTTCTGTTATTATTGTACATTTTTGTAATCGCCATGAAGATAGCCCTGGTGCTGGCATGGCGTAAAAAAGACAAGAAATAAATAAATAAAATATTACTTGTAATAATTTTTGCCAATACTGACGTTATCTTAATTTGTAATTTCCTGTTATTGCCTTTCTATATTTTATGTATTATACATTGCTTTTGAACAGGAATTCCCTCTCCAGATGACCTGATCTCCATTTACTGCCATTGTCGAGGCATCCCAAAGTCTCTTCCCCAGCAAAACTTCTTTATTGCCATGGCTATTTTTAAAATGGCTGCAATTGCACAGGTATTGAAGTTTAAAGGTTAATTCAGGCAATGCCAAACCATTGTGGTTAAAACAAATTTATTTTACAGTTATTTAAATTGTAATTTTATTAAAAGACTTCTTTCAGAAAAAACAGAAACATTTAAATAAATCTTACCAACCCCACACTTTTGAACAGTTGGCTAGTGTATGTAGGAAATTGATTGGTTGGGAGTGGATCAACAGTTAATTATACTTAACAGACGTTATACAAATATATTCAACTGCACAATTGACCACTCAGAATCAAGTATCCTGTAACAAAATGAGACAAGTGCATTTTAATAAACATATTCATTGAAGGGTAATGATTTTATTCTCAGATGCCAGCTGTGTAGTTCAAGGTAGCAAATGATTGGTAAACCTTGTGTTCATTTTGTCTTTTGAAACACACAGCTATACACACAGACTAAACTTACTCCGCACTAATAATTATTTTTCTTTCCCCATTTTAGGGGATCTATGCAAGGCATTTGTTGGGCAATGCCAGTTCTGCTAATGCAGCTGAGTTTGAAGAAAGTGTGGAGCCCTTAGCTGAGCTGGGTTTACAGATCGCCCTTAGGTACAATCTCTACTCTACATGCACATTAGAATAATTATCTGCATGACAAATCATTTGGTAATGATTATTTTCAGATTTTCAGTGTCCAAAAAGACATTTTAAGGATATATTTATTTCATTATTTCAGTTCAACAAGTTTTGGTTAATGAGCATTCTATGTTTTTGTTGTATTTTTGTGGCTTATCTTTGGTTGTTTCTTTAGAAGCAGAATATGTAATTAAAGGTGTTTTCATGTAAGCAGAGTGTATAATTATTGTTTTTATTCTCGCGGTATGTGGTTTAAAACTGTGATTATATGTAATTATAAATGTTGATAATATTTTATAAAGGATGTGTGTGTTTTTATTTTTTTTTTTAATCTGCAGCTCCACGTTAGCTATGCAGATCTCTGATGAGCTGTTCATGCTGTCCTCGAAAGGTCAGGCTGTCCTTCAGCATGTGAAAGAGTTCATGAGAAAGCATGTACTTCCTGCCCAACAGGTCAGCACTGCCGTCATCTCTGTGGAAACTCCTCACGTTAATTTCACGAGTACATTAATAAAAGTAAAAGGTGAATAAAACTATAAAAAATGGCTAATTAATGATTTTAAATGATTACTATCTTTTGTTTTTAGGAAGTAAAGGAGTACTACGCCAAGCACAGAGAGACACCTGAGAGATGGCACACACCTGCTGTGATAGAGGAGTTGAAGGTGATGATACATACAGTCATGCATGTTTTGTAGTACAAGTCATTTTAGGAAGAATTAAAATAATTAAATAAATGAGTTGGCAGTTTTTCATCAAGGAATATTTATTTTTAAAATAAATGGCGTTCTTTTGAATTTAATGTTTACTAAACAATAGCAAAGTTTATTATGTTTTAAATTAAAATTTACAGTTTAAATTAAACTGTATTTTTCGATAAATAAGGCTTGGTGAACAATGTATGAACATTTATATAAACTTCAAACTTGAACTAACAATAATGTATCTGATTGAACTGGAGTTAGGAAGATGTTTTTTTATGGGGGTAGAATTGTTGCATAATTCCAAATAAATAGGTTGTGATCCATAAATAAATGTAAAGAGATTAACAAAAATAAAACACATTGATAAATAAATAGAATGAGATCCACAAATAAATCTTAGAGTTTCACAATCAACACTTAAATTCTAACAAAAAATAAAATGAGATTTGCAAATAAAAAACATATTCACAAATATCTTATGTCACAAACACAACTTTGCCTGCCATTCATTTGTGAGTTGTGTTCTGTGCATTTGTGGATCACTGCATGCATTTGTGGATCGATCACTGTGTATTTGTGGACTGCTGTGAGCATGTGTGTATTTTGAGACATTTCTAGCATCAAGAAGCTGACTATCCACAAATGCGTGGACTCCACCCATTGTTTACTCAAGCCAATCAGATAACAGCGTTACTTCGCTGACCAATCATAGCATATTCTCGCTATAACCAATCATGTTTCGCTTTACAATCAGGGCGGTTTCATCCTGAAATAATTTCATTCATCAACATCGACTCAAATAGGAAATATAAGGGCCATAAAAATTGGTACAGTAAAAAATTTAAAAAAATAGTATTTCATTATTCTGTATAAAATACCAGAGAAGCAATTCTTTCACTGCAATGGGAACAACGCTATACTGGATACAAGTGTGTTATGAAAGCGTCATCTTCAAGACTGAAAGAAAAACATCAATAAGTAACTGACTTACAAATTACTGATTCAACCTCATGATAAACATACAAGATGTTATAATGCTTAAAACTGCCGTCACAAAACCGCAAACAGCATTTCACAGTTTTTCAGGCAAGCTGTTTAACACTTAAACTGGTAGAGGTCGCTATATACCTAAAAATGTCAGCGGGTAAAATTTACATGACTACTGTATTGATATAGCTAAAAAATGTCCCTGTATTATGCCACTGTCTTCACAAAGTTATGTCTAGAGTCATAAAATGATTATTTTAAGTCATCAACTATGTTTTTGTCCTGTTGTTTTAAGTTCACGGCTATTTTTTTGCTATTTTTAAGCAGGCTAATCACTTCTTAATGGTGAATATAAACCAGCCTGCAATGACAATGAGAATTACAAGAAAATAAATACATGTTTGGGTGGTGTAATGTTATAATAAAATGTTTTAAGATAAACGTCTTGGTTACGTATGGTAACCTTCGTTCCTTGATGGAGGGAACGGAGACATTGTGTCGACATAAAGGACACTAGGGGTCGCTCTAGGGAGCCCGAACACCTCTGACAACTTTGAGAAATTGCCAGTGGGAATTGGAGTGCAGTATTTGCATAGCCAGCTCTGCCCCGGCCATCCGGGTATAAGAGGAGGTGGCTAAGCACTGCTCATGGTTCTGATCTGAGGAGCCGAATAGCAACTCGGCTACACTCAGAGGCAGTCTTAAGTTGTGGCTAGGGGACACAACGTCTCCGTTCCCTCCATCAGGGAACAAGGGTTACCATACGTAACCAAGACATTCCCCTTCTGTCGTTCACGTTCGACGTTGTGTCGACGTGAAGGACACTAGGGGTCCCAGTTGAAAACGCCACAACCAGCGGTACACTAGGGGAGCGCTAAGGGAAGATCCTGAGGCAGGCTCCACATGAGGAGAGACTGCTGGGCTCAGGATCAGAGACGAGTCTGTCTTTAAGGGAAACACCGCATCTCTGGGAATATAGGTGGAATTACACACATGGGGCCACGTTAGGAGCCACTACATGTGGAGCACCAACCTAATATGAGAGTTCACAAGAGGTAACCTCATATTAGCTTACTGAACTGAGGGAGCGTCAACGCCCGTAGTGCAAGACGTTGTAGCAAGCTTCTACACAGTACCAGCTTCACAAGCTGCCAGGCTTATGTTCAGGACTCCTGAAGAGACTGGTTCTATGCACAGATTGTAGAATCTGGCAAACGTGTTAAATGTCTGTTAAAGAGGTCCCGTTTGCTAGCGCTGCCGCCGCTGCAATGCCCCTGGTGGAGTGCACCCCCAGGGATAGCTTGCAAAGTGACCACTTGGTCCCTGAAGGGAGTGGTGGGCACTTTGGGCACGTAACCGGGCCGGGGTCTCGGTAACGTGAGAGTTAGCCGGTCCGAAATCGAGGCACGAGTCACTGACGGAGGCTCACTGGTGGAAACGCATACTTGAGTAGGCCCTGGGGCCAGCTGTGTGCCAGTGCATCTGTGCCGAGGGGCGCCTCGGACAGACCGTACCACAACTGGCAGTGATTGGTTTCTAGCGAGGCAAACAGGTCAATCTGGGCCTGACCGAAAAGACTCCAAATCAGCTGAACCGTCTGAGGGTGAAGTCTCCACTCACCCCAGAGCGAAGTCTGTCGGGAGAGGGCGACAGACCCAATTGAGTTCGCCCGGTATGTAGGTGGCTTGACACCAAAGGAGGAGATGGTGGGCTAGCTGCAACATTCGAAAGGAGCGAACACCGCCCTGGTGGTTGATGTAAGCTACAGTCGCAGTGCTGTCTGACCGGACCAGCACATGTTTGCCCTGAATCAAAGGTCAGAACCTTTTCAGGGCCAGAAACACTGTCAACAGCTCGAGGCAATTGATATGCCAATGCAGCCAAAGTCCCGTCCAGACCCCCAAGGCTGCTTGCCCGTTGCATGCGGCGCCCCAGCCCGTCTTGGATGTGTATGTCGTAACCAAAATGCGTCTGGACACTTGTTCTAGGGGAACTCCCACCCGCAGAAACGAAATGTTTTTCCAAGGGCTGAAGGTTTTGAGACCTACGGGTGTGACGTGCACCCGGTATGAACCTTGGCACCATGCCCATCTCGGGACTCGGGTATGCAGCCAGTGCTGTAACGGTGTCATGTGCATCAGGCCCGGCGGCATGACGGCGGCTGAGGATGCCATGTGTCCCAGGAGCCTTTGAAATTGTTTGAGGGGGACCGTTGAGCTGAGTGAGAGATTCTGTATGCAGCTCAGCACTGACTGTGCAAGCTCCGGGGAGAGCCATGCGTTCATAGCGACCGAGTCCAGTTGAACACCGAGAAAAGAGATGCTCCGCACGGGGTAGAGCTTGCTCTTTTCCCAGTTGACCCGAAAACCCAGATAGGCCAGATGGTTGAGAACCGTGTCCCTGTGTTTGCATACCAACTCCTGATAGTGTGCTATGATCAGCCAGTTGTCGAGGTAGTTGAGGATGCGGATGCCCACCTCCCGGAGAGGGGCAAGGGCGGCCTCTGCGACTTTCGTGAAAACGTGGGGAGACAGGGAGAGCCCAAATGGGAAGGACTTTGTACTGAAATGCCTGACCTTTGAAGGCGAACCGTAGGAAGGGCCTGTGCCTTGGAAGGATCGAGACATGAAAGTATGCGTCTTTCGCCAGCGAGAGAGGTTGGGTAACTCGAGCCAAGCTGTAAGACTCTCTGCTAATGGTCTCAGGGGGACCATCGATGTACCTCGGGTGGGTACGGTGTGACTGGTTGGTAAGGAAAGCCCTTTGTTCGGAGGAGCGCTGCCCCAGAGGGCACAAGGTGCTTTGATCGTCAAAACCGACAGGCAAGGATCCAACAGGAGATCGCCTGAGCTCAGGGGATCGGCTGAAGGATGCACTTGGTTTGTCAAAGCATGCAGAAGCGCAGAGTGTGTAGTTGAGCATGCTTTGGCGTGTCTCAGTGGCTGGGTTCCCCCGGAAAGACCCAAGCACGGGAATTAAGCCCAGAGAAGAAGGACATTGCTCTTGTATTGACCATGTGGCGGCCTTCCGCCGTGAGGCAGACAGCCGGGGTGGAGCCGAAGCCTCATCAGGCTTCGAAGCACTCATGAAATGAGTAGCCCGGAGGAGAGAGATCTGCTGACCTGTCTGGATCCACACTCGGCGAGGGGATGAGTCAGCAGATCTCTCTCCTACGGGCTGCTCATTTCAGGAGCGTTTCGAAGCCTGATGAGGGTTCTTAGCGACCTGAGGGCAAGCTGATGGTGCCACCTTCTTGTGAGAACTCGACTGCAAGGATTGTTTAGGTGCAGGACCGGCCTACGGCTTGTCCTGAGCTGGTCTGGAAGGCGGCCGTCCTCGGCGTGGAGCAGACGGTGGCTGCTGCTTCGGAGGAGCGGGACTGCTGCTTCACTGTGGAGAACTGCTGAGCAAACTCCTCAACAGTGTCATCGAAGAGGCCAGCCTGAGAAATGGGGTGTCAAGAAAGCGAACCTTCTTAGCGTCCTTCATCCCGGAGAGCATAGTCAGTCGCCGAGCGCAGATCCTGCAACAGCTCTGGTTTGGGAACACCCTCGTGCAACTCGCTAAGAACCGTGGCCTGATAGACCTGCAGGACGGCCATAGCGTGAAGGGGCGGACGCAGCTTGCCCAGAAGCAGTATAACCCTTTCCCACGAGAGCGGAAGAAGCCTTACATGCCCTGGACGGGAGCCTCGGGCGGTCCCGCCAGGTGGCGACAGTCTACGGGCAAAGATGCACAGCGATCGCCCACTCCACTGGGGGAACCTCCGTATACCCCTTCGCCGGACCTCCATCGAGGGTGGTGAGAGGAAGAACCGCTATATCGCGTTCTGGCTGAGAAAGGAGCCTTCTACGATTTAGTCAGTTCTTCCTGCACTTCTGGGAAGAACGGCACTGGGGTAGAACGCGGCCGAGAACCGCAGTCGTTACCCAGATACCAATCGTCCAGCCTTGAACGCTCAGGACAGGGTGGAGAATTCCACTTCAGTCTGAACGCCTTGGCTGCCCGTTCAAGCATGGCCGCCATTTCCGCATCCGCCACTGACTGAGAGCCCGCCCCCACAGCGGGCGCTTCAGACAGGGTATCCGCTTCAGATGGCTGCCCACTCTCCGATGCTGCAGACACTTCCTCCTCCCCAGCAGGAGCCCTGAATAATCACTCACTCCCTCCCGTTCTTCACCAACATGTGCCGCAGCAGCCTCGTACCCGGACGTAGAAGGAGTGGAAGTGGTTGGTGCGAGCCGCGGTCTTTTGACGAAGAACGCAGCTCGCAAGCGGAGTGTGCCGAGGGGCATGTCCTTGCAAGCAGAACATCCCCCATCAGCGAGCACTGCTTCAGCATGTTCACGACCCAAACACTGAAGACACAGCTTGTGCTGATCGCTCTGGGAGAGGTAGAAACCGCAACCAGAAGGACACGAAAGGAAAGGCATTGTAAACACACAAACCAACCGTGTCTAACTCTTTTAGAGAAATTTGCTCTTTTAGTTTTAATAAGAGGAAATCTGCTCTTCGAGATTCACTGTCAAAGCACCCAGGGGACTGCTACCGCGTCTAAAAAGGAAGAGACTGCTGCCCGTGCTGTAGATCCAGCGACGAAGAGGTGAGTAACGCTGCTTCTCAACAAAGAGATGCTGCATTCGGCTCTGAAAAAATAGAACAATGAGCAGTGCTTAGCCACCTCCTCTTATACCCGGATGGCCGGGGCGGAGCTGGCTATGCAAATACTGCACACCAATTCCCATTGGCCTTTTCTCAAAGCTGTCAGAGGTGTTTGGGCTCCCTAGAGCGACCCCCAGTGTCCTTCGCATCAACACAACATCGAACGTGAACGACAGAAGGGGAACCATGTATATTTAAATTAATAAAGTGCCCTAAATAGACTGTAATGAGCAATAATAATTCATAACACTGCGTAGGATGTTTGATGCAACAACAAATTAAAGGGCACAGTTTCACCTAATTAATTATTAATTTGTTTAGTTATATAATTCATAATTTGAATAGGAGAACAGCACCAATAAACTTAGGGTAATCATAAAAAAAATATTCATTAATTTTTTTTTAGTAAATGGGCAGACTAGAATAAATAGCAACACAGTAGCGAATAATAAATGATACAAAATAAATGCAAACAAAAAAATATTTTTTTACTAATTAATTAATTTATTATTATTATATTTTTTTAACAACAGGGGATTGTAAGTAGCACAATTTTAGTTAAAGTCAATGACTAGTAGACTTGGATATTTTATTGAAACACTATTAGGCTATATAGTCTACATTTGGCAAACATGGGTAAATTTGACCCTGTGGCCGTTCTAGTGTTAAAGCGTGAACCGTGAGACAGAAACATTTTCAAAAAGTTGATGACTGAAAATAATCAAATTATGACTCTAGACATAACTTTGTGAAGACATAATACAGTGACGTTTTTTAGCTATTTCAAAACAGTAGTCATGTATAGTACATGGTCAATTTACCCACTGGCGTTTTTAGGTATACAGCGATCTCTAGAGGTTTCAGTGTTAAACAGCTTGCATGAAAAACTGGGAAACGCTGTTGGCTGTTGTGTGACTGCAGTTTTATACAAGTATTATAGTATTATACAAACTTGTATGTTTATCATAAGGTTAAATGCAGTTATTTATTAGTCAGTTACTTATTACTTGGTCCCATAGTAAAAAGTGCTCTGGCATTTTCAAAGGCAAGTAAAATATAATATTGGGGTTTGGCTTACTACACCGTATAATGAAATGGTTTTAAACATCTTTACTGAACAAATTTTTATGGCCCTTATATGTCCTATTTGAGCCAGTACTGATGAATTAAGTTATTTCAGGACGAAACCGCCCTGATTGTAAAGTGAAACGTGATTGGTTATAGCGAGCACATGCTATGATTGGTCACCGAAGTAAGGCTGTTATCTGATTGGCTTGAGTAAACAGTGGGTGGAGTCCATGCATTTGTGGATCGTCAGATTCTTGACGCTACAAATGTCTCAAAATGCAAAAATGACACACACATATTTGTGAATGTTTTTTAATTTGCAAATCTCATTTTATTTTTTTGTGTGAATTTAATTATTGTTTGTGAAACTTTTAGAGAAGATTTATTTTTGTAAAGATTTATTTGTGAATTCTATTGATTTATCAATACGTTTTATTTTTGTTAATCTCTTTACATTTATTTGTGGATCATAATGTATTTATTTGGAATTATGCAACAATTTTACCTCTATATTCTTTGTATGTATTAATAAAGTCATTTTGAGCAGGCAAAGGCTCGAGCTGCAGGCCTGTGGAATTTGTTTCTTCCTGCTGAGAGTGGCCTCTCTCAGCTGGATTATGCTCATATCGCAGAGGAGACCGGACATTGCTTCTACGCCCCTGAAGTCTTTAACTGCCAGGCCCCAGGTGGGTGTGTTTCTTTACGAGTCAAAAATGTTACTGTTTTTAAGGACCTTTTAGATTATGGGTTTAGGGTATTTAAGGTACACTCATATTTATGAGTGTATAAAAACAGAATAATAAAAAATATGAGAATAAAAACAGAATGATAAATATAACAGGAATTGTAAGCAGATTAACAGCTATTAATAAATGAAAATTAGGTTTTCAGAGAATGTCTTGTATTATTATTATTGTATTATTGCAAAATTCTGCAAAAAATGCGTACAAATATTGTCTCACGATTAAATCTGTATTTTGTCCGGCATGGGCCAAGGATTCCAACAACATAAGTCTGCACTGACAGATTAGAAGTTATGAGCGATTTCGTACTTTTGATTACTGTAGCGCCCCCCATTAGGCCGATTGAGGCAGGCCTTGGTCACGTTGTAGAGGTTGCGAGTACTACCATCCTTTCACGTTTCAAGTCTCTACGAATTACAGTTTGGTCTGCACGATCAGTTCAACATGGAGATTGCTGATCCATGACCATTCTAACAATTGCAATAGGGTTTCAGTGCTACGCGCTTGAACACCTAGGAGAAAAAAAAATAGGTCAGGACTTGAATTTGTCCATCAGGATAGTTTCCATTCAATTTATTTATAAAGCACAAAAAAAAAAAAAAAACATTGACTAGGGGTGTGCGATATGACAATTTTTGATTGTGGACGATAAAAATGTCTCCACAATATGCTTTTGGAGAAATATCGTAGTATTGTGCTATTCTATCAGCTGCAGTTCTGGCACCTCCATCTTAACATACTGTACAACGCGACATACTTTCACAACAGAGTTTACTCAGCGGTAGAGTTTACACTCACAGGACACTGCACATATTCACAATCACAAAAGTACATTATTTGCTTCAAACTTATGCAGGTTAAACTAATGCTAATACTGTCAAAACACACAAGGTTTACATATAAACACAGCTGCTTATGTCTAAAGTAAGAAGTAAACAAATGAGAGAAAAACATGCATGCAGCTCTTAAAGGAACACTCCACTTTTTTGGAAAATAGGCTCATTTTCCAACTCCCCTAGATTTAAACAGATGAGTTTTACTCATCTTTTTAAAAAGATTTAAAAAGTTGCGATTTTTCCAAGCTGATATGGATAGGAACTATATTCTCATTCTGGCGTAATAATCCACGAACTTTGCTGCCGTACCATGGGTGCATCAGGCACAATGATATTACACAGTGCCTGAATATAGTCCCCAGCTATTTTACTATTACCTTAGTGCCTTAGTGCTGGTCATGTTGGAAGTTACCTAGCTGGGGAATATTTTCAAGGGCTGCGTAATATCATTGCGCCTGCTGCACCCATGGTATGGCAGCAAAGTTCCCTGATTATTACACCAGAATAAGAGTATAGTTCCTATCCATATCAGCCTTTTCATTTTCTGTCGGTCTTAGTACACAATGTAACTACAGAAGAGTCAAGTTTTAAATAGGAAAAATATTGAAAATATTTGGTCATTTTTGAACAAGATGCTAATGGATGAAAGATTCCAGGAACTTAAATGTCTCCACTGCAGCTACAGTGCTGTCCATGATGGTAAGTGGGGAAAGTGCAGGGGGGGTTCCTCCTGAAGTGGTTTGGTATACTCTGGGTATCAGAAGGGGTAAACACCACAATCTGTTTCACTCTCATTCAAACTTAAGAAAATTAGGGACATCCATGCTTTAACATCCAAGAGGCAAGCAACCACAGGGTCTAATTCATTCTTATGTTTCAGAGAAAGATATATTTGTGTGTCATCTGCATAACAGTGATAACTCATACCATGCTTCTCAAAGATGGAACCGAGTGGAAGCAAATGGAGAGAAAGGCATAGTTGAATAATTTGGATTTGGTAATTGTGACAGGTTGTTTGATTATTGACCCACCCTCTCACCACTGCGCATAGGACATTAAAGTGCCCCTATTATGCCATTTTTAAGGTTGCTAACATTGTTGTATGAGTCTCCTAAAACAGGTTTACATGTATGCAAGGTCAAAAAACACTTTAGTTTTCTCCAAATATAGTTAATTTTACCTCATTTCTTTTTTTTTTTTTTTTTAAAATATTTATTTTTGGCCTTTTGGCTTTATTATTATAGGACAGATCACTAAGGACAGGAAGCGAAGTGGGAGAGAGAGAAGGGGGTAGGGTCGGGAAAGGTCCTCGAGCCGGGAATCGAACTCGGGACGCCCGCTGCACAACGGTGCTGTATGTCGGCGCACTGCCCACAAGGCTATCGGCGCCGACAATTTTACCTCATTTCTAAATGATTCGTAAATTACTGGTGCAAAGCAGTTAGAAGAATCAGTCTCTCTAAACCCCTCCTTTCTGTGAGCCCTCACTGCTGTGATTGGTTGGATGGCGCAGTCCTTTGTGATTGGTCTACCACGTGCAGCACATGTCCGAAACACCCATTATCATAACGGAATGACAGCCTTGGAGACTTGTCAATACATAGAAAAGATGGTATCGTTTTATCTTATCAATACGAACCGGAATCTGATGATGAAACAGTTGAAGTGGCTTACTTTTTTTTTTTTTTAACCCAAAAAGTAAAATTTCTGACATTACAAGGGCTCCTTTCAGAAAAAATACTTATACTAGTTAGCTCAGACTGCCGTGCAGTGCTCGTAATTTGCTTATATAAGCGAACCGGGCACACCTCTATGTTGTAAACGTCAACATTATATAATGCATTACACTGTGTAAACCAAAGTCATGTGGCATCCTTTATCATTACTCCATCTAATAAAACAGACAGACAGTCAAGCTGCATCAGTCAACAAATTTTTAGACTACAGTGGGCCCACAGCTGAACAACAGAACTACAGAAGCGTTAGCTGGTTAGCAAGACAAGTGCAGGCTTTACACAACTACATATTTTGAATGATCGCTAGAAAATACAATCATCAATTAATAATACTTTGCTGGTAGACGTTCAAAGGAGCAAGCAGATCCAAATAAATGGGGCACAGATCAGTGTTTGGTGAATCCCGTGTTTAACTTCCACATGACACAAGATTTGTACTTCTGAGGTGTTGTTGAAAAAAATGAATGTTAACCACTGGTGCAGCTTCATCTTTCGGCAGTGAAAATAAAACAAATTTACTCTCATAGCGTAGAATATAGCGTCTTCTCAACATGATGTGAACCACACAGAAATTTTACTGTGTTTGTGGGCGGGCAAGTTGTTCATGAAGTAGAACGTGGGCGGACATTATACAAATACGTTATTGTAATGTTCGGCCGTAAAAGAATAAGATTCGAATCTGTGATGACTCGTTTAGGCGATTGTGAGCCAACTTTTTTTTTTTTTTTGATAGACAATAACTTTATTTATTGTGCACTGTCAGGTTCACAACTTTGCAGGTAGTTTATGTTCACATACAGCTATATGGCACAGAGTAGGAAAGGTAATATTTGTAAAGGCACTTTAATAGGGGCACTTTAATGGTTATGAGGGTATATGAATTAAAATAAAATAATGATGTACACAGACAAACCATTTATAACAAACACTGCAACATTACAGAAAAATATAAGAATTTTCTATTTTGATTTCATGGTGACTGTAACTCTCTAACAGACACTGGCAATATGGAAGTTCTGCACCTGTTTGGCTCTGAGGAACAGAAGAGACTCTGGCTGGAACCCTTACTAAGAGGAGACATACGGTCCTGCTTCTGTATGACAGGTAGTGTCTAAAATGTACTAATTGAGTACTCAGTCTTAAGAAAACCTTGTATAATTAGACTGGTTTCAGTTTGATTGAATGTTTCTTTGTTGGACATGTGTTTTTGGGGTGTAACATAAGAGTTATTAGGCAGCTGGACAGAGCGTAACATATTGGAGCAAAACATAGTAGTCTTTAGACAGTTTTAAAACTCAAGCCTCTCTGTGACACATATTCATTAGTATTTACTTGACTTAGAAGGAGGATTGATATTTAGGTTGAGAATGATATATTTGTTCAGTGAGTGAACAAGGAGAGAAATAGCTGATCTATGAGATTTAGGAAATACAAAATGATTTTGATTCTCTTGCTAATTGAGCAAGCCAAAAGATGACTATAGATTGTGTGTGCACATGTGTAATAGTGATTTAATAAGGCATCAAGTTTCTCAACATATACAGATGTAATGCCCCCAGAAGTTTCAGATGTGTTGATGTATGACAAGGAAGAGGAGAAGGTCAGTTCTTGCCGAGGCTGGAACTCCCTTATAGAAAGCTTCTCCTCTGAAACAGATGGGAATCCGCATTCTGAATTACCTCGACGACTGGCTGGTTAAAAATCAATTCAGCCAAGAGCTGTTACTCTCTGGCCCCACGCATTTTTACTAAGTGCATAGTCACGGCTCTTTCCCCTCTGAGTCAGATGGGAATCTGCAGAATGTTTACCTTGATGGCTGACTGGGGTCAGATGGGTCTTCACGTGGTGCTTTGCAGCTGGGCTGCATCGTTGAGGAGCCGTGTGTTTCATGCAGCGTCTGCTAATGTGGAGGTTCTTTGCGGACTGGGCTGCATTTCTTTCAGAGCGGCAAGAGTCAGACGGAGTCACTCACTTCTGGATCCTTTGCAACTAAAGGGCAGCTGAATGCAATATAGAAGATTTACTCAAGAGCTGAGCTGAACCTTAGCTCTCTTGAAGTCTCTTTCTTCATCAGGTCAAAAAAACTCAGGACGTTGTATCTGTTTCTATCTCTTACCACGCAGACCTGTTACAGTCTCTTGGAATGTCTTTTGGAATGGTACATTTATACCTTTCTGATGAGGAGGAGATTGGAATCTGGCTCCTCTCCATTCCAGGAATGTAATTGGTTGCTTGTGTCCGCGGTGGCCATGGTGTTGCCCGCCCTAGTGTGGAACTCATTTGCATATATTACAGTACAAAGTTAAACTGTGTCTTTAACATTTTACCCATACAATATTTTTTTTTACCAAACCTCTTTCAAATTGTTACCCACACCACACCATGTGGAGAAAAAGAGTCCAAACATAATAGGAAACTGTTGAACGATCACTTATTTATACTATGATATGTTAATAGGCCCGCTTCTGCGAACTGTTATGCTAACAGTCAATGGCCATCAACATAAGCTGTACTTTATCTGAAGGTGACGTGAATATTTTAGTTGCAGGTCTCCAAACATAGGTATGAACGGATTTGGATGGATCTTTGTGGCCTTTCTTGTTTCGGCCAATGCCATTGCATCCAGAGTTCTGAAGGAATTTCAGCAGGGGATCAAATAATTTTTTTTCCTCACGTCAAGTTTCAATATATAAAACTTTTTAAATGACTAAACAATATATATATATTTTATTTTGAGCTCTTTGTGAAACTATATAAATTCATAAATTGAGCTGATTCTTTTGCATAGTCAGATATTTTCTTTCTGCTGCCTTCTCAAATGTTTGCTGCAGCAGCAGTGTTTATTCCTGCCTTGTAAATGCATTTAAATTAATTATATTTTTAATAATGACATTGCTTAATTTTTAACAAAGAAGTGAATTGCGCAGACTCTTGCAGAAAGTGAATCAAACTGACACTCTCTATGTTCCATGTAATTGATAGTTTTCACGTGATGTCACACACTCACCTGGAGGACAAAATGTAGCTTTGCTCCACTGACTGCCAGTTTTTTTTATGCAGTTTGCATTAAGTAATAATGTAGTAAAACACAGATATTAGAAGGTGAAATTCAGTAAACACCTTATTGGTTATATATATTTTGTAAATATAATTATTTGGAATATAAACACAATGTACAAAGTTTCACGTTAAACGGTTTACCATAGAAAACCATTGTAAGGAAAACACTAAACCATTAAGCGGATTGCGTTCATATTCCGACCTCATCTTCTTGCCTGTTCAAACTATAAATCATTAGTACAGTTGATTTTGATATTTTAATAATACTGTTTAAGCGCTTGTACAATGTTTTGTCTCACTGTTTATGATTTAAATATTGCTGCGGGTGCTTAATATAGATTGCACAGGGGAATGGAGATTGCATCCCCAATCAGTGCACATGATTTGGTCTGCCAAATCATCGAAGACACCTTTCACTGTGCAGCCTATTTTTCCAAGCAGTGAGATGCCCTGGCCCACGATTGGCCCAGTGCTCACCTGTACACCTTCCCCCTGGTTGTTCTGCTGTCTCAGGCGGGTCAGGGAATTCAAATGCTCTGTCCTTCTGGTGATCCCACTCTGGAAGAACCAAGTATGGTTCCTTGAGTTAATCCAGCTGCTATCAGCAGCTCTTTTGGCTAATACCATTGAGGAAGGACCTTCTCTCGCAAGCAAAGGGAATGATTTGGCACCCTAGGCCAGAGTTGTGGAGCCTTTATGTTTGGCCCCTTGACAGGTGCCTTTGCAGCTCCTTGTGGGTGTGACTAAATCAGGCTAGAGCACCATCTACAAGATGCCTTTACACCCAGTAAATGGTCAGTCTCTTCCTCACACTGTGCCGATTTGGGACTTGTCTATAGTCCTTAGGGCCCTGCGGTCCCTAGAGCTCAAGATACCACCCATCTGGTGCTCCCCATTGGAGATGGAAAGCAGGGTCCCAATCTGCTCTTTCCAATGCAGGCTTTCAGAGTTGATGTTGAATGCTCTTGCCTTTTTCAGGTATTCAGGGCATTTTTTTGTATGCTTTGGAGGCCGCTCTACAGGGCTGCCAGTCACAAAGCAGGGATAGTCTCGCTGGATAGTAGATGCTGTAGCCTTGGATTATGCCTTAGCAGGCTTGAGGGTGTAAGGGCCCCTCATGACTTATGGCCTCCACCTGGATTTCTATTGGTGAGATTTGTGCGGCCCCAGCTTGGTTGTGGCCATCTACCTTTGCCAGATTGTATAACTTGGACGTCCCTGCCCTGTAGGCACAGGTCCTATTTGATGCATTCCCTATAAGTGTTTCATGCAACAGGAGAGGCTGTTCCATAGTGAATGCTCCGGTTACTTGCATAACCTTGGTTCTCTGAGATATGTTTCTGTATCAATGACAATCAAGAGTGTCCACAATAATGAAAAGGAAAAATCTTTTAAAAGTTTGCTTTGAAATGTGTTTGGAACATGACAGTTCCTAGAAATGTCATCTTTGTATTTACAGTATGTTGGTTTCATAATGTAAAAAAAAAGGCTATTTTGAAGAAATGTTTTAATTTAATAACAAATTTAATAAAATGTCACACTAACACCTTGAATAAATTTGAGTGTGCACTCTGTATTGATCATTTTCAGAAACATTTTGACTTTTGAAGAGACTTGTGCGTTACTTTGCCAAAACAATAATTATTATTATTTTTTTTTTGTTGTATTGTTGCACCACATTACTTTGATTTGGTGGATAAACATATATTCCTTATATTTGGTGGATAAAAATAATTTCATTTTTTTTTTCCTAAAATGATTTTCATCCTAGTAATAAACCTAGTAATATGTCTGTTTTTCTCTATTCTAGAGCCAGATGTTGCTTCAAGCGACGCCACAAACATGGAGTGCACCCTTCACAGGGACAAAGACCATTTCGTCATTAATGGCAAAAAGTGGTGGAGCAGCGGTAAGCGTGTGAATATCAGAACAAGTTTGAATGTAGGAGTGGAGAGGAAATATATTGTTTGTCAGTTGTCAAGAAAATGAATTGTGATTTTTAGGGTTTCACTCCTGTGGAGACTAAACACGTTAAAAGGAACACTGAACAGCGGGAGATTAGATTTCTTAGCCTTAGTGTTTTAACCAATATCTTACCACAAAGACATAAAGAAATATATCACCAGAATGATTCATTCCATAAAACGACCACATTCATCCAAATCTTCTTGATGGCTGGCACGACATTTAAAAACAATTTAAGATGTTTACACAAACCAGCTATGCAGAATCTGTGAATGATAAACACTGAGTTGGGAACTCAAAGCAATCACAACGGGTGGCAAAGCAGAAACAGACCAATTAGTCAAAGTTCCCGCCTTCAGCTTCACAGAACTATAGTTGTGAGGATAAGCCCACGCCATCATGTATTCCTGCTTTTGACAAGATTGAGGAAAAGTCACATTTTGAAGGATTTTCCCACTGAACTATATTTTTTAGGAAAGCTGACTGCAGGATTGCAAAATTGCATTTTGTTGACGTGTAGAACAGCACTTGCATGACACAAAGATTAAAAACAATCTTTGTTATGAAACTGATGAATACTGTTTGTTGTGGTGAGATAACATCAGTGATCAGGGTTTAAACTTGCATTTCATCCTGTTTACAATTCTCAAGGTTGTTTTTCAATCTGTATGGGATGTTTAGAGTTGACATTGTCCCCTGTAGAACATTCCAGATGGTTCTAACTGTGGGTCTTCGTGGTTTTGGGGCCTTCTGAATTAAACATCCTCAAAGCACGAACAAAGGACCAAAGGCCTATTGTTCTCTGTATTATCACACAAAATTATCTCCATCAGTTCTGAACTGACTTTAAACTGCTCCAGCAAATCTCAGTTCTGTACAACATTTTATTTTTATGCTAATGAGTGTTTGAAGTCAACATGAACCATGAAGGTTAATATATTAATTTATACTTTTAAAATTAAATGTATTATTATTAGGGGTTGAATAATTATGAATATGAATATTTCAATATTACATTTTTTCTATTATGAACTATTTTATTTATATCTAGAAATGGAAAATAACATTTTACAATGCAATTAAAAATAATTTGTTCATTGAATCTTCTTCATCGCTTAACTCATTAATTTTTTATTGTATTTGTATTTCTATGAAAATTGAACGTAGGCATGCATTTTGCATTTTGTTGACATATGAATGGCACTCTGAAAATCACATCTTGGAAGTAAAATATTGCAAATGTTTAATGTCAACTCAAAAAAAAAAAAAAATTATTTTATTTTTTTTAATGAATGGTCTTTGCATCTGTACTACGACTGCATGTTTGCGCGCTTAGAGCCCCCGTTATCACCTGAAACCATATTATTTTGCTACCTTGTAAGTCCTGTTTTAAAGAAATATGAAAATATTATTATATTATTTTTTATATAATAATTATTATATTTGAAAACATGTCACATACCAGGCGTTGTGGATGGTTTATGGGTGGTCGGTTCAAAGTTATAAGAGAAAAATATGTTTATATGAATACGAATGGTGACAAGTTGTGAGATCTCTTTGTCTCATCTTACTTGTCACCAAAGTTGTTTTGTGTGTCTCTGAGGAGTTTAAAAAAAAAAAAAACCTCATCAGCAATCAGTATGTGAACTTTCCAGTGCTATGTCTGTCCTATTTTAGCCCGCACAGATGTGTGGATTCATCATCAGTACAAAGGGTAGATTATAAGTGTGACAAATCCAAATCATTTGGTTACAAGATGAGCCTGTCGTGTGTAAGAGCTCCATATCTCCTGTTTTTTGAGAGGCACAGATGTTTTTCACTACTATCATAAACCACCATCAGTTCTTGGGATTGCTTAACATATCTTTATTGTTAAGACATGTGGAATGAATTTCAAACAGCTAATTATAGACAGTTTTAGGCTAATGACAGTCATTGCCCAACTTCACATTTCACCTAAGAGCCTTCAGAAAGTGCAGTTAACTGTAGTCCAAGCTTGTTGTATATTTCAGCAAGAACACAAGTTTTCATGACGTTGCCACAGAGCAGTCAGGGTGCCCATGCTGCCCTCTATCCACCACCAAAAGTGCCAACAGTGGGCATGTGAACATCAGAACTCAAACATGGAGCAACAGAAAGGTGGCCTGGTCTGATGAATCGCGTTTTCTGTTACATCAAGTGCGCGCGCATCACTTCCCTTTGTGAACCCTTTAGAATTTTCTATATTTTTGCATAAACTTGACTTAAAACATCATCAGATTTATAAGTCCTGAAATATTTTCTTTATTTTCTATATTCTTCATTTATTTATTGAGAAAAATGATCCAGTGTTACATATCTGTGCATTGCAAAAGTATGTGAATCTTTGTTTTCAGTATCTGGCGTGACCCCCTTTTGCTGCTCAGTGTTCTCCTGATGGTGGGCTTGTGAACATTAACATTAACCAATGAGAGAAAGGCCTGTAGTTGCTTAGAAGTTACCCTGGAAACTTTTGCAGTCTTGCGGACAATTACACGTTCTGCTCTGAAGTGATCTTTGTTGGTTGACCACTTCTCGGGAAGGTAACAGTGGTCTTGATTTCCTCCATTTATACACAATCTGTCTGACTGTGGATTTGTGGAGTCCTAACTCTTTAGAGATGGTTTTGTAACCTTTTCTAGCCTGATGAGCAACATCAAGACAGAAAAACACAGAATTGTTGACATTTTTGCAGATTTATTAAAAAAGAAAAACTGAAATATCACATGGTCCTAAGTATTCAGACCCTTTGCTCACTATTTAGTAGAAGCACCCTTTTGATCTAATACAGCCATGAGTCTTTTTGGGAAAGATGCGACAAGTTTTTCACACCTGGATTTGGGGATCCTCTGCCATTCCTCCTTGCAGATCCTTTCTAGTTCTGTCGGGTTGGATGGTAAACGTTGGTGGACAGCCATTTCCAGGTCTCTCCAGAGATGCTCAATTGGGTTTAAGTCAGGGCTCTGGCTGGGCCATTCAAGAACAGTCACAGAGTTCTTGTGAAGCCACTCCTTCGTTATTTTAGCTGTGTGCTTAGGGTCATTGTCTTGTTGGAAGGTGAACCTTCGGCCCTGAGCTCCTGAGCACTCTGGAGAAGGTTTTTGTCCAGGATATCCCTGTACTTGGCCACATTCATCTTTCCCTCGATTGCAACCAGTCGTCCTGTCCGTGCAGCTGAAAAACACCCCCACAGCATGATGCTGCCACCACCATGCTTCACTGTTGGGACTGTATTGGACAGGTGATAAGCAGTGCCTGGTTTTCTCCACACATACCACTTAGAATTAAGGCCAAAAAGTTCCATCTTGGTCTCATCAGACCAGAGAATCGTATTTCTCACCATGGTGAGAAGAACCCAAAGATCACTGTGGCTGAGCTCCAGAGATGCAGTCGGGAGATGGGAGAAAGTTGTAGAAAGTCAACCATCACTGCAGCCCTTCACCAGTCAGGGCTTCATGGCAGAGTGGCCCGACGGAAGCCTCTCCTCAGTGCAAGGCACACGAAAGGCCGCATGGAGTTTGCTAAAAAAAAAAACACCTGAAGGACTCCAAGATGTCCTTCAGGTGTTTTTTTTTTTTTTTAGCAAACTCCATGCGGCCTTTGTTTAATTATACTGATTGGACTTGATTAGGAAAGCCACACACCTAAGACCTTACAGCTCACAGTGCATGTCAGAGCAAATAAGAATCATGAGGGACTCAAAGGGACTGCCTGAAGAGCTCAGAGACAATGTTGTGGCAAGGCACAGATCTGGCCAAGGTTACAAAAAAAATTTCTGCTGCACTTAAGGTTCCTCAGAGCAAATGGAGTTTGCTAAAAAAAAAAACACCTGAGGGACATCTTGGAGTCCTTCAGGTGTTTTTTTTTTTTTTTAGCAAACTCCATGCGGCCTTTCGTGTGCCTTGCACTGAGGAGAGGCTTCCGTCGGGCCACTCTGCATGAAGCCGACTGGTGGAGGGCTGCAGTGATGGTTGACTTTCTACAACTTTCTCCCATCTCCCGACTGCATCTCTGGAGCTCAGCCACAGTGATCTTTGGGTTCTTCTTTAAGGCTCTTCTCCCCCAATAGCTCAGTTTGGCCGGACGGCCAGCTCTAGGAAGGGTTCTGGTCGTCCCAAACATCTTCCATTTAAGGATTATGGAGGCCACTGTGCTCTGAGGAACCTTAAGTGCAGCAGAAATTTTTTTTGTAACCTTGGCCAGATCTGTGCCTTGCCAAAACATTGTCTCTGAGCTCTTCAGGCAGTCCCTTTGAGTCCCGTTGAGTCCCTCATGATTCTTATTTGCTCTGACATGCACTGTGAGCTGTAAGGTCTTAGGTGTGTGGCTTTCCTAATCAAGTCCAATCAGTATAATTAAACACAGCTGGACTCAAATGAAGGTGTAGAACCATCTGAAGAATGATCAGAAGAGATATAGCACAGAATAATAGTCCTCCATTCTGCTGCTGCAGTTGAGTGGATTCTTCTTCATGAGTCTTTTCTCATCAAACAACCAGGCTAACAAATGGCTTGGCACAACCCATACCGGGGCAGAGCAGGACTTACTTCTGTGTGCTGTTCTCAAAGTGGCAGGGAGTCCCCAAAATAATTTGCTATAGCCTACCGTATTTTCTGGCCTCTAAGTCATGTATTTTAATGTGAAACATGATTTATTCAGAAGTAACGTATATAATCCATTTCACATCAAATAATCTTAATGTAGTAGACTGTTAAATGTAGGCGCGTCAGTGTTTTGGTGTTTATGGCATACACAAGATGTTGAAGAAGACTAAAGCAGCGCATTCTGTTGTTTTCTTTATTTTTCAAAGGGATGATTTTTTTTTTTGAATGTGCACAAATAAAAAAATTATGTATACTTTGTAATTTCGAATAATGTCCTGCTGTTATCTGTATGACTATAAATAACAGAGTATGTTGTTTTCGCTGCTGAGGAAAGACATTCAAGTGATCGAGCTGGCACCTCACGCGCTCACACAACATATCAGTGCACTGTTCATTATCAAAGTAAAACCCAGTCAACCAAACATATAAAAAGTTATTATGCTTAATTTAATTTGTCTGTTGTACCATATAAATGTATCATCACTTGTCTAGTTGCTTTTATTCCAAATTAATTTTTTGAAGGGTGCTGATTTACAGTTAGGACAGGAATGAAGTATATTAAGCCTTCGTTACAAAAATATTTTAGCAGGTAAATGTTACATCGCAAATAAGCTGCGGAAACTTTATAATGAATGAGAGATGCACAAGCTCAATGTCTGTGCAGTTTGAGTTTTGATACAAATAAAATGTTTGTATAATGTTTATATAGGCTAGCATATTTATATTTTACATGGCTACTTATATTTGTTTCATTCTTGTTTGTTTTGTGATTATCATTCAAGAATTCATTCAAGGATTTGCCATGGAGTGAGGGCAAGTAAATGCTAATAGTGTTTATAATGTGTTCACGGGCAGCGTGGAGAGAACAAACAATGAAGTGCTTTGGAGGTTTTATTTATATTTTATTTTTATTTATTTATTTTGGAAAACACTGTTTTATTTGACATCAATTAAAACCCATTATTAATGAAATAAACTTGACTGTAGGTGTTATGGAGCGACTGAGATGGGAAGCAGGCGGATCCATGTGCAGGCTTTTATTTGAGTTGAATATAAATTTAGACGTAGTAATACAAAGGCAGGGTCGACTGTAGCAAGCAGGAGTATTGAGGGCAGGACATAAGAGTAGTCCGGCAAGCGAGGGTCAATATCAGCAGCGTACGTTATCCAAGGGATGAGGCAACAGGTAATCCAATAGACAGTCCAAAGTTCAGTGGAGGGGCGAACAGAATCCGAAAGGGCAATGCAGAGAGTAATCCAAACAGGCAAAGAATCCAGAGCAGGCAGCAGACTAACAAGACGAGATAATCAAGGCAAGGAATCAAGACACTAATGGCAATAACTAGGCGAGACTTAGAACTAGAAACTTAGAATTAGTTTCGTAATGATGCTAACACTATGAGAGAGTTAATCGCAATGCAATACTCGGCCCGGAGGAAGAGGAAGTCCAAGGCTTATATGGTGTGTGTGATATGCTGCAGCTGTGTGAGTGCAATTAGTGCAATGCATGATGGGAAGCGTAGTCCGTGGTGACATGCAACAGTCTGTGTAGTGTGAGAGTCAATGTAATGAGAGTATGACATCTGGTGGCAATCAGACGGAAGTCCATGGACCGGATTCATGTCAGTAGGGGCGCTTATCTGCTTAAAGTTGAACCCATTGCAACTTATTGACTGAACTATACAACTAGGTTACTCACCTTGATTATATGATTTTAAAAATGTATTCATTAATTGTTGTTATGATCATTATTATTATTTTGGAATAAAAATTTAAATAAAAAATATTCTGCTTGCACTTGCCCTTTTAATGACACAGAATCATGACTTTTTTTTTTTTTGTGTCGTAAAATAATCCAAATCGTGCCGAAGTATATCAAAGGGATCTGAGAGCATGCTGTAGAGTTCGGTGAGAAATTTGTTGGTCTGGTTGTTTGATGATAAAAAGATTAAATGTAGTTGCAGCTGAGGACTATTCTGAGCGAAACTGAGGAAGAACAGATGACGGCATGGTTTGATCTTCGGCTGATCAATCAGCAGAAAGGGGCGTTTTGTTCCCGCCCATGTTTAGTAATCGAATATTTAAGCAGTTTATTCATTTTTCCACACCTGAACGAAAAAAAACGAGAAATCAAGCTGAATTATTATTTTTATTTATTTTAATTCTTCTGAACAAAAAGAAACAAATGAAAAAGGAGCCGTTTTCTCATGTGTCTTTTTTCAATATTAAATCAATATTGGCGGTCTGTTTTAATTTTAGTTTTAGTCTAGCCTTTGTGTGAAGCTGTCATTTTGAGTTTTTATTAGTTTTAGTCACGTTCATACTCTTTTTAGTCTAGTCAAGTTTTAGTCAACTAAAAGTCTGAGCATTTTAGTCTTATTTTAGTCAGAATTATCCATAACTATTTTCGTCTAGTTTTAGTCGACAGAAAATGATGACATTTTAGTCTAGTTTTACTATACGAAAACTGATGACATTTTAGTCTAGTTTTAGTCAATGAAAATTGTATTTTAGTCTCTTTTTATTAATGCAATTCTATTTAACCCAGTGAATATAGTATAACTACCTAGTAGTATAGACAAAACTACAATTTTCCTTTAGCCAAACCCATTTCAAGCAAGGTTATCTTATTATATTACTGTTACTTTATAGACTCAAGACTACATCCATTCCAGACACAGAAGACGCTCTGATTTGAATTTACAACATTTATTTTACCAACCAAACATGTTAGAAGTACACACACATAAATATAATTAAATAAAAACAATAAATAAATAAAATAAAATAAAATAGCATCACTAAAAAAAGGGAAAAATAAAATGTGTGTCTGTTACTTGTATTGCTTATAAACTGAAGTCAGATTTTGCATCATAAAAACTATTAAAAGATATAACACTACAAATGGTTTGGACCTTAGAGAGATATAATGGGATGGGAAGCACTGGCTACACTATTTGTCACGAGCTGTGCTGCTATGGCTCCCTCCGTCTGCCTTTAGAGGGAGCCTTCAATGTATTATGGACTATTAACTCACTACACTTCCCATCATCCCCTGTTGTCACCTTTCACCTTTCACCTTAGTCGGCCATCTTAGTTCACATTCTCACTGTATAAATAGACCGGTTCACCCACTGTTTGAGGGTGAATGAATGGGGATTATCATGGCCTCCTAATAATCCCCATTCATTGAATTGGCTCTATCACTCTCTCCTCTCCACCTGTAACTGGTGTGTGGTGAGCGCACTGGCGCTGTTGAACTGTGGCTGCCGTCGCATCATCCAAGTGGATGCTGCACACTGGTGGTGGTTGAAGAGAGATCCTCACTTGATTGTAAAACGCTTTGGGTGTACGGCAAAACACAATAAAGCGCTATATAAATGCCTCATTCTACTGTTTGATTGCGAAGTTTTGTATAGATTTATCTGTCAATTCCAAGCGTTATTTCCTAGGTTGCCCTCCCGTTGCCGATCTCCTTTGTCCCTGGTTCCCGAGTCTCCGCCGCCTTGCCTGCCCTTGGATTACTGACTCTCCACGCTCGGATATTGACGCCTCTGTGTTTGTTCTCCGTTGTCCCAGTCTGCTCCTGTTTGACCCTGTCTGCACGACTACGATTTCTGTTAATAAAGCGTGCATTTGGATCCACCTGTCTTCGTCCCGGTTTGTTACACTATTTGAGGGGACAGACATTTTTAGTGGTGTTCGAAACCATAGTGGACGTTCTCAAATGCACTTATTCAATCCCACAATGCACCACAAAAACGAGCGTACAACCGATGTACACTCAACGGCTAGAGATAATCCTATGCACTGTGAGAGTTGTGCGCCGAATTAATTATCGTATCTCGCCAAAAGATGGTGCCCACAGTTGAATCATAGATCCATTCGTTTTACAACACGCTCATCCATGGCGTCATACAGCGTAACAACACAAGTACAAATTATTAAATCATTTAAATAGGGTTTTTGGATCATTTCCGTGACAGAGTTCAAGATAGATAATTTAATCTTACTACTGGAACTGCCCGTTTCAAATGATGATTAAGCAAGCAAACTATGCAAAAGCGGCAGTCCAGTTCACTCAATGTCTGAATTCACTCCTTTTCATTCACACCTTTAAGTGAACTGTATGAGTGGACTAATGTAGGGAATAATGAATGATGGTATTGGGGGCGATTACGGATACAGCCTTTGTTTGTTGTCGTCTTCTAAATAATGCCGCGAGTGGGTCTTGAGTGGGGCTTAATGAAGCCCCTGAAGTGACACACAGGAAACAGAAATACTGCAAAATAATAATAACGTTACGAAATAACGTTATAACATTTCATTTCGTCTCGTTTTGGTCAACGAAAATGAAGAGACATTTTAGCATAGCTTTTATTTTGTAAACCACATTGTCTCGTTTTTGTTTTGTATATAACGTGCTAAAAAACATTAGCAATTAATCGCAACATGAAAATTTGATACCGGCATATCCCTAATTTTGTGATATTATGATTTTCAAGCGTAACGACTCTGTTTAACCCTGTTACGTCAAATAAAGATGGAATGAAAATTATACTTATTTTAACAATATACATGTTTTCTTAATATCATGAATGCCATGTGCTCCTGTTATTTACTACATTTAGAACAGTGGCCATTTTGAGCAAAAAATCTCAACCCTGTTACTTATTTGATCATAGCAGGTTGTGTTTTTAACACTCTGGTTCTGAAATTATTCAGTAATTTAAATTACTTATTATATTTGATCAAGAGTCTTATACCACATGCATATGTTGAATGTAGTAATGTCCATGTTAAAACAGTGTGTGCGCGCATGTGCAAATGTGTGTTCTGCCTAGATTTTCACATCTCAGTGTTAAGTTAATTGCTCTATTTGATTTAATTTCAGTTTATAATGTTCTAATCTGTACTATGTTATTGTTATTGTTTTTATTTTTAGTGTTATACAGTGCCACTTGAAAGTTTGTGAACCCTTTACAAGTTGCTGTATTTCTGCATAAATGACCCAAAACATCATCAGATTTACATTTCAAGTCCTGAAAGTAGACAGAGAACCCAGTCACACAAGTGAGAGAAAAATATTTTCTTTGTCATTTATTTATTGAGAAAAATGATCCAATGTGTGTGTTGCAAAAGTATGTGAATCTCTTGGATTAGCAGTTAATTTAAGGTGAAATTAGAGTTTATCTATGCAGATGTGTTTTCAGTCAGTGCAATGGCTAGCAAGTACGTGACCTGTTTTATTAAAAAAAAAAAAAAAAAAACAGGGATCTATAAAAGGCTGATCATGTTTGTGGAAATGAATCATGTCACGAACAAAGGAGATTACTGAGGACCTCGGAACAATGTTGGTTACAAAACTTTATCTTTAAAGAGTTTGGACTGGACAAAGCAAATATTTTTCTCTCACTCATTTTAATTTTAAGTTTGTCTACTTGAAATCATATGAAAATATGATGTTTTGGATCATATTTTTACAGAAATATAGAAAATTGTAAAGGGTTCACAAACTTTTGAGCTGCGCTGTATGACTTGTGGCTCTAACATTTGTCATCATTAAGTTTGAAAAGCTGGTTTTGGTTTATGAAGAACATCACTGGACCCCCTGCAGTTTGCCTACTGAGCAAACAGGTCTGTGGATGATGCAGTGTACATGGGGATGCACTTCATCCTGCAATATTTTGATAAATCAGGGACTTATGTGAGGATCTTTTTTGTGGACTTCAGTTTGGCCTTCAACACCATCAACCCAAAAATTCCTCCAGACTAAACTAAACCAGCTCTCTGTCCCTAGCTCTTTCTGTCAGTGGATCACCAGCTTCCTGACAGATAGGCAACAGCTAGTGAGAATGGGTAAATTTACATCCAACAGCTGCATCATCAGCAGTGGCACTTCTCAGGGTTGTGTCCTCTCCCCACTGATCTTCTCCTAGTACACCAATGATTACACCTCTAAAGACCAATCTGTCAAGCTCCTGTCAAGACAGTAATGAGTCTGCTTACAGACAAGAGGTTGATCAGCTGGCTGTCTGGTGCAGTCTTAACAACCTGGAACTCAACATGCTCAAAACAGTGGAGATGATCATAGACTTCAGGAGAAAACACTACAGCAATGTGGCTGTAGTGGAGACATTCAAGTTTCTGGGCAACACCATCTCCCAGGACCTGAAGTGGGACACTCACTTCGACTCCATTGTAAAAAGGCCCAACAAAGGTTGTATTTCCTTCGACAGCTGAGGGAGTTTAACCTGAAACAGGAGCAGCTGAAACAGTTCTACTCAGCCTTCAATGAGTCTGTTCTGTGCACATCAATGACTACCTGGTTTCGCTCAGCTACAAAATCAGACACCAGAAGATTGAAGAGAATGGTTCGGACTGCCAAGAGGATTATTGGTGCTCCCCTGCCCACCCTTCAAGAACTGTATACATCCAGAGTGAGGAAAAAGGCTCAGAAAATCACTCTGGATCCCTCACATGCAAGTCATCCGCTTTTTGAACTTTTGCCATCTGGTTGGCGCTACAGAGCCCCAAATACCAAGGCAACCAGACACAAGGACAGTTGTTTCCCCCAGGCAAGCGTGTCAGGACAAACGGACTCAACACGTCACCTGCTCTACGCCCTGTAAACCAGGGGTGCCAGATTTCTGAAGCATCCGTTTGGGGGGGGGTGGAGCACAATGACAACTTAAGTCATGTGGGAGAATAGGGAAGAATATACCTAAGTATTAGATATATGAAGGGGAACACGGTAAAGTACTGTGGAGATACTAAGGCATGTTGTCACAACTGGAGGGGGCGAAGGAGACCGCAGCTCTACATATGTTCGCTAGAGAGGTGCCGTGCGACAGCGCATATGTTAAAAAGGTGGGAGTGAAGCCCTCCCCTGGGGGTGGGGACGCAGATGTTGAATTCCCCTGAAGAATCCCTCCATCTCCAGGTAGCTTGTGTCAGGGTTGCTTCGCACTCTTGCGGGTGTTCTTAGTAGGCCCCTGAGCAGCAGGCTGTGCCAGCTCTCCTGCGATCAGTTCTACACCCCTGCTGAGGGGTTGCCTCCTTAGATGTTGCAGGGGATGGAGCATCACTGGCCCGCAGCACTGTAAGCCCTCACAGCAAGTGCTGGCAATAGCTTACAGGCTTTGGGTGGGAGGTGTGGTCGGTTCAGCCAGGTGGCGGCATTTTGCAGGCTTTTGCACGGTTCTGGACTGAACCGGACCACAGAAAGCGAAAGGCGTCAGTCTTCAGTCAGTCTGTTCTTCAGCAACAGGGGAGCCTCCGAAATAGAAATCTAAATGATTGGATGCACGCGACCCTCTTATATACCCGTATATACAGGGGCGTGACTAGCCATGCAAATTCTACTCGCCAATGTTCATTGGCCTTTTCTCTTTAGCTCAGAGGTGATAGTGCATCGTAGTAAACGACTGAGGGGGAAGTTTCAAAAATCATGTTTTTTTTTATTATGTTATCATGTTGTTGTTGTTGTTGTTGTTTTATTGTGTAAGCCAGCTGTATTTTTTTTCCTGTTATTTTTACTTAATCAAAATAACCTAACTGCAGTTTGATTGAGATTAACTGGAATGCACAATGAATGTTTTTGAAATTGAACTCTTCATATATAATTTCTAATAACTATGATCACAATTTAGTCAAAAGCCGCAGACCCCCCAAAAAACATAGAAGTTACATTTGAGCTAATAATGACACTATTGTGTTTTAGCAATGCTTGAACCTGCTTTGAGACAATCTGTGTTAAAGCATTATAGAAATAAAGGTTACTTGACTTATAAGGTACTTATAAGTACCTGCAAAAAGCATGTGACTTTAAAACACATCGAAATGTCTCAAATAAATAAATAAAAGGATTACGGAGAATTTTATTTAGGATTGAAAATTGCACAATTCCAGTATTAACGTTTGCTCCAAGTAGCGGTTTATTAGACTCCATTTTTCTCTAAAGTTAGATTTGCCGTAAGTAAGCAGTAAAGCCATGTGCTTACTAGTCTTTAGGGCTGTTTAAACACACATTTTAAAGAGATATGAAAGCTATTTTAAAGACATACAGTACTTCAGTCACATGAATTGTAAATATTTAATTAATGGATTTACTGTATCCTAACTGTGTAAATTCAATCAGTTTTGTCCTTCTACTAGCATTAGGATCCTTTGGAAGGTAATGTTTATTTCAGTTTTATTTTCTCCTTCTCATCTCTATAACATGAGAGTATCTAGAGGCTTTTTGTCTTTTGTTGCACTATTGTGTAATACAAAGACAAAATCCAAAAATAACAGTGACCTCTTACATGCCAAAAGATCAAAGAAATGTTCATTTCTAAATTAATTACCTGTAAGATATTAGCTGTAAGATAATTATTATAGGGAATCAAAATGGGAATCAGATCTAACGATTCGATTCAGCTTGATTAGATTAACTTGATTCAGAATTAATAATTTGCACCTATTAACCGTTCGTCCAGCGAAGGGGTTAAATTAATACGTGTTACCAATTCTGAGGTTTATATTACTTCGTGGCCACGACATAATATAAACAGTTATTTCGTTAACTCTTAAGGGCAAGGTAGCAAGATCTGGGCATAGGTTTAACTTTAAAATACATAACACAAGACAATGCTTCTTTATAAATGAAACAATAATTTATTCGAATAAAGTTTATTTAGTCAAGACACACAAACTAAACTACTAACACATAAACAAACACACGCACACACACATTCATACTGTTCTAGAGGGTTATGGGGTTAACGGAGCTTAAACGGAATCCCAAAACAACATTACTAGCAATTGCTACTATAGTTCTTAGATTGCAACCTGGTAGAACCACAAAAGCAGAGATTCGGCTTTTAGCTGCTAATAAGGATTTTGTGCACCAATTCAGCGAGCAAAGGAGATTTTGTTTACTTGCGTCCTGTTTGAGCGGGGGTTTCCTCCGTGACTTTTCCCGGTGTCCTGATTGGTGGATGGTAGATGATGTCTTTGGGAAACACGTCAGTGACGAGTGAGCTGCTTGGCCGGATGGCTCCGATTGGTTGCCGGGTTACGCAATGTGATGCGCGGGAAGTTTCTTCTGCAGTCAGAGTTGCAAGACGCAAAGTCTTTGAAGAATTCGGCAGATCAGCGGAGCGGAGTCTGTTTCTTGTAGAGTTCTGGATGGCACAATCGCGTAATGGTCAGCGCGGTGGAATGGCGGCGCACGGCGAAAGGCGCACAGCGAAAGGCATTGTTAGGAACATAGGGTTTTAAACCAGCCATCTTGGCCCGTCCCCATTCAGGTTTGCTCCAATCGGATCTGGTTGGGGGTGGAGCCATGCTCCAGGCTGTTTCTCCTTGCATAAATTAACCTGTGTCCCACACGTGGTATATCTGTGAGTTTTGACAATAACTTCAATAAACTTTTGTGATGCAAGTATTGTAACCAATAGTAACTTCTCATTCTTCTCAACATATTGAAAATAAAACAAGCTTCTGGTCAACACCAAACATCAGATATCTTGCATACAGTCAAATACATTTTGTAGCCTTATCTACTAAAGGAAATAAAATGCAAACACATAAAAGGGGAATATATTCACTCATACACATACACTCGATTACACAAAACACACCACACATATCGAAAGGTAAAGAACATACTATTCATCGGTACTGTTACTCTAATTGTGGTAGAAATAGTCTGTTTTAAGAGTTTGTGTATTCTGAATAGCCGTCCACAGTTTAGTAGAATGCAGAAAGGAGGGGTCTGGGTGACCAGAGTGTCCGGAGGTCATGCTGTGAAGCCCCTTTGAACCTTACCGGCTGGTTCCTATCATTATAAACCTTTCATTGTATATTTGATTGTCAATTCACGTGTACCTGGTAAGAGATACACTGCATGCTCTGGTTGCCTGAATGAGCCTAGATGAAGTCGATTGAATTAGGGTTTTAGCTATTTAAATTCCCTAAGAGATAGTGACCAGGAAAAGGGGGAGCCGGTCTGGCCAGTTTTACAATAGGCACATGGCCGGGGAGATGACTCTTTTAGATTTGACTGGAATGTGGTGATCTCTGCAGTTTGATGATCTGTTCGACCAAGGTCCCACATACCCCTTTAATTCACTTGCTTATAGAGGTGAGAGGTATTAACCATTCAAATCCATCTGCATACTTTTTTTGGGCTGTTGTAGCATCACCAAGCTTATTTGCAGATGTTAACCTTATTTTCTTCTTAGATATTTGTGGGAACCACAAAAGGTTGTTTCCATACCTTATTCCATTTATCCATGTACTTGGCCTGTACAGTCTTTTGTCATCCCTGATTGCGCGTAAAAAAAAAAAAAAAAAAAAGGTGGGTCTTCCTTACAGTCACTCTTCCTGTCATTGTTATTGCTAAATGAACCCTCTGTACATGTTACGTCAACTCATCCTTATGAGCAAAAAACAGAAACAGACAGCTGTGTTGGTTACCCTTGGCCTTCTTCTCTTTTCTCTTTCAACTATTCTCATATCCTTTTCTTTTGCTTCAGCTACATCCACAAAGCCACAAAAATGCAAAAGCTAAACTAGCTGTCCTTTCTGTGTTTTCCTCCCACATGTTTTTCCTCTTTTCCTTTTTTTTCACTTTTCTCTCTCGGGATAACCAATTTCCTTTGGTGGCTCCCAGGCCTATGGTAGGACTTGTTCATATCTGGTGGTCTGGAACTTTGCCTCTTTTAATTATAAAATTAATTAATTAAAAAAAAAAAAAAAAATTAATTTGGAACTATTTGACACAATTTGTATTGTAAAAAGCGCTATATAAATAAAGCTGACTTGACTCTTTACAGCCCCTTTTTGCTTTTTGTGCAATAATTTCCGGACCACCATTACCGTCACAGGAAAGAAAATTTGATTACTTATTTTTAACATCCATATATCCATATATATTTGGACACTCATGGACATCACCAAACACTGGGTTTCCTTCTTTGTGATGCTTTGCCAGGCCTTTACTTTTGACTTCAGTTGTTGTGTTGTAATGCATGCTTAATCTGGTTGAGATCAGGAGATTGACTTGGCCATTGCAGATTATTTCACATTTTCACCTTCAAAAACTCTTGGATTGCTTTTGCTGTATGTTTTGGGTCATCGTCCATTTGTACTATGAAGCGCAGTCCAATCAAGCTGCATTTGACTGAATCTGGGCAGACAGTATATCCCTGTGCACTTCTGTCACACCATTAAGAAAAAAACAGTAACCCAGTGCCACTGGAAGCCATGAATACTCATGCCATCACACTGCTCTACAATGTATTACAGATGATGTTGTATGCTTTGGATCATAAGCTGTTCCAAGCCTTCGCCATATTTTTTTCCTCCCGTCATTCTGGTATAGGTTGATCTTAATTTCAGCTGTCCAAACAATGCTTTTCCTTGGATGTTGAAAAACGCTTTTTTCTTTACCATGGAGAGGATCATCCAGTCATCCACCACTGTTGTCCTCTGTGAATGTCCAGGCCTTTTTATGTTGCTGAGCTCACCAGTGTGTTCTTTTTTCTTTCTCAGAATGTACCAAACCATATTCATTATATAACTGCAACTTTAATATGTTTTGGTCAGCAGCTAAAATAATAAAAATTGTGTCAGTGTCCAAATATACATGGACTGTAATTTAGATGAAAACATATTTTATACTTTAAATACACTGTTTATTATTTTCCACACATTATGTCCTTCATCAGTCCCTCTTCTCTATTAATGTAATTGTTGTTGTTTTATAAAAAAATAGAATACATTTCTGAGAATTAATTTCTCAATAAATTCTCAAATATATTATATATACTTTAAATATTATTGTTGTATTATGTAAAGTATAATACATTTGTGATCAGTTTTATTTTATAATAACTGTTATTACCATTATTGTAAAATAATATTTCTCAAAGTGTATTCTATTTTAGTAGACTTTTACCCTTATTATTATAATGTATCTATTATTATTATTATTATTATTATTATTATTATTATTATTATTATATTTTACATAATTAAGTGTTCCAACTTAATGTCTGGATCCCAACAACCTGTAAAGGGTCTATTAAGAAACTTTGGATGACTTTATATATATATAACATTTTTAATTAAAAGTTGGAAAGATTTTGGGGACAAAAATAATAAACATAAAATAAAAATAATAAAAAAGTGCAAAGACTTTGTCTCATTACATCCCGTACAGGATGTCACATTCAGGTCATGCTTGCCTGTAAACAGCCACTCACAAATGGGGAAATCTGGTAATTTGTAGTAAACATTGTGTCATTATATTATAGTGAGTAATAGTATCTGAGCAATTTGAGCACACTGTGAAGGTCCACTGTTAAGCAGTGGTCTGCTTTCTACACAAAATAAACAATTATTTTGCCCCTTGCAAACAGACAGCCACTCACACTAATATTTATAATGGATACTACAATATCAAGTACTATGAGACTAAATATGTCTGTTTATGTGGTCTGTGTGACACACCCGGAGTTACTGTTATTGGCGTCTGGTTTGGGTCTGACTCACTTGAGTTGTCTTTAGGTCTTTCACAGAAATTGTCATCAATCCTGCCTATGTGACATTCATTAATCTTTTTCCTCGTCTTTTTCCAGTGAACTTTTCCTCACCATCTGTTATTTAGATATGCTGTTAAACTGTTCTCCACTTCAGCTGCTTAGAGTGACCTCTGGCAGTATAGTCTTAGTATATTTCCATTTCAAAGCATAGTCTGTTTCCATTCTAACTTGCTCTTTTGTGTTTCCAAAATTGTTACATTTGGGCTAACATCAAGATAACATACTTTTCAGCCTTTTCAATCACCTGCCTTCATTTTGGCATGTAACTTTTTGGCAGGTTAACAACAAACTCTTCTTTGACATATCTTAAACTGTAGTGCCCTCATGCAAATCAGAACTTTTGCAAAATAACATCAACTTTCAAGTCTCTTTGTAAGAGGTGGAACTTAAAGGCTAGATGACCAGAAATTAATAAATATAAATGTTGGTAATAATTAATAAATAAATGTAACAGCATGTGGTTGTTAATGTCTAAAATCCTGCAAATTAAACCAAGAAACTTGATTAATATTTAGTTATCTCACACTCTGCTTTTATTTACCCCCTCCCCAACCACCATTTAAAAAAAAATATGGTTGACCACTTTTGTTGTTCAGCCTCTTTTTCCAGTCTGCTTTCCACATATCATCTGTGCTGTCATAATAACCTTCTCATTAATTCACAAAGTCTCCTTCAAAGCCACATGCTTACAACCAGACTCAGATGCTGTGGCTTCTATCCTGTGTGTAAAGCATAATCTGTACATGTGACGTGTATGCATGCATACTTTTTTTTTCCTGCCGACTTTTGTGTGCAAGAACATATGTGGTTTCAAACCACCAAATAACAACAAAACTCCAATACGTCCAAGTGTGTAAAGTATACTTTAATCTAAAAATATATTTACATTGGCAATATATAAAATACAAATACGTAACATGTGGTATACATGGTATCTTTTCTACACAATACACTATACACTTTCTATAAGTGGTCAGTATAATAACTGATAAATATGCTCACGTGCACTTGTTTTCCTGTTTTATGCACTGATTTTGGGAATTTAGTGGAATATTATTAGCGGAGAGCATTAGCAACCAAAACATAATAAACACACAAGTGTTGTTAACGACAGATTCTGTGAAGTTTTCCATGGAATTCTGCACGCTCAGATTCCATGCAAGTCTTCTGATAAACAGCATACTTTGATCTTTAAACATATAACAAAAGATCTCATCAAAGATGTCATAGTGGAATGTTTCTGGTTAATGCATTAATCTTAAAGCCAAACTATACTTTTTTTTTGTTTATTTTTTGTTTTTGCATAGTTGGCAACACTGGACCGGCTGTTTGTTTTACAGTTGAAAAATAGTAGAGACAGGAGCAGCAATCATAATAGAGGCCCATATTGATGAGCACTTTTGAGAAGGGTTCAAAGATACCTGCAATTCTAGTTTAAATGAGTGAACACTGAACAAAAACAAAAATTTCTACTGAGTTTGTGTTGAGTGCCTGTGTTCATGTATGTTAAATTACTATAAAAATTACTCTTTAAAAATGTGTTTTCAACTGGTACTCATTCTAGCGATCACTTCAAAACTGAAATATACTTCAGACTTAATGAACTTTGTACATGACTGTTATTGTCAGAATTACTGAAACACTTTCATTTTTAAAATAATATCCTGGAATATTGTCCCCAAGTTGTTGCTGTGTCATATGGTGAACGTACTCGTGTCTTCATTTTCCGCTGAAGAGTGAGTGTGAGTTTGTGTGCCCGACTTAAGGGAGATCTCAACGGTGGGCTGTTCGTTGCCATGGCGGTACCCTCTTCCTGTCTGGCCGCAGCGTTTGGCGAGCTTCAGAGCGTGCATTTTGAAGGACGAGCCGATAAAGACATAGAGAACAGGATTCAGGCAACAATGCGTGAGGGCCAAACTTTCAGTGATTTGATTGGCTCGGTCCAGGTTTTTGCTCACCTCACATTCCGTCACTAAAATGTAGATCACATCCAGAGCTCTGACTAATTTTACCACATTATAGGGGAGCTGGGTCAACAGAAACACACCAACTACGGCTATCAACACCCGAAATGCCCGCCATCTCTTTCCACCACGTACGCCTGCTGTTGCAGCTTGACTCAACACAATTCCAACCCTGCAATAGCAAAACATCATCACCAAGAAAGGCAGAAGAAAGCTCAGAGACACTTCCAGAATTTCCAGAGTTGCCTTAGCTGCCCGCGCCATGCTGTGTGGGTAAACTGCCCGGCAGGTATTACGCCCACTAGAGTGTTGCATCTTCACGGTGTAGAACACCATATCTGGCAATCCAAGAACAATGGCAAGTCCCCAAACCAGGAGGCACATGATTATCCTCTGCCTGCGGGCACTATTCCTGGCTGGGGCATTGGCAGTGGTGGAGCCTCTGGCTAGCGCACGATAGCGGTCTATGCTAATACAGGCCAGCAGCAGCATGCTACAGCTGAAGTTAGTGGTGTAGAGAGCTGAAGTGATCTTGCAGGCAGCTGTGCCTATCTCCCAGCCATTCACTGCGTCCGCAGCCCAGAACGGCAGCGTGAGAAGCAGGAGGAGGTCTGCAAAGGCCAGGTTGAGGATGAAGACATCCGTCAGCGTCCGTAAGCGTTTGTGGGAAAGGTAAACCAAGATGACTAGTGAATTTCCAGCCAGGCCCAGGATCAATGCTATTGTGTAGACGACTGGCAAAAAGACCCCAGCGAAGGAACGGACCTCTTGTTTGTCGCAGACTGTGTGGAAGTCTGCAAAGTCCTTGTCGTCATAGTCACTGTGGTTGGAACTATTGTCATGGTCATGATAATGATAGTCATGGTCGAAATCCAAAAGGGCATTCATCATGACCTAAAGAGAATAAGGAATGTAAACATTGACTAGATTTATTCAGATTTTTTATATGCTCAGAAAAAAAAAAAAAAAAGTACACTGAAAAACTGATGTAGCATTCACTTTGAAAAGATATTCAGATATTGCTAGTAATTTCACAATTACAAAACACATTGAATTAAATATGACATTTTGAAGTAAAAAGACATATTTTATGAAATGTAAAAAACTTTTTTAAAAATCGTAAAAAAACAAAAATGTACAATTGTGAATTTTGATGGTTCCATTATGGATTTTGTGTATAGTTGATGTTGACTAGCTATAGAGCTTGCCTGAAAATGCTGCTTTGTCAACTGTTTGACAAAATTGTGACACAAGAATAGTAAAATGTCTCCTAAAGAATCAGTTACACACCTAATGTGTTTTCATTTTGTGTTAGAGCTTAAAGTCATCTTTCTTTTGTGCAAGTCAAAAAATTGCTCCTTTACGTCATATTTACGAAAACTTTTCTTGCTCCCTATTTGGATATTTTAGACTGAGAGAGCAAAATGTTTTTACATTTTACTTTTGTGCTTTTTGCAAATGTAGATGAGTCTCTTTTTAATGCAGGCATTATTATAGACAGATATAAGTTACAGATATGAGGTCCTGAATCTTATTAAGAGAATATAAAAAACAGACTTATAAAAGAGGAACAAAAGCAATTTGTCAAAACACATTTCTTACTGCTAATTGTAGAAAATGTATAAATATGCTGGAACAATTTATATTTTATATAAAATATATATTTTCGATCTAATACAATACATTTTATATCCATTCAGTCACAATGTCACATGGTTTTCATGGTAATGTGACTTTATTTAGCAAATTGTTAGCAAATATATAGCAAATATTCTGAATTATAATATTTGTATATTCTCTTAATAAGATTCAGGACCTCATATCTGTAACTTATATCTGTCTATAATAATGCCTGCATTAAAAAACAGACCCAGCCAAACAACCACAAACTGATTACATTTTAGATGTCAGTGCACACTTTATCTTTTCAATTTACTCTTTCATTAGTATGTTGATTTAATGTGTCATCTGTGCTTTGTTCTGACTAACTTTGTGTTGAATGTTACCTAGCCCACTTGATCCGCACGTATATATTCAATACGCTTGTTTTAAATGACCAATGTGTGCAAAATGGCTTTTTTTTCTGCATCAAAAACCATCCTGCTAATTTCTTCCATATCGTCATTCTCATTTAGTGTTCCGGAGGGTGAGATCATACACAACTCAAAACAGAAACATCTACTTTTGACTGAAAACTCCCTGCATGTGTGTGCAGCTTGACTGACCAACAACATCCAAGCTGCTTGCAGTGTTGTCTATTTCACCATACAGTAGCTTATGAAATCATGTAAATAAAAGAGTATGGGCAGCTTTGTGGCACTTGAGCTTTGGACATATTGTAAACTTAGTAACTTTGCTATAGCTTGTCTGGATTTAGGGAGTTTATTTAACCCTGAACTTATTTAGGTGAATGTCCTAGAAATGCTCACTGTTGGTCTGTCTCATTGTTTGCATTTCTGAACCAAAGATCCTTGACTTTTGCCAGCTACTCATCTGGAGTTGCACATAACACTGAGAGTACCTGCCAATCTGCTGAACACATGCTTGTTTAATAGGGGCAGCACCAAGTGGCATGATTGTGTGTGTCTGGGTGAAGCAAGCTAGCTATTAAAAGATCTATACTTAATGCAGATTTGTTTTTTGTTTTGTTTTGTTTTGTACTTGTTTGTTGTCTATTCATATTTACTACTTTGTGTAATTTTTTTAATGTTAGGGTTTTTTAATGTTAACCTAACCCTAACCCTAACAAATCAGTCAAAACATTCTAGTGATTTATTTAATGATCCACACGTCTCTCTCAGAGAAAAAAAAAAAAAACGCTGTTTGGGATGGACCTTTTTCCTCTTGTGGAAACTTTGAAATTCTGATGAATAACAACATATTCAGCCATAGCCTAGTTTTTTTTTTTTTTTTTTTTTTGCAGAAATTTTATGGTTTACTAAATATTTTAATGCAATTAATGTTTAATACAAACAGAAAAAAATCATATAAAAGTAAAAGGGGACCAGTAATTGTTACCCATATTTGTCAAAATATCTTTTTTTGTTTTGTATTCAGCTGAAGAAAGAAACTCATAGATGGTAAATCATGACACAAATTACATTTTTGGGTGAACCACAAGTATCCACAGGTGTAGTTCATCATAATGTCAGTATTCTATTCTATTCTATTCTATTCTATTCTATTCTATTCTATTCTATTCTATTCTACTTTGTGTTTTAAAGTAAAATGTTTTGTGTGTTTGTTTAAATATAAAATATTTGTATACAGTTTGTTTTAAAAGTTACAGGTTAATGCAGAAAGTATATTTGAGGCTTTAGGCTTAATAAGCATGTAAAAAGGTAATCTGTTGTTCTTACTTTTGAATCCATGACAGCTTTTGAATTGTTGTGCTGTGTTACCTCGGTCTGTTATGGAACTCAGGGTATGTTACACCCTTTTATCCTGTCAGTTTAACACTGCACAGGTAAACCCTCATTCCATTCTGCTGTCTCACTGGCTTACAGAAACAAGAGCTTTTTTGCAAACACATTTTTCAGTCATATTTAAAATGTTTTCCTGAAACCTAAATTTGTCTGTCACTGTTTATTTTGAACTTTAGCTTCCCTGTCATAAACCCTTTTGAAAGATCGGTAAGCAGGACTTTGCCTTGACTAAATAGATGACAATGAAGGAAACTAACTGCTAAAGAAATGCATCACATTTTTACACATATCTGACTGAAAAAATCTAAATACTACTTAAAAGCATAATAAATGTCTATTACCATAATTAAGCATATTTTGTAACTTTGCTAGAAATTTGTTTGCTGTATTCTTAATCCAGTGTTTACTTTCAGTGATGTTTCTTTGAAGTTATTGCTTATGCCTCTCCCCTTTGCGATCAAAACTTTTGACTTTACCTGCAGCTTGAATGTAAATACGACATGCGAATGCAGCGTGTGTCTTACCTCTGTAGCGTCTGAGTCACACTCTGTCCTGGAAAGAGCTGCCTTCAACCTAGAGAAGTGAAACGCTCTGTTGATAATTGCAGCTGGGGCAAGAGGACGGCCATGGGTGGGTGTGTGTGTGTGTGCGTCAGAGGAAGAGATTGTTCAAGGAGAGAGAGAAAGAAGGAGATGAGAGTTAGAGAAAATGAAGAATGACCTCCTTTTGCAGGTTATGCAGACTCACTCATGCATCTCACCGTGTTTCCCTCATAATTTTCAATCTGAAGAATTATGGCATAATTATGGTATAATAACAACAAAATATAACATTAGACTCACAAAGTTATTTTAAAATTTATTGTAGGTTTCACATGTGTGATGGAAAATTTCTTCTCTTCTTCTTCTTCTTCTTCTTCTTCACAGAATACTTCATTCACAGAAGTATTTGTTGTTGAGAGAGTGCATACAGTTTTGTAAAGGAAATAAATTAAATCATTGTGGTGCCCTAATCTGGATAAGGCCTTAAGACTGGAGGAATAAATATGTGGTTTTTTTTTTCCCAGCTGGCATATTTCCTGAACTAGTTACAAGCTTTGATTCAAGATATCACTGTGCATATTTAACTTTACAGTTTTTTAACTGCTCTTTCCTAAGTGCAGTCATTTGGTTTGTTTGCGTAGAAAAGTAGCTGCTGTTATATTATTTTGCTAAGGAATGGCATATTCATTGAGGATTTTAGCTGTGAAGGGTAAAATAAACTGTTTGATGGAGGGTCTCGTCTGATTGGTGTAATTCCTTGCAGTAGCTCATCTGTACTAATCCTGTTATTTGAGAGTGCATGGCATTCCGGAGGCCCTGCGTGATTTGTTTAAATAGAGTCTGGCCATTTGGAATGCACTGTGCAGTGTATGGTTGCGTGTTTGGCGGCTTGTATGGGGACAACCTGCAGACATGAAGGGACAAGTCTGTTATATCACACCCTGAGAAACACAACCTGTGTTTTTATCAGAAGAATTACTAACGTAAGGGCTGTTGCCAGCACATATACATACACACCCACACACAAACATGCATGCAGGTTAGTGACTAACTGTTCCTTACGAAAAACACTAGTCTTTCCAGAACCTTGAGTGTTTGTTTCGTGGGTGGGTGTGTGTGCGTGTGTGTGCGTGTGTGTGTGTGTGTGTGTGTGTGTGTGTGTGTGTGCGTGTGTGTGTGTGTGCGTCTGTGTGTCTATCTGGATCTAAGGTGTGTCTCTGTTATGTGCGGAATTGTGGATTCAACGTCTGGTCCAAGTGCTCTCATAAAGCATATGAGTCACAGTGTCAGCAAATGTTGCCTTGTGGGAGTTTGTGGGTGCTTGTTTTTATTTTCCCATGGTTACATCACAACCTGGTGTTAAACTCTTTACTTGTTTGTTTTGTTAGTGATTTTTATTTCATTTTTATCTATTTATTATTTTTATTAACAGTAGTAGTAGTATTTTGTTTACACTCTAAAAACATTGAACCCAGCATAATGGGTTGATTTAACCTAGAATAATGTTGATTAATTTGTACTATACTATCTTTTTTTCTACGTGGTCTCATGACAAAAATGTACCTGGGGGCACTTTTTTGCAAGACGTGAAATGCGTACCAATAAGTACATATCACTGTTGTTTCAAAAAAAAAAAAAAAAGAACACTAGAGGCAGTAAAACTCTGACACCTTTTATTCCTTTTTACACTAAGTATGATTTACAGTTTGATAAAGCATAATTTTCGCACAATTACTTGAAGACAATTAAACAATTTTAATGCTGGGAGATTTGAAAGCAGATGCTTTTGAATGTTAGCATGACATATCCAGCTTCATATCTATGGGTTTTCATAGACAGTACGTTTGTTTGGTAGCTCACGCAGTACGGAGATGTACTTGAGAGGTGAAGAGCTCTTGATCGAATCCTGTGTAACTACAGTTCAACAAAAGAGTTCAAATCTACACACAAGGAATATTTAAATGGCTTAAAAATGGTAAATGGTTTTTATATTGTTTTTGCATTTGTTAACACTATCGGGTAGGTTTAGGATTGGGTTTGGTGAAGTGCACATTTCCAACACAATAGAGGATTAACTTTCAGAAACAGTCCCTGGATATTTGAACTCTGAACCGCCGCAACACGTACCTGAATCAACGTAATAAAAACACAGCAATGCATACCTATATCAGTGTAAGTGTTACAAACGGGACATGGACAGTTGGATCCAAATGCAAGCTTTTTATTATGAACAGTAAATGCAGTGAGACAGGCAGGGTCAGGCAGGAGCAAACATGGACAACGTAGAACAAACACAGAGATGTCAGTATCCGAGCGTGGGGGGTCAGGGCAGACGGCGGGCTAAACTAGGTAATCCAAGGGCAGGCAAGGGTCGGTAGGTGGGCAGAGGAGACTCAGGAAACCAGGGAACAAACGGGATCGGCAACGGGAAAACAAACACGGGAAAACGCTCGGAATTGACAGTAAACTGAACAAGACTTCACAATGTGACTGAGGTGAACCGGTCCTTAAATACTGTGAGAGTGTAACAAGCAAGATGGCCGACAGGGGTGAGAGATGAGAGGAGACAGGACGTTCATGAAAAGAGGTTATGGGAAATGTAGTCCATGATAGTGTGAGTGTAAATGTCCAAAGTACATGTGAAGGCTCCCTCTAGCGGGGAGTAGAGGGAGCCACAGCGGTACAGTTTGTGACAGTAACAAATATGTTCCAGGGTTCACGTATTGAATGTGTTTTAGTGCCACTCAGTGGACATTTATTTTTTAAATTGCCACAAAAAATGCAGCGAGACATGTAAAAACGCATGTATTATTTTTTAAAAGGAAATTGGCTAATTCTGATATATTTTTATTAAAACTTATTTATAGTTTATTTGCTCTATAACAAGCAAACTGGCCTTAAACAAAAATATGTATAGTCATTTGAAATTAAAGGGATATGCTACGCCTTTGTCTTATGTTGTCCGCTGGAACACCACTCTCATGTGAATGCATTGAAACTAGAGATTACGGTTTATAAAGTTTTAAATATAGATATTTTCCTTACACACACATCCAATCCCTTCAGAACACCTTTATTAACCTGGAGCTGTGTGGAGTATTTTTTATGATGGATGGATGCACTATTTTGCTTCAAAATCTGGACCACCATTTACTGCCATTATAGCTGTAACGTCAACAGTGTCTCGTAAGCAAACCCGGTTTTCTGTGTTTGGATGTAACATACAAGTTTTTTCTCCCAGCATCTAGGCCACTGAATACACAGTGGATTACTTTTATTTTTAAAGGTAATGTACCTTAAAATCCACCTAAATTTGTTTATGTCTGCGCAAATTATTTCACACTAGACTGCTTTGTGAACAAGGGGCAATACAAGGTGTTGAGCTAACGTTTTAACCATATTTGTGTAGTTTCATTAAAGTGCATAGCAAACGTTTTTTTAAGTATTTGTGTGCGTTTGTCGTTTCGTTAAAGTTTGTGTTTATGTGTGTATTGCAAATGGGCTGTGAAAACTCTACAAGTACATACATGTTACAAATAACCTTTCCGAGACGTCTTGGTTTATTCTCATAGGTGTTTCTTCTGCATGAGTTTCTCCAGGACACCCAAGACCATTATTACATTTTGTACAAAGGGGCATAATAGGTGCCCTTTAAAGCAAAAACAAAACAGTCTGACTTTTTCTTTGTGGAATTATGCTACATAAAACATAAGCATAAAACAAAACCAGCAGACGGGCTCAATGACAACGCAAATTCACTCTGTGACAGCGTTTCCTTTGTTACCACTGTGAGCTCAGCCTACTACAGTATTATCTCCTCTTTGCACTCATCTTCAGCATTTCTGGCCTCTGTTAATGTCCTCTTTACAGACTCTACAGATGTAAAAATAAGTACAAAAATACAGTACACAGACAGAAATGTAAAATGTATTTTTACAATCACGATCGACTGGTTGGCGACCACTGGTTTACTGTAAGTCTAATTACCTTTATATAAAAGCAATAGTGGTTTTTGGTAGTCCCCATGTATACAGCACAAATAAAGGTACATATGTTCTTATCCTAATTCTTGTCATGTTCTACTCAATATGTGCACAGCAGTGGCTGGCAACTGTCTGTTTCTGTTTTTGCAAAATATTGCTTCTTTACCTCTGTGTTATTTAAAGATGATGTCCCACTATAGCCCATCCAAAACAACTATCAGTGAATCTCATCTGATCCATCTCATATGTTACAGTTGGAAACTGTAGTCAAACTGCTGCAGACCTAGATTTGTCACTTTTTTTTTTTTTTTTGAGAAAAAAAATCATCAAAGGGCCACTTTTTTAAAAGGATATTTATATATTTGTATGTAAAAACAAGACATATTACATGTTTTCATTTTATTTTATTTTATTTAACTGACATATGCAGGTATACAAAAAACATTTTCTGCCAATGTTGGATGCTTGTATCATATCCAGCACTTATACATTCAACATAAACGGAGTGCTTTGTCATTTGATCTGGGCAGTATTACATTTTTATGTCCTTTGGAGAATACTGGACAATAAACAAGGAAAGAATGATTGTGGGACACACCCATCTGTCCCTTGAATCACAGATTGGCCCCAGGCCTTTGCATGCTTCACTTTGCTGTAAATTATTACAGCTTTGAGTCATTATGTACATTATAGCATTATAGTCTGTGAATGATTTTGAGCAGTGTGTGTGTGTGTGTGTGTGTGTAAGTGCATGCACATGTAAACAACTGTAGTGCATGTCTAAAACTTTTGCTACACTCACCAGCACATGTACAAAGTCCATGCCAGTGTGAGAATGAGCTCCCTCTAGAGAAAACCCCTTATGCTATGCCTTTGCTCCCTCTAGAGGAGAATTTAGTATATTGAAATTCATGAGTGTTTACCGACTTAAAACCCTGCCAGAAAGAATCAGTAAATGCCAAATCCCATAGTCTCATGCCTTTAATCAACCAGTAAATATTATTTAAATGGCAAAGTATGTCAAAATAACACATCTTTAAAATGTATCTCGTTGTGCAAAAAAGAAAATGCATATAGTCTTTTAAATCTAGACATTATCAAGTTGTGTATACAGTGCGTCATATAGGTCAAACTAGAGTAACACATTGTCTTTTATGAAAGAGCAAGAAGCCACAAATTTCTGTATTGTACCACTAACTTGTTTAGAAAACATATTTTTGGTCTGCCCATTTCATTGTAATGCGAAAACACGTTTTGTTGTTGTTGTTGTTGTTGTTGTTGTTGTTGTTTTATAAGAACAAACTTTGAAAGACATATTTTTAAGATAGACCCTGACAAACTTTTACAAATTTTGTCACAAGCACATTTATTCATGTTTTAATGTTTGTATTTATTATATTATTGGAATGGTAAATCTGCTATGCAGTAGCCTGTGTACCTGATATGACAATACATTTAAATACAACAGCCCTTACTACTGACATAACACTTGACCATAACACTATGTCCATACCAATGTCCTGACAACCACTTACAACAGCCTGTAAGTTGTAACCCCGAGTTGCAATGGTCAGTATTCCGGATAGAAAACCCATGGGTGGCTAATAATACACAAGATGATGAGAAGATGGCATATTTTCCAGAGTTTAATAAATCACCTCAAGTGCCAGCACCCTTGTCCGCAGTTGTTAATCTGCCACAAAATTATCATAACAGTTGTAGTATCTGTTTCAAAGTGGCAGCACCACTACAGAAAAAAAAAAAAAAAAAGTATTTTTAATTTTCTTTGTAGGAACTAAGTTCATTACAACTAAGCCTTTTTATGTCTGCTTGAAATGACATTTACCATTCAGAAAGTCTAGCAAAAAAAAAAAAAAGACTAACCTTACAGGCCCTCACAATGTAGGGAATATACGGTACACACAGAGTAAATCTTGCACACAATAAAACCAAAATGACAGTTTGCTCAAGTTTCTATTAGTAAATGCTCTTTTAGCCATTCTTTAAAAAATGTGCCAACAAGCTAAACTGTTTCTTTCTTTATTTATTTTTTATTTTTTTTCAGGTGCTGGTAACCCAAAGTGTGAGATTGCCATAGTCATGTGCAGGAGCAAGTCACTGGACTCAAATAGTGACAGGTAATGGATCTCTGACATGCGCACACACACACACACACACACACACACACACACACACACACAAAAAAAACTGTCACACAGGCCTTGGCAGATCTTTTGCAATCTCTCTCTCTCTCTCACACACACACTCACTCCTCACACACTCACACATTCTGGCATGAGATCCTGTGGGCATGCGACAAAGTTGCACTACCAGACCCGTTCAACAAAAGTTTGAGGCAAGAATGCTTTTCTACAAGCCTGTCTGATTTACCACATATCAGCCAGGTACACATATTTGAATATCTAGTGGAGAAGGAATGTGTGTATACATGGGAGGCGTTTAAGGCATATCGCAGCTTGGATGCGTATAACTATTTTCATTCTGGAAAAGTTAAATGCATACTAACCTACACGAATGGAAATACCTGTGTTGTTGGAAATACCAAGTGTTTGGTCAAGGGTGACTAAGAAGGAGAGTCTTTTTGCAGTTATTGGTTGTGGATCGGCCTAAAAGGATATTTGAAATATTCATTATACATAAATATACATTATAATAACAATAATTATTAAGGAAAATAGCCATGATATGTCATGTTGTACAAAATACCACCAACTTCACACTGAAAAGACCAGGATATAATTAATATAATAAATATAATAAATGCAAAAAGACTCCCCTTCTTAGTCACCCTTGACCAAACACTTGGTTTTGAACTGACAGATGGACCACTCTGCAGACCATCCTGGACACACTGCTCCACAGTAACCAAAATCGTACCGACATGACTACACACCTCTCCATTGCTGCACAGATCCAGATAGACATTTTATTGAAAAAGGTCTAATCTAAATGCTACTGTAAAATGTAATTTTAGTTTATTGTTTAGTTAGCCATCCAAATTAGCCCAAAATAATACTGACTAGACATAGTTACAACTTGCTAGCTAATTTACTTATTTATTTTCGCTAATTATTATAAATAATCTACTCTAGATGGATTTTGCTGTTGTTTTTGTTGTTTGCGGAGGACAGACCGGAAGTCAACTTAGGGACAGACGCGTGACCATGGCAACGCACGTGTGTTCGATGAAACGGTCTATATTAGGAACCATTACTGTTTGTTTACACCGCCACCGGCGAGAGTGTCAAAATTCGCTCTGGCCACCCTTCTAACAACGCTGTAGAAAGATTAGAGGATGCTTTGACGATCGAATGCTTGGTCTTGTAATTAAAGCGGCCGTAAAACAAACACGCATGTTGATCTTGTTCAGACTGACCACAAGTAGCTAACCTCATGAAAATTTTTAAATGTTAAAGTAAGAGATTGATCGATAAAAGGAACTTAACAATTATAGTTACATGTTTGCGAACAAAATAAATCAATTAAATGCCATTTGTATGGTGTGGCTTTTGTGTTCATGGTTAAATGCTAGTCTAATTTCAACATGGAGTTTATAGGAGACATTTACTAGCCTTGGTGTTTAATTAACATTCATTTGGGTGCAGCATTACAAACTGTCTTGGTTGAAGCGTACCCTTAATGCAGTTGGTCAAGTCTGTGTTGTTTTGAGCAAATTAATTGCATTCCCGCTGAAAAACATTTTCTATTAAGAAAATGCTTGGGAACTAGTATAGTCGGAACCAAAGTTTACAGGACTGCATTTTGTGGAATCCTCTCAAGCGGAGAACTTCTACATTCCGATTGGTTGACACCAAATCGCGTCATAGAGCATTACCATAAAGTTGACCTGTCCTCAACTCTCCTCGATGCTCACACCGTCTAAAACGCACCGCCCGCTTCTTTCCGGAGCTCGGCGCCGTCTCACATTGAAAATGAATGACTTCTGGCCACTTTCATACTCTCGCCGGTGGCGGTGTGAACGCACAGTTACTGCATTTTAAAACTCTGAATTACTAATCATTCTTGAATGACCATTGCTACTACAGGCATGCTGTGCTCTCTTTTTGCAGTGCTCTCTGCATTGGTTTTTAAATAATTACATTTCTATGCAGAGTTAAAAGGATACGGCACAATAAAACTCTTTTTATCACTACAGCCACAGGACAACCCTTGCATTGACATTTAGTTTGAGAAAATTGTTTCAGGCGATGTGATTACAAATTTAGGGGGGCCGCCACAGAGGGGGCCAAACTTGTTAACACAGGGGCACTGACCCCCTGTCTCAAAACCATGCAAAAAAATTTCCTGCATACATATGTACAGGGATTGGACAATGAAACTGAAACAATGGCCAATATAGTGTTGGAGGTTTCATGGCTATATTTGCGCAGCCTGGTGACCAATCTTCACTTATTGCACATTCCACCAGTAACAGCAAAGTGTGAAGGTTGACTATGTGCACCCAATGGTTCAGACATTGTACCCTAAAGGTGGTGCCATGTATAAGGATGATAATGCACTAATACACACAGCAAGACCGGTGACAGAGCGGTTTGGTGAACATGAAAGTAAAGTTGGACATCTCCCATGGCCTGCACAGTCACCAGATCTGAATATTATTGAGGCACTTTGGGATGTTTTGGAGGAGCGAGTAAGGAAACGTTTTCCTACACCAGAATCACATAGTGACCTGGCCACTGTTCTATAAAAGGAATGGCTCAAAATGCCTCTGGCTACTGTATTTGTCAATCCCAAGATGAAATGATGCTGTATTGGCCACAAAAGGAGGCCCAACACCGTACTAATTGTGGTCTAAAACCACATATATATTTTTCCACATTCTTTATATATATATATATATATATATATATGTGTGTGTGTGTGTGTGTGTGTGTTAAGTGTTGACACAATAAATACCAATACAAAAAATGTTGTTTTGAATTATTTTATTTAATAGTGTTGCTCTTTTTTAGTCTTCTTTAGTATCCCGCTCTGTTTCTTTACCAGTGCTTTCTCCCTGCAGTGAGCACTGGCCTTGGCAGCTGAAAAAAAAAAAGAAAGAGGGTGTAGTTTTTTGAAACTAAAACTTCTTCAACTTCATATGTAATAATTATCTCTCACATATATCTCTTCCCTTTATACACATATAATATAATACATTATAATATTTTGTGTAAGATGGTCACTGTAAAATGTTATCTATTCATTCAGGAGTGTTTTTCTCCCTACATTTCATTAATATAGTGAATGTGTGCATACATGTGCAAATGTTTTCAGGCATGGGCTGCACAGCATGATCCTGGTCCCTCTGAACACACCAGGAGTGAAGAAGATAAGACCGCTCACCGTTTTTGGTCAGGATGGTGAGTTCTGAGTAACACAATCTGCCACATGAAGCTTATCAGATCCTCACCTCGGGTTCACTCTTTGCCGACCCCTTTTATGTTTGTGCTTCAAAGCTCCTGTCTCACTATCGCTCCACACCCATATCACAACACTCATCATCCTCTGTTTGATTTTCTCTGTCTTTCCACTTCTGTCTTTCCACCACCATATCTTTTTCAGTATGTTGTAGCACAGACTGTAGATTGTGCAGATTGTGTGGCCCTTGAGGGTTCTCTTGCTTTTACTACTGCTCCGGGTGTATGTTCACGGTGTGTGTGTGTGTTCACTACTGTGTGTGCACTTGGATGGGTTAAATGCAGAGCACAAATTCCGAGTATGGGTCACCATACTTGGCCACACGTCACTTTCACTTTCACTTACAGAGTGAGATGTTTTTTTTTATCTCTGTAGATGCAATCCATGGTGGCCATTTTGAGATCCACTTTGACAATGTGAGGGTTCCTGCTTACAACATTCTTCTTGGTGAGATTCATTTATCAGAATCTGTGTGTGTATTTGTTTGTCTGTGCATGTACCCACCTACTGTATGTGTGCATACCATTTCTGCAGAGCTACAAAAAACTTCTTAAAAACTTGGGGTGAAATCAGATTGCAATTTTTAAGTATGTATTTATTTAAGAATATTAGGAATTCATTTCTTAAACCAATTATAGTTATTGTAGGGCCCTATAATTTCCGCAGTGTAGAAAGTGTGGACAGAATCGCGGAATCCAGTCATAAAAACGGAATTTAATATTTAACGCGGAATGTCACCGAATTTGTCAAAGTTTGGACAAATTCATCAGATCGCGATATGAACTACTACATGTAAATATTAAGCCGCAAAGACTATTTAAATATGAGTCCTGGATATTCCGTGTGTCTCTGTGTTTGTGAATGGCACAGAAGCACAGTTTTGCTTACTACACATACTAAAGCATACGTGACACTCGCTGTGATTTCAGCATCTGGCGTCTCAGTACATGAGGACATAAATACATGAACAACATCTCCAGAACTGCTTTGAGAGTCACTTCATTCGCATTTGACCATTTCTTTTGACTAAAATTTATTGTTAGCTTCCAGCCCAGGGTTGCCAGGTTTTCACAACAAAACCCGCACAATTGCTACTCAAAACAAGCCCAAAACTAGCCCAATGGTGTTTTGAGGGGGATCCCCTGTTAAAAATCATGTTCTAGGGGATAAAATACACGTTTTTTTTACTGTTGAAAAATTAATAAAACTTTCTTTTTTAAAATAAATAATTACACAATATTTCTTTCATGTTTTCATTTTAATAGTAAATCCCCTTTACTTGCTAAAGTTATTCTGATAACGAAAAATGTAAATATATAAGACAGAATTTCTGAGGGAATAAAAATTCACGAAGCTATTGTAAGAATAAATAAAAGTTATGCATTCAAATAATTAGACATGCTAAAAACAGAATTTGCTAAAAAAAAAAAAAAAAAAATACAGTATATCTTAGGCCCCTAAACGTCCTTTTTGTTAAACCTTTAATAAATTGTTACATTTTATAAGTTTCATGATTTTAATTAATTAGACATGATTTTTTAATTAATAAGATTTTATTTAACCATTAAAAAGGAGTCCAGAAAAATTGAAACGGAAAAAAATGGAATCCAGAAAAATTAAAACAGAAAAAACGGAATTTGGAAAAAAACAAAACGGAATTTGGGAAAAAATAAAATGGATTTCATAGGGCCCTAATTTTGATTAAAAAATTCAAAGGAGGTGCATAACAAAATTATCTTGCCTTGGGTAAGGTTTGTTAGTTTTATTTATAAAATGACTTCCATATTATATAACTGTTATTGCAGTCTGTTTAATGTTTGGTTGGCATTTGATTCACTGATTCTTTAGTTGCATTATTTGTTTACTCTCTGATTGGTTGGTTGTAGGTGAAGGGCGGGGCTTTGAGATTGCTCAGGGACGGCTGGGGCCAGGTAGGCTTCATCACTGCATGAGGGCTGTGGGGCTTGCAGAGCGGGCTCTGGAGTTGTTATGCCAACGCGCAGCCCATAGACAAGCCTTTGGAAAGAGACTTTACCAACACGTATGTAGACGTATTCGATTTACCTGCCGTTTGTTGTATGCTACCTTGGATCTTATTTATATCCAAGGTAGCACAGAACAAACCTCTTTTATATTAAAAGGAAGATTAGATATGTTTTTGTGTGTGTAGTGTACAACCCAATGTTATCATTTGAAAATTTTTATTCAGGCCAATAAAAATGTAAATTTCAGAGAGGAATCTTCTGAAATGTGCTCTGATATCTGGTATCTTCCACCCCCAGTGGAAGAGCATTTCATTGCAACCGGTGTACTTCTACCTCATGCATCAATCTTGTAGTTTTGGTTTGATTTAAAGTATGTAATATAGTCAGTTTGTCATTGTTCAGCTGTAAAAATTTTGCTTGTATCTGTAGGAGGTGGTAGCTCACTGGATAGCTGAGTGTCGAATTGCCATTTCGCAGACACGTTTGTTAACACTACATGCTGCTCACATGTTGGACACACAGGGCAATAAGGCTGCAAGGAAACAGGTAAGATATTATTAGAATTCTTGTTTTTCTAATTTATAATTTACCTTCCTAATCCAATAGATAATGGAAGATGTTCAGAAATCAACTCTGACAGACTGACCTCACAAGCGCACACACACACACACACACACACACACACACACACACACACACACACACACACCAAATAGACATGTCTGCAGTTTATCTCGGAACTCATCCCCTCTCTATCTATCACTTTGCATCAACAGATGTGTCTGTGAGAGTGATATGTTCACATAGGACGTGTCCAACCCCAAAGAGCAGTAGGAACACTCTGAATTTTGACAGACAGATAGATGAGCTCAGTCAGAGTGTGATAACATTATAGCATAATAAACAGGGTTCATACACTCACGGAAAACCTGGGAATATCACAGAAGTTTTAAAATTTGGAAAGAGTTATGTTAATGAAATCTTAAAAACTTAATATTATTAAGGTTTATTCAAGTTGGAAGTTCTTAAATGTTTTTGTTCACTCCTGGACCCCACACTTTAAGAACCACTTTAAGAACCACTTTCGTAATGTTAATGCAACGTCTTTAAACCTAGGGTCCAGGGGTCTGAAGGAGATGCAGAGGCATCTGTGAACAGATTGAGATGATATTATTTTTAGAGCTTTTCAATTTCATGTGTGTCCAAAAGATATTAAAAGTGATATATTACAAATATTTCACTATTATTTTAATTTATTTTACATTCACTAAATTGGTTTTAATAAAATATTTTTCTACATTAAAATATAAAAAACATAATATAAATAAAATGTATACCAAGTAGAAAAATATTTCCACAGTTGTGATGTAACAAACTAAAAAAAAAAAAAAAAAACCTTTCCTCTAGGAAATATATCAACACTGAGCTTGTCAAGAGATTCCATAGGGCCTGTATATATCTATATGTTATAATGAAAAGTCATTTGAAATTATTGATATAAAGGTATAAGAACCACTAATAAATACACAAACAAACACAAAACACCTCCCACTCAAACTCCCTGTTTCATTAAAAATATGTTAACAGTGAGTTTGTCAAAAAAAAAATCCATTGGGGCTGTAAACATCTTTATTTTGTGTAATAATGAAAAAGTCATGGTAACAATTACTCATTAATAAACACACACACATGCCTTTTTCCAAATCTTCCTTCCAACCCTGAATTCTTTTCAGTTACACATACTTATTACCGTCCACCTTGTGTTCTATTGCAGTCATGCAGGCCTTTTACCCACAATGCAGTTCCCTAGGGTCAGCCGAAAAAGACTCAATATCCCGCTGGCTGTAGTCATGGTAACACAGCATCAGGCTTCCACTAAAAAATGGAGGAATCAGATTCTTGCAGCAATTCTGTAAATGTTAGCCTCCCTGCTGTTTCCTTATTGCTGAACCAACACCTCATGTTTGATTCATATTGTGGGTTTCGAGAAAAGCCACACACCTGTCCTGCTGAGGAGGTTTTAAAAGTGTATACATACACACCATGTTCGGCCCATTTCTGAATAATACACACATTGTGCACATGTACAGGCGATCGGTTTACAAGGAAGCCCAGTCCTCCAGCAGATGGGAAAACTTGATCGCAAATCTCATATTTATTTTCTCATTTTCTGTATTTAAAATTAAATGTCTTGTTGGATGCATACTAGATCCATGCAAATCTATAACTGTATGAAACATCTGAAGATTACATTAGTGAAATGGAATCTTATTAGCTTTTACTGCATGTGCCTGTGGGGATGCTGATGCCTGTAAGATCCCAGTGTGGTGCTTTTTCATTAGACCTCTCTCAAATGAAGAACCAAACCAACCAAAACAAACACACACATACACACAGATCTGCCACCCACGTTTACTGAACATCTTGACCTTGTCTAAATATTTTTTTCTTTGTTAGATTGCTATGATAAAGGTGGCAGCAGGCAGGATGGCGAGTAAGGTGGTGGATTGTGCCATTCAGGTTTATGGGGGTGCAGGAGTGTCTGATGACTTCCCACTAGCAGAAATGTGAGAAAACTATTATTATTCAATGTTCTGCCTTGTGTACATTATACAGTATTTGCTGAAATGTAAGTGTTGAATGTGTTTGAATTGTTAAACAACCTCTTTAGTAACAAGTACCATGATATTACCATAAAATACAAAAAAAAAAAAAAACACTGCTTGTATTTTGAATAAAATACCAGGGTATATATATATTGTACAATTTAAGTACCATGGTCTATTAATATATTAGTCAAATCATACCATGATATCTGTAAATTATATCCAGTGGTATCCAGTACACAGACAAGGATTTAGAATCTGTGGAGATGTTATTTGGTTCGTTTCATATACAGTATAATATATAACATAGGTATTTTTTATTAGTATTGTAATTAACATTAATAATATAATTATTATTATTATTAAGTATTAATAACTAATATTAGTGTAGTAATATAATTATTAAAAACAATAAAATCATAATATTAAATGCTGTTTATTTAATCATCTACTTGATGTGATGAATAATAATTGTAAATAACCTAATTATAATAGAATTAGTAGTATATAATTTTTTATTAATGTTTATATTATTTATAAAATAACATAACTATTACTGTTTTTATTATTATTGTTGTTGTTGTTGTTCTTGTTTAATACCATAAACAAACATTATTTTTTGCATCTATTTGATATTTGACGTCTATTTGAGAATTTCTAAAGGCTTTTAGTGATGGGATGACATATTAAAAACATTTTTGTGTGGTTATATGTTCATTTAGGTATGCTTATGCACGGACACTACGCATAGCTGATGGACCTGATGAGGTTCATTTGTCCTCCATTGCTGTCCTAGAGCTCAGAGACCAAAGGAGACGAGCCCAAGCTAAACTCTGATTCACCTCAAATCAGCCAGACACATAACTTCCCAGTTATTTCCTGAAAATGTCTAAAGGCTCTCTGTCTGTCTTAGAAAAACAGCTATTAGATTTCAGATGACCTAATCAAAGAAACAGAAATAAGCAATGAATCATACTAAAAGAATTCCAGCTGCTAATCTAAAATGAATGATGAGAAATGAATATGTAAAAGTATATAAGTTAATCTGTGTAAATTAATGTATAATGTTTTTCTTTCAAATATAGTTCTGAGATCAAAAGCATGTTTTCTAAATAAGAATGCAGCACATTATAAAGTACAGTTCATAGCAATATTACTGTTTTTTGTTAACTAACTTCTCTCATCCTCTCTCAAACATGGGCGATTTCACTATTTGTCAGACTTTAGCAGACATGTTAAAAATGTGTGTGTTGAAATGTTCCAGCTTTCCGTGTCTCAATGGCTACCAGCCAGAATTTCCATCCCACATCATCATGTCTTGTTTGGACTTCCTAAATTCTGGTGTGTTTATAAAAGCATTTGTTGTGTGTGTGTTATGTCGGTTGGATTAGTGTACACTGGCATTGGGCCTGTGCATTTTGTTAGTCCCTCCTTCTATGCACAGGTGGGCTGGTATTTTGAATACGTAGACACATGCACACACAGACAACAATGGGCCTTCTGTAGCTATAGACGAAGTCTGAGTGTTTCCTCTCTAATTGGGCATCACCAATCTCTGTGCCAAAGTGTTTTGGCAGTCTGCAAGCATACTGGCTGGTGTTGCATAGCCAGACAAGTCTGCTCCATTTTCAATGCATTTGGCCAAAATTCACCCACTTAGATAGAAAACCATTGTTTGTCCAACATCTAAAGCTGTAAACCATAGATTTGTTTCCAGGCAGGCTGATAAAATAAGCTGTGTACCCAGACTTCCAAAAGCCAATGCCAGCCAATCAGATGAAAGCTTGCTAGATCTAGAAAGTGCTTTCCATGTGCAATATGCCTCAGATGCTCAGTGAACAAACTTTTTTAGATATTACATTTTATGAAATGTTTAATGAATAAATGCCATTTCATGTTTTTCCCTTTTTCTTTCTTAAATCTGTTTAATGTAAAGGATAAGTAGTTCAGACCATTCAAATTAAAGTTTATTTTTAACAGAAATCTACAAAAGATTTTTTTAGATATATCTGTTGAAGCAGTGTATAGAGACTTATATAACTTAGTACAACATTGTTCAGAATCATAATAGCAAAAGATAATGAAACTATAAACTTTCTTCTAAATGAGTATTATGCAGGGTTTTAAAGCTTAATATGCTGTATATATGTTTATAATGAAGTCATTTTTAGTTATTTGAGATGTTTAAATGTGAGACTGTCCAATTATGGTCATTAATTGTGATCACAAAATTATCTGCACAGAATCTATGTAATCTCACAGTGCTCTTTAAGGACATCGCCTTAGATGTAAATGAGCTAGAATGTTCACAGGAAGTACAGCATAAGTGTGTGCTTCAAAGAACCTTTCACGAGCATATGCTATTCCTTGTGTTCTTCTTTCTCTTGGGTGCACTTCTTCTGGATCTCTTCTTCACAGACTAAAATAGAGATAGAGCTGTAGTTCCACCATGTGACACTAAATATTAAGAAATATGTATATGTTTAAGAGAACTCACCTTTAATGCAGCCACTTTGGGATGGGATGCACCCTCAATGTGTCTATGAACACTTACAACCTGTCATGGAGAGCCATAAAGTTTCTTATTTTATTGTTCAGCCATTTTGACAACATGCTGTACTGTAACAACACCATAGTACATTAGTAGTAGACAATAATACCATGGTGCACTTCTAAAAAATATTTATTTGGTTCCATTACCCCCCTCATGCCCCCCTTTTTTAATAAATTGTTTTATAGTTTTGTAATGGAAATTACTGCGAAAAGTCCCCCTTTGGAACCTTTATTTTTAAGAAGTGTGCCATTTTGATAAATTACACAATTATTGGCCCTTCTAATTTGTGTATATTATCACTTTGATTATTTGTCTTAATGATATTGTGATTGTCATGGACACACACCTGTAGTGGGCTGGTTGCGTGGTTATGGGAAAGAAGTGAGTATGAACCAATGCGAGATCTGTGGGGCTTTTTTTTACTAGTGTTCAAATGCCGCCTCGACCTGTCAGTCTAAAGCACAGAACAGGAAGGATGTGAGCTTTTCTTCTTTTTTTTTTTTTTTTTTGTCAAGCGTAGAAAATTGATTCTATGTTACATGAATGCATTCTCTCACCTGGATGAGTGTGTTAGGAGATCCTCTGGCTGAATAAGATCCAGGCCGCTGAGTGAGTTGAGCTTGTCTTCGAGCCCTCACCTGAGATCAGTTAGAGAAACAGATGTTGGCATATTTGCAGATCAGACACAGGTCTAATCTGCACACTTTTCAGCTCAATTTTTTTGTACTGTTTTTAAAAGAAATTCATACTTTAATTCAGCAATTTGAATTGATCAAAACTGACAGAGAGACTTACCAAAAAAGATAAAGGCTCATCTTTAACCTATGAAAGGACATGAAAGAGGCTTATTATTGGGACATATATATATATATATATATATATATATATATAATTTTAACAGCAACTTATTGATTCAAACTCATTTCAAATTAAAGCTGAAGCGTTGATCTGGCCTCCACAGTTGGTTTTAAAAATAAAACAAAATAATAAAGTAAAATAAAAAATTTACTTTGGAGAGTATTTGTTCAGAAAATAGTCCATGCTGATTAAAGCTCTGATAATTGCCAATTAAAAACATATTGCCTCTCAGAGCACTTGTACCATTATATGTGCTTTATAATTATTGTCTTCTTGACAGAGCCACCTTTTATTTTTATTAAATGATTTATTTGTTTGTGATTTTTTTTTGAAACAACTGAAAGTAGTAATAACAAGATTAAGAAAATGAATCTCTCTCAGCACTGCTAGGACCTCATTTCTAAAATGTTGTGCAGAAACAATCCTTAATTTGATATTTTACGATCATCTCTCAAATTTGCATACGTGTGATTCATAGAATAAACGTATGCACAGAAAATGCACGTACGCCTTTCTTTCAGATGTGAAATCGATGAATCGCAAATGATCTTGAACTTGTACGCAACTGAATGGTTTCAGCTTTCTGCCTTGTAAACACCTCCTAATTAATGTCATTAATATATAAATGATAACCAGTCATCCTCCAAATAATTTAATTTGGAACAGAGAGCTGCAAGAACATCTTACATTTCCAAAAACCTGCAGTACTCTGACAAGAAAAAGTGTGTATGTCTGCTCAGACCCTGATGTGACGCTAAGCACTTTTTTAGGTCAAAGGCAGTTTTTAAAAATATGAGCGTTGGCATGGATTTTTAGTGTATGCACACTCTAAGATCAAATCTGTGCGTACGCACACTTTATAAATGAGGCCCCTACCCTTTCCTCCATTTCATCCCTCCCTTTCCACCTCATTGTCTTGAATGCTATATTCATTTAAAACAAATTAGACATCAAATACATCAGTGTTCATGGTGTTTGTCTCCTTTTTTAACCAACCACATCTAGCAGCAGATAGTTCCCTAGAAACCATTTCTGAAAGCGATGAACAATTGTTGTTTTCCATATCCTATTGAACTATGCCAGAATTAGGTCAGAATCTACCAAACCAAAGCTAAATTGCAATCTTAGAAAGTACATGTTAATTGGTGTGATAGTTCACGCGCAGGTGTGTGGATTCACATCTGTATGTTAACTCTGGACATGAGACAGAGGATATGGAAAACTTAGTACGTGGAAACTCAAATTGCTCCTTGGCACATTGAAATTCCATGGAAAGTTGGAGACGTTTATTCCTTGCAGGGTATTTTGGGTTGACAGACCACTGAGTCAGAGCTTGTCAGACTCCACAGTAGCAAAGAGTGGAATGACATCTGTCTCTGCGGTTCTGTCTCCTCAAACACATCTGGTCAGTGTTTTTACGGCCTCCTTTAATGTCTAAAAATACACATACATAATACCCTATAGACAGTATAATTGCCCTATTCTCCTGCTTTGCCATTGTGACGCAAAACCAAGCTAGAATGGAAACTTGTGGTTTAGCATTCCAGGGCTTTTACTATAAGACCACAAGCTACAAATTGAGTCTTGGTTCTTATAGTGAGTTCAGTGATTTCTCAAAAAAGATATTATGCACAATTGTATTTTGATGTAGTGTGTAATTGTGCTGTCACTATGTAATACATTTGTAATAATTTTTTAGAAATGTGTACTTACACAAAAAGTGCACAAATCCTTAACAACTGTACAAGTACCACAGAAAGGTTGTAGCTAAGGTAAAAAAAAATGTACTTCAAGCAAACCACAATGATTTTACATGTCAAATGGACTGTAGTGTTAATTATTAATAAAAATAATAAAAGATCTGAAACCAAAAGCTATAGCGCTTACCTTGACCTCTGTAACCTCTGTGTTGGCACAGTCCACACTTCTGCCCGTACAGTCCAGAGCATGTGTGAGCAGACATCCCTGCAGACAGAGCAGATAGACCCACAACACCATGGCTATAGCTGCAAGAGTGTGTTAGCGTGTGGGGTTAGTGTGTTAAGAGACTGTCGACTCTGTGGAGCTCTCTCTCTCAGTGCAGTAGCTTTATACTCCCAGTCCTAATGGAGACCAGATGAGAGAGAAAAGACCATGCCAACCACACACATACACACACACACACACACACACACACTGGCATTTGTCTACATAGCAGAGAAACCTCTGACATACTCATACAGCTAGAAGTACAGAAAACCAAAAGCTTGCAACCACAAAAAAAAAAAAAAATATCAAAAATCAAATAAATAAATGAAAAATAAACTTAGAGGACATAACGCACAAATTGTATTATACATTCTATTTAGCAAACAGATACCGTGTCAGTTAATGGTTACAATATTTCTAGACCAAAATACAGAGAACCTTTGTAACTCTTGCTCCAAACTTTTCTAAAAGAGATGACAGAGAAATTTGTGGGGTTGTTTGGGGAAAAAAAAAATTCTTTCTGTGGTCACATAATAATCACATTCCAGCCTCTGAGGAACATAGTGGGGATACTTTGAAGTTACCATGTTCTTATACAAGAAAAGACATGCTCATAATATCCCGTACAGTTTGACTGAAAGAAATTCAAAGCTGTTGAATAAACTACACACATGTACGTATGCAGTGCTTACACATGCACACTGAGTTAAACCTCAGAGGACATAGAGGACATGGCATGACTAACCTCCAGTTCCAAAGCTGAAGAGACTGCCAGGAACACTGGTTTGTCAGCTTCTGGAGTTTAAAATTTACTTTTGAAAGACTTTTTTGTCTCACTCATACACAAACACACACAGACATAGTGTGTATTAGAAACCTCTTGGGTTTCTATGTGTTTTTAGTGTGTTCTAGATACCTAGATAAGTAATAAGGTATAAAACAGTCCTCTATCACTGTAATATTTATGGCAAAATAAATAGATTGGATTTTATACCAGTTTTATCTGTCGGCTGAAATCTTCTTTAAAATAATTGCGTGCATATATAGGTGTACAAGAAAAATTAAAACATGAACACAAACATGAACATGAAAGCAACTTTATCATTTAAATTCAAGAAGTAGTAGCTGCTTTCCCCCCCAAAAAAACATTAGGATTGATTGATTGATTTTCAGTAAAAGCATTAAAGGCATTACTTTTAAATTTGTCTGCGAAATGAGCCCTCATTTGGTTAAATTCAGTAGCTGGTAAAAATAGTTTCATCATTACTTATGATGAAACTTACTTATGAATTCATCCCATTTGATTTGTCTACTTTAAATTTGCACCAATAAATCATGATTTACCCTTTAGAGTGTTTTTAGAGAATGTATTCATACACATCTTATTCACATTTCCTCATGAGAAATAAGAAAAACATTAATTGACGCAAATGACATTTTACTGTAACTGAAGTGATGTTCTGTCAAGATCAATGAGTTTAACAATCTATACATTGCAACATACTTGTGGTGCAGATATTTACCACAGAATAGCACAAACTCAGACACACTGACAGAATGAAACTTTAAGTGCGCAGGCACGCAAACCCCAATGGTTTTCACCCGTCAGACTGCTTTGGATATTATCCTAAGAAAATGTTTTTTCAGTCTTTGTTCTAGATTAGGATTAGTGGGAATGAAATTAAATTTGGATCTGTTCTTTATTCATGCTTTTAATATTAAATGTAATTCCTGCCTTTCAGTACAAATTTCCTGATTTTTTGTCTGCAATGAAGACGTTTCTGTTTTTAAACATTTTATAGTCCTGTTTAGTGCATTGTGACAACCCAAAGTCCAGTGTAATGGTCCCCAAGCAGATAAAATATCACAGATGTACGGGACGGAGAAAGGCTCAGGCATGTCTGGCGTCCCGGCTGAGGGCCAGGGCAAAGCCTGAGGGACAGACCAGGAAGGCTCAGGCGTGTCTGGAGTCCCAGTTGATGGCCAGGGTAAAGCCGGAGTGACAGACTAGGAAAGCTCAGGTATGTCTGAAGTCCTGGCTGAGGGACAGGGTGGGGGTGGAGGGACGGAACAGAGGGCTTCTAGACAGGAGCGGGCTCTAGGGTGGACTGTGATGCAGGCTTCAGGGAAGCTGGAGCAGACTTTGAAGCAGTCCAGGGCAGGCGCATAGCTACGGGTGGGCGTGGGCCCACCCACCTGTCAGTCAGGCCCACCCAGTCAGTTGCTTAGCCTAATCAGAATCAGCTTATCAAAATTCTCAGCTGTGTCCGACCTGTGACCGTCTTTTTCCTCCTTCTCCCAAAACAGCTTATAGCTACTGTTTCAGCTATTAAAATAGTTACATTTTGTATGTAATGGCAAAGTGATTATATTTTTAGTTTTTTTATTAAGTTAATTTAGAAAGACGTTTGGATCATTTTTTTGTTCGTTAAATATAAGTTTTCATTTTTTAACGGATCGAACAGTGGCCGGGGAAGACTGTTTATAGTGTTTGATCAGTTTACCTTCTCAAATCATCAGGACTTATCTAAAATAAAATCTGTAGATATAAAACAGTTAAAGTAGCTATGAAACGATGTTAGTTTAAACGTTAAACCTAGATAAATGTGTGCTATTAGGTGCATATTCGATTGCTTTTGCGGAGAGAGGAACCTGAAGCCGCTTTGCAGGACATGGAGGCGCCAGCGCGATCATTTGCATGTTTTTAGTGGAAACAATTTAAAATTATCCGTCATTTTTGCTCACAAAGGTTAGAGTAATTGATCATTCGGAAATATAAAGGGTCTACTTTTATTTGTGTGCACAATATTAACAAAACATTACAAAACGTGGTTTTATAAAATAAAGAAAACAAACATAGTGAGCTTTCTGCCGTCTTGTACTTCAATAGGAGCACAAAACAAAAATGAAACCAAAACTCAGCGCATACATGCCTCACAAACATGATAAATATATAAATAGAAAGCTTTAAATTATTACTTAACAAAATAAAACAAATAAAAATCTGTAAAGATTCATTTCTCTTTAAAGGTGCATCCAAACAGTAAATTGCAAATCAGGGTATTTGCGACACTATCTCAGAATACACTAGTTTATTATTGAATCATTCAAATATTTTCTTACCGTTTCCCCAACACATTCGTTGTATTCATTTTTGCTGGTGCTTTGTGGCAAAATGTTGCTGTGTTGCCTCTTTCAGAAGGCGGCGTGGTCGCCTTGCTCATATGCTGTTCTTACCGTTATGCTCTGCTTATAATGACATACAGGCTTATGCTCTGATTATTCAAGCAGGTGTAGTTGCATTGGTCAATTTTGATAACGGATGCATTTTTGACTAGGCCCACCCAATTTTCTCTGGGCCCACCCATATTGTGAATCCTGGCTACGCTACTGGTCCAGGGATGGAGAACAGCCTTCTTATCTCGGCCACAGAGCTTCCTGATCTCACTGCTGCTGCCATAGTGAGCTGCTTATTGATGAATTTCATGGGCCATGGGTATAGCACCTCTGGTGTTGCAGATAAGGGAACTTGCCAGCAGCATTTTGTTAAGTCCAGTGTTGTAATGAAGCGTGCTGCAGGGTTGGGCATCCCTGGTCAGGCCTGTCAATCAGTTTGTCAGTGTGGGGCATAGGGTGGCCATCAAACTTATTTAACTTCCTAAATTCGTTGCAGAACCTTACTGTGCTATTTGGCTTGGGGTCCATAGCTACTGGGCTTGACTATGCACTCTGTGACTCCTCTGAAGGCTTCTTGTCTTACCTTTGGGATTCAGTTAGGAAGCTGTTGTACACTTTTCCCTGGGAAAGTATGGAGCTCATGTTGGATCATCTGAATATGGTGTGGGACTGAGGAAAAACATCTTTGTTAGGGTCCACAAGGTTCACTACCACCTCCTGTCTTTGTTGTGAGTTAAGATCTGGGCTCACATTGACTTCTTCTCTAGGTGACTAACTGGGTTCCCTTGGTGAAAGACAATACAACATCACATCTCTAGGGTGCCAACGTGTCAAAAGGTTGACGAGGTATATTTGGTCAGGCTTTCTCTTGTCAGGTTGCCTAACCCTATAATTGACTTCCCCTTCTCTCTGTATGACCTCAAAAGGACCTGCCAGGTGGTTAAGAATTTGCACTTTACTCTGGGTACAAGTACTAACACTTTTCCGGGCTAAAATTCTCTAGGCTGAGCTGGGCAGTGTAGGATATGGACCAATCAGACAATGGTTCATTAGATTTAACCAAATCAGTAGTTTATTGATTTAACAAAGAAGCAGACTTCCCCTTCACCCAACAGAACAGTGGGTGTTACAAAGTCCCAGATATGCCTGGTTACCATGGCAGCCAGGACGCGTCTGGCAGACCAAATGGGCTTTTATGATCTAAAAGAATGTGTGAAGATGCTCTCCCCCACCTTGACTGTCTCTAAAGCAATACTTTGTTCCACTGAAAGTGACTTATTTGTTAATTCTTAGACAAACCTTCCTGTGAACTGACACACATGCCCCCGTATATCAGTGTATGTATATTACGACTGTCCATGTCCTTTGCATTTCTTATTTTATAACTGTTTTATGCTTGTGTTATGATAGAATGCTATATGGTGTAGCCACATACAGTATATGCCATGTTTGGTCTCTTTCAACTCCTAGTTTGATTACCCAAAAGATGGTTTTTGTTATTTGTTGTTAGATGTGCAACATATTAGTGTTTTAAGAATCCTTAGTAGTATTTGCATCAACACCCAATCAAATCACCTATGCAAAATACTTTGGATCCAGACAAAGACCATTAAATTCTCCCTCCAAAGATACAGGACACCATTGGCTCTCTGAACCTAGAGGTGTGACCACTATAGATAAAAGATTCACACCAGCCACACTTCCGTGTGCATTCTTCCAGTGTGTTCTTCAGGACTTGAGCATGATCCGTCGAAGGTTCTTTTCAGAACCTAGAAGAAGATGATGAGCTAAACTCTTCCGGAACTTCTAAGTCTGTGCCAGGCCGTGCGGCCTTGTTCTTTCCATTCTCCAAGAATCATCAGATTTCGGCTGGGTCTCTCTCTCTCTCAGCCCTTTTGTTATTCTTCACGTCACTGGGAGGAAACTCCCAATCACCACAGAGTCAGGACATCTCGGAGGACACTCCGTGATCGCAAATCCAAAACCTTGAAACCATCAAGACCTTCATACGGGACTGCATTTGGACACGGGTCCACAACCAAGGCAATGCAAGTATCGTACATTTAACTAAACAAACAGAGGTTTAGTATAAGCTATAGACCCATTGGAAAATGGCACAGATGGTTTCACAGGTTAACTGACTCTTTCCATAGCTTAATTTTCCTTGTTTTCTCTAATGCCTTCTCACTTGCCCTTCCCCCTGTATGAATGACTGTATGTTTGTTTGTTTAGATTAGTTATGTGTTAGTTCTTAGTTAATAAAATTCTTGTGCACAGATTACATGAGTTTCTGATTCTGCCTTGCAAAATATTAATGTCCCTTTACGATTTCTGATTTGAGCTACATGCTCTATGCGCTAGTATAAAAGAAAGTTATTTTCTGTGGCCAAGAAAATATTCTTTCTTTGAATACATGTGAAATTACCCTGAATGTTCGCTGGACGAACGGGTCAATTAATTGTAATGTAAATTCAGCTTTATCAAAATAATTCTATTGAATTATCCAAATATTATAATTAATTATAATGAGTTATGATTAATTAGTAATATTTCCCCTTGAGCTAATAAATTACTACACTCATGAGGTTGGGGTTTAGATTTGGACCAGCCAGTAAACAGTCATTTAAAGAGCGACAGCCTTCTTCGTGCAACGAGGTGTCAAACACAACTCTTAACTTGGTTGTTACCTTGTCCTCTCTGATTACAGCATGGTGAGGCAAGTAATAGGTTACGTTGTCCGCTGTTTCTGCTGACTGGTTGGTTTCTGTGGTTCTCAGGACCTCCAGATGCTGAATCTACTAAAACACGAACAATGAGAATGACACGTGTCATGTTTGGAGTGACATGTAGTCCATTCTTACTAGCAGCCACCATCAGACATCACCTGGAGAAATATGAGGCCGCAAAACCACATGCTGTAAACGTCATGATGGACTCACTTTATGTAGATGATCTTATTGCCAGCTCAAGTGATGTTGACCAGGCCTATGAACTAACAACAGGTGCAAAGGAAATCATGGCAGCTGCTAACATGAACCTCTGCAAATGGACTACAAATTCCCCTGAACTGAAAGATAAGTGGTCAAACAGCAACCTTGACTTGACACAAGAAACTGAAGCACATGGCGGTGTACTAAAGGTCCTTGGTCTGGTCTGGAGACCAGACACAGATGACTTTGTTTTTGACCTCAAACACCTGATGAACATTCTTAAAGGGAAGGACAATACAAAGAGAAGTGTTTTGAGGTCATCAGCTCAAATATTTGACCCTATAGGTTTCCTGACACCATTCACCATAAGAGTAAAATGTCTGTTTCAAGAAATGTGGCGTCAGGGCCTTGGCTGGGACGAGGAACTGCCTCCTGAACTCTCGCAAGCATGGCAACAATGGTGCATGGAGCTACCTCAGATCCACCAAATCATAATTCCCAGATGGTATGGCACAAATGAACTGTCCGAACAATCACAAGTTCTTCATGTTTTCACAGATGCAAGCGAGAAGGCTTACGGAGCCGTAGGTTATCTACAGGGACAGACTACTGAAGGAGAAACGGTGACTAGACTTGTTGCATCTAAGTCAAGAGTGGCACCAATTAAGACAATAACTTTGCCATGCTTAGAACGTATGGGAGCTTTGATCGGAGCAAGATTAGCAAGCAATCTGTTAAAGGCACTGAACCTGCAACCCACACAACTTTACATGTGGTCAGACTCCATGATAGTGATCTACTGGATTCGCAGTTCAGCTCAAAAATGGAAACAGTTTGTTGCCAATAGAGTCGTGGAGATGCAACAGCTGACACCACCAGAATTGTGGTCACACTGCAACGGAAAAATGAACCCAGCTGATCTCATAACAAGAGGTCAGTCAGCATCAAAACTAAAAGAAGAAGAGCCAGAGTTTAAAAAGGAAGGGCTCTTAGAACAAGAGGTAAATGTTGAACTTAAAGCCAGACGTGTCACAGTCCAGTTCAGCAACAGTGAGACACTATCTGACCCAATACTACAGTTGGAAAAATACAGCAAACTACAAACTGTACTGAGAGTAACAGCTTGGATCAAAAGATTTGTCTTCAACTGTCGTTCAAAGGAAAAAAGGACAGGAGAACTCACAGCGGAGGAGTTATCACACGCAGAAGCATTCTGGATACACACAGCACAAGTTTGCAGTTTTGACAAAGAAATAAGTGAAATAAAAACTGGACAAAATGTGCACAAGGACTCAAAAATCAGAGAGTTTGAACCTTTCCTGGACGAACATGGCCTACTATGTGTTGGTGGTAGGCTGCATCAGTCAGACCTGAGCTTCAAAGAGCAGCATCCATGGCTGCTACCGACCAGTCACAGATTCACAAAGCTGATGATTGAATACAGCCACAAGAAGGTCATGCATTCAGGTATGAGAGATACTCTAGTACAACTGAGAGAAAAGTTTTGGGTTCCCCGTGCCAGACAGTTAGTGAAAAAATGTTTTGCCGACTGTACTATCTGTAAAAGGTTCAGAGTCAAAGCAGCTCAGCAGACAACTGCACCCCTACCCAAGGACAGAGTTACAGAATCACCCCCATTTGAAATCACTGGTGTAGACTTTGGCCCTTTGTATGTGAAGGCTAAAAACACAGTAGAGAAGGCCTACATAGCACTCTTTACATGTGCTGTGACACGCGCTGTGCACCTAGAGCTAGTGTCTAGCCTATCGACAAAAAGTTTTCTCCTAGCATTTAAAAGATTCATCTCCAGGAGAGGTCTCTGCCAAATCATTTACTCAGACAATGCCCAGACTTTCAAACGAGCTGACCAAGACCTCAAAGAGTTGTGGAAAGCTATGAAAGAGCCCGAGTTGTTAGAATATTTTTCTGAAAGGGGCATAGTGTGGAAATTCATAGCTGAACGAGCAGCATGGTGGGGAGGTTTTTGGGAACGACTAGTTCGCTCTGTAAAGGGATGTCTAAAGAGAGTAATGGGGAGAGCATCATTGAGTTATGAAGAGCTGACTTCTCTACTGACAGAAATAGAAGCAACTATCAACTCAAGACCACTCACCTTTGTATACAATGACCTACAAGAACCACAGCCTTTAACACCAGCTCACTTCCTAGTAGGAAAAAGACTCACTACTTTACCACCAAAACCCCTCTGTGCTACTGGTCAGACAACAAATGCAAACAGAGAGGAACTGACACGGAGATGGAAGTACCGCCACCGACTCATCAATGAGTTCTGGAATCGATGGAGAAAGGAGTATCTGTTGGACCTTAGATCTGCTCACACCCGTGATACTCCAAATCCCACTCCCTTAAGAGGAGGAGTCCTGGTTCTTATCGGAGATGACAAGATGCCGCGTTTGACGTGGAAAACAGGACTGATCAAAAAACTGTTCCCAGGAAGAGATGGACTAGTCCGATCCTGTGCTGTACTCCCTCCAAATGGGACAATATTAAGAAGACCAGTTCAACTCTTATATCCCTTTGAAGTGTAAGAATATAACTGTCTTCTTGGGGGGGGGTAATCTTTAATAATTATTTCATGTTCAAAATGAATACTATTTTGATTCAGCTAATATAGCAGATTTAATTGTTTGGCATATATAATATATTGAATAAAACATTATTTGTCTGCTAAAACATTATCACAGCACTTTAAGTTTAGTCCTTTAGATGGCGTTGTTGCCTTATGTGGTTAGAGATCGTTTTGCGTTCTGAGAATAGTGACAATGTCATGGAAATGCAAGCTGTAAACATGACGTTTTTTTTTGATGCAGCAGTTATAAGTAAAAACACGTTTAACTTGAAGTCTACTGTTTCGGACATTTTTTATTGACACGAAGTTGCAGATAAGAAAAGATCTCAACAAGCTGAGGGCCATTTTTCTGGCTCTCGTTCATTTTCTTCCGTTCCTGGCGCACTCTCACATCATCGTCAGGACGGACAACAGAGCAGTGATTTTGTATATAAATCGCCAAGGAGGATCCAGATCGCATACACTGAACAGGCATGCACGGGCCCTCCTCTTATGGGCCCAGGGGCACTCGATCTCTCTTCGAGCAGTTCACGTTCCTGGAGCACTGAACCTTGCTGCAGATTTTCTCTCCAGACAGAAGATCTGCTCAGGGGAATGGATGTTAAACTGCTCGTCAGTCCGACAGATATGGGAGAGGTTCGGAGCGGCAGAGGTGGACCTCTTAGCAACCCAGGAATCGTCACACTATGGTTTTCACTGTCACTTCCAGGTCCTTTAGGCCTAGACGCACTGGTTCACCAGTGGCCGGACCTCAAGCTCTATGCCTTTCCAGTGAAACTCATCCCAGCTGTTCTACAGAGACTGAGAGCATGCAGCCTGCGCCTACTTCTTGTAGCACCGTTCTGGCCAACACAAGTGTGGTTTTCGGAAATGGTCTCTCTGCTGGAAGCGACTCCTTGGGAGATCCCGATCAGACGAGATTTGTTATCCCAGCTTCACAGCACCATTTGGCACCCGAGGCCAGAGCTCTGGAAGTTGTGGGTGTGGCCACTCAACAGCCTGTAGACGGTCTCTCCATGGCAGTTAGAGAGACCATCGAAAGTGCCAGAGCCCCGTCCACCAGACGTTTGTATGTGTCGAAGTGGAGGGTATTTGAGACTTGGTGCCGCTCGAACCACGTTAATCCTATGCACTGCTCAATAGATTCGGTGCTGGAGTTTTCCGCTGGAGCAGCCGCCACTACGCGAAGAGTTTATGTGGCTGCTATTTCTGCTAACAGGCCCTCATTAGATGCTCCTTTGGGCAGGCATCGTTTGATTTCTGCTTTTATGAGAGGTGTTCGACGGCTTAGGTCCAGCAGGCCTAATGTCTGCCCCTCATGGGACCTTTCGGTGGTGTTGGAAGCTTTGGTGGAGGCCCCTTTCCAGCTACTGGAGTTGGCTTCGGACAAAATTCTGACTCTGAAAGTCTCTTTACTGTTGGCCTTAGCTTCACTTAAATGTGTGGGAGACCTTGAGGCTCTGTACGTTCGAAGGTCTTGACTGCTGCTTTCCGATCTCAATCAGTGATACTGCAAGCGTTTCATCCTCCTCCGTTTTCGTCACCAGAGGAAGAGAGATCGCATCGCCTCTGTCCGGTCAGAGCTTTGAAACTGTATATTGACCGTTCAGAGTCTTGGAGAAAGTCTTCACAGCTTTTTGTTTGCTTTGGTGCTGGCCGCAGGGGTCTGGCGGCATCTAAGCAACGGATCTCTCATTGGGTAAGGGATGCCTTCTCCCTGGCGTATGAGGTGCGCAAGTTGCCTTCACCTCTCAGCGTCAAGGCCCATTCTACCAGGAGCATGGGAGGGTTGCAAGCCCTGTTCAGGGGCATCTCACTGGACGACACCTGTGTGGCGGCAGGTTGGTCATCACCTCACACTTTTGTTAAGCTTTATAATTTAGACCTGTATACAGCCCCTGGTTCCCAGATTCTTTCTGCTTGAGCCAGCTGTAAGTTATTGTTCCCCAAAGCGCTCTGCGCAGTGTCTCGTTCCCTAATCAGAGAACATGGGTTACATAGATAACCCGAGACATTTCACAGTGTGGCTCATTTCAGTAGCTCACACAGTAGGAAGGAAACACAGGGAGGAAAATATATATTTCAATTATTTCAGTTATATTGTTGGGTAATTATACTGTATATACATTGTGGGCATCAGGGAGCCGCTATTAATATGCAGGGCATTGAAACTGCTTTTAAATGCACAATCACTTTTTACTTTCACTTTAGAGATTTGCGATCACTTGTGGTCTGTGTATACTACAGCGGCAGTACTTACCACACATTTTACTAGATCAGATGCTTGTCAGCGGTGCTCAGGATCTGTAAATCATTCACCATTGACTTCAGTCATCTCTCCTTACTCTGTTTATGTTTTAAGTGAAATCTTATGTACTGTAATGTAACAGTCTACCGCTAGGAAGCAGCTAACCATGTCCCTTTAGTGGCTTGCATTATTTTATTAGAACATGTTATTTGTTTTCCATGCCTTTCTGAATACAGACATTAACCCATCCCTGCACATCACATCCCCTGCACAGCCTGGAATATAACATTTATTTCCATGATCTGCCATTTTCGTCCTCTCTTGTTTCTTCACAATACCTGCAGAACTTCTGATGATTCGTACGTGCAGGTCCGGCTGGCCTAGAACATGGGCTAGTATACGCAAATATTGGGGGCGTAACTATTGATCTCGACCATAATATCAAATATCGAAGTCCGTTTTATGTTGGGATTAGCCTCTTTTTCAGTAGTCTTTTGCATGCACAAGGTTTACATAAGAAGGAGGAAACAATGGTGTTTGAGGCTCACGGTATTCCACAGAACTGTCACAACTATGTCAAGGTAAAAACTGTTTTCCATTATATGGCACCTTTAATGTTGTATAAAATATGAAACCATAAGATATAAAAGTGTTAGAATATAAGAATGTTCAATGTTCAAGTCTCTGTGTTTAGATCAGTATGTTCAATAATGACCTTCACTGTGAATATTTTGATTATACTGTATTGAAAACGGCAATTATTTTACTCTCCTCACATTCTTTCTTACCTGACAGTAACACTGATGGATAGGAGGCCCTTTGTCTCAAGTGTGAATCACTAAATATTCATAGCCATTGTCACTTCCTCGCATTCAGCCTTTCTAACACAATATATTGTGTGTGTATGTATATATATATGTGTATATATATATATATATATATATATATATATATATATATATATATATATATACTGTGAATTAGTGAGCAAAATGATTTTTACATCTTTGTGTAGCAAATACTCTAGCCTACCACATCCAATTTGTTTGTGAACAATTGTTCTGTTAGGGTTTTTCACTAACCATGCATAAATGCATGAAAATCCTTCAGTGGACATGTATGTCAATCTTAACGCTCTAGAGTGGCTGTGGAGGATTCTGAAGAGACGAGCTGAGCAACACTTCCTATTAAAGACCAGGGCTTTTAGGGAGGTTGTCCAAAATCGTCAGATAATCTCTTGTCGGTGGACAGACTGTAAAGCCGTGTGATGCATGATATCACAACAGATGGGGGTGATGAACTAATTAAGTTTGTGATCTAGTCAGAAGAAGACACATCACTGCTTCAGTGCATTACAGGCTCGCCTGACTCATCAGAACGCAAATCGCAAAGTAGCGTTTAGTTGCACAGCTAGTTGCTGGAAAAAGTAGTAAGCTACTGGAAAACCTATGTTTTAAAAGTAGCAGAGCTACTCAATTGGTATTGGGGCCAGTGCAGTGGGCTGCTCTCAATCCACACTGCTGTAAAGCATTTCCACTGACCCACTCTTCTTTGTGCCTTTCAAAGTGCAATTTTCAGAGTGAAGCAAGTAAACTAAAATATTGTGATGCAGCAGATATTTATTCTCTCTGTGTGTGTATTTCTGACTCATTCTACTGCAGGCTGAGTTTAGACTGATGAAAATGATGAGGCCCTGGTACATATAAATTCAAAGCTTTAGTGTTCAGCTGTGTCAGGGGCTGGCATTACCTCCCCGAGCCAAAAATGGAATCCATTTTATTTATGGCCCTGACAGTAATGGAAAAGGAAAGGTGAGCTAGCAGGAAAGAAATGTGCTTTCATACATTTTACTTGTCTTGCAGAAACTAATCCTGGTTACTAATAAAGTCTACCTTCCTCATCCTCTGTCTTTAGAGAAATAATGACCAAGAGTTTTTTAGAGAACCTTTTGAAATGCCCTATGGTGTCCTATAAGGACTTTTGTAGTTTCATATGTGTGACAAAGCACTTGTTTGTCACTGCTGAGGCAGCAGCATCTTTACCTGTTGGTTCCGTCATCAGCGAAGCGAGTGTACACGCCAAACTGATCGCCCACGGACATTTCTCCACATCACAGTTTCCACAATCACATACCCATTTATCTCATGCACACACATAAGCCACGTCTTGTGTTTTGTCCTCATGTCTTTGTTCGAGTGTTTGTTTGTTTGTCAGGAAGTAGTCGGTTGTTCAGTGGGTGAATGCTGTGTCGGCCAAACCGAGCAGACAGAGCACCTGCTCTTAAAGGCACAGAGTGGGTTGCGCGGGCGCAGTGCCGCCGGAAGCCGACATAACCATTGTTAGTTTGCAACAGAGATTATGTGTAAATTATGTGTTAATTATTTACGTGTTTATGTGTCTTAATGATGAATATGAGTGGTTAAGTTTATTACCAATAACTAATTATTATTTAAAGTTTATTTAATGAATGCTTTGAAGTGGGAAGAATGTAAAATGTTAAAGGTATACCTGAATACTCACCTGTTTATGGTTGGTGCCAATGAAGGGGTGGAGCCTGGCCTATAAAAAGGAAGGCCAGACTGCTTGTTAACCAAGTCGGCCAGAGTTTTACAGTAGTACCTAAAGCAAACCCTCAGCTTTGTTTATTGTATATTGTGGATACGTGTGTAGAAATATAATAGAAAGTGCTAGAGTTAGAGGGTCAAATAAAATGGATGTGAGATGTGTTTTTAGCCAATTCTTGAAGATGGCTAAGGACTGCTCGGATTGAACTGGGTAGGTTATTCCACTAGGAGGGAACATTCGAGGTAAGAGTCAGTGAAAGTGATTTTCTGCCTCTTTGGGATGGCACAATAATGCTCAATTCACTTGCAGAATGCAAGCTTCTAGGGGCGCACAAGTCTGAAGTAGTGAATTTAGGTAAAGGGGCACAGAGCCTGTGGTGGTTTTGTAGGTGAACATTAATTCCTTGAATTTTATGCGAGCAGCCTTTGGTAGCCAGTGCAAATGGACGAAGAGTGGTGTGATGTGCATTCTTTTCGTCTCATTGAAAATTTATCTTGCAGCCACATTTTGGATCGGTTTGGATTGTAAAGGTTTAATAGAACTATCTGGAAGACCTGCCAGGAGAGCTTTGCAGTAGTCCAGCCTGGACAGAAAAAGAGATTGAACAAGGAGTTGTAAAGTATGTTCTGAAAGAAAGGGCCTGATTTTCCTGATGTTGAATAAAGCAAATCTGCAGGACTGGGCAGTTTAAGCAATGTGGTCTGAGAAAGTCAGCTAATCATCAATCACAACCCCAAGGTTTCTGGCTGTTTTTGAAGGAGTTATGGTTGATGTGCCTAACTGAATGATAAAAATGTGATGAAAGATGGGTTTGATGGAAACACAAGCAGTTATGTATACAGGTTTATAAGATGGCGGTGTGCAACCACTCATTCAGATTTCTGCTTCGGAGCCATCGCCAGCGAAAAGAAAAGAATTCAAGCCCTAGACCATGTATCCTGCAACCACAGCGAAGCCACCTCGAGTGCACCTTTGTGGCACGGTCCTTACCTGGGCAGAACAATCTAAAAGAGCAAATTTCTTACATGGTTGTTAAGAGTGTCATCCGGGATGGTAGCTTCCTGACTTCTGACATGGACATGATCGTTGTCTCTCATGCCTGGGCTGTAAAACATGCTCACACTGCATTCGTGGATGGTTCATGCGTTCATTGCGAATGCATGACCATGGCTACACTTAGTCATGCCTCTCATTCGTGATGAGGCTTCTCTTGTTTGATACCCACGCCAGTTCGGTGGGCTCTAAGAGCTTCTCAACTGCCCTGGTTAAAAGCAAAGGAGACCTCCTCGGACTCCAAGCCTGGATTTGCCAATGTGGACTTGAGCTCGCTCAAGTACTGAGGAGCTAAACCATTAAGGGCTTTATAAGTAATTAGCAAGATTTTAAAATCAATACGATGTTTAATAGGGAGCCAGTGCAGTGTTGACAGAACCGGGCTAATATGCTCATGCTTTCTGGTTCTAGTAACTTTAGCTGCTGCATTTTGGACCAGCTGCATTTGACTTTGAGAGCATAGGTCATAATTTTGATGTTTTTAAGATGGAAAAATGTTGTTTTGCAAATGCTAGAAATGTGGTTTTCGAAGGAAAGATTGCTATCAAATAGCACACCTAGGTTCCTAACTGATGATGACGAATTTACAGAGCAGTCATCAAGTATTAGACTGTGTTTTAAGTTATTACTTGCAGAGGTTTTAAGCCCAATAATTAACACCTCTGTTTTTTCTGAATTTAGCAGTAAGAAATTACTTGTCATTCAGTTTTTTTATATCAACTATGCATTCAGTTCAAATTTGTATGTTTCACCGGGCCACAAAGAAATATAGAGCTGAGTATCATCAGCATAACAGTGAAAGCTATGACCATGTTTCCTGATGATATCTTCTAAGGGTAACATGTAAAGTGTAAAAAGTAATGGCCCTAATGCTGAGCCTTGAGGTACTCCATACTGCTGATATGATACCTCTTCATTCATTGCCACGAAATGATGGCGGTCAGATAAGTACGATTTAAACCAAGCCAATGCACTACCACTAATGCCAACATAATTTTCAAGTCTATTCAAAAGAATGGTGTGGTCAGTAGTATCAAACGCAGCACTAAGATCCAGTAGCACTAATAGAGAGTTACAACCATGGTCGGATGATAAGAGCAGGTCATTTGTTACTCTAATGAGAGCAGTTTCAGTACTATGATGCGGTCTAAATCCTGACTGGAAATCCTCACTATTTTTCTCTAAAAAGGAACATAATATTGAGGATACTACCTTTTCTGGTTTCTTTGACAGAAAAGGGAGATTCGAGATCGGTCTGTAATTAATTAATTGGTTGGGGTCAAGTTGTGTTTTTTAATGAAAGGCTTAATAACAGCCTGTTTGAAAGTTTTGGGGACATATCCTAATGACAGTGATGAATTAATATTCAGAAGAGGATCTAAGTTTATAAAATTCTTCCTCTCTTATAATAGAGAATGAGTGAAATAGTATCTATAGCGCACTATTTGATCCAATACTGTTGCTGACGGCTGCATGGTTACAATTTTATCTCTAATAGTATTGATCTTTGAAGTAAAAGTTTAGAAAATCATTACTGCTGTGCTTTCACAATACAGCCCTGTGACTAATGGAGCACAGAGTTAGTTCTGGCAGGTCACGTTAGTCAAGCTCGCATCAGCTGACGATCAACTGATTCACGTCTACCTATAGGAATACGACACCAATCACAATTTCCTTTTATAAGGTTCATTTAGTCATTATTCAGCAGCTATCACTTTGCTCAGGAGCTAATTAGACGGCGAATTAAACGCAAATTCGCCGTGTTTATTGATATAAGCTGGTAGACTCGGAGCAAATGACCTGAGCAAACACTGCTTCTTGCAACGATATATTATTGACAGACTCTTTGCCCGCATGTCCACAATTCATTGCTGAATTTGTGCTAATAGGACTGCATCAACACTTTTCGAATCTTGCATCTCCCAATCTGCCTGCACACAAATCGGGCTGCCCTGATTAATATCAAACATGTTTGATATTTAGGATTTGAAATTGGGATGATGGCGGCTATATGATTACATCAGTAGTTTCACAACAGCCAATGCACGACCACACTACTGCTGTACGAGTCATCCGGATAGTGCTCTTTGAAGTTCTGTAGTAACACTGTCTGTATAATGTGTCTAAAACATACCACAACCATAAGGACAAAGAGAAGCGCTGGGGTGAAATTGCGTCAGGTTTGAACTCACCGGGTGAGTGTGGCTGCTAGCACGCTAATATACGTAAACAGCTGCTGAAACATTAATGAGGATCTGCTGCGTGAGGTCACGTGAGGTGATCCCTCTGGCATGATTATCTTAATAATATCTTTTAATGTGCTATGCGCCACGATTTTAAATCTTGCAGTGTGTGCATATTTAGATTTGAGGGAAGATAATCTACAAAGATTCTTCTTATGTGTGCACTGCAACCAGATTCATACTCGGTTAGGATTTTAAAATCCTGTAGTTTGAGCCAGGCTTACATGAAATCTTTTCTCGCATGAAGAAGCAAGATATTAAGAAGGGTTAAAAGCATCCACGTATCAACTTGCCATATCACTATTTATTTATCTCTGACTGTCTTTACAAAGCTGAGTTTCTTATTTCATTTTCATTGTCAAATGCTATGTTGGCAATATGTCACAGGATCAGATCAACGGAATGGTAACTGACGTACCCGTGTGCGGGGCAGCCCGGGAGGGGAAGGTAACTTCCCCTAAAGTAACTAACTAAGTAAGTAACTAAAGTAAGCAGCATGTCCTAACCCACTGGTTCCCACATTGGCAAATCCAGGCTTAGAGTCCGAGGAAGTCTCCCTTGCTTTTAACCAGGGCAGTTGAGAAGCTCTTAGAGCCCCCCCCCCAAAAAACAGAGGTGTTAATTATTGGGCCTAAAACCTCTGCAAGTAATAACTTAAAACACAGTCTAATACTTGATGGCTGCTCTGTAAATTCGTCATCATCAGTTAGGAACCTAGGTGTGCTATTTGATAGCAATCTTTCCTTCGAAAACCACATTTCTAGCATTTGCAAAACAACATTTTTCCATCTTAAAAACATCAAAATTACGGCATATGCTCTCAAAGTCAAATGCAGCTGGTCCAAAATACAGCAGCTAAAGTTACTAGAACCAGAAAGTATGAGCATATTAGCCCGGTTCTGTCAACACTGCGCTGGCTCCCTATTAACATCGTATTGATTTTAAAATCTTGCTAATTACTTATAAAGCCCTTAATGGTTTAGCTCCTCAGTACTTGAGTGAGCTCTTATCACATTATAGTCCCTCACGTCCTCTGCGTTCTCTAAACTCTGGTAATCTGATTATACCCAGAATATCAGATCTTTTTCTTATTAGGCCAGATCTTACCTGGCCTACACTTAACACATTTAAATATTTCTAATATTCAAATCCGTTAAAGGATTGTTAGGCTGCATTAATTAGGTCAACCGGAACCGGGAACACTTCCCATAACACCTGATGCAAGAAAAATGGAATCTATGCTAATATTGTCTGTCTCCTGCTTATTCCGAGGTCAAATCCAGTATGAATCCTGAAGAGTTGGCCACTGCAGTTTCCCTTGATCCAGTTTGTATCTAGATGGTGGGTCAGTACATATAGACCACCTCTACAGGTCTGTATGGGAGTACAAACTACTTGTTTATTGGTCAGAGGAGAACTGACCCCCCGACTGAGCCTGGTTTCTCCCAAGATTTTTTTTTCTCCATCAGTGTCACAGATGGAGTTTTGGTTCCTTGCCACTGTCGCCTATGGCTTGCTCAGTTGGGGACAACAACTACATTGGGGAAAACTAAATTGGGGACAAACAATTTATTAATTTGGATCTATTGATTCATTTCCTCAAACTAAAATTGTTTAAAGTTTCTTTTTGAATTATTGTATATTACTTTACCATTTGATACTGTAAAGTTGCTTTGACACAATTTGTATTGTAAAAAGTGCTATATAAATAAAGCTGACTTGACTTGACTTGACTTATTTAGCGCCCAAACTCCGGAACAATCTAACTTTGTTCGGTAGGCAGACACACTCTGTCAGTTTAAATCTAGACTAAAGACCCATCTCTTTAACCTGGCTTACACATAACACATTCAAATATTTCTAAAATTCAAATCCGTTAAAGGAATGTTAGGCTGCATTAATTAGGTCAACTGGAACTGGGAACACTTCCCATAACACCTGATGTACTCGTTGCATCATAAGAAGAATGGCATCTATGCTAATATTAGTCTGTCTCTTGCTTATTCTGAGGTCATAGTTGCCACTCAGATCCAGTCTGTATCCTGATCAGATGGTCACTGCAGTCCACTGATCCAGTTCATATCCAGATGGTGGGTCAGCACCTATAGATGACCTCTACAGGTACAAATTGAGTTGAGTTTGAGTTTAAAATCATACTGTTATTTCTAATTTGTGCTTTCACTTATTGATCCACAGTCTCCCCTTGTGTTTCATTTTAATGGAGTAAAAAAAATATCATGATGCCAAGTCTACATTTTTTTCATCACACATCTACATGCATGTACGTGAAAGCTTGAATAGGAAGTATTTCAGTGCAGCCAGGCACTCTATCTGGCACTTTTTCTTAGCAGTGCTCCACCATGTCATTGAAGTGCTTTGCAAGCTCTTAAAATATTTTTTGCTTTCCTCAAACAGAAAAAAGCGCAGGTGCAGACAGTGAGAGATAAAGAGAGATTGTACACTGCTGGAGTAGAAGGATCTAAAAAAAGCTAGTGGCATCCATTAGAATGAGAGGGTGATGCAGACAAATAGACAAGGTGAATTAGGGAGGAGATTGAGGGAGGGTTGAAGAGAGGTCAGACAGTAAATTAGGAAGAAAGTGAAAGCTGGGCCAGAGGATTTTTCATTAATTTAATACTTATAAGCTCTAGTGAGACTATGATTCACCTACATGTCATTTTCACACCACTTTTAATATTCTAAAATTAGCTTACAGAGGTAACAAACAATTTAAAGCCACTGCAAATTCTATAGTTTTGAAGTTGAGTTTATTATTATTTAAAAAAAACTATATTTAGTACTATATTTTTTGCATACGTGTTTTGAAACATTTTACATAATTCACATAATTTCACATAAACTACGATTTAATAAGTTAATCATTTTAATTTATAAATTAAATACATGTATATTGTCACATTGGTTTGAGTTTTATTTGTTCATGTCTTTTATTTTGTAATTAATTTTTCTTGTTCTGCTTCCTGTTTGTCATGTGATTTCCTTGCCCTCATGTACTCCCCCACCTTATGGTTCTTCAGCTCATGTGTCATGTTTTTATAAGGTGCGTTCGACTGGAAGCACGGCTACAGACGGCAGTCAACGAGATCAGCTGGTTGCAGTCGGGGGCAAAGTTGAAAACGTATAGGTCAAGTCGGACACTTTCTGCTCTCTGTAGTGATGCTCACACAGTTTGCGTGCTCTGTATCACAGATGAAGTGAATAAAATGCACTATTTGTCAAATCCACAGATGTTTCAGAAACGTTTTCATGAGCAACAGAAACACCTTTTATATACTGCTTAATACAGCAACATTGTTCAGCATAAACATATATTATACTATTTAAATACTAATAAAGTGGGGGTATATATGCTTTTACCCATGTTTTATGATAAACTTGACTACAGATAACATGCCATTACAGTAAAAACACATGTGATCGTTGTCATGCGGTGAATCTGAACAATCGTGAAACAGCTGTCATGTCATCAAAGCCTGTGCAGAAAAACTGTGGCGGCTGAGTTAGCCAGCTGGTCTTGAATCACTATCCGGTTGTTAAGTCTGACGTCACGCGTCACCACTTCCGGGTCCAAACGCTCAATCAGATGCCACAACAAAACAATAAACGGTGCTAATATACATTTACAATGTGATATAATACCACAAAAAAAGTTATAATCCTCCCCTTTAACTCCATACTGAAATCCTAGATCGCCAGACAATGAAAATATACATTTAAATAAATATAAAAATTATCTGTGTTTGAGATGATGTGAGCACGGAGAATGTACTGTACGCCATAAGTTTGAAAACGTGTAGCTTAAATGTTTAATATGAATAAACAGTGCCCATATATGGCCGTCAAGATAGTATTCTCAATGGAAATAAGTTGAGGCTTAGACCCGGAAACAGCGTTCGTTGGACTCACATTACATCATCACTTAACAACCGGATTGCGGTACTTTGATGCCACTCGTGACAGTCACGTGCCGTCAGCGCCGTCTCAAGTCGGACAAAATTGCAATGTAAATAACAGATTAATTGTGCCGCATAGAGAGAGATTCCTTGATTATAGCGGAATTTTCTGAGATCATGATAAACTGAAATGAGTGAAAGCCTTGATTAAGGGATTAATGTTGCTAAGAGGACCAATGTGGTGTAGGCTATTTGCTGCAAGTTTCAGGAATGACATCCGTATATAAATGACTGATTTGAGTGACTGGCTAAATGACTGGCTGTTCTGTGTACTACTGTTGATAAGGTCACTACTAGCTTCATCTGGGGCTCATTAACTACCCTATTTAAGCCTCAGTGTTTGTCTTGTCTTTGTCAGATCATTTTCTCATGTCTGCTTTCTGTGCGGTGCGGTGCTTGTGGTTTGCTCTGTTCCTGGTTCCTGCTCACTTGTGAATTTCTGCCTTTCTGTTTTTTTGGGTTTCTGGAATATTTACCCCCATTGTCTCTCATTTGGACTTGTATGGACTACTACCCATTGCAGCCTAGCGTTACCAAGGAAGCCTACTATCGCTGCACCCACGACCATTCATCTTCAGTGACTTTGCTTGCTTTTATTATTGTCAATAAACTATCATTTGAATTCACACTTGAATCCATCTTGTTTTTTCTGAAAATGTTTAGTGAACTTGACAAAGCATTCTTGCAAGACACCTTTAAAATTAAGGTAGTTTACAGACTTGGAAAAAAAAATGATGTAACTACTATTCTCCACAGGAAGGCGTTTCTCCGTTATGTGTGAAATAAGAAGCAGCAACCGTTTTACAAAGGGAAGAGCGGGGAAATAATGTTGATTTAAAGCTTCAATATCCAGGTGAGTATTTTGTTCCTCTGTAATTGCTTGTGTGTTAAAAAATGATTTATAGTAAGAAATAAGATTGGTAACTAACTGATGTTGAATAAATATTTAAATATACATGTTGTGACAAAGAAATAAAGGAATTTTTGTCACAAAAACCAACTGGAGTTAAATCAAATGTGATGTCCAAATCAACTGTGTCACACATTAGTTAATGTGCATCGAGATCAGCATATGTGAATGTTTAATGACATTGTAACACAGAGTTAATGCTGAATAGACTGGATAGAAAACCTGTAGGCTGATAATAATACACAAGTGATGAAAAGATGTCATATTTTCCGGAGTTTAACAAACCACCTCCAGAGCTGACACCCTCATCCGCATACATGGTGGAGGGGTGGGGAAAATGAACATCAGCATCCAACTCAAGTCACAACAAAAACAAAGTTAAATAAAACACAGATAAACAGAGGTCAGTAGAGCGGGTTATTCTCTAACCCCTTTTCGTATTGTCTGTATGCGCAGTTGTTAATCTGCCACAAAATTACCATAAAATCCCTAGTGGCCATTACAAAATTCCCCCTGGAAAACAGCTGTCCTCAGCCAACAGCACTGTGAAAATACAGGACATAAACAACTTCATACATGAATAGTTGTAAATACTCCCATCAAAAAGAAAAACAATGGTACATGATGAGAAATACCGACCAATTTGAAATACCAATTAGTTTTAGAATGTTAAAAGAAAATACATAGGCGTTTCAAAACCCCTGGTAAAATATGTTTTACAGGTTATGTTTTCCTTTTATAAGAACAAAACACAACAGTGTTAGTTAACCTAGAAACAGCATACAAAAACCAAATAACCGTATGAAATAGGGCTATGGCATTAAGGTATCTTAGAAACACCACATACTCCATTCACAGACTCATTTCAAATCCAACCGTTGTGTGTGAAATGGATTGGTCCACTTCTTGGTCGTCCACCCCGAGGTAACCCTGGGTGCCAGTCTAGGTCATAGGTTATACCTTTGATCGGCACAATCAACATGGCTCTCCGTCAGTTCAGATGGAGTGTCAGGAACACCATACTCACTTACACTCTCATCAGTGACATCACCAAATAAATCAGACAAAGAAAGTCTGACATCAGATTCCAAGAGATCACTTGGACAGTCACTGGACATCATGCCAGGACTTGTATGACAGGAGCTCCCGTCACCCAACAACGTAACGCCCTCCTCGCTTTCCAGAGGTGGATTCCCAGGAACAATCCTCGACACCTTTCCCGAATCCCATGTACGAAATGGTTCCATGTTTACCATGTGAAACACTCCCACGCCCTCCCCCGTAGTCAAATCAGCAAGTCGATAATTTACATCAGAGAGCTTCTGAGCGACACGGTAGGGACCTGCATAGAGTGGCGCAAGTTTGGCAGCGAAGTTTGTAGATGCGTCAGACGAGTTTTTGACCTGCACCAGATCATTTACACAGAAAGAAACTAACCAACACCTTTTGTCATAGTAGCGCTTTTTCTTAGTGTGACTCGCCTCCAGAAAAGTCCTGACATAATCAAATGCTTCCTGGAGCAAATGCGTCAGGCCATCCAAAATCGTCACACATGGATCTTCCACGCCAAAAGCATCGGGCTGAAAAAGCTGATCCAAAGGCGTTTCCAGTTCACGGCCGTACATTACCATCAATGGACTCAGTCCCGTAATGTTGAGCTGTCCGCAAGGCAAAACAAATGTGGGGGAGAAAACGATCCCAGGAAGTATGCTTTTGTTCCAACATATGCTCTAATAGCGTATGTTTGCGGGTGGTAAGCTGTTGTAAGTCTGTGCTGCGTCCCCAATGCAGAAACCATGTGTTTGAAGAGGCCACTCGTAAACACAGAACCCCTGTCCGATATCAGGTACTTGGGAGCGCCATGCCTAGCAAACACTTCACTGAGACAAAGTCCACTCCAGCATACTCCCAGGGATATTGGGAGCAGATTGGAGCCATGAAACCACCAGGCTTTCTCTGGGATGGCTTAGTGAATTGGCAGGTGGCACATGAACCCACATAGTTCTTCATATCCGACAGCATGTTGAGCCAGAAAAATCTCTGCTTAAGCATTGTCAACGTTTTAGTCACACCCAAGTGACTTGCGGTGGTATGGTCATGATAATACTCCAACAGAGACCTTCTGACTGTCTGGGGAGCATAAAACTTGAACTGTTTCATGGGGTGCAATGTGCAAGAAGATTTCGGGTCTTTGTGATACAGAAGACCATCAAGAAAAGCGTACAAAAAATCTTCATCAGAAGACACACTCTCACCATCCTTCAAAGCACTGAAAAACTTTCCTGTGTCCGGATCATTCAGCTGCTGATGTCTCAAGTGATCTCTGTCTATAAACAACACAGTCGGCAAGGAACGCAGGTCCAGACTTCCGAGAACAGCATGATCCGGCAAAGGGATCACCACAAAAAGGCAAAGGGTTCCTTGACAAACTGTCAGGGATGCTGTTGGACACACCTGGTTTATGGATGATCTCAAAATCAAAGTCTTGCAACCACAGTGACCACCTAGCCAGTCTTCCAGTGGGATTTGGTCGTGACATCAACCACTTCAAACTGCTGTGGTCAGAAAAAAATGTGACGTGCAAACCCTCAATGTATGGCCTGAAATACTCAAGTGCCCAGACTACCGCTAGGCACTCCTTCTCAGGAGTAGAGTAAGGGCGTTCGGACTTGTGCAGAGCATGGCTGGCAAAGGAAACTGCACAGTCCCTACCTCGTTCGTCCCTCTGCATTAAAGCAGCACCCAGACCAACATCACACACATCCACGTGAATGAAAAATGGAAGTGAAAACTGCAGAAACCTCAAGATTTCGTCAGTTTATTCTTAAGGAAATCCATAGCACTCTGACAGTTTTGGAAAAGGAACGTTGGCTCTCGTAAGAGCGAAAAGTGGTTCAGCATATTCATGAACAAAATGCCGGTAGTAGCTTGTTATGCCTAATAGCTGTCTCACCTGCCTGGCATTTTCTAGAGTAGCAAAATCTACCTTGGCTTTCACTTTTTCCTCATTTGGTAAGATACCGTCCTTGGTGACCCGATAGCCCAAGAAGATAAGTTCCTTTCTACAGAACTGACACTTCTCTAATTTGATTGACAGGCCAACAGAATGCAGCCTAGCCAGGACCTCTTCAGGATCTTTCAGATGATGTTCAAACGTGGTGAGGCAACTACAATATAATCAAGATAAACTGCGCATGACTTGTAGGTAAGGCCTGCTAGCACCGTGTTCATGAGCCCCTGAAAAGTGGCTGGGGCATTGCATAGGCAAAAGGGTAGAACACAGAACTGGTACAGCCCACGGTGAGAAACGCAATCGGTCTTTGGCCTAGACGATTCTTCCATAGCAACCTGCCAATAGCCCCTGGCCGAGTCGATTGTGGACACAAAATTCCCTTTTGCTAGAAAATCGAGGGACTTGTCTATTCTCGGAAGCGAGTATGAGTCTTTCACAGTAAGACGATTCAATTCTTTCTTTGCAGGTGAAGTGGGGTATGGAGCGAGATGGATAGGTCGGGTCTGTCCAGTGTCAATTTTGTGCTCAACTATGGACATATGGCCTAGATGTCTGTTGAATAATTTAGCGAAAGATCTCAACAACTTGGCCAGCTTCCTTTTTTTATCCTCATTTAAAGGAGCTTCATCAACTTTCGTGTCCAGACAAGAAAAATTGTTTTGCAAGCAGAGCAGACTGTCATTTGACGTCATGACGTCAACACCATCCAGTTTGGCCACAGCCTCTGGCACATCACTCAGAACAACAGTTCTGGAAGGGACCTGGATCACAGCAAAATGATGGTTAAAAACGTTGGCCCATAAACCCAAACTGTAACCGAAGCTAAACCCGTTGGACAACACATTCCCCCATCGGCAAGCTGCAAAGGAGAGATAGACCACACTGTTGTTTTGAAAGTCCTCCCAGGAACAAATCTAGAAACATTTGCACACATGGCTGAAACAGAAGCCCAGTGGGGTAGTTTCAAGTGCGTGGCCATGAAAATTGACCTAAACATGAAAATGTGTGTTCCAGTAAGATGAGGATGGTGAGTGGTATGCGATGAGTCTGGTGTGAGAAGCTCAATTACTGTCTCGAGGGGAGAGGATTGCCTCTCTGAAAAGTCCTCACCCCTCTGAAGTTTCCTGACCTGGGCCTAACTGAAGCACCTAGGCCTGCACCTGCTGTCTGAGACCTGTTACTTGGGTCTTCTGAATTTGGGTAAACCTCCCAAGTGCAAATTTGGGCTGTTTTGTTGCCTGTAGTTTGGGCAGTTACGGGAAGTGAACCCTGGTGTCAAACACTTGAAAACAATGAAGTTCTCTTGCAACAGGAACTGACTGTGGAACCTCAAGGCCCCAAAACCGCATGCAGCTCTTGTGCGCGTAAGAGAAGGTCCATCACAGATGTCACTGCCGTACCATAGAGTGCTACCCTGTATTTTTTGACAGCATGCTTACATATTAGCTCAGTTTGCTCCAGCTGAGGAGGCGGGCTTCTCAATTTTCGAAATTCACTCAGCATATGGGCGACAAACGTAGGTAAAGGTTCTGTCTAGAATACCTCTTATAATACGCTCCTGATTGTCAGATGCCAGAAAATCCTTCTTAAAGAGATCACAAAACTTGACCCATGTGGAAACATGGAAGCTCAAGACATTGAACCACTTCTTTGGCTCCTTGGACAGAAAACATGGGAGCTCCAGCAACATCTGGGAATAAGTAAGGTCCAGTTTATTTTCCTTCGCCTGGAAAATCTGCACAAAAACAATGCAACCTGAAATATAGTCCAAGGTTTTTTTTCTATTATAGTCAGAATCATACATACAATAATACTTCAGAATCAGCATCCTTTGTTACGTGTCAGGCCACGTGAAGTGTTAGAAAAACGTGACTGCAAACAATAATAGCTTATATCTTTACTTCAAAAATGTGCAATCCTGCAAAAAAAAAAAAGTAAGAGAGAGAAAAAACTATGTAAATCCAAGTTGTGGTTCCAAGTGTCCTTTCGATCAATGTTCTGTAGTTATAGAATAACGAACGTGTCTCCCTGTCATGATTCTGGTCTGTGTTTCCCTGTCTTAGTTTTGTGGGCTCTTATTTTGAAATGTTGTTCCCCATTGTTTCTGCTTTCCCTTGTTCCTTTGCCCTTCCTTTTAGTTTCCATGGTGATTGATTAGCTCCTCCCTTTGTTACCTTGTTGTCTTGTCTATTTAAACATCTGTGTTTGCCATGGTTCTTTGTCTGGTGTTGTTCCTGTGTGGCTGTTTTGTGTGCGCCTATGTTCTGCCTTGTCTTTCGCCCTGAGCCAATGCCTGTATTTACTTTGTGTTTTTGTTTAATTAAAATTTTGCTGCATTTGAATTCTCTGCTTTTCCTTTCCTCGACCACGTTACACTCCCAATGAAAGAAAACAAAAAGCTGTCCAAATTAAATTAAATAAAACACAGTTCACCTTCACTCCTTTGTACTTGCACCTCCAATCGATCCCGAACAAATCTTCAGAGAACTGCAAAAAAACGTGAACACACATCCTTTCCCCAGGATCCACATGGCCTCCTCCCTAACTTGCTAGCGGTCGTGACTGGATTCCCCGGCTGTAACACAAATTCATCCGTCGATATTCGCAGCCACCAGGAGAGACAAACAAAAGGGATAACCCTGCTAGATCCACACTGTTTGGGCGCCACTTTGTAACACAGAGTTGACGATCAATAGTTTGGATAGAAAACCCGTATACTGATAATAATACACAAGAGATGAAACGATGGCACATTGGTGGGGATGGTGGGGAAAATGTACGTCAGCATCCAACTCGAGTCACAACCAAAACAAAATTAAATAGAACAAAGATAAACAGAGATCAGTAGAGCGGGTTATTCTCTTCCCCTTTTCGTATCGTCTTTATGCGTAGTTCAGTTTCATTTCATAGTTGTCCTACACTAATATGTCTATTTAATGTTAAGGGTATATCTCAGGATTTTCTTTGTAAAAAAAGAAAGAAAAAGAAAAAGAGAAATCCACAACACCATAAATTTGAGTAAAAAGGAATTCAAAACTACCCAGGTAGTAGATTTTTTTCCTTTTCTGTCACGTGACTATTTCTGCTTAATCGTTTTTTTTCTATTTCCTGGAAGGATCAGACTTTACAAAAGGACGACTAAGAGCACAAGGAAAGGTATGGAGCCCAAGAAGTCACCTGTAGAAAAAAAAAAAAACAATCTGTGGTGGCGGTTTTGCAATTCGTCCCCTCAGTTTATAAACTGTACTCACAAATTCTTAAACTGTTCCCTCGGTTTAACAAATCAAGCCCACGGATTAATAACCCGTACCCACGAATTTCAGTAACACTTTAGAATAATGGTCTGTCGTTAACAAATAGCTATGCAGGAAGATAGTAGTAGTACTAGTACTATATTAACACTGAGCTTATTAACTAATATAATAACTAATATGGAAACAATCTTAACTAAACAGTAAGTAATAGCAAATATATGACAAAAGTAGTTCCTTGTTAGGTAATCAGTAATTACTAAAAAAAAAAAAAATCACACTGAGGACTACTTGCTAATAATGATAAACTGATAAAGAATAACCACTTAATTAGTAATCACAACAGTAACCTAAAAGTAAAGAAAGCTTGCTCCTTAAATGGGCTGTTTGCGGATTTATGAGCAGCAGGATGGAGATCCATACGCAAATTAAAATGACAATCGTGGTACAGTAGGCTAGGTCAGGGCACGGCAAATAGGAACAATGTAGAAACACCAGAGAATAGTCAGAGTCCAAGCAAAGGGTCTGGGCTGGCTGCTAACAAACAAGGGTAGTCCAATAAACGGGCATGGGTCGAGAGGCAGACAGATAACGATCAGGAATGGGAAACAATACAGGGTCAGCAACAGGATAAACAAGACAGGGAATAAACGCTTTTTGACAGCTATGGCAAATCAAGACTACACGGAGAACAGTGTAAAACGTGAATCTATTTATAGTCTGATAGTAATGAGGTGAAATGGCTGACACCTATGCAGGTGATCAGTGATGAAGGGTGTTATGGGAAATGGAGTCCATGATAAAGTTTAGAGTTTCCGTGATGGCTCCCTCTGGTGGTGAAAGGAGGGAGCCACAGCGGCATGATTCGTGACAGAGTTCTCGGATAAGTTCTGAGGCCGAAGTGGGACAGGGCGAGAGCGCTTTAGAGGTACGTGGGTTGCCAGGCGTGACCACCATGCAAGGAGGAGGTGCAGCTATCCCCACCGCATGAGGATCTGTGACCTCGGCCACCTCCTCAGAGGATGCTGCCCTCAAAGGTTCTGCAGCGTGAGCCGCCACCTTTGAGGATTTGGTGGTGGTATATGCGGCCCAGACAACCCTCAGCACTGCACTCAGGATGAGTGTGGCTTCTGAGAAAGCCAGTTCAGAGACTGCAACTGTGACTTGACTTGGCTCAGGGAGAGTGGCTGTGACTTGACTTGGCTCAGGAGGAGCAGCAGTTAGGTCTTGATTTGGCTTGAGAGCAGCTGTTGTGACGTGACTTAGTTCCGGAACAGTTGCAGTGTTACTTGACTCAGGTGCCATAGTCGTGACGTTACTTGGCTCGGAAGAAGCTGCTGGGACGTGACTTTGTTCTGAGACAATGGCTGTGATGAGGCTTGGTTCAGGAACAATAGCTGGGACTTGACTTGGCATGAAAGCTGCTGTGACGTTGCTTGATTCAAGAACGGCAGCGACAATGGTTCTTGGATCAGGACCAGTAGTTGAGATCTGACTTGGCCTAATAACAGCAGCTGTGACCTGGTTTGACTTGAGAGCAGCTGCAATGCGTAGTGTCTTTTGACGAACAGATGTGAAGTGATGTATTTCCTGACTTGACTCAGGAGGTGTCTTTGTGTCTTGGTTTGACTCAGGAAGAACAGCTGTGACTTGACTCTGAAAGTGCAGTGGTGGCGTGACATGGTCTTGGGACGATGACTGCAACGTGATTGGGCTTGGGAGCAGCGGCCTTAAAGTGACGTGACTCAGGAATGGTCACCGTGACGTGGCTTGACTCAGGTATGACAGCTGTACCTTGACTTGATTCTGTAACGATTGCTGCAACTTGACACAGGGGCGACAGCTGTAACTTGACTTGACTCTGGAATGACAGCTGCAACTTGACTTGACACAGGGACGACAGCTGTAACTTGACTTGACATAGGAACGGCAGCTGTAACTTGACTTGATTCGGGAACAACAGCTGCGACTTGAGTTGACTCTGGAAGATCGGCTGTGACTGGACTTGATTCTGGAACAGCTGCTGTGAGACGACTTGACTCTGGAAGTGCGGCCATGACAGGTGCAGATTCGGGAAGAGCAGCCATGACAGGTGCTGACGCTGGAAGGGCGGCCATGACAGGTGCTGACTCTGGAAGAGCGGCCATGATGCTAGCGGGCATTGGCTTGGCTGGTGAGATGCTAGCAGGCGCTGGCTTGGCAGCCGGGATGCTACCGAGAGTTGGCCTAGCGGGCGGGATGCTAGCAGACGCTGGCTTTGCAGGCTTGACCTTAGCGAGCGCTGAGCCCTTGCACAACAAAGCGTAATCCATGAACTGAACGAGAGATGAACGTGAGCTCTCATGTCATAACCTAGACTTGAGCGGCTTATTAAGTCCAAAATAGAACAGTTCAACAAACAAAACTTCATTGTACAACGGTACCTGGTATATTAGTTCGCAGAACAAGCGAACATAGTCCTCAATAGATTAACTGCCTTGCCTCAGATGAAGAAGTTGGTCTCATGGGTCCATGTCAGAGCAAGGGAGTAAAATAAAGTCGCTGGATCCGAGGGTGGAGAAGTCTTCTGTAACAAGGGAGTCAGTGGGGTGGAGATCCATATGCAACTTTATTAACCCTTTAGGAGCCAGGGATTTTTTTGGAAAAATGCTGAATTTTGACATCAAGATTTCAAAAGCTTGTGGCTTGAAATGGCTTAAAGATATAGATCTACTGTATATTAGAAAAATGTTGGGCATGACTGAAAGTTTATGTGGGGTGTAAATATGCTCATCTAATTTGCATATTATGACGTCATCAGGAAAAATCTTGAATTCCATAATATTCTGGAAGTTTTTTTTTTTTTTGTCGTTTTATCCTAATTCTAAATGATCAGAAAACTAACAATCAAACAGGAGAAAGTATTACATTATTACTATATTACTATACTATATAGTAAAAAAAGCGCTTGTGAACAGTAGTCAAATTTTTGATCAGTTCATCAGTAATATTCAGAAAATAATCGAAATTGAATGGATGTTTGAACTTATTTGCTTATTGTTTTATTTTGTCTTTTTATCCTAATTCAAAATTATCAGAAATGGGGAAACAAACAATAAAACAGGAAAAAGAAGTACTAAATTATTACTATACTATATTATACTATATAGTAGTAAAACAGATGTGAACAGGTTTTGATCAGTTCATCAATAATATTCAGGTAATAATAGATATTGAATGGATGTTTTTAACTTATTTGCATGTTTTTTTGTCTTTTTATCCTCATTCCAAATGATCAGAAAAGAGGAAAACAAAAATTAAACAGGGAAAAGTACTAAATCATTACTATACTATACAGTAATAAAACAAATGAGCTAGTGTTACTTCCAGCCCTATTTCTTCAACCCCGCTACCTCTACCTATAGCAACAGCTCTCCTATAGACACTAGAACCACATTCACCCCTGCCAACCCAGCCCAGTGTTGGGCAAAGGGGTGAAACAATCGCTTGTTTGTGCGCGATTATTAGACGGATGATCGTCATTTCCAAAAGGCAAATATTTCCCTTCAGAGTAAGAATCAACAAATAGCATGTGAAACACATCCTCATGGTATAAATTTTATCAGCCATTTGCCGATTTTCTCTCACAAATCTCTCAATGGACTCGCAAGCAATTAACTGATTTGCTTCCGCATCAATGCCAGGATAGTTGACTTGTTCTACTATTTCATCCAATATTTTTGGTCTAGAATCGAAGTACTAAATGTCTGCCATCTAGTGGTAGGGAATATAATTTTTTATTTTTTTTTTATTGCAAATATAAATAAAAAAAATACAACAACACAAATAAAAATGGATGACAGTATATAAAAAGGAAAACAAACTAGAAAAATAAATAAATAGTACTAACAATTAACACAATGTACAGAGGTAATAACAATTGTTCTTATGTAACATTCATCAAATCATTATACAATTTCACACATTTGACACTTTTTTTTGTTGTTAACATTTTTAAGTGTCGCTATTAGGTAGTTAAAGTCACACAGAAAATTATGTAATTTGGGTAATGATGAAGAAAACCTACATTTATGTATATAGTATTTAGCCAATAAAATAAAAACATTCCCTATATATTCTATGTTATTTTTACAATGAGAGAAGTAACAGAATATATCGCACATAGATAAAACAATGTCTAAATTAGATTTTGCAGAAATAAATTTTGACAAATCAGACCAAAATTCTTTAACTATAGGGCATTTGAAAAAAAGATGATCAATTGACTCAATACTGAGATTACAAAAAATACAATTCAAGTGAGCATTGCCAAATTTAGATGTAATCTCATTAGTGGGATATATATTGTGTAAAATTTTTAAATGTAGTTCTTTAACTTTGTTGGGGACGCAAAATTTATAAGGTAAGAGCCATGCTCTTTTCTAGTTAATTTCATCAATTAAAGAATTCCAAAAAAATTTTCCCCTAGGCGTAATTCTTCTTCTTACTTGAAACATATTTCTTATATTTTTATTACTACACTTTGGGTGAAAAATACTTTTATCATGAACCAAAAACATCTGTTCCCCTTTTACAATCTTTTCAAATGATAAATGGCATTTCATTAAATGCACAAGACCATTTGGTATAGCTTTCACTACTTTAAGAAATTCCTTATGAACAACAGGGAAATTGTATTTACACATGAAATCAAAGTAAGAATAAACATTCCCTTGTGAATCTAGCATGTCACAAAGATAATTTATATCTTTTTCATGCCAACTTTTAAGAAAAATGGACTTGTTCTTCACTAAAATGCTTTCGTTGTTCCATAGCTTCACTTTATGCGGGGAGAAATTGTGAACAAAACAAAGTTTCCAAGCCAAAAGTGCTTGTTCATGAAATTTAGAAAGCTTTATAGGGAGTTTAGAATAGGAAAAATTACAAGTTAACAAAAATTTAAGACCACCCACCTGTTCATATACATTGTTTGGGATAAAGTACCAAATAGAGACTGGTGAATTGACACAATTCTTTACCCAATTTACTTTAAAAGTATAATTAACATCAAAAAAATCAAGCATCTCAAAACCACCATCAGCTTTCTTACCACAGAGAACTTGTTGCTTCACATATTGATGCTTGTTTTTCCAAAAAAAATTAAACAATAACCTGTTAATTTGTTTACATGTATTATCTTGAACAAATAATGATAAAGATGGGTAAATAAAATGAGATAAACCATTTGCTTTTGTTAACAGAACTCTACCAAGACAGGTCAAATCTCTTTGAAGCCAATTGTTGAATATTAATTTAGCTTTTTTAATTTTAGGAAGAAAATTCATTTCTTGCCTAAGAGATATTTTTTTGGAAATGTGTATTCCGAGATACTTCACATTATCTTTAATGGGTATGTTATTAACAGAGGTTTCATTGCTATCAAACAAACAAAGAATTTCACATTTAGGAATATTTAATTTTAGGCCAGAAGCCTCTGAAAAAGTGTTAATAATTTGAAGTGCCTTTGCAACCTGATTTGTGTTTTCTAAAAACAGGGTTGTATCATCCGCAAGTTGTGAAATTCTGATCTCACGGTCAAAAATTGTCAACCCTTTAATATCAAGACTGTTTTTAATATTTAAAGAAAGTAACTCTACAACTAATAAGAACAAAAAGGGGGAAATTCCACAGCCCTGCCTTACTCCCCTGTTGATAGGAAATCTATTAGATGTATCAAATTGTAGGAGAACAGAACTGTTAATATCTTTATATAACATTCTTACCATTTTTACAAAAAAATCACCAAAACCAAACAACTCTAAAGCAGAAAATAAAAATTCATGTTCAATGGTGTCAAACGCTTTGTAGAAGTCTAGAAACAATATGATTGCTTTAGAGTTAATATGATCCGCATAATCTATGAGATCCAAAATTAGCCTAATATTACAACTTATATGTCGTTTAGGCATAAAACCTGTTTGAGTTTCATTAATTATTTCAGCCAAGCCTGTTTTTAATCTTTTTGCAAGCACTAATGATAAAATTTTATAATCTACATTTAGTAATGTAATCGGCCTCCAGTTGTCAAGAGAGAGAAGATCTTTGCCTAATTTTGGTATCAAGGTAATAAGGCCTTGTTTCATGGAAGTACATAAAGCCTCATTAATAAAGCATTCATTGTACAATCTAAGTAATGGTTTCTTGATAATTTCCCAAAAATATGCATAAAACTCAATAGTTAGGCCATCTGAACCCGGGGATTTACCCTTCTTCATAGACTGCATTGCTTTTGTAAGTTCTTTTAGATCAAGGTCGTTATCGCAAACTGCTTTAAAATCGCTTGAAATTACTGGAGTATAGGGTTTAATTTTTTGTAGAAAGGACCTTGCATAAATTTCATTATAATTTGTGCAATATAGTTTGTTAAAAAAATTGTATACATATTTATTAATTTGACTGGGATTTTTATTAATACTATCATCAATTTTTAAAGCTATTAGACTATTCCTTTTTATATTTCTCTTTTCCAGAGCAAAATTTCCAACCATTTAGCCCTAGATCTTATAAATGCACCCTTAGCTAAATCCAAATAAAAATCATCCATTTCATTTTTCAGATTAGATAAATAGGTTTCCTCCTCTATATTAAGAGTTTCTTTGGATAATAACTTTTCAAGCTCTTTAAGAATATCGTGACATCTTTTGGAATTTTCTTCTTTAATTTCTTTACCTCGACGCATTGCCAACTGTCTAATTTTGAATTTAAAAAATTCCCATCTTTGGACATGATTCATAGAATCATCTTCTAAAATAGAAGCAGTTTTTTTAACAGCTTCTACAAAATTTACATCCGAGAGTAACTTACTATTAAATTTCCAATAACCACGAATTCTTTTACAACTTCCTATATTTCCAATTAAAGAGATTGAGATGAATCTATGATCTGATAATGGTGAATAACCAATTGAGGTGTCCAAGACAAACTGGACTGCATTAGTAGATAACATCCAAAAGTCAATTCGTGACTTACGTGTAAGAGCATTATTTGTCCATGTATATTCTTTATCATGAGGATGTAGAAAACGCCAGACATCAGTAACCTCTAAATTATCACAAAGCAACTCAAATATTTTAGATATACTATTCTTAGGAGGGAATCTATCTATGGACTCGTTGGGGGCTTCGTTGAAGTCACCTCCAATTAGTAAATAAGCCTCTTTGTATTTTCTTTTAAAATCTAGTAATATCAGGCTAAGTTTCTTAAACATATCTAAATTTAAAGCATTATTATTATGTCCATAAACATTGCAAATTATAAGTTTTATATTATCTATATTTAAAATTATTATAATCCACCTTCCTTCACCAGAGTATTGAGTTTCCACTATATTTCCCTTCAATTTGTTTAAAAAAAAGCTACCCCTGCAGAATGGTTTGTTCCATGACAAAAAAAACCCGAATCTCCCCACTGCGATTTCCAAAATTTTACGTCACTATCAGATGAGTGTGTTTCTTGAAATAAAATAATTTGAGCCTCCCTGTGTTTACAAAAAAGAAAAAGTGCCTTCCTTTTATCCATATCCCTTAAACCTCTGACATTAAGAGAAATAAGCTCTAATTTCCCAAAATTAAAAGATGTCATCCAAAGGAAAAAAGAAACAATAGAACACCGAACAAGACCTCCTAAACTAGATTAAGCTACTTTTACAATAGAACAAATATAGGCTAGACCCACCGGGATCTCAAACATGCAACAAGATGTCAACAAAAATGACGAGTCCACATTGTGAGATGTTAGGAACCAATAGTCCAACGAAAGAATCAGACATGAAATGTCCGTTTGTCCTTATTCACAGAATGTTTACTAAACATCTATATGAACTTTTTTACCTTCGATGTAGGCAAAGGCACCAACAAATGATGCTCTCTTGCCTTCTTCTCTGGCTTTCTTAACCAAAGGCCAAGCCTTTGCCCGCGCCGCTCTTTCGTCAGGTGACAAGTCTTCTTTTAAACGGAGATGGGCATCCTCCAGGAATTTCGAGCCTCTAGCATCCCTCCATACGATATCACGAAAGTAACGCATGCTGAATTGAATGATTATGCCTCTCGCTGCATTGCCTTCCTTCCTCTTTCCAATTCTGTGCACCGAGTCCACCACCTCTGGTAATTTCTCAGCGATTTTAGGGGAGACCTTGCCAAGGACTTTGATCACCAGATCCCGAATATTTTCTTGATGGTCTTCCTCCTTCACCCCATGCAATCTCAGCCCCCATCTTCGTCTATAGCTATTCGCCTCCAGCAGCTGAAGTTTGAGTTGTTTGTTTTCATCACTCAAATCTGAAGTTTTCTTTTCCAGCGCAGAAATTCTCTCGTTATGGATGGCGGTTTCTTTAATTAGATTTTCCACCGATTCGTTCAGAAAAGCAATGGCTTGATCAGTGTTTCTCACCGTAGACTCCATAGATGTAACCTTTTCAAAAATTATATCACATTTTGCGGAAAGAGACTGAATGGCAGCCATAACATTATTGATGTCACAATCAGGAGATGTAATCTTTCCTTTTTTGGGCGCTGGACTTTTAGCTGGGGTGCACGGTAATGGAGTTGCCAAAGATTTTTCAGACTCAGCTATGTCAGCTTGATCAGAGTCTGTCAGCATTGCATCAACAGGATACGGGCCAAATAGTTGGGATGACGCACTTTTCTCCATGTTGGCCTCGGAGTGATGTTTCCCTTTACGTTTGCCCATATGACCGAGTTTTCAAACAAAGTTAAAGTAAGTCCCTAAACAGTCATTGACAAAAAATGCGAAAAAAAGAGTAGTTTTCCTCACTTATTGCATGTGAATCACGATCAAGTCTGAGGATTAAGACACAGCACGTCTGCTCAGAACAGCGCCATCTTGGCCATCCTCGGTAGGGAATATAAATGATATAATACACCGTAATATGAATTACAGCCTATTTTATTAAGTATGATGTCTTGTCGCAATTTTGCGACTTTGGTGCTTAGAGGGTTAAAATGACAATCATGGTACAGCAGGCTAGGTCATGGCACGGTAAACAGGAACAATGTAGAAACACCGGAGAATAGTCAGAGTCCAAGCAAAGGGTCAGGACTGGCTGCTAACAAGCAAGGGTAGTCCAATAAACAGGCATGGGTCGAGAGGCAGGCAAATAACGATCAGGAATGGGAAACAATACAGGGTCAGCAACAGGATAAACAAGACAGGGAATAAACGCTTTAAATTGACAGCTGTGGCAAATCAAGACCTCGCGGAGAACAGTGTAAAACATGGGTCTATTTATAGTCTGATAGTAATGAGGTGAAATGGCCGACACCTGTGCAGGTGAACAGTGATGAAGGGGGTTATGGGAAATGGAGTCCGTGATAAAGTTCAGAGTTTCTGTGATGGTTCCCTCTGGTGGTGAAAGGAGGGAGCTGCAGCGGCATGATTCATGACACCTAAATAAGTTTGCTTGAGACTGTGACTACTATACTCTTACCAAAGAGTAGTTTATTTCAAACTTAGGCCCCTTCCACAGAGATGCGTTTATCTGTATATGTAAAGATCTTTTAGCGTATAAACACAGAATAATAATAATGATAATAATTAATTTAAAATGTTAAATAACTATGAAGTGATGCTGACAAGTCCATGATTGGATTAGTTCACTGTTATGAGCTGTATAATGAGTTCACTATTATGAGTATCCTGGGAAAGACTTCTCTTTAGCATATGAATAAAGAATGATGGTCTCTTGTCAAAAACAGTTTGTATCCTTAATAAAGACATTGACTGCATTGTGTTAAGCACAAAACAGCATCTTTCAGATTACAATGTCAGGTTAAAATATCACTAGGGCCTCAGAAATATATGGCTGTACAGTATATGTCAGATATAAAATATATTAAGTTACTTAAGAAATTACATGTGAAATCAATGTCAACCCCTCACAAAAGCATTACCTTGTCAGCCCACAGAAATCACTACCTGGACCAATATTTTAAAGTGAAAAACAAGTTTAACCCTTCAGTAATTACTCAAGAGTTACCTTGTCATGGACCATTATTTTAAAGTGTTACCCAAATTTCCAATCCGTGCCCTCAGATTTTAACCGTTCCTTTGGTTTTTGAATCCTTACTCACAAATGCATAATCCGTGCACATGTTTCACAATCCGTTCCCGCAGGTTTGTAAACTCACGGATTTGTGGCCTTGCCCCCAGTCTGTACCAGCAGATTCAAAGGTGCCGGATGCATTTGTTTATTACAATTATCATGTTTATTTGTATTTCATGGTACTATGTATTGTCATAAGTCCATGATCCGCACTCAGAATTTTTTTTTAGCTTTTATTTTACATTAATCACCAATAGAGAATGTGAAGCTGACGTCATGCCGCAAAGAGTTCTGGGAAACTTCTTTGTTTAACCGCCATACTGAAAGGATCGCTACCATTTTCGCTATTGAGTTTAGGACAGTATTTTGATTTTCTTTTCATTTTGTTTTTGAAAAATGTCATCATTGTATGTCATTCATGCTGCATTGAGAATTACAATACTCTTACTCAATACAATTACTCTGATCATCATTATGAGAGAAAACTGGACAATGCAGTATGTTTTTTCCGCATTTTCTATGTGTAAAAACACCAAGAGCAGCAGTTTGCGGAGATGACGAGAAGACGCCGGATAGTAAATCTGTTAATAAATGTCACAGATTAAACCCACTGCCTGTCACTCAATAAAAGGATCACATTGCTGTGTGTTTTTGAAAGTTTTGGTATTGTCTGGTTTAATAATTAACAACACCTGTGAGTAAGACTAGGCTTGTGAATGAGCAGAACTGGAACAGGGACTTTCTAAAATGCTGATATCCTCTTATGCACCGACACCGGGATGTTTAAAGTAGAGCTCAACTGATATGGGTTTTTTGGAGGCCATTTTTTAGTCTCGCGAGAATGTGACGATATCCTCGCAAGACAATCTCTGTTCAAACACCTATGTAATCTTATTCATGAATGACAACAGTTCAGTGGTGTCTATTACAACTGTTTCACGTTGTGTTGCTCACGCCCCACTGATGCTTACAATGTGAAACAGGTGTTAAATACATTCAAATCAAAGCATTCGTGCTGCTGCTGATCCAGAAAGAGCAACATAAACAGTCTTTTCAACCACATAATAATAATTTCTGTTACATTTAAATAACAGAAGTACTGGGATAAAAGTTCATATCAAAATGCATTTGCATTTTGTTTTTCAGTTGAGTAAAATACTGTTTTACCCTATATATTTCATCATTGAGAATTTCTTTTAAAAGTTTAAAAATCTTGTCTTGTCTCGTGAACCCAGTCTTGTCTCATGGGATAAGTGTCTCGTCACACCCCTAACTGATATCGATATATCTGCCGATATTCTCTATGTGTATATTATAGTACAGTACCAGTCAAAAGGACACTTTCCCATTTGTGTGTTGAAACTTTTGACTAGTACTGAATATAAAATACAGTATATACATAAATATAATAGATATATAAAATATGTTGTTGCATTGACCATTCAATTGTGGTGATCAAACACTTACAATGAGGTGACAAAGATATGGAGGCAGGGTATTTAACAATAAACTTTATTATCCAAAATGAGTATGACATCAGTGCACTAAACAGTGAACCTTACTTCACTTATTATAAATAACTTTAAAACACGAATAGAACAGTATAACAGATGGATAGATAGATAGATATTAACAGAAATATTTGAGCTGGAACCAAACTGATTTGGCTTGTTCTATTCATATTCTAAATACTGTAGCTTAATCTTCATTATGATTTAATATTTTTATTTAGTAATGTTATATCAAACTTAACAGTCTCTATTTTAATGGTTAAATCACATTTTTAGTAATCAAAAAGGTAATTAACTGAAATCATGAAACTTATACAATTTAGATGTTCATATTTGTAAGTCCAAACAGTCTCAGTAAGCGACAGGTGCTTGGACACACTGTTGTGTTTGAGTCTGCTGTGGTACAGCCAACTGAATGCGCTGCTTTTCCGCCGCTCGATGCACAGAATAGACGTTGAGAGAGGCGACACTGTGCCATGAAAGTCAGACCTTGCGCTCGCGCGGCATAAGTCAAACCTCGTGCTCGTGGTACATTAGTGGTGAAATACTCTTGAAATATTCCAGCTGAGCAACAGCTAAGCTTTATCCAAAAAAAAGTCGCTGGGTTCGTCAGTTTGTACGTCTGTTGGAAAAAATGCTGTTAGAAGGGTCTGAAGGTTACTAAATATAGTGCTAAATTTGTGTTTGTGTGTGTGTGTGATATTTGTGCTGGTCAGTGTGCATGTAACCCAGTAGAACAATATTCTACAGTTCTCGGGTTCATTGCTATTCGTTTAATAATTCTTTTTATTTTCCTCTAACTCAGAACTAAAATTTGAATGAATTATATATGATAATATTGATGTAAGCTAAATGTGTAGATGCCCCTTTAAGAGCGTGATCTTCTGTCAGGTTTGATTGATTTTCGCCACACGAAAGTTTTTTTTTGGCGGAAGAGCGCCCTCTTGTGAACATCATGCGCTCCTACACCCATAAGCAAAATAATTACTGACAGTTAACAATTTTAATACTGATCGATCATCGTAGTGATTAAAATGATGTTAAAATAAAATAAAATTTACATCAATGAAAAACCATAAGATCTGAAAAAAATGTAATGTACAAAGCTCAAGCTGGTTAAGACCTACTTGAGGTCTACTATGGCCCAAGAGCATCTCAGTGGACTTGCCATCATCATCAATAATGATGTTTCTCAGAATTTGTAATTTGATGCAGTGATTGATGATGCAAAGAAATCCAGGTGTGTTCAGTTTTGAAACTGTCCTGTAATTCTGAATATAATAGTATTTTTTTTTTTGCACTGATGATTTGCACATTAAATTCTAATTAAATTTTTGTGTGATTCTTCAGGTGACTGTAAGTCAAATTTATTTATTATCACAAATTATTTACTACTTATTTATGTTAATACTTATCAGTACAGTCGATATAAAACGTCTACACACCCCTGTTAAAATGCCAGGTTTATGTGATTTAAAAAAAAAAAATTAGACCATGATAAATAATTTCAGAATTTTTTCCACCTTTTATGTGACCTATAACCTGTACAACTCAATTGAAAAATAATCTGAAACCTTTATTCAGTGGGGAATAAAAATAAAAAGCTAAAATAATGTGGTTGCATTAGTGTGCATACCCTTTTACAACTAGGGATGTGGCTGAGTTCAGAATTAACTCATCACATTCAAACTCATGTTAAATAGGAGTCTGTACACCTGCAATTCTTTAAAGTGCTTCTGATTAATCCCAAATAAAGTTCAGCTGTTCTAGTAGGCTTTTCCTGACATTTTCCTAGTCGCATTTCACAGCAAAAGCCATGGTCCGCAAAGAGCTTCCAAAGCATCAGAGGGATCTCATTGTTAAAAGGTATCAGTCAGGAGAAGGGTACAACATTTTTTCTAAGGCATTAGATATACCATGGAACACCGTGAATTCAGTCATCATCAAGTGGAGAAAATATGGTACAGCAGTGACATCACCAAGAACAGGACGCCCCTCCATAATTGGTGAAAAGACAAGAAGAAAATCGGTCAGGGAGGCTGCCAAGATGCCTACAGCAACATTAAAGGAGCTGCAGGAATTTCTGGCAAGTGCTGGTCGTGTGGTACATGTGACGACAATCACCCATGTTCTTCATATGTCTGGGCTGTGGGGGAGGGTAGCAAGATGGAAGCCTTTTCTTATGAAGAAAATCATCTGAGCTCAACTCAATTTTGCAAAAACCTATTTGAAGCCTTCCAAAAGCATGTGGGAAAATGTGTTATGGTCTGATGAAACCAAAGTTGAACTCTTTGGCCGCAATTCCAAAAGGTATGTTTGGCGCAAAAAACAACACATCACCAAAAGAACACCGTACCCACAGTGAATACTAAAATGAAAGTGAAAACTAAAATCTCGCCTAGGGCACCAACAGAGCCTGGGCCGGCCCTGCACATCGGCTGCCAGGGACAGCGCAGGACCAGGAGCTGCAGTAGGGAGGCCTCACACAGGATCCCCGATCCCAGGTTTGCATCGCACACGAAATTTGAGGTATTGTTGATTTATTTGTGCTCAGGAGAGTGAAGAGGCCACTTTGTTTCTCTGGCCACCACGAACACCAGCTACGATTCAGGCCTGCAACGGGGTGGGTTGTGAATGACTGCTTGGTGTGTATGGGCCAACATTATTGTTTAATATCAGTTTATATAGTGTTGTTCAGCACGCTTAAAGTACTCAAAGCAATATTTTGACATCCAACGTTTTTGTAGTCAATTTGAAGTGTGTTTTGTTTGCTCAGTTTATTCAATGTGTATTTGACTGTGGTCAATTCAGTAACAAAAACGTCTGTTATATTTCCCTTGTGGGGTTAAATTTGTGTCAAATTTGAGAGCAGTTTGATTGTGTGACTATTTCACAAAGTGAAACCTGTTTCATTTAACTATTTCTTACTCTTTAAATCTATTTTAATTACATTATTTGTATTTTGCTAGTTATTTAAGAGTTTTATTCATTCAAAAGAGGTTTGTTTAGACAATTTAAATATATTTGAGTATAGTTCTAAGTAACTTTCTATATATAATACTTCTTTCAGTGACATCAGAGGGGCCTTAATACAACATCACTGTAGGCATTTGGTTTACTGAACCTGGTGCTGCCCCATACTAATCTGATGGGAGGTAGGGGCGCTACATGGATATAGTCAATGTATGGGAAACCCTGGAAACATATGGGGTCAATGTTTATTAACTTTTCAGTAACAAACTAGTTAGCAACTTACAACGCTTGACTCTGAGTCATGAAGACACCGCTTGAATGCCGCTGCCTGAACAAGAGACCTCCTAACAGAATGAAAGGGTTGGCTAGTTGCCAATAGCAAACAACTAGAGCGCAGATTCGCCAATATTTCGCAGACAGGCTCATATCGGCTGATAAAATCTACAAAACAATATATTGGTCGGGCTCGAATTCAAAGAGCACATTATGCACGCACCTTAATAATAAAGCATACTCTGCAGAAAAAAAAAAAAAACAGATGAGCCCAAATTATGAACTTTAAATATAACTGTCTGTCTTAATGTATAAGCCATGCTAAGCATTTTCCTGTATGTTTTTCCCATTTATGGTTTTCTAAAGGGAGGAAAAGGTTTCACGCGTAAGTAAATGCATTGTGTTAATATTCTGGCCTCATCTGCATGTATTTGAGCATCACTGGCGTAGTCCATAAACCAGCATACAAAACTGTTAACAAGCTCACAGGGTTATTATTTTGTTTGTCATTTGTTGAAATAAATATAAAAAATGCAGGATTTTTGTGTCTGTCTGCTGAATGTGACCCACAATCTCCGATTCTTTTCTGTGGCCATAAAAACATGACAATATTTAATACGTCAAATTGATGGACTTCTGTCAGCTTGTTGAACACAATTTTTATTTGAATATTCTACCATATGATGGCTGAAACAGCAGCGAGCGACACTGTTCTCTTGATAATCAAAGATCAACATTGTAAACAATATTATACGAAGGTTAAGTGAAAAATAAAATTATCATGCAAAGTGATTAAATAGTTCCTGTTCTCTTCAGTCGATACAATAAAAATGTGAATACATATTTAACTTAAAGGCAAAAACAAAACAAATGCTAAGCAGGTCTCTATATTAATTTCAGCATTTGTAGCAGAGGGCGATCCTCCCAGAATTCCGGCGATGCCCCAGCATGCAACGCGGCATGGCGTAGATTCATCTTCTCTACAGGATAAAAAAATTATGTACAGGTTAGGTGGTCATTCCTTTGCTCTCTGACTGAATGCAATGTTATAATAGGCCCAGTTATAATAATAATATTAACAGTGAAGCATGCATCTAACTCTGTCAAGTCAAGTCAGCTTTATTTATATAGCGCTTTTTACAATAGAAATTGTGCCAAAGCAACTTTACAGTATCAACTGGGAAAGTAATATATCAATAATTCAAAAAGAAACTGTAAACAATTTTAGTTAGAGGAAATTAATCAATAGTTCCAAATTAATAAATTGTTTGTCCCCAGTTTAGTTGTTGTCCCCAACAAGCCATAGGCGACAGTGGCAAGGAACTCCATCTGTGATACAGATGGAGAAAAAAAAACCTTGGGAGAAACCAGGCTCAGTCGGGGGGTCAGTTCTCGTCTGACCAATAAACAAGTAGTTTATACTCCCATACAGACCTGTAGAGGGGGTCTATATGTACTGACCCACCATCTGGATACAAACTGGATCAGGGAACTGCAGTGGCCAACTGTTCAGGATTCATACTGGATCTGACCTCGGAATAAGCAGGAGACAGACAATATTAGCATAGATTCTATTTTTCTTATGATGCAACGAGTGCATCAGGTGTTATGGGAAGTGTTCCCGGTTCCGGTTGACCTAATTAATGCAGCCTAACAATCCTTTAACGGATTTGAATATTAGAAATATTTATGTGTTATGTGTAGGCCAGGTTAAAGAGATGGGTCTTTAGTCTAGATTTAAACTGACTGAGTGTGTCTGCCTCCAGAACAGAATTAGGTAGATTGTTCGATAGTTTCGGTGCTAAGTAAGAAAATGATCTGCCGCCCGCAGTTGATTTTGATATTCTAGGTATTATCAGATTGCCAGAGTTTTGAGAACGCAGCGGGCGTGAGGGACTATAATGTGATAAGACCTTGCTCAAGTACTGAGGAGCTAAACCATTGAGGGCTTTATAAGTAATTAGCAAGATTTTAAAATCAACACGATGTTTAATAGGAAGCCAGTGCAGTGTTGACAGAACCAGGCATTGTATACCATCCGCTGTTGATAGAGATCTATTTGATGTTGACCTGTTCTACATAATAATATGAAATAACAATATAAAATATGATTTGTTAACACGCAGGCTAGGAGCTGGCTGTTCTTCTAAAATGAATCTGTGAGAACAATTTACAAACATGAGGGAATGGATTGCGAAAGTGTGCGCACTGATTATGAATTTGAATTTGAATATTCAAAAACTGAAGTTACAGTTTACAAAATCTGAGCACACGGATTGGAAATTCGTGGGTACGGTTTGTTAAACTGAGGGAACAGTTTAAGAATTTATGAGTATGGTTTATAAACTGAATTGCAAAACCATTGCCACGGATTATTTTTTTCTTCTACAGGTGACTTTCCGGACTCTGTAGAAAGGGATTTTTGAACTGTGTTTGGGGGAAAATACACTGTTAAACTGCAAAAAAAAAAAAAAAAGGCTTATCTTACTTAGCATTTTTGTCTTAATTGTTTCTAGTAGAAATATCTAACAATTCTTAAATTAAGATGAAATTACTAGATGAGCAAAATGACAAAGTATTTAGTCCGGTTTTAAGCAAAATACACTTAATTTAGTTTTTCCCCTGGAAAAGCCTATAGACAAGACTATATATAATATCTTATACTATATCTTACGACTATACTAATATCTTACATCATTTTGCTTATTTAGTAAATACATCTTAGTTATTAAATATAATATAATATAAACATATATTAATATACTTTGACTAAAACAAGACAAAAACACTAAGTAAGTTAAACTGTTAAACATTAAACTGTTATGAACCTGGTATCCATTTTCTTTCTCAATTGTTTACCTTCACCTAAGCCATAAGCAACTGTGTTTACATGGATACTTGCAGAGACCTGCATTTTGACATGGTGTCATTTCAGGCACAAAATACCCGCGAAGTGAACGGAATTCCTTGTTCACAAGTATCTGCATGGCTCATGCCGTTTCAACACCAGACGTGAGCGTCGCAGGTTTATATATAAACCGAAAACAAAAAGTACCGATAAGAATACCGTTAAAGTACCGGATCGATAAGCAGTATCGATAAGAGTAGTAATACCCATAAAACCTTAGTGATACCCATCCCTAATAATCAGTGATGCTGTCTGCACTGGACATGAGTGGCGCGGCGCGACCACAATAAGAAGTCATTATAATGATGCTCCCTGCACTGGATGCGGCGCGGCATGTCAAATACCTGACAGTAAACTGCTGCGCTCCATTTATGTGTAGGCTACTCACACCAAGTTCAAATGATTTAAAACTGTCGCTTTTGTCGCGTCTAGTGTTTAGACAGACTTTAGATGTTGCGGCGCAGGCAGCGCGACACGACAGCTGTCGCTTCTGGTGTAGACAAGGTGTATGTGTCAAAGAAAACGATCAGTATAAATATAACGATCAGTATGCTAAACATCGCACATCCTGCGATGAGACTATTGCGGATGGGCACATCGCGATATCAATGCTGAAACGATATAATGTGCAGCCCTAACCAATACAATATTCTTTTTGTTCACAAGTTTGCTGTCTCAAATCCTCCTTACAAACCAAGACGTTTAGTATGCTACTGTTCCCATTCAACCTGACCTGTTCATTTAGAACCCCACACTAGAGTGTTATAATGGGTTACATTCAATTTTGTTAAAAAAGGCAACTGGTAGGAAGCCTTTGAGCTGTGTTTATAATCAATGTGCAAAACAGTGACTTTAAAATATGGAAACAACATATTTTACATTTTAATATTTGGGATATGGTCCTTGTGCTACATTGGGATGTTTTTGACTGGCATGGGCAGACTGGCAGCCCTAGGCTGTATGGGGCACAGCAGATGCTATAGCTTAAGCACAATTTATACTTTTGCGTCAAACCTACTTTGTAGTTACGCAATAGGCTGTGCGTAGCGTGCGTAGCCTATGGCGTAGCCTGATGTGCACCCCTCTAAAAATTTTACAGCGTGTCAGTTCTATGTGGACTGCAAGCACTGTGACTGGTCTGCCTCCCTCCGTATGTATTTTAGTTTTGTGTGTTTATGTGCACTTTAATATATTTTAATGTTACACCTTCGTAGTTAAAATAAAACAAATCAAAGAACAAGTGGCTTATTATTTATTATTTATTATTCTATTATTTAACATAGCATTATACACCACTTGACAAACAATGTTATTCTGCCATGGTGCTATCCTTGTGGAGACTGAAAGAATGCCTTCTCCTGTTCCGTTGTTGTCTACTTTTCTGTAGTTTTAAATAATGATTTGATGATTTGATATTTATTTGCCACCTTCACAGCTATAATGCTTCTCTGACAAGCTGCTTCTTCTTCGGCTTTTGCCGTGGTACTGTGGGTTACACCAGCAGCATGTCCGTGGACACTGCAGATTAGTGGTCTGCATATGTACTGCACATTGACGCAGGCAAAAACGCAGAAGTATAAATGAAAACAGACGCATGGCATAAAGGTATAAATCAGCCTTAAGACTAATGCAGCCCTCTAGACTAGAGACTTCATCTCTCAGGATGCAGTGTTTTTTTTCTTTGGCTTCAGTGTTGTCTCACTTCCATGTTCTGACTTTGTTCTCTAATAAACAACAAGCAAATGTTTTTTTTTTTTTTTGGTTGTTTTTGTTTTTTCCTTTGGCAGGTAGTGAGACAGAAAAGCCCCTTTATGAACACCATTCAAAGCCTCTGCTACTGTGTGTGTTCACTGCAGAAATGTTTGTCATTTTCATCCTCAGCAGCCTGTGTGCTATCTCTGTATTTATTTGACAGGATCTCTTTTTTACTATATATATTTTTTTTACTATATATTTGTTACTATATATATTCATATACTATATATATGAATATTTTTACTATTCCTGAATTGTATTCATGACTTACATTGCAGACCACTGCTGTATATACACAGAAATTTTTAGAGATTACACTTTGTCTGGACAAATATTTCAGTAAAATAATTTTTATGATCATAATCTAATAAATTAATTTTGTTACTATCATCAACATCATGGAAATGTTGATTTTTTTTTTTTTTAATTCTGAATTTCGCTCAGCCCTTTTACATTTAAAATTACTGTGCATTTTGGAGTCAAAATGGAACTTGAATGAAGATGTGCAGTGTTTGCTTTAGCTAGCAATATTCTTGCCGTGGCCAACTTCCTTTAAAAAAAACACTTTATAATTAGTAGTAATAGTAGTACATGAACATGTAGTGGAGATGAAAAGAAATTGGCTGATATTCAGATGAAAAAGTGTCCAATATGTAGCATATATGATAAAATTAATAATTTACTTGCATACATACAGTATACTCACAGCAATATATACTATATGTGACCCTGGACCACTATTATTTCTATTATTTCTCAATAGAAAGAAGTATGGGTCAAAATTATTTTTTCTGTTATGCCAAAAATCATTAGGATATTAAGTAAAGATCATGTTCAATGTTACAAAATTAATTTTTGATTAGTAATATGCATTGCTAAGAACTTCATTTGGACAACTTCAAGTCAATTTTCTCAATATTTTTTATTAATTTATTTATTTTTGCATTCTCTGATTCCAGATTTTCAAATAGATGTATCTCAACTAGAGATGCACCGATTGAAGGGCTAGTGATTGGAATCGGCTGATTTTTCACATGATCGGCCCGGATCGGTGACCGGCCTCACGTCTTGCCTTTTGACACAGCCACGCGCACACTCACAGTCTGGTGTAAACATGTCGTTGGTGTGGAAGTTCTTTTTTTGTAAGTGAAGATAACATACAGATCGCAGTTTGTAACATTTGTAAGGCTAAAATACAACGTTGGGGAAACTACCACAAAAACGCTTGGAACAGCCTCTGCTATCTGTTATTGGGATGTTCAAGTAATGGCATTTAGTATTAGCATTGTTATTTCTACCTGTTTTAAGACAGTGCACTTTTTGTTATTAAAGTTATTGTTGTGAATAAAATTCTTCCATAATAATATTCATTTTGTTAGTAAGCCTACTTTGTTAGTTATATATTATTTCTACATTTTTCAAGGCGCAGAGCACTTTATTTTGTTGTTAAAGTTATTTTGTTATGAGAAGATCCTGTAATGTTTATTAATTTATTTTATTATAAAAAATTTCATTGAGGAAAAGAACATTTTTGTTAGTATAACTCTACTATGTTATTTATATACAGGAACTTTTTCAAGGCACAACACACTTTATTTTGTTAGTTATTTTGTAGTGAGAAGATGAAATTAAATATACTTTATTGTCCCTGAAGGGGACATTTTAAATGGACTCAGAACCAACATTCCAACATCACCTGATACACCTAGAAATGTTTAAAATACTATGCATACATAGTAGACATACATCATCACAGATATCAATTAACAGTTAAAAATAATAATAAAACAAAATGCATCACTCAGTGTTTCTGATTCAGCAACTTATCAGACACCGGCACAAATTAAATTTTAAATCTGTTCAGTCTACAGTGTGGGATCCTATACCTTCTCCCAGACGGTAACAGTTCATAACTGGGATGTAAAACATGCGACTGATCATTTAAAAGCCTCTTTCAACGAACATTGTTCATAGAGAGATTTAATGTCACAAACTGGGCTGTCATAGCTCCCTCTTTCCTCCTCTAGAGGGAGCCTTCATCTCATCATGGATAATTAACTCACTACATTTTGCCAGCCCCGACCCATGCATGGAGACTGACCACTCTCTCTGGATTATCTTTGCTACTCCTGTTTGTTGGTTATTGACCCTGCTTGTTCACCAGGATTTCCGGTCTCAATAAAGCTTGCTTTTGGATCCCCTTGCCTCAGCCCCGCTTGTTACAGAAGACTTCGCCCACACCGGATCCAGCAGCTTTTTTCATTCCCCACCTCAGCCATGGACCCCTTTGACCGCCTGCTACAGTTTAAACAAGGAGGTAGGCCCATTAAAGACTATGTTTGGAGGTTTTGTGGTCTCATGTACCGGGTCCCGTTTTATGATGAGGACTATTTCATGGACATTTTCCTCAATGGTCTCGATGAGCCTCTCAAATCTAGGGTGCGACTTAAGGGCCCACACACTACTTTTTCAGATTTTGTGGATTATGCTTTGTGGTGTGGGGACTCTTTTTTTGACAATAATGACCGCCACACCACAGTCAACACCCGTCATGCCCGTCGCTTCAGAGTCAACACCCGTCATGGCCGTCGCTTTGGAGTCAACACCCAATCGCTCGGACTTTACTATTCTTTGGACTTTCTGTGCTGAATCCGTCTGCTGTGTCTCGACCCCGCCTGTTTTACCATGAGTTTTGCTAATAAAGTCGCTTATGGACCTTTTTCCACTACATTTCCCATAACCTCCTTCTTATGAACTTCCTGTCTCCTCTCACCTCTCACCCTGGTCGGCCATCTTGTCTTCACCCTCACACACCTGGCAGTCATCACACCTCATCACCCACAGTATAAAAGCCATTCACACACACTGCCGTTCGCAAAGTCTTGTGTAGTTATTCTGGCAATTCCGAACTTTCTTTCCATGTTTACTTTTCTGTTGCTGACTCTGTTTGTCCCTCATTCCCGATTGTTTTCCGCCTGCCTTTGTGACCTCTGGATTGTTTGTTGGATTATTCTGTTGCTCGCTGCCAGCCCCGACCCATGCATGGACACTGACCACTCTCTCTGGATTATCTTTGCTACTCCTGTTTGTTGGTTATTGACCCTGCTTGTTCACCACGATTTCCGGTCTCAATAAAGCTTGCTTTTGGATCCCCTTGCCTCAGCCCCGCTTGTTACACTTAATACTAGGATAGTCTTTTTGACCTGTCAATTTCACAGCAGTTCGTACAATACCCTGTAACTTTGTTTTGGATTTTACATAAAGGTTTCCATACCAGGTAGACAAGCCATACCTGATGACACTTTCTAATACAGATTGATAAAAAAAACAAAAATAATTTTACGATCAACGCCATAAAACCACAGTCTATGTAAAAAATACAATCTTTGTGAGAGTCTTTTATAGACCCAATGAGCATGCATGTCCCATGTAAGAGATTTGTCTATAGACACAAGTACTTATAACATTGTTCTTGTGCAATTTCCTGATTGTGAACAAGTACAGGCGAATGATCTCCAATACCCTTAGGATCAAAAATTATCTCCTTAGTTTTCTTTGTGTTCACTTTTAGGAAATTAATATCACACCAATCAATAAATGGCATAATCTCAGAATGATAGATAGAAGAAGAGTCTTGCTTTTTCAATAAACTTAAAATAGCTGTGTCATCAGAGTACTTCAAAATGTAGTTCTGAGGGTGTGTGCTAGAGCACTTATTAGTGTACAGTGTAAAAAGAACTGGTGAGCTGACACAGCCCTGTGGAACACCAGTACTACAGAACTTCACTTGAGACAGACTATCATTTACTTTGATCCTCTGAGTTCTATCTGTTAAAAAGGAGTAATACCACTGTATAATTACAGGATTCACATCTAGCTGATTTAATTTCTTTATTAAAACATGTGGTTGAATAGTGTTAAATGCTGAACTAAAATCAATAGAAAGCAATCAAGCATAAGCATCTGAATCCTCCAGATCATTTAAAACCAAATGCATCAAGGTATTAATGGCGTCACCCGTTCCTCTACCTTTTCTATAAGCAAACTGGAATGGATCTAGTTTGTTGTTAATATCTGCTCTTAGCATAAATACCATATACTTTTCAAAACACTGCATCACTATTGACGTCAAAGCAATTGGTCTAAAACTGGACTAGCAGTTTTAGGCACAGGAATAATAAGAGACTTTTTCCAAATCGCAGGTACCGCTTTGGAGTCAATAAACCATTGAAATATAGAGCACCAAACCGGAGACAGCTCCTCTGCACATATCATCGGGACCGGCGGATTTCTTTGAAATGTAATTGTTTAAATAGTGACTGAACATAATTAGTATCCATTAACAACCTGTTATCCCTTTGATCAGAAGTGATTATAGAACTCAATTCCTTCATACATTCTTGATTATAATTTTGGGTGTCAAACCTTAGAAAGAAATGATTAAGATTAATCTGCTTTTTGCGTATCGTCATTTTTGCCAGTTGCATATTAGTAATATCTTTTATCGAATTCCACATCTTTTGCGTATTAAACTTCTAAAAATTCTCTTCTTAAATATGTTTTTGTTTTTTATTTGCCGTTCTTAGCAACTAATTCAGTTCTTTCTGAGCAGATTGAAGTGCTACACAATCACTATTTCTAAAAGCAATTTTTTTCCTGTTGATACAATACTTTATCTCCTTGGAAATATAGACTTTATTGTTTGGGTAAATAGTAACTTACATAGCGCCACCTAGTATGAAAATGCATGTTTCATACCTTTTGAATACACGAAAACTCACGAAAATTGGCACACTGGTAGAAGCTTAACCACAATATTTAATTCTGTGGTCATTTGTTTTGGGTGTGGCCAGTGGACTCTGTAGCGCCCCCTACAATTTTCAAATTTTATTTATTGCTGAGGTTGCCACAGATTTTGTCTGATCCTCACGAAAGTTCATAGGGACATTGCCATCATCATGACAAACAAATTTCCAATTAAAATTTTTAGCTCCACCCAACAGGAAGTCGGCCGTTTTGGATTGTTTGAAAATGGCATGCTGTCGTTTTCGAAATACTCCTCCTAGGGGATTCATGTAAATGGCACCAAAATTCGGTACAATCATGTCAAGATATAGGAGATGTTAAATTGCAGAGCTTTTATTGATAGCTCAAACAGTGTTGCCACGGCGATGCGTCAAATAAGCATCAAAAATATGAAACAGGAAGTGTTCTTTGTGCATCAAGTGATTTACTTCAAATTGGACACACATGTTTGGCTTTGTGGGCTGATCGCATTGATGTGGTTAGTGTAGGTCAAAGTTGTAGCGCCAACAACTGGTAAAATAAAGTAAGACGTTAAATGAAGGCTGGGGCCAGGATGAAGTTTCTCCGATCTGCACGAAACTCGGTATGGTCATTGGTGACATCATGACGGGCTAAGATCACTTGGTTTTATCGGTAACACTTTACTTGAAGGGGTGTGCATAAGACTGACATGACACCTTCATAATCATGACACGACACATGTCATGAATATGAATGAGGTTTTATGCATGCTTATGACAACTGTCATTGAGTGTCATTTACTCAGTTATGTCATTTATAATGCAAAGGTGACATTATTTGAGATGTCTTTCTTATGACAACTTGACATAAACCAACACATCATAAACTGTCAGTGTCTTTGTCATGGCAACTAGACATTACCAAGACAACACAACCTGTCATAAACATAACATAGCAGATGAATTATCAAACTTTAGAAACTACTTACCTTAATGGGTTACCATTACATTAAACAGTCATGTGGTTGGTTTTGACATTAGTTGTCATGAGGCTATTATAATTGTGTCATGGATATTTTTCTGACCACTTTTTTTTTTCAGTGGTACAAATTGAATTTGTCATTGTAATGTCATTAAGTGTTAATACTCGGTCAAATAGTTTCATAACTCTGTCATTAATATTTTTTCTTGACCTCAACTACAGTGGTACAAATTAAATTTGTCATTAAAATGTCATTAAGTGTTAATACTCAGTCAAATAGTTTCATAACTCTGTCATTAATATTTTTGTTGACCTCAACTACAGTGGTACAAATTAAATTTGTCATTAAAATGTCATTAAGTGTTAATATTGTCAAATAGTTTTTACTCTGTCATTAATATTTTTTGTATGTGCTTACGTAAGCAAGACTTCACTTTAACCCCTTAAAATAAATAACATTTAGTCAATTGTTTAACCATTAATGTAATATTTACTTTGTTTGCCATCGGCCACAAAATGTGTTTTCCCTGACATGCTGTGTGTAACAACAGAACCATAAAATGATGTGAAACCAAAATCAAACAATTTTATTTGTGCGCTGCAAACCAAATCTTCAGAATCTATATGACTGCGAGGAACAGACCCGAATTAAAGCCTTTATCCGGCGCAGCACAGCCCGCGCTGCCTGGGGCGCTCTTTGCAAATTTGAATGTTGCCGCTTCAGACAACACGTTTTACGGCAGGATAATCGAATGCTCATTGGCTCTCGCATGCATTCATCAAAGATTACGACATGCCGTATTTCTGGTGTTGTGTATTTGAATGATGCGCGGGCGCCTTAACGGAGTAAATCTGGATAATAATCTGGAAAATATTATCAGCATTTAACAAATTTTCGTCTCTGCACTTCACACAAACCTACTGTATACTGCTAGAGAGGACTGCGGCTGCAACGCATCGTCATTTGGATTACGTTTGGTACTGCTTTTGACATTTCTGCAATAAATAAATGATTGTAATTGCATTTATCTGTCTGTCATGTTTTTTTCTTTATACTGTACAGAAATAGTTATGGTTAGGTTTAGAGGTAGGAGTGGAATTAGCGACTATAAAATATTTGTAATGTTATATTGTTACTAGAATGTCTTACATCAATAAAAACGCACAAAAATATATGTTTTGTGCTTGTAAATGTTACGTATTAATGTCTAATGTTACATATAAACAATGAGACTAGGCTGGATCTTCTGTTGGGGGAAACTTTAACAAAAATATGAAAAGAAAAATCTCCATGACACTGTTATAAAATAATTTGACAGATTATTAACACTTTATGACATTTAATGACAAATTTAATTTGTACCACTGTAGTTGAGGTCAAGAAAAATATTAATGACAGAGTTATAAAACTATTTGACCGAGTATTAACACTTAATGACATTTTAATGACAAATTTAATTTGTACCACTGTAGTTGAGGTCAACAAAAATATTAATGACAGAGTTATGAAACTATTTGACCGAGTATTAACACTTAATGACATTTTAATGACAAATTTAATTTGTACCACTGTAGTTGAGGTCAGGAAAAAATATTAATGGCAGAGTTATGAAACTATTTGACCGAGTATTAACACTTAATGACATTATAATGACAAATTCAATTTGTACCACTGAAAAAAAAAGTGGTCAGAAAAATATTCATGACACAATTATAATAGCCTCATGACAGCTAATGTCAAAACCAACCACATGACTGTTTAATGTAATGGTAACCCATTAAGGTAAGTAGTTTCTAAAGTTTGATAATTAATCTGCTATGTCATGTTTATGACAGGTTGTGTTGTCTCGGTAATGTCAAGTTGCCATGACAAAGACACTGACAGTTTATGATGTGTTGGTTTATGTCAAGTTGTCATAAGAAAGGCATCTCAAATAATGTCACCTTTGCATTATAAATGACATAACTGAGTAAATGACACTCAGTGACAGTTGTCATAAGCATGCATAAAACCTCATTCATATTCATGACATGTGTCGTGTCATGATTATGAAGGTGTCATGTCAGTCTTATGCACACCCCTTCAAGTAAAGTGTTACCGTTTTATCTGACTCCACCCAACAGGAAGTCAGCCATCTTGGATTGAATTTGCAGTTTTTTAATTTTCACACGCCATTTTGAGGGACTTTCCATGTTTAAAATTACACAAAACTCAACTGAAAATTTTGTCTTACGGTATATTTTGATTTAGCAGAGCAAATTTGTAGAGACTACAAATCAGCTCCATAGCGCCACCTAGTATGAAAATGCATGTTTCATACCTTTGGAATACACGAAAACTCACGAAAGTTGGCACACTGGTAGAAGCTTAGCCACAATATTTAATTCTGTGGTCATTTGTTTTGGGTGTGGCCAGTGCACTGTGTAGCGCCCCCTACAATTTTCAAATTTTATTTATTGCTGTGGTTGCCACAGATTTTGTCTGATCCTCACGAAAGTTCATAGGGACATTGCCATCATCATGACAAACAAATTTCCAATTCAACTTTTTAGCTCCACCCAACAGGAAGTCGGCCATTTTGGATTGTTTGAAAATGGCATGCTGTCATTTTCGAAATACTCCTCCTAGGGGATTCATGTAAATGGCACCAAAATTCAGTACAATCATGTCAAGACATAGGAGATGTTAAATTGCGGAGCTTTTTTTGATAGCTCAAACAGTGTTGCCACGGCAATGCGTCAAACATAATAGTGAAAAAACATGGCAAAAACAATAGGGCTTTAGCACATTGGTGCAAGCCGTTCCACTTTAAATGCATAAATTGGTCAACGTTTGCTGTGTTTCTAAATCTACCGGTTGGCGGTGAGCCCGTGCGAGGGCCCGCTTATCGCTGCTTGCAGCTTTAATTATTATCATTTTTTTTTTTTTTTCAGTTTTAATGTTCGTGCTCATCTTTAAGTGCTTTAAAATGGTTGAAAACTCATGAAATTTGGCACAGAGATCAGACCTGCGAAAAATTTAAATGTTTAGTAGTGCTTGAGCTTGGGCGTGGTCGAGGGGCTCTACAGCGCCACCAAATGCGGGCATGGGCCAGGATGAAGTTTCTCCGATCTGCACGAAACTCGGTATGGTCATTGGTGACGTCATGAAGGGCTAAGATCACTTGGTTTTATCTGACTCCGCCCAACAGGAAGTCAGCCATCTTGGATTGAATTAGCAGTTTTTTAATTTTCACACGCCATTTTGAGGGACTTTCCATGTTTAAAATTACACAAGTCAACTGAAAATTTTGTCTTACGGTATATTTTGATTTAGTAGTGCAAATTTGTAGAGACGTGTTTCATCAGCTCCATAGCGCCACCTAGTATGAAAATGCATGTTTCATACCTTCTGAATACACGAAAACTCACAAAAATTGGCACACTGTTACAAGCTTAGCCACAATATTTAATTCTGTGGTCATTTGTTTTGGGTGTGGCCAGTGGACTCTGTAGCGCCCCCTACAATTTTCAAATTTTATTTATTGCTGTGGTTGCCACAGACTTTGTCTGATCCTCACGAAAGTTCATAGGGACATTGCCATCATCATGACAAACAAATTTCCAATTCAAATTTTTAGCTCCACCCAACAGGAAGTCGGCCATTTTGGATTGTTTGAAAATGGCATGCTGTCGTTTTCGAAATACTCCTCCTAGGGGATTCATGTAAATGGCACCAAAATTCGGTACAATCATGTCAAGACATAGGAGATGTTAAATTGTGGAGCCTTTATTGATAGCTCAAACAGTGTTGCCACGGCAATGCGTCAAACATAATAGTGAAAAAACATGCCGAAAACAATAGGGCTTTAGCACATCAGTGCAAGCCGTTCCACTTTAAATGCATAAATTGGTCAAGGTTTGCTGTGTTTCTAAAGCTGCCGGTCGGCAGTGAGCCCGTCCGCTTATCGCTGCTTGCACCGAGGTGCTAAAGCCCTATTGTTTCCGGCATGTTTTTTCACTATTATTATTATTAGGGCCCGAGCAGCGAGGAGCAAGCCGGAACGGCTTGCACTGAGGTGCGGAAGCCCTATTGTTCCCGTAAGGATTATTAGGGCCCGAGCACTGAGGAGCAAGCCGGAGGCTTGCACCATAGGTGCGGAAGCCCTATTGTTTCCGTAAGAATTATTATTATTATTAGTAGTAGTAGTAGTATTTTTCTTTAGACCTTTTGGGGGTATTTGGGGGTTTTTGGGTCCGTTCATCGCTGCTTGCAGCTATATTTATTATTATTATTATTATTATTATTATTATTATTATTATTATTATTAATTTTCTCCTTTCGACCTTTCGGGGGTTTTTGGGGGCCTTAACATGCTCAAAAACTCTTGAAAATTGGCACACATGCTGGAACCTGCGGCCATCAGGACGTATCAGAGACTGGGGCCCGGGCGTGGCACAGGGGCTGTACAGCGCCCCCTGGAAAAAATCCAAAAATCTTGCTGTCTAGCGCGCACATACTTGCTCATATTCAAATGAACCTCAGGAGACATATAGAACTCGTCAAGCTGAACAACTTTTGCACTCTATGTCTCAGGCTATACTCAACAGGAAGTGCGCTATTCAGGGCTGTTTAAAAAGCACATGCTCTGGAATTTGATATACTCCTCAGAGGATTTTGAAACATGTGCCTTGAAACTCGGGGAACATGATCTAGAGACATTTGGGATGAAAAATTTTGAGGGGATTTTTGATATCTCAAACGGTTTGGCCGTGGCGAGGCGACAAAGTTACGGCGAGAAATGAGAAACAAGAAGTGTCTAATAACTTTTGCACAGATTGTCTGATTCTGACGAAACTTCATCAGTTTGTTCGTTCTATGATGCTGATCACATAAATGTGACTATTAGGAGTCAAAGTTATAGCGCCACCAACTGGCTGCAGGAAATGTGTCATTTTCTAAATGCTTTAAATTCAAGATCTTAATTTTACTCTATTTGCTTCAGACTTCATCAGTATATTGTCAAAACACGGCCAATAAGAATCTGTTTGTTCTGTTTGTTGATACATTAAATGCTGTTTCCATGGCAATGTGTCAAAGTTTAAAATTAGTTTCCTGTGTTTTTGAGGCACTTAACATGCTTAGAATTCCATGAAACGCAACACACATATCAGCAGTAATGATAGTTAGACACTGGCATAAGCTCATAAATGGGCGTGGAGTAGGCACTCTATAGCGCCACCTTTTGACAATATTTGGGGGCTCGTTTTTCCTACAGTCACCAAACTCGGTACATATATTGTTCACTTCAATCCGGACAAATTTCTAATTTACATCCATTAGCTGTGACCAACAGGAAGTCAGCTATTTTGGTTTGAATGTGGATTTTTGGAAAAATCAGGCTGTGGAATTTTAAATACTGCTCTCAGGAAAACTAACAAATTTACACCAAACTTTTTCTTCATGATGCCAAGATAGTGAAGATACTAAATTGCGAGCAGATTTTGGATATCTGGAATGGTGTTGACGTGGTGATTTATTAAAGTAACAGTAAAAAAGATAACCATCATTTTATTATATCTTTAAAATGAAGCATCCAAACTCTTTCAAACTTTTTTCATAAAGAAAACTAGTCATTCTGAGGAAGTTTGCCAAAATAAAAAAAAAAATCCAACACTGTATGAATTAAAGAAAATTAAAATCCCCTCTGTATGAACAAATAGATGAAGACTGTAATAACCTGGATGACCACCGGATGGAGACACAGGCTAAGATATCTTTTAACCCATCTGAAAGAAAACTACATTCACATCAATTCATATGTACTGTAGTTTCAGTGTATTTTTATATAATGATTGTAGAAATGGTTACAGAGCAATTTTTTCTTTATGATTATAGATCATAAAATGTGTTGGTAACAATTTACAATGAGGTCTCTTTGGTTAACATTAGTTAATGCATTAACCAACAATGAATAATGTGTGTTTATCTCACTCGATGTCATAGTAGTAACCCTTTCATTGCTGTAACCCTTAAAATCAGACTGCCAGAGCGATACTGTAAATCCATGTGCCGGCTGTGCATTTTTTTCATTGATTGCACCAGGGTGGGGATTGCGCTGAGGGCGAGGGCCCGCACATCGCTGCTTGCAGCTATATTTCTTCTTCTTATTATTATTATTCATTTTATCCTTTCGACCTTTTGGGGTTTTTTGGGGGCCTTAACATGCTCAAAAACTCTTGAAAATTGCACACATGCTGAAACCTGCGGCCATCAGGACGTATCAGAGACTGGGGCCCGGGCGTGGCACAGGGGCTGTACAGCGCCCCCTGGAAAAAATCCAGAAATCTTGCTGTCTAGTGCACACATACTTGCGTGTATTCAAATGAAACTCAGTAGACATATAGAACTCGTCGAGCTGAACAACTTTCGCGCTCTATGTCTCAGGCTATACCCAACAGGAAATGCGCTATTCAGGGCTGTTTAAAAAACGCATGCTCTGGAATATTTGATATACTCCTCGGAGGATTTTGAAACATTTGCCTCAGAACTCGGGGAACATGATCTAGAGACATTGGGGATGAAAAATTGTGAGGGGATTTTTGATATCTTGAACGGTTTGGCCGTGGCGAGGCAACAAAGTTACGGCGAGAAATGAGAAACAGGAAGTGTCTAATAACTATTGCACAGATTGTCTGATTCTGACGAAACTTCATCAGTTTGTTCGTTCTATGATGCTGATCAAATAGATGTGACTATTAGGAGTCAAAGTTATAGCGCCACCAACTGGCTGCAGGAAATGTGTCATTTTCTAAATGCTTTGAATTCAAGATCTTAATTTTACTCTATTTGCTTCAAACTTCATCAGTATATTGTCAACACACAGCCAATAAGAATCTGTAAACGGTTTGTTGATACATTAAATGCTGTTTCCATGGCAATGTGTCAAAGTTTAAAATTAGTTTTCTGTGTTTTTGAGGCACTTAACATGCTTAGAATTCCATGAAACGCAACACACATATCAGCAGTAATGATAGTTAGACACTGGCAAAAGCTCATAAATGGGCGTGGACGAGGCACTCTGTAGCGCCACCTTTTGACAATATTTGGGGGCTCGTTTTTCCTACAGTCACCAAACTCGGTACATATATTTTTCACTTCAATCCGGACAAATTTCTAATTTACATCCATTAGCTGTGACCAACAGGAAGTCAGCTATTTTGGTTTGAATGTGGATTTTTGGAAAAATCAGGCTGTGGAATTTTGAATACTGCTCTCAGGAAAACCAACAAATTCACACCAAACTTTTTCTGCATGATGCCAAGATACTGAAGATGCTAAATTGAGAGCGGATTTGGGATATCTGGAACGGTGTTGACGTGGTGATTTATTAAAGTAACAGTAAACAAAGAAAAACTTAATTTTATTATATCTTTAAAATGCAGCATTCAAAAGCTTTCAAACTTTTTTCATACAGAGAACTAGTCATTCTCAATACTTATGCAAGAATTCAACCAAATCCAAGGTTCTATGAATTAAAGAAAATAAAAAAAACAGTAAAAACTCTGCCCCTGTGTTTGTGTGTTTCATCTATGTGTGTGTGTGACTGTTAGAGTGAATGTGAGTGTGGAGAGGGGGATGGGTGGCAAGAGAGAGTCTGAGTGGGAGACAAACGGGAAATTTATTCATTAGGATGTGTAATATTTCATTTTAAACTGTATGGTTATTCTTTTGTAAGGCATCATTTTAATTCTATTTTCTTTCTGCATCCTTCTCTCTGTCCTCCTTCTGGTTTTACACATAAATGAAGACTATAATACCCAGGATGACCACCGGATGGAGACGCAGGATAAGATATCTTTTAACCCATCAGAAAGAAAAATACATGAACAGAATCAATTGATATGTACTGTCCTGTCAGTATACTTTCATGTAATGATTGTAGAGCAATTTTTACTTCATAGTTATAGATCATAAAATGTGTTGGTAACAATTTACAATGAGGTCTCTTTTTTTAACATTAGTTAATGCATTAACCAATAATGAATAATGTATTTTCACAGCATTTATTAATCTTTAATTATTAATTTTAGCGTTATTTAATAAAAATATCCATGTTCATGTTAATACAAAGTGCACATAAACCAATATTTTGTGAGCATTTTAATAACGTTAATACATTTTGAAATGAATATTAATTAACTTTAATGCTATATAATTATTGTTCATGTTAACTAACATAATTAACCCTTTCATGCATGCAGGTCACTACACTGGAAAGATATTTGAAAGCTTATTCATTAACGTGATTAGGGGTTCGAGCACGCAGTGCTGAAACCCTATTGTATTTGTTAGAATTTTTATTAGGGGTTCGAGCACGCAGTGCTGAAACCCTATTGTATTTGTTAGGATTTTTAGGGGTTCGAGCACGCAGTGCTGAAACCCTATTGTATTTGTTAGGATTTTTAGGGGTTCGAGCACGCAGTGCTGAAACCCTATTGTATTTGTTAGGATTTTTATTATTATTAGGGGTTCGAGCACGCAGTGCTGAAACCCTATTGTATTTGTTAGGATTTTTATTATTATTATTATTATTATTATTATTAGGGGTTCGAGCACGCAGTGCTGAAACCCTATTGTATTTGTTAGGATTTTTATTATTATTAGGGGTTCGAGCACGCAGTGCTGAAACCCTATTGTATTTGTTAGGATTTTTAGGGGTTCGAGCACGAAGTGCTGAAACCCTATTGTATTTGTTAGGATTTTTATTATTATTAGGGGTTCGAGCACGCAGTGCTGAAACCCTATTGTATTTGTTAGGATTTTTATTATTATTATTATTATTATTAGGGGTTCAAGCACGAAGTGCTGAAACCCTATTGTATTTGTTAGGATTTTTATTATTAGGGGTTCGAGCACGCAGTGCTGAAACCCTATTGTATTTGTTAGGATTTTTATTATTATTAGGGGTTCGAGCACGAAGTGCTGAAACCCTATTGTATTTGTTAGGATTTTTATTATTATTATTATTATTATTATTATTCCTTCCCTAAAACTGAATGTGCAGCCCAAACCGTAAGGCCTAAAGAGCTGAAACTTGGCCAGATGGTACTCAATCCGGGACGTAACTCAGGCACAAAGAACCGGCACAATCGGCCTATAGGTGGCGCTACAGCGAACCAAAACGCGAAACCTCTCATATCTCCTAGATTGGTGTCCTAGACTCAAGTGTCTTATATCATTGTAATCCTTGGCTCAATCAAAACAAAATGGCTATCTCCGATTTAATTTCCGGTATGGAAATTTTTCCGCCATTTTGAAATTTGTCCAAAACCTACTTTTGCGAACTAGTCCTAGGTTTTTCGCCCGATCGGAACCAAACCAGTGCAGAAATGTTCTCTGGACAGTGAAGATCAATAATTATCAAAAAAAAGTTGAAATTTTCACTCATGTTCGAAAGGGGGCGCCAAAACGTTCGAAACAAGCGGGGCCACTTTTACTAAAATGGCTATAACTCATGAACAGAATGAGATATCTTCATCAAACTCAAAACACATGTGTATATCATCAAACTTTGGTCAAATCAAAAAAATTGCGCAGCTTTGCCACTTGGTGGCGCTATAAGGTGGACAAAACCTACAAACAGCTATAACTACGCAAGCGTTAGTCCAATTGACCTAAAACTTGGTATGCAGTGTCTTTGACCAATGTGCCACAAGGGTCTATGAGGACATTGGTGTATCTCAAAAAACATGGCCACCATTGGCCACTGAAGATTGAGCACCTATTAGACAAGGTTAACGGAGGTTGATCGGAACGAAACTCAGAGGGCATGTTCGACTCATGGTCCTAAAGGTCTGTAAGAATTTTGAAAGAAATCGGCCACTAGTCGGCGCTAACGAGTTTTATGCCTCAGTAATCACGTGGTGTTTCACTTATCCACACAATATGCATATCATCAGATAGATCTCCTCATACCGAACAACTTTGCCTCAAGAACTATTGCTGTCAATCAAATTGTTCATTAATTATTCACGAATATGTTAAAAACCTACTTTTGCGAACTAGTCCCTGGTTTTTTGCTCAATCTCGATCAAACCACTGTAGGACACTTCTCTGGACTCTCTAGATCAATAATTATCAAAAAAATGTTGAATTTTGTCCTTTGGTTAGCTGTAACGGGGACATTTAGAAAGGGGCGTGGCCTCATATACTCAAAAGCCTAAAAAAACCTAAACGAAAAATCAAATTGTTATAAAACTTCCAAACTATATGTGTCAGATGACTCTTAACAAGCATGCAAAGTTTCATGGAGATCGGACAATAGGTGGCGCTATAACAGTCAAAAAGGCTTCAAAAAAACACTATTTCTATGGTAAATGGACTCAAAACACTAAAACCTGCTCATATATTCAGACAACCACTAGATATTCATATCATATGATAGATCTTCTCTTTTTGAACAACTTTGCCTCAAGAACCACTGCAGTCCATCAAATCGTTCATTAATTATTCACAAATATGTTAAAAACCTACTTTTGCGAACTAGTCCCTGGTTTTTTCCTCAATCTTAATCAAACCACTTCAGGGCACTTCTCTGGACTCTCTAGATCAATAATTATCAAAAAAATGTTGAATTTTGTTATTTGGTTAGCTGTAACGGGGACATTTAGAAAGGGGCGTGGCCGCATACACCCAAAAGCCTATAAAACCTAAATGAAAAGTCAAAACTTTATAAAACTTCCAAACTATATGTGTCAGATGACTCTTAACAAGCATGCAAAGTTTCATGGAGATCGGACCATAGGTGGCGCTATAACAGTTAAAAAGGCTTCAAAAAACAGACAATTTGTATGATAAATGGCCTCAAATTACTTAAACCTGCTCATATATTCACACAAACACTAGATATTCATATCATATGATAGATCTCATCATTCTGAACAACTTTGCTTCAAGAACCATTGCTGTCAATCAAATCGTTCATTAATTATTTGCGATCTAGTCTTAAAATGTTCAATCTTGATCAAACCACTGCAGCACAATTCTGTGGACTCTCTAGATCAATAATTATCAAAAAAAATGTTGAACATTTGCATTTAGATTGCAATAACAGGGCCATTTAATATGATCATAGTCTACTGTACCTAAAAGTATTTAAATCTTAAAAGAAAGCAAACCTTCACAAACCTAAGTAAAATTCATGCATCATATTACTGTAAATAATTATACATAGGGCAAAAATGGCAATGTAATAGGTTATAAAGCTTAAACCAACAAATCTGAATTAAAAGTTCAATGCAATTCCAATAATAGCCACTAGGTGGCAGTAGAAGACCACAGATTGGCTCATTCACATCACTTGACAGTGCTTTCATGGTTTAAGGTTTTGAAGTCATACTAAGACAATACTAAATCACTGTTATAACAGTTCAAATCACATTTAGTCAAAGTTTGCCATTTAATTTATACAGATCAATCATATTTGACAGTTCTGTAATATTATGATTACAGTGAAACCTGAAAATCCCCCAATACTTTTGCGAACTAGTCCCATGGTTTTAGCTCAATCTTCTCTTCTCACTTCTCTGCACTCTCTAGATCAATAATTATCAAAATAATGCTGAACATTTGCATTTGGACAATGATAACAGGGCCATTTAATAATATGATCATAATCTACTGTACCCAAAAGTCTTTAAATCTTAAAACAAAACAAACCTTCACAAAAGTAAAATTCATGCATCACATGATTGTAAATAAGCATGTTTTATGAACCTAGGGCAAAAATGCCATTGTAATAGTTATAAAGTTTAAAAACATGTCAATTTCAAGACATTAAATTGCAAAAATAACCCTTAGATGGCAGTAGAAGACCACAGATTGGCTCATTCACATCACTTGACAGTGCTTTCATGGTTTAAGATTTTGAATTCATACTAAAACAACACTAAATCACTGTTCTAACATGTGAATTCATATTTAGTCAAAGTTTACCAATTAATTTATACAGATGTATCATATTTGACAATTCTGTAAGATTATGATTAAAGTGAATCCTGAAAATGATATATTAACTCTTAAAAAGACAAGATTGCACTAAGCATTTTGTCATCTACAGTTTATTACAGAAATCTCTTATGATTTCAGCCCAAAATTTCAGATTGGCCTAGACATTAGATGCAATAAAGGCCTTAGATGCAATGAAGGCCTTATAAGCTCGAACCCCGGGTAATTGTTGCTTGCAACTATATTTATTATTATTATTATTATTATTATTCCGCCCTACAACTGAATGGGCAGCCCAAACCGTAAGGCCTAGAAAGCTGAAACTTGGTCAGATGGTAGTAGTCTTGCTCGCTACTCAGGCGCAAAGAAGTGGCCCAATCGGCCTATAGGTGGCGCTACAGCGCAAAAAACAAAGATTTTAGACATTTTTGGGACTAGCTCGTTCATTTTTTGTCATAGACTCAAAAACTTTACATTGTTGCGATCCTTGGGTGAAGTCGAACAAACCTGGCTTGCTTCAGATTTTCTCTACGACGCACCGTTTTCCCGCAAAATCGAGCCAAAGCCGAAACCTACTTTTGCGAACTAGTCCTAGGTTTTTCGCCCGATCGAAACCAAACCAGTGCAGAAATGTTCTCTGGACACTGAAAATCAATAATTATCAAAAAAAAGTTGAAATTTTGACTTTCGCGTGAAACAGCGCGATGAAACGTCCTTTGCTAATCGTTAGCCAATTGCGTTTTGAGCTATAACTCTTGAACGGAAAGAGGTATCTTCACCAAACTCGGTACACATGTGTATAAGCTCAATCTTTGGTCAAATAAAAAAAATTGCGCAACTCCGCCACATGGGGGCGCTATAAGGTGGAAAAAACATATTTTCAGCTATAACTAGGCAACACTTGGTCCAATCGACTTAAAAATTGGTATGCATCATCTTGATCCAAACTGGCACAAGTGTATATGAGGACATTGGTGTATCTCAAAAAAACATGGCCGCCATCAGCCAATGAAGTTCAAACACTTATTAGACAAGGTTAATGGAGGTCGATCGGAACAAAACTCATTGGGCATGTTCGACTCATGGTCCTAAAGGTCTGTAAGAATTTTGAAAGAAATCGGCCACTAGTTGGCGCTAACGAGTTTTTTGGCTCTGTAAACATGCGGCGTTTCACATATCCATGCAATATGCATATCATATGATAGATCTCATCATTCTGAACAACTTTGCCTCAAGGACCATTGCTGTCAATCAAATTGTTCATTAATTATTCACAAATATGTTAAAAACCTACTTTTGCGAACTGGTCCCTGGTTTTTTGCTCAATCTCAATCAAACAACTTCAGGGCACTTCTCTGGACTCTCTAGATCAATAATTATCAAAAAAATGTTGAACATTTGCATTTAGATAGCGATAGCAGGGCCATTTAATAATATAATTGTGGTCTACTGTACCCAAAAGTCTTTAAATCTTAAAAGAAAGCAAACCTTCACAAACCTAAGTAAAATTCATGCATCATATTATTGTAAACAAACACATTTTAGGGACATGGGGCAAAAATTGCAATTTAATAGGTTATAAAGCTTAAAACAACAGATCTGAATTAATCTGCAATTCCACTAATAACCACTAGATGGCAGTGGAAGACCAGAGATTGGCTCATTCACATTACTTGACAGTGCTTTCATGGTTTAAGTGCTTTCCATGGTTTCATGGTTTTGAATTCATACTAAGACAATATTAAATCACTGTTATAACAGTTCAAATCACATTTAGTCAAAGTTTACCACTTAATTTATACAGATCAATCATATTTGACAGTTAGATTATGATTACAATGAAACCTGAAAATCCCCCAATACTTTTGCAAACTTGTCCCATGGTTTTAGCTCAATCTTCATCAAACCACTGCAGGGCACTTCTCTGCACTCTCTAGATCAATAATTATCAAAAAATGTTGAACATTTGCATTTAGATAGTGATAGCAGGGCTATTTAATAATATGATTATGGTCTACTGTACCCAAAAGTCTTTAAATCTTAAAAGAAAGCAAACCTTCACAAACCTAAGTAAAATTCATTCATCATATGATTGTAAATAAGCATATGTTTTATGAACATAGCGCAAAAATGGCATTGTAATAATTATAAAGCTTTAAAAGGATGCATGTCAATTTAAAGACATTAAATTGCAAAAAATAACCACTAGATGGCAGTAGAAGACCACAGATTGGCTCATTCACGTCACTTGACAGTGCTTTCATGGTTTAAGGTTTTGAATTCACACTAAGACAATACTAAATCACTGTTATAACAGTTCAAATCACATTTAGTCAAAGTTTACCACTTCATTTATACAGATCAATCATGTTTGACAGTTCTGTAAGTTTATGATTACAGTGAAACCTGAAAATGATATATAAACTTTTAAAAAGACAACACTTGCAGTAAGTATTTTTGACCTACCATTTATTGCAGAAATTTATCATGATCTCTGGCCAAAATTGCTGGTGAACCTAGACTTTAGATGCAATAAAGGCCCTAGATGCAATAAGGGCCTTATAAGCTCGAACCCCGGGTAATTGTTGCTTGCAACTATATTTATTAGGGGTTCGAGCACGCAGTGCTGAAACCCTATTGTATTTGTTAGGATTTTTATTATTATTATTATTATTATTATTCCGCCCTACAACTGAATGGGCAGCCCAAACCGTAAGGCCTAGAAAGCTGAAACTTGGTCAGATGGTAGTAGTCTTGCTCGCTACTCAGGCGCAAAGAACCGGCCCAATCGGCCTATAGGTGGCGCTACAGAGCAAAAAACAAAGATTTTAGACATTTTTGGGACTAGCTCGTTCATTTTTTGTCATAGACTCAAAAACTTTACATCGTTGCGATCCTTGGGTCAAGTCGAACAAACCTGGCTTGCTTCAGATTTTCTCTACGACGCACCGTTTTCCCGCAAAATCGAGCCAAAGCCGAAACCTACTTTTGCGAACTAGTCCTAGGTTTTTTGCCCGATCGAAACCAAACCAGTGCAGAAATGTTCTCTGGACACTGATTATCAATAATTATCAAAAAAAAGTTGAAATTTTGACTTTCGCGTGAAACAGCGCGATGAAATGTCCTTTGCTAATCGTTAGCCAATTGCGTTTTGAGCTATAACTCTTGAACGGAAAGAGATATCTTCACCAAACTCGGTACACATATGTATAAGCTCAATCTTTGGTTAAATAAAAAAAATTGCGCAACTCTGCCACATGGGGGCGCTATAAGGTGGAAAAAACATATTTTCAGCTATAACTAGGCAACACTTGGTCCAATCGACTTAAAAGTTGGTATGAATCATCTTGATCCAAACTGGCACAAGTGTATATGAGGACATTGGTGTATCTCAAAAAAACATGGCCGCCATCAGCCAATGAAGTTCAAACACTTATTAGACAAGGTTAACGGAGGTCGATCGGAACAAAACTCATTGGGCATGTTCGACTCATGGTCCTAAAGGTCTGTAAGAATTTTGAAAGAAATCGGCCACTAGTTGGCGCTAACGAGTTTTTTGGCTCTGTAAACATGCGGCGTTTCACATATCCATGCAATATGCATATCATTTGATAGAACTCCTCGTACTGAACAAATTTGCCTCAAGAACCATTGTTGTATATCAAATCGTTCATTAATTATTCACAAATATGTGAAAAACCTACTTTTGCGAACTAGTCCCTGGTTTTTTGCTCAATTTCGATCAAACCACTGCAGTAATATTCTGTGGACTCTCTAGATCAATAATTATCAAAAAAATGTTCAATTTTGTCATTTGGTTAGCTTTAACAGGGTCATTTAGAAAAGGGGCGTGGCCGCATATACCCAAAAGCCTATAAAACCTAAACTAAAAGTCAAAACTTTATAAAACTTCTAAGAAATATTTGTCAGATGCCTCTTAACTAGCATGCAAAGTTTCATTGAGATTGGACCATAGGTGGCGCTATAACAGTTAAAAAGGCTTCAAAAACAGACAATTTATATGGTAAAAGGCCTCAAATTACTAAAACCTGCTCATATATTCACACAAACACCAGATCTTCATATCATCTGATAGATCTCATCATTCTGAACAACTTTGCCTCAAGAACTATTGCTGTAAATCAAATTGTTCATTAATTATTCACAAATATGTTAAAAACCTACTTTTGCGAACTAGTCCCTGTTTTTTTTGCTCAATCTCAATCAAACAACTGCAGGGCACTTCTCTGGACTCTCTAGATCAATAATTATCAAAAAAATGTTGAACATTTGCATTTAGATAGCGACAGCAGGGCCATTTAATAATATAATTGTGGTCTACTGTACCCAAAAGTCTTTAAATCTTAAAAGAAAGCAAACCTTCACAAACCTAAGTAAAATTCATGCATCATATTATTGTAAACAAACACATTTTAGGGACATGGGGCAAAAATTGCAATTTAATAGGTTATAAAGCTTAAAACAACAGATCTGAATGAATCTGCAATTCCACTAATAACCACTAGATGGCAGTGGAAGACCAGAGATTGGCTCATTCACATTACTTGACAGTGCTTTCATGGTTTAAGTGCTTTCCATGGTTTCATGGTTTTGAATTCATACTAAGACAATACTAAATCACTGTTATAACAGTTCAAATCACATTTAGTCAAAGTTTACCACTTAATTTATACAGATCAATCATATTTGACAGTTAGATTATGATTACAGTGAAACCTGAAAATCCCCCAATACTTTTGCAAACTAGTCCCATGGTTTTAACTCAATCTTGATCAAACCACTGCAGGGCACTTCTCTGCACTCTCTAGATCAATAATTATCAAAAAAATGTTGAACATTTGCATTTAGTTAGTGATAGCAGGGCCATTTAATAATATGATTATGGTCTACTGTACCCAAAAGTCTTTAAATCTTAAAAGAAAGCAAACCTTCACAAACCTAAGTAAAATTCATTCATCATATGATTGTAAATAAGCATATGTTTTATGAACATAGCGCAAACATGGCATTGTAATAGTTATAAAGCTTTAAAAGGATGCATGTCAATTTAAAGACATTAAATTGCAAAAATAACCACTAGATGGCAGTAGAAGACCACAGATTGGCTCATTCACGTCACTTGACAGTGCTTTCATGGTTTAAGGTTTTGAATTCACACTAAGACAATACTAAATCACTGTTATAACAGTTCAAATCACATTTAGTCAAAGTTTACCACTTCATTTATACAGATCAATCATATTTGACAGTTCTGTAAGTTTATGATTACAGTGAAACCTGAAAATGATATATAAACTTTTAAAAAGACAACACTTGCAGTAAGTATTTTTGACCTACCATTTATTGCAGAAATTTATCATGATCTCTGGCCAAAATTGCTGGTGAACCTAGACTTTAGATGCTATAAAGGCCCTAGATGCAATAAGGGCCTTATAAGCTCGAACCCCGGGTAATTGTTGCTTGCAACTATATTTATTATTATTATTATTATTATTATTTATTTTTTTTTTTTTCCGCGCTAAAACTGAATGGGCAGCCCAAACCGTAAGGCCTAGAGAGCTGAAAATTGGTCAGATGATAGAAGTCTGGCTCGCTACTCAGGCGCAAAGAACCGGCCCAATCGGCCTATAGGTGGCGCTACAGCGAACCAAAACGTGAAACCTCTCATATCTCCTAGACCCTTTGTCCTAGACTCAAATGTCTTATATCACTGTAATCCTTGGCTCAATCAAAACAAAATGGCTATCTCCGATTTCATTTCCGGTATGCAAATTTTTCCGCCATTTTGAAATTTGTCCAAAACCTACTTTTGCGAACTAGTCCTAGGTTTTTCGCCTGATCGGAACCAAACCAGTGCAGAAATGTTCTCTGGACAGTGAAGATCAATAATTATCAAAAAAAAAGTAGAAATTTTGACTCATGTTCGAAAGGGGGTGCCAAAAAGTTCGCACGAAGTGGGGCCGCTTTTACTAAAATGGCTATAACTCATGAACGGAATGAGATATCTTCACCAAACTTGGAACACATGTGTATCTCATCAAACTTTGGTCAAATCAAAAAAATTGCAGAGCTTCACCACTTGGTGGCGCTATAAGGTGGACAAAACCTACAAACAGCTATAACTACGCAAGCGTTCGCCCAATTGACCTGAAACTTGGTATGCAGCGTCTTTGACCAATGTGCCACAAGGGTCTATGAGGACATTGGTGAATCTCAAAAAACATGGCCGCCATCGGCCAATGAATATTGAGCACCTATTAGACAAGGTTAACGGAGGTCGATCGGAATGAAACTCAGAGGGCATGTTCGACTCATGGTCCTAAAGGTCTGTAAGAATTTTGAAAGAAATCGGCCACTAGTTGGCGCTAACTAGTTTTATGCCTCAGTAATCACGTGGTGTTCAACTTATCCACACAATATGCATATCATCAGATAGATCTCCTCATAACGAACAACTTTGCCTCAAGAACCATTGCTGTCAATCAAATCGTTCATTAATTATTCATGAATATGTTAAAAACCTACTTTTGCGAACTAGTCCTAGGTTTTTTGCTCAATCTTGATCAAATCACTGCAGCACAATTCTCTGGACTCTCTAGATCAATAATTATCAAAAAAAAAATAGAATTTTGTTCTTTGGTTAGCTGTAACGGGGACATTTAGAAAGGGGCGTGGCCTCATATACTCAAAAGCCTGTAAAACCTAAACGAAAACTCAAATTGTTATAAAACATCCAAACAATATGTGTCAGGTCACTCTTAACAAGCATGCAAAGTTTCATGGAGATTGGACTATAGGTGGCGCTATAAAAGTTAAAAAGGCTTCAAAAACACACAATTTCTATGCTAAATGGCCTCAAATTACTAAAACCTGCTCATATATTCACACAAGCACTAGATATTCATATCATATGATAGATCTTCTCTTTTTAAACAACTTTGCCTCAAGAACCATTGTTGTCCATCAAATTGTTCATTAATTATTCACAAATATGTTAAAAACCTACTTTTGCGAACTAGTCCCTGTTTTTTTGCTCAATCTCGATCAAACCACTGCAGTAATATTCTGTGGACTCTCTAGATCAATAATTATCAAAAAAATGTTGAATTTTGTCATTTGGTTAGCTTTAACGTGGTCATTTAGAAAATGGGCATGGCCTCTAGCCTATAAAGCCTATAAAACCTAAACGAAAAGTCAAAACTTTATAAAACTTCTAAGAAATATTTGTCAGATGACTTTTAACAAGCATGCAAAGTTTCATGGAGATTGGACCATAGGTGGCGCTATAACAGTTAAAAAGGCTTCAAAAAACAGACAATTTGTATGGTAAATGGTCTCAAATTAGTAAAACCTGCTTATATATTCACACAAACACTAGATCTTCATATCATATGATAGATCTCATCATTCTGAACAACTTTGGCTCAAGAACCATTGATGTCAATCAAATTGTTCATTAATTGTTCACATATATGTTAAAAACCGACTTTTGTGATCTAGTCTTAGGTTTTTTGCTCAATGTTGATCAAACCACTGCAGCGCAATTCTCTGGACTCTCTAGATCAATAATTATCAAAAAAATGTTGAACATTTGCATTTGGATTGCGATAACAGGACCATTTAATGAAATGATCATGGTCTACTGTACCTAAAAGTCTTTAAATCTTAAAATAATGCAAACCTTCACAAACCTAAGTAAAATTCATGCATCATATTACTGTAAACAATTATACATTTTAGAGACACATGGCAAAAATGGCACTGTATTGGTTATAAAGCTTAAACCAACACATCTGAATTAAAAAGGCAATTCCAATAATAGCCACTAGATGGCAGTACAAGACCACAGATTGGCTCATTCACATCACTTGACAGTGCTTTCACAGTTTAAGGTTTTGAATTCATAATAAGACAATACTAAATCACTGTTATAACAGTTCAAATCACATTTAGTCAAAGTTTGCCACTTAATTCATACAGATCAATCATATTTGACAGTTCTGTAAGATTATGATTACAGTGAAACCTGAAAATCCCCCAATACTTTTGCAAACTAGTCCCATGGTTTTTGCTCAATCTTGATTAAACCACTGCGGGGCACTTCTCTGCACTCACTAGATCAATAATTATCAAAATAATGTTGAACATTTGCATTTGGACAGTGATAACAGGGCCATTTAATAATATGATCATGATCTACTGTACCCAAAATTCTTTAAATCTTAAAACAAAACAAACCTTTGACAAAAGTAAAATTCATGCATCTTATGATTGTAAATAAGCATATGTTTTATGAACCTAGGGCAAAAATGCCATTGTAATAGTTATAAAGTTTAAAAACAGTGCATGTCAATTTCAAGACATTAAATTGCAAAAATAACCACTAGATGGCAGTACAAGACCACAGATTGGCTCATTCACATTACTTGACAGTGCTTTCATGGTTTATGGTTTTGAATTCATACTAAGACAATACTAAAACACACTTCTAACATGTGAATTCACATTTAGTCAAAGTTTATCACTTAATTTATACAGATGTATCATATTTGACAATTCTGTAAGATTATGATTACAGTGAAACCTGAAAATAATATATAAACTCTTAAAAAGACAAGACTGCACTAAACATTTTGTCATCTACAGAAATCTCTTAAGATTTCAGCCCAAAATTTCAGGTTGGCCTAGACCTTAGATGCAATGAAGGCCTTAGATGCAATGAAGGCCTTATATGCAATAAAGGCCTTAGATGCAGTAACGGCCTTATAAGCTCGAACCCCATTAATTGCTGCTTGCAGCTATATTTATTATTATTATTATTATTATTATTATTATTATTCCGCCCTACAACTGAATGGGCAGCCCAAACCGTAAGGCCTAGAAAGCTGAAACTTGGTCAGATGGTAGTAGTCTTGCTCACTACTCAGGCGCAAAGAACCGGCCCAATCGGCCTATAGGTGGCGCTACAGCACAAAAAACAAAGATTTTAGACATTTTTGGGACTGGCTCGTTCATTTTTTGTCATAGACTCAAAAACTTAACATTGTTGCGATCCTTGGGTTAAGTCGAACAAACCTGGCTTGCTTCAGATTTTCTCTACGACGCACCGTTTTCCCGCAAAATCGAGCCAAAGCCGAAACCTACTTTTGCGAACTAGTCCTAGGTTTTTCGCCCGATCAAAACCAAACCAGTGCAGAAATGTTCTCTGGACACTGATTATCAATAATTATCAAAAAAAAGTTGAAATTTTGACTTTCGCGTGAAACAGCGCAATGAAACGTCCTTTGCTAATCGTTAGCCAATTGCGTTTTGAGCTATAACTCTTGAACTGAAAGAGATATCTTCACCAAACTCGGTACACATGTGTATAAGCTCAATCTTTGGTCAAATAAAAAAAATTGCGCAACTCTGCCACATGGGGGCGCTATAAGGTGGAAAAAACATATTTTCAGCTATAACTAGGCAACACTTGGTCCAATCGACTTAAAAATTGGTATGCATCATCTTGATCCAAACTGGCACAAGTGTATATGAGGACATTGGTGTATCTCAAAAAAACATGGCCGCCATCAGCCAATGAAGTTCAAACACTTATTAGACAAGGTTAACGGAGGTCGATCGGAACAAAACTCATTGGGCATGTTCGACTCATGGTCCTAAAGGTCTGTAAGAATTTTGAAAGAAATCGGCCACTAGTTGGCGCTAACGAGTTTTTTGGCTCTGTAAACATGCGGCGTTTCACATATCCATGCAATATGCATATCATTTGATAGATCTCCTCGTACTGAACAAATTTGCCTCAAGAACCATTGTTGTATATCAAATCGTTCATTAATTATTCACGAATATGTGAAAAACCTACTTTTGCGAACTAGTCCCTGGTTTTTTGCTCAATCTCAATCAAACAACTGCAGGGCACTTCTCTGGACTCTCTAGATCAATAATTATCAAAAAAATGTTCAATTTTGTCATTTGGTTAGCTTTAACAGGGTCATTTAGAAAAGGGGCGTGGCCGCATATACCCAAAAGCCTATAAAACCTAAACTAAAAGTCAAAACTTTATAAAACTTCTAAGAAATATTTGTCAGATGACTCTTAACTAGCATGCAAAGTTTCATGGAGATCGGACCATAGGTGGCGCTATAACAGTTAAAAAGGCTACAAAAACAGACAATTTATATGGTAAAAGGCCTCAAATTACTAAAACCTGCTCATATATTCACACAAACACTAGAACTTCATATCATATGATAGATCTCATCATTCTGAACAACTTTGCCTCAAGAACTATTGCTCTAAATCAAATTGTTCATTAATTATTCACAAATATGTTAAAAACCTACTTTTGCGAACTGGTCCCTGGTTTTTTGCTCAATCTCAATCAAACAACTTCAGGGCACTTCTCTGGACTCTCTAGATCAATAATTATCAAAAAATATTGAACATTTGCATTTAGATAGCGATAGCAGGGCCATTTAATATTATAATTGTGGTCTACTGTACCCAAAAGTCTTTAAATCTTAAAAGAAAGCAAACCTTCACAAACCTAAGTAAAATTCATGCATCATATTATTGTAAAGAAACACATTTTAGGGACATGGGGCAAAAATTGCAATTTAATAGGTTATAAAGCTTAAAACAACAGATCTGAATGAATCTGCAATTCCACTAATAACCACTAGATGGCAGTGGAAGACCAGAGATTGGCTCATTCACATTACTTGACACTGCTTTCATGGTTTAAGTGCTTTCCATGGTTTCATGGTTTTGAATTCATACTAAGACAATACTAAATCACTGTTATAACAGTTCAAATCACATTTAGTCAAAGTTTACCACTTCATTTATACAGATCAATCATATTTGACAGTTCTGTAAGTTTATGATTACAGTGAAACCTGAAAATGATATATAAACTTTTAAAAAGACAACACTTGCAGTAAGTATTTTTGACCTACCATTTATTGCAGAAATTTATCATGATCTCTGGCCAAAATTGCTGGTGAACCTAGACTTTAGATACAATAAAGGCCCTAGATGCAATAAGGGCCTTATAAGCTCGAACCCCGGGTAATTGTTGCTTGCAACTATATTTATTATTATTATCATTATTTTTCTGCCGTAAAACTGAACGGCAGCCCAAACCGTAAGGCCTAGAGACTTGAAACTTGGTCAGATGATAGAGCTCAATTTGAGGAGAACCTCACAAAGTCTCGCCCTAATCGGCCTATAGGTGGCGCTACAGCGAACAAAAACGCGTTAGTGCTCATAACTCCTAAACCGCTTGTCGTAGACTCAATTTTTACATTTTTGGAATCCTTGGGTCCATACAAATTGAAAAACCCCCCTGTGACTTTGGGCCCCAAGGGCCTCGTTTTTCCGTAAATTGGACTTGTGTCCGAAACCTACTTTTGCGAACTAGTCCTAGGATTTTCACCCAACCGAAAACAAACCACTGCAGTAATGTTCTCTGGACAGTGAATATGAATAATTATCAAAAAAAAGTTGAAATTTCAACTCACATTCACATTGGGACCCCAAAATGTCCGTAAGTCGGGGGCCTAATTTACTAAAATGGCTATAACTCTGGAACAGAAGGAGATATTTTCACCAAACTTGGTACATATGTGTATAACATAAATCTTTGGTCAAATAAAAAAAAACTGTGCAGCTCTACCACTTGGTGGCGCTATAAGGTGGAAAAAACATAAAAACAGCTATAACTACACAACCATTAGTCCAATCAACTTCAAATTTGGTATGCAGTGTCTTTGTCCAATGTGCCATAAGGGTCTATGAGGACATTGGCATATCTCAAAAAACATGGCTGTCATTGGCCAATGAATTTTGAGCACCTATCAGACAAGGTTAACGGAGGTCGATCGGAACGAAACTCGGTGGGCATGTTCGACTCATGGTCCTAAAGGTCTGTAAGAATTTTGAAAGAAATCGGCCACTAGTTGGCGCTAATGAGTTTTATGCTTTAGTAATCATGTGGTGTTTCACATATCCATGCAATATGCATATCATTTGATAGATCTCCTCGTACTGAACAAATTTGCCTCAAGAACCATTGCTGTCAATCAAATTGTTCATTAATTATTCAAAAATATGTTAAAAACCTACTTTTGCGAACTAGTCCCTGGTTTTTTGCTCAATCTCGATCAAACCACTGCAGTAATATTCTGTGGACTCTCTAGATCAATAATTATCAAAAAAATGTTGAATTTTGTCATTTGGTTAGCTTTAACTGGGTCATTTAGAAAAGGGGCGTGGCCGCTTATATCCAAAAGCCTATAAAACTTAAACGAAAAGTCAAAACTTTATAAAACTTCTAGAAAACATCTGTCAGAGGACTCTTAACAAGCATGCAAAGTTTCATGGAGATCGGACCATAGGTGGCGCTATAACAGTTAAAAAGGCTTCAAAAAACAGGCAATTTGTATGGTAAATGGCCTCAGATTACTAAAACCTGCTCATATATTCACGCAAACACTAGATCTTCATATCATATGATAGATCTCATCATTCTGAACAACTTTGCCTCAAGAACCATTGCTGTCAATCAAATTGTTCATTAATTATTCACAAATATGTTAAAAACCTACTTTTGCGAACTAGTCCCTGTTTTTTTGCTCAATCTCAATCAAACAACTGCAGGGCACTTCTCTGGACTCTCTAGATCAATAATTATCAAAAAAATGTTGAACATTTGCATTTAGATAGCGATAGCAGGGCCATTTAATAATATAATTGTGGTCTACTGTACCCAAAAGTCTTTAAATCTTAAAAGAAAGCAAACCTTCACAAACCTAAGTAAAATTCATGCATCATATTATTGTAAACAAACACATTTTAGGGACATGGGGCAAAAATTGCAATTTAATAGGTTATAAAGCTTAAAACAACAGATCTGAATTAATCTGCAATTCCACTAATAACCACTAGATGGCAGTGGAAGACCAGAGATTGGCTCATTCACATTACTTGACAGTGCTTTCATGGTTTAAGTGCTTTCCATGGTTTCATGGTTTTGAATTCATACTAAGACAATACTAAATCACTGTTAGAACAGTTCAAATCACATTTAGTCAAAATTTACCACTTAATTTATACAGATCAATCATATTTGACAGTTAGATTATGATTACAGTGAAACCTGAAAATCCCCCAATACTTTTGCAAACTAGTCCCATGGTTTTAGCTCAATCTTGATCAAACCACTGCAGGGCACTTCTCTGCACTCTCTAGATCAATAATTATCAAAAAAATGTTGAACATTTGCATTTAGATAGTGATAGCAGGGCCATTTAATAATATGATTATGGTCTACTGTACCCAAAAGTCTTTAAATCTTAAAAGAAAGCAAACCTTCACAAACCTAAGTAAAATTCATTCATCATATGATTGTAAATAAGCATATATTTTATGAACATAGGGCAAAAATGGCATTGTAATAGTTATAAAGCTTTAAAAGGATGCATGTCAATTTAAAGACATTAAATTGCAAAAATAATGGCAGTAGAAGACCACAGATTGGCTCATTCGCATTACTTGACAATGCTTTCATGGTTTAAGGTTTTGAATTCACACTAAGACAATACTAAATCAGTGTTATAACAGTTCAAATCACATTTAGTCAAGGTTTACCACTTCATTTATACAGATCAATCATATTTGACAGTTCTGTAAGTTTATGATTACAGTGAAACCTGAAAATGATATATAAACTTTTAAAAAGACAACACTTGCAGTAAGTATTTTTGACCCACCATTTATTGCAGAAATTTATCATGATCTCTGGCCAAAATTGCTGGTGAACCTAGACTTTAGATGCAATAAAGGCCCTAGATGCAATAAGGACCTTAAATGCTCGAACCCCGGGTAATTGTTGCTTGCAACTATATTTTATTTTATTTTTTAACTCTATAGTAACTATTTTTAAGGCATTAGTTTGATTCTATTTACTTTCTGCTCTCTCCTCCACTAATTTCTCTTTTGTTTCAAAAACAGAGTAATATGTTTTATATTTATTTTCATGACACTTTAAAACACTACAAGGTTTCTTCAAAAAATCACAGAGACGTTTAATTAATGTAACTGCTGCATTTAAGAACACTGAAACTGGTCAAAAAATGAATAAAAAATAAAATCTTACTGAATTATTTCAAATGCTTCATATAGAGACCTAGGCCTCTGGTGTGACATCTTTTCCTGTGGTGTGACAGTACAAGCACCACACTGGTGGACACACCATAGGATGATTCAGCCTTTTATGTTAATTAATGACCTTGCTATTCCATGCTAACCTGTCATTAGCAGTTATCAAGATACTTTTCCATAATTTTAATAATGATAGATGTGCACAGTTTCCCTGAAGTTGTATATGAAGAGTTCAGATGCAACCTCCGCTAAAAGCCATCTCAGTCAAAAGTTAGAAAAGTTAGTGAATGCTCTTGACACACATTATACATCCATCAAATACTTTGACTTCAAACCCACTAAAATATCATCCTCAGTCCAATCAGAAGTACCACTATTTACATAGAAACCTGTACATCGGAGTCTGACAAAAGTGCATTTTTTAAAAGAAAGACGTCAGATGAATTTAGTGGCTTTTGCATCTGAACTCTTCATATATTGTTCATTTTTTTTTATGTGTGTGTGTTTAACTCTCTTGATGTCATAGTAGTAACACTTTCAGTGCTGTAACCCTTAAAATCAGACAGCCAGAGTGATACTGTAAATCCATGTGCCTGCTCTGCACTTTTTTCATTGATTGCACCAGGGCCCGCCCATCGCTGCTTGCAGCTATATTTATTATTATTTTTTTTTCAGTTTCTCTTTTAATGTTCGTGCTCATTTGTAAGTGCCTTAAAATGGCTGAAAACTCATGAAATTTGGCACAGAGATCAGACCTGCGAAAAATTTATACTTTTAGTAGTGCTTGAGCTTGGGCGTGGTCGAGGGGCTCTACAGCACCACCAAATGCGGGCTTGGGCCAGGATGAAGTTTCTCCGATCTGCACAAAACTCGGAATGGTCATTGGTGACGTCATGATGGGCTAAGATCACTTGGTTTTATCTGACTCCGCCCAACAGGAAGTCAGCCATCTGGGATTGAATTTGCAGTTTTGTAATTTTCACACGCCATTTTGAGGGACTTTCCATGTTTAAAATTACACAAAAATCAACAGAAAATTTTGTCTTACAGTATATTTTGATTTAGCAGTGCAAATTTGTAGAGACTTTCTTCATCAGCTCCATAGCGCCACCTAGTATGAAAATGCATGTTTCATACCTTTGGAATACACGAAAACTCACGAAAATTGGCACACTGGTAGAAGCTTAGCCATAATATTTAATTCTGTTTTCATTTGTTTTGGGTGTGGCCTACAATTTTCAAATTTTATTTGTTGCTGTGGTTGCCACAGACTTTGTCTGATCCTCATGAAAGTTCATAGGGACATTGCCATCATCATGACAAACAAATTTCCAATTCAACTTTTTAGCTCCACCCAACAGGAAGTCGGCCATTTTGGATTGTTTGAAAATGGCATGCTGTCATTTTCGAAATACTCCTCCTAGGGGATTCATGTAAATGGCACCAAAATTCGGTGCAATCATGTCAAGACAGGAGATGTTAAATTGCGGAGCTTTTATTGATAGCTCAAACAGTGTTGCCACAGCGATGCGTCAAATAAGCATCAAAAATATGAAACAGGATCTTCTTTCTGCATCAAGTGATTTACTTTAAACTGGACACACATGTTTGGCTTTGTGGGCTGATCGCATTGATGTAGTTAGTGTAGGTCATAGTTGTAGCGTCACCAACTGGTAAAATAAAGTAAGACATTAAATGGAGGCTAGGGTCAGGATAAAGTTTCTCCAATCTGCACAAATGTCAGTATAGTCATTAGTGACGTCATAAAGGGCAAAGTTCACTTGGTTTTATTTGACTCCGCCCAAAATAAGTCAGACTAAATATGAAATTTTTCTATTTTTCACACACCATTTTGATAGAATTTCCATGTTTAAAATTTCACAAAAATCAACTGAAAATTTTGTCTGACCTGGACACATATATGTGCCAATATGCAGTTACAATCATAGTGCCACCTGTTGGCAACATGAAAATCACTCAGTAACTCAACCATACAATGTTCAATCTGCACCAAACTTCATATGTCTGATGACAGTGACGACCTGAAGACATCTACATGACAGTATCCAGTTGTAGTGATAGCGCCACCATCTGGCCGCAGGAAGTTGTATACATATTGAAGGAATATGTCAGTCATTTATATTTACCACTTTAAATGCAGAAATTGGTCAACGTTTGCCATTTCTAAAGCCACCGGTCAGCGGTGAGCCCGGGTGCGAGGGCCCGTTTATCGCTGCTTGCAGCTTTAATTATTTTTTTTTTCAGTTTCTCTTTTAATGTTCGCGCTCATTTTTAAGTGCTTTAAAATGGTTGAAAACTCCTGAAATTTGGCACAGAGATCAGACCGCGAAAAATTTATACTTTTAGTAGTGCTTGAGCTTGGGCGTGGTCGAGGGGCTCTACAGCACCACCAAATGCAGGCAAATTTGGGCTTGGGCCAGGATGAAGTTTAGTGTAGGTCATAGTTGTAGCGCCACCAACTGGTTAAAATAAAGTAAGACATTAAATAGAGGCTGGGGTCAGGATGACGTCATAAAGGGCAAAGTTCACTTGGTTTTATTTGACTCTGCCCAAAAGGAAGTCAGCCATCTTGGACTGAATATGAAATTTTTCAATTTTCACACGCCATTTTGATAGACTTTCCAGGAACAGAAGGTCGGCCATTTTTCTGTTTCTAAAGCCACCGGTCGGCGGTGAGCCCGGGTGCGAGGGCCCGTTCATCGCTGCTTGCAGCTTTAATTAACATTATTTCCAGGGTAATACCAGGGGTAGTTCATTTTTCAGTGCGATCGAGTAAATGCACAGATATAATAATTTACTGATGTAATTGTGTTTACATCGCCATAATACTGAAGTATATGTACTTGTTTGAAATTACAAAAGCTGTTATTTTTGTTATGCATGGTTATTAGTGATTGATCTTAGTAAAAATAATATAGTTTCTTTTATTTTGTTATCAGCATTTATAAGTGCACAGACATAATATTTTACTGATGTAATTATGTTTGCATTGTCATAATTCAAACAGTATTTGTACTTGTTTGGCATTACAAAAACAGTGATAATAATATAGCTGCAAGCAGCGATTACGGGGCCAAGCCCTAGAAGGGCTGTAGCCGTGTGCAGAGCAGGACTAACAAAAATCGCAGCAATAGAATGAATCTGAAAAACAGCCGCTTCAGAACTATCGGCAAGAATGAACTAAGAATGAACAGATGGTCAACTGAAAATTAACACAACACAGATAAACATATGTATTTTTAAGTCAGGAGCAATACGGATTTGTACAATGCCGATCTGGATAATAAACTAATCAAAACGGCACAACATTACACAGAGGTTTATAAAGTTGCATTATGTGGGATTCGAACCCACGTCACAACAGGATTTAGGTTTCAAAGCTAGTGGTTTAGCTAAGTGTGCCACTCAGTCAACATATGTTCAACAGGCTCTGGAAGAGAAGTTTAGGTGTGAGAATGAAGTCATAAAAAACATGACTTAGCATTTATACAGGTAAGCATGCTAAGCTAATTTAAAATTAAAGTACTTTATGGTTAACCTGATAGCTGTAGAAAATGAACGCAACAGATAAACACATGTATTTTTAAGTCAGGAGCAATACGGATTTGTATAATGCTGATCAAGTTAATAAACTAATCAAAACAACACAATACAGAGGTTTATAAAGTTGCATTACGTGGGATTTGAACCCACATCACAACAGGCTTCAGGTTCCGAAACCAGTGGTTTAGCCAAGTGTGCCACTCAGTCAACACACCTTCAACAGGCTCTGGAAGAGAAGTTTAGGTGTGAGAATGAGGTCATAAAAAAACATGACTTAGTATATTAGTCAGATTAGCATGCTAAGCTAATTTAAAATTAAAGTACTTTATGGTTAACCTGATAACCACATTAGAACAAATGGCAGCCAGTTAGCATGCTAACCCATTAGCAAGCTAAGCTAACTAGCATAAATCACCAAACACAGGCACGGTTGATTTTGGAGAGGTATTTCTCGGGAACGGTAGTGAATATCAAAAATCAGTTTAGTCACGTCTATGCGGCTCAGTCCAAAGATTATTTGGTGAAATTATGGACAAAATGGAACAAAATCTGAAGGAAGAGTAGCAAAAACACTGTTTTTCATTTACTTCAATATGGCTGACAGACACATTCATGAAAAATGACTAATGAGACATCATCGGAATCCGCATAAACCAGGGAATTAAACGATATCAAAATTATAATATTTGGGCAAGGTTTTCAAAAGTTTGTGCAGATATGTCAAAGGGTTCAAAAGATATAGCAATTTATGACATAATTCAAAATGGCAGTCACGTGGTTCAGCTGATCCTGGATCAATTTATATCATCCGATTCAGCATGACCCAATCCATAGACACCAAGATAATGATTTTCTGATCAACTGTTCAGAAGTTATAAGCAGAAATGTGCATTTTTGCTATCTCACGAACCATAGGTGGCGCTGTTCCCAAATTTGGCATGGACCCTCAGATCATGGTGTAGATCAAGTGTACCAATTTTGGTGTTGATTGATCAAAGTTTGTTTGAGTTATAGCCTCTGAACCAATTTTGGGTCAACCTGGTTATGTTTGCAACATCATAACTTTTGAACAGAGATGAATACAAAAAATCGGTTTAGTTACGTCTGTGCAGCTCAATCTGAAGATCTTCTGAGCCAATTTTGAGAAGAAGTGGATCAATTTTGAAGGAGGAGTAGCATTTAGACTGAATACTGTACTTTTTAAAATGGCCGCTACTGTAATGGGCAGAGTTTTAATGTAAGCTATTGAATGTGATCAGCATGAAGAGAGGAATTGGGTGTACTAACTTTTATTTTTGTAGCTCTAGGGGTTCAGGAGTTATTACAGTTTAAATGTTGAATTTTTGAATTAGTGGTGGCGCTATAGAGTTGGGCCTAGAGACCCCAAAGTTGGTCAGAACACTATTAATGGTCATCACTACAAGTGTGCCAAATTTAATCATTTTCCTATGTTCCCTTCATAGGGCTGCATAGACTCCCATTGGCCAATAATAATAATAATAATAATAATAATAATAATAATAAAACATACAGAAACAATCGGGGCTACAGCCCATTCTGGGCTTGGCCCCTAAACATAGATTCTGTAATTGCTATCTGTATGCTCACCTATTTTTAACAGATTTGCTAGTGAAAAGTGTTAATATACCTTCACATTTGTAGCACTGTGGTCCTGCAAGGCACAACACTTTTCCACATACAAGAATTACAATAAGATAGATGAAAAACTTTGAGCGTTCTCACATTCTTTCTTCACAGCACTCCAACCTGATGGACGAACATTAGCTGTGATGGGGAAACATTAGCCATTGTGGGAGTGTCTTTTGTCTCCCATGGTGTGAATTACATTAATATTCAGAGCTATTAACACTCCCATTAATATGGCAATGCTGGCCAAAAACTTACTTTCAAAATTCAAATCATTATATCATTGTTTGTGATGAAGTGGTCAGAATGATTCTCACATCATTTTGAAGTAATGCAAACATGTACATCCATCTTTCTCACATATTATTGTAGGACAATACTCAAACTCCCAGAAGGGCTGAATGTGTGGGCAAGATCAGAAAATATGTGCTGAGTCAGCTTGCAACGATCCACACTCCCTCCAGCAAGGCTGTTGTATCCCGGATATTTTGGATTTTTGCTTTGGTGTTATAAAATATCTAATTAGACTCATCCAACCAAACTCCCTCCAATGCTGAATACAAAAAAAAAATACATATTGGCAAATAGTATGTTAGAAGTAGCTCCTCAAGGGCCCCAAAATCACCTCAGACCCTAGAGGGTTAATGACCTCCATCTGCTTATTCAGCCATATCTCACGTCGCCGAAAAGACCAACTTGGGAAATGGAGGCCAGTGTACAAACTTTCTCTGCGGCCTGCATTTCAGCCATGTTGAGTTACAGGTGTGCACCTGGACCACCATAGTAGACATCGCCCTTTCCAGACCACGTGCTGCGAATTTCGTAGCTCGGAGAGCATAGTCCGTTGCTGAGCACAGTTGTGCAGCAACTCTGGGTCTGGATTACCCTCAAGCAGATCTTGTAACACCTTGGCCTAGTACACCTGTAGGATGGCCATGACGTGCAGGGCAGATGCAGCTTGTCCAGAAGCTGTGTAATCCTTTGGCACGTGCTGAAGAGAACTTGCAGGCCCTGGAGGGGAGTCTGAGGTGATCCAGCCAATAGTGGCGTTTTTTGTGCAAAGATGCACTCCACTTGGGAAATCTCCATATACCCCCTCACTGGACCCCAGTCGAGGGTGATGAGGGAAGAGGAATTAGTGTACCATGTCCTGGCCGAAACAGGGCCTTTCACGATTTCATCAACTCCTTGTGCATTTCTGGGAAGAATGGCAGTGGGGTCGAGTGTGGCTTGGAGTCACAGTCGTCACCCAGAAACCAATCATCCAACCGCGAATGCTCTAGATGAGGTGGAGATCCACTCAAACCCGATCTCCTTGGCTTTGTCCTGGGTACTTGTGAATAAGTGCTTATTGAAAACAGGTATTTATTAAATAATTTTATTTAGTGAAGCTCAACCCTCATTGAAAGAATGTGTGTATTATTTGGTAACTAATGTATTTGCAGCCAGAAGGGCTGAATGTGTGGGCACGATCAGAAAATATGTGCTGAGTCAGCTTGTAACGATCCACACTCCCTCCAGCAAGGCTGTTGTATCCCGGATATTTTGGATTTTTGCTTTGTTGTTATAAAATATCTAATTAGACTCTTCCAACCAAACTCCCTCCAATTCGATGAGTGAGTGGAGTCTCCCAGGCATGCAGCCACATATCATCAGGTATGTTTATCCCCAAGTCCTCTTCCCATCACTTCTTAATGTATTCAGTTGAGTTTTTATTAATTGAGGAAATAGCATTGTATAATTTACCTATTACTCCTTTGACGTATCCACCTTTATACGAATCTATGAAAATCTGGGTCAGCTTAGAGAAAGTATTGTAATGGCTTCTGATCTCTATCTGGAAAAAATGACGAACCTGTAGGTACCTGAAAAAATCATGTCTATTAAGATTACATTTCTGACTAAGGTTCTGGAAGTTGTCTAAATCTCCATTTGATATAATCTTACAAAAGGCAGTGATACCGTGTGTGGTCCAGTTCTTATATCTAAGGTCAAAGCGAGCTGGAGCAAAATGTGGATCATAGGCTAGCCAACCCAGCACTTTTACCTCTCTGTTTAGATTAAAGTGTCTAACCAACTCCTTCCACAGCATGATAGAATGGCCCACACATTAATTTTGTATTTGAATAACATCCTTCATCATATCTAAGCAGCCCAGTGCTGACTGTATTGGGGTTTCCATCAAGGAACATTCTATGTCCTTCCAGTTGGCTACATAATTTGGACAACACCACAATACTAGTGGTCTTAGCTATTCTGCCAACTGGTACTCTCTCAAACATGGTAATGCCATACCCCCTCTCTCTCTTGGCAACTGCAGAGTTGTGTACCTTACACGGGGTCTTTTATTGTTCCATATAAATCTGGATATAAGTTTATTCCATTCTCTAAATTGTGTACGAGGGATCTCAACTGGCATTGCTGTAAACAAGTATAGTAATTTAGGTAAAATGTTCATTTTAATAGATCTTACTCTATTGCCAATATCCAATGGGAGCAAATTCCGTCTGTCCAAGTCTTTATATATTTTCTTGTTTACTGATGTATAGTTTAGGGTATTTAAAGAGGACAAGTCTTTTGGTATATAGATCCCAAGATACTGAATGTATGACAAATTCCAGTTAAAATTATACCTATTTACCAACTCTTGCATAGGAACAAAATTCAGAGCCAGTACCTGAGTTTTTGAATGTTGAGTGTATATCCTGAGTGTCTCCCACACATCTTTAAGATATCCATCAATAAGGGTACTCCTGAGTCTGGGTTTTGTAATGTCACCAAAACAACATCCGCGTACAAACAAATTTGATACTCTACCCCCCCCTATTTTTATCCCTGTTAAACCCATATTTTGTCTGATTGTCTGGGCCAATGGTTCAGTAAAGAGGTTGAAAAGTGATGGGCTGATCGGACAACCCTGTCTACATCCTCGTTGTAAAACTATTGGGTTAGAAAGACTACCGTTGATTTTAATCATTGCTTTCGGAGATTAATATAGTGTCTTAATACAATGAACAAAACTCTCATTGAACCCAAATCTTTCCATAACTTGACAGAGGAATTCCCAACTGACCGAATCAAAAGCTTTCTCAGCATCTAAACTGAGAAAGACTGCCTTCATTTTCCTTTTATTTACATAATCAGTGATGTGCAGGGATCTACGAATATTGTCATTGGTTTGCCTGTTTACCACGAATCCCGTTTGGTCCGTATTTATTAAGAACGACATCATCTTTTCCATCCTCTTTGCTAAAATTGAGGCAAACAGTTTGTAATCCGAGTTTAAAACACTTATCGGTCTATAAGACTTGCAGTCTAGCTTAACCTTACCCTCTTTTAGTATTACGGAGATATAGGCATCGCCCCAAGATGGGGGCAGAGACCCTCCTGTCATAATGTGGTTAAAGCATGTATTAAGCAGTGGAAGTGGCGGCTCCCTCAGGGACTTATACCATTCCGGAGGGAATCCGTCTGTGCCAGGTGATTTAGCAGATTTAAGGGATGAAATTGCCCTTTCTATTTCTTCACATGAAATCTGAGATGTGAGTTCATCATTATTTGCTTTGCTCAGGGTGGGGAGTTTTAGTGAGTTTAAGAACAGTTCTGTTTGTTGTCCACTGGATTTCTATAGTATGCTTCAAATGATTTCTGAATTCTGAATTCCCTCCAGTGTGGTGGTTATTGTATTTGATGTAGGATCTCTAATTCGATGTATAGTCATTTCTGCTTGCTGCCTATGCAATCTCCAAGCCAATAATTTTGCTGCTTTTGGACATGCTTCATAGAACCGTTGCTTCATATGTCTTATATTTTTTTCGATCTGTTTGCTGTATATTTTATCAATTTCCTGTTTTATAGGTCTCATTTATATAAGAGTGGAATGGTCTCTCGTGGAGCTATGAAGCAGTTCCAACTCCCTAAGTTGGGTCTCTAGGTCACGCAGTTTTTTTTGCTTTTAATTTTTTTTAGTAAAGCTGTATGCAGGGCCGGCCCAGGCTCTGTTGGTGCCCTAGGCCCCCCCAGTATTCACTGTGGGTATGGTGTTCTTTTGGTGATGTGTTGTTTTTTGGAAGGCTTCAAATGGGTTTTTGCAAAATTGAGCTGAGCTCAGATGTTTTTCTTCATAAGAAAAGGCTTCCATCTTGCTACCCTCCCCCACAGCCCAGACATATGAAGAACATGGGTGATTGTCGTCACATGTACCACACAACCAGCACTTGCCAGAAATTCCTGCAGCTCCTTTAATGTTGCTGTAGGCCTCTTGGCAGCCTCCCTGACCGATTTTCTTCTTGTCTTTTCACCAATTATGGAGGGACGTCCTGTTCTTGGTGATGTCACTGTTGTACCATATTTTCTCCACTTGATGATGACTGACTTCACGGTGTTCCATGGTATATCTAATGCCTTAGAAAAAATTTGTACCCTTCTCCTGACTGATACCTTTTAATAATGAGATCCCTCTGATGCTTTGGAAGCTCTTTGTGGACCATGGCTTTTGCTGTAAGATGCGACTAGGAAAATGTCAGGGAAAGCCTACTAGAACAGCTGAACTTTATTTGGGGTTAATCAGAAGCACTTTAAATAATGGCAGGTGTACAGACTCCTATTTAACATGAGTTTGAATGTGATGAGTTAATTCCTAACACAGCCACATCCCCAGTTGTAAAAGGGTGTGCACACTAATGCAACCACATTCTTTTAGCTTTTTATTTTTATTCCCCACTGAATAAAGGTTTCAGATTATTTTTCAATTGAGTTGTACAGGTTATAGGTCACATAAAAGGTGGAAAAATTTCTGAAATTATTTATCATGGTCAAATTTTTTTAAATCACATAAACCTGGCATTTTAACAGGGGTGTGTAGACGTTTTATATCCACTGTACTGATAAGTATTAACATAAATAAGTAGTAAATAATTTGTGATAATAAATAAATTTGACTTACAGTCACCTGAAGAATCGCACAAAAATTTAATTAGAATTCAAAGTGCAAATCATCAAAAAAGTGCAAAAAATACTATTATATTCAGAATTACAGGACAGTTTCAAAACTGAACACACCTGGATTTCTTTGCATCATCAACCACTGCATTAAATTACAAATTCTGAGAAACATCATTATTGATGATGATGACAACAAGTCCACTGAGATGCTCTTGGGCCATGGTAGACCTCAAGTAGGTCTTAATCAGCTCGAGCTTTGTACATTACATTTTTTTCAGATCTTATGGTTTTTCATTGATGTAAATTTAATTTTATTCTAACATTATTTTAATCACTACGATGATCGATCAGTATTAAAATTGTCAACTGTCAGTAATTATTTTGCTTATGGGTGTAGGAGCGCATGATGGTCACAAGAGGGCGCTCTTCCCCAGTCATTTTGCACCCTAGGCAACCGCCTATTTTGCCTATGCCACGGGCCGGCCCTGGCTGTATGTGCAATAATTTTCCCCCTAATGTAAGCTTTTGCCGCATCCCACAGTATGATTCGGCTCACCTCTCCATTATCATTGTGTTCCAGAAAATCCTTGAGTTCCGCAACCATTTTATTCCTGAATATTTCACTGTTCAACAAACCAACATTTAAGTTGCGGAGAAGTTGTATAAGAGTGTCTTTAACACCTATATCCCACCTTTCTGTTTCTGCCATGTTTCCCTCAAGATCCTCTAAACGGCGTGTGGTTTATTCTATTTGGCCTGTGATGTCTTGAAGTTTCTGATTTATTTCGGTCGTCATCACATCAAGTTGTTCCTTTAAGTCCTGGTGGAAACTCGCTCGAAAGTCAGAAAGTTCGTTTTTTATTTCTTACTTCCAGTCATTCATGCCACTGATCATAGCCTCGCTTACCACTTTGCGAATAGAGTTGAGCGAGGCCGTCGAGCCCCCACCCTCTTCCATGTCGCCATCTTCCCTTGAGCTGGTTTCTTTTCGGGTTCTTTTGCCCCTCTTACTCCAGACCTCATCTTCTTGTTTTTGTCCCCGTTCATTTCTCTGCAGATTTATCACTTTTTGTGGATTAACGTCCTCAAATTATGGGGATAAACTCTGGCCGAATTCACAGCTGTGTTTTATGGGGACATTCTGTTTCACGTGCCACCGGAAGTCCTAATTCACCTTTTCTATAAGAACCACCTGCTGTCATAGAGTAGATTTACAGAGACTTACATTTACATTCAGCTTGTGTGCAGTTTTTGTCTGGTCAAAAAATTGACCAAATTTGCATGCCCTGCTGTAGCCTAAGTTTTGACCAGTTGATGAAAAACAAGTTTATATGTATTCTACACATTTAAACAATTCATATGTTATCTAGAATTGTTTATGGAGTATATATAAAACATATAATAATTTAATCAATTATCATTTTGAATTAATCCTTCTTTATTTAAAGACTGAAATGTGAGGTTTACCTTTATATGAAACTTTTTCAAAGCTTTATTTGAACATTTACATTAGATGACAACATGCTGTTAGTTAAACTGTTGTCAGCCATGTTGTCATTTAAAATCCTGGTAATGTAATTGTTTTAGTGAGTAAGCAAATTAAAAAGTCATTTTATTTGTTTGTTGATTTTAAATATAAAACTTACAGTAATTTTTGTGTCAGTACTTTTTGAACATTTCCCACACCTTTTAACAATACCATGATAATACTGATAACCGTGATAATTTTGGTCACTATAATCGTAATAAGAAATGTTCATACTGTTACGTCCCTAGTCGACACACAATCCTCAACTGTGCAAGCTCTTTTAGAGAAATTACTCTTTAATTGCTCTTAAAGATCACAGTCGAGATTGCCCCCAGGGGTACTCTCACAACACTTAGCTGTGTTTGAGAGTTTTTGGCGATAGCATTTCACTCTGATTTATCTGGCATTATTTTAATTGAGATTTTTTGCGATGGCATAAATCCACCCCTCAAGTCTGAGCTTAGACGCGAGGGACGTTCATCACTCGCTCAGTTTTTGGACTTTGCCCTGTTGAGGGTGGGCTCTTTGTTCACTGTGGGTGTCACGGAGGAGGAACACCACGGTATTGACAGCCACGGGACATTTAAGTGTGTTTAACACTATGCCGGTCGCGCAACCTGCTCGCGAAATGGCGGTCGCAGTGGAGAGCACACAAGATAGCGGCCACGTCAGTGCGTGTACACAAAATGGCCATTTTACACCACGTTTGCCTACACATCAGCGGTTGGTGTCCAGCGTGGAGGACCCACCGCTGCGATCTACTCACGCAGCTGGTCTCCCCAAACCAGTGCCCACTAACAACACGTCTGCCAAGCCAGCGCCAGCTAACATCACGCTTGCCAATCCAGAGACTGCACCTGTCATGGCCGCCCTTCCAGAGTCTGCACCTGTCATGGCCGCAGATCCTGAGTCAAGTCACGTCACAGCCGCCGCCACTGAGTCCAGTCACATCACGTCATGGCCGCTGCTCCTGAGTCAAGTAACGTCACGGCCGCCGTCCCGGAGTCAAGTCACGTCACGGCCGCTGTCCCAAAGTCAGGTCACATCACGGCCGCCGCTCCAGAGTCAAGTCAACTCACCGCAGCTATTTCTGAGCCAGGTCACGTCACAACTTCTGTACCTGCATCAAGGCACGCCACAGCTGCACTCCCTGAGTTGAGTCAAGACACAGCTGCACTTCCTGAGCTAAGTTAAGTCACGGCTGCACTTCTGGAATCAAGTCAAGACACTACAACACTTCCTGAGTCAAGACACTACAACGCTTCCTGCGTCAGGGCAAGACATAATAACCCTACCTGAGTCGATTCAAGTCACTACTGCACTTCCAGACTCTGGTCAAATCACCTCTGCACTTCCAGTGTTAAGTCAAGTCAGGGCTGTTCCTCAAATCTCAAGTCAATTTACATCTGATCTTCCAGAGAGACATCACTTCACATCTGATCTTCCAGAGACACGTCACTTCACCTCTGTTCTTCCAGAGACACTGCGCTGCCCTGGTGAGCTCCTGCTATGCCCTGGAGGCTTCCTGACGAGCCGGCCCCAGTCGCCAGGTCATCCACATGGACCTGGCCCTCCATCCCTCACCCTGCCCCCACTCCACCACTCATTTGGATATGTTGTTTGGAGCGTCTGGAATCCGCTAGAGGTCATGCTATCCCCACATTAACTCCACACAGACTGTTGTATATCACCCGGACTACACTTTCCACCATCCTTTGCACCAATCATGTACACACACCTGCAGCCAATCAGACACTGTATAAATTACACACCTCTTCCACTACACGCTCGCCAAGTATTGTTTTGCCTAGAGAACTTACAAAGCGTTTTCCCTGTCTGATTCTCTGTTGCTTATCTGGACTGTTTTTAAATTTCCAGAACCCTCACTGCCTGCCTTCCTGACCCTGCCTGTTGTTTTGGATTACTCTGTGTTTTGCTTGCCGCCTGCCCTGATCTTCCTTCCTGAACTCTGACTGCGATTCTGGTTTGTCTACTTTGGGTTATATGCTGTTGTTTGACCCAGGACTGTACAATTCTGAGTTTAATAATAAAGCTAGCACATGGATCCGCACGCCTCCTGTCTCTATCCCATCATTACAGTCATGTGTTTGGACTGTTTTTTTTGTGTTTCCCCTCTCATAGTTCCTGTTTTCCCATATATGGTTATGTCCTGTTCTCGTTTAGTTTGATTCCGTTCACCTGCCCTTGTAATTATCTTGTGTATATTAGTTCCTTCCTGTTCAGTTTCTCTTCGCTGTTCAACGCTCTCCTATAAAAAGCCCTGGATTTATCTAAATTGGCCATGTTGCATGTGAGAGTAAACAGGATACAGAATGATGAAATGATGATGAAAACAGCTGTGAGTTGAGATTACCATTTTAAAAAGACAGGCCTCACAACTCACTTGTGAACAAATGTGGGAAATTAGCCCTGGTGCTGAGGTTTTGTTTTATATGTCTGCATAGCCAAGGGCAACCTCTCCATTACCTGAGTGCTTTGCAGTGTTTATGAACTGTCAGTGGCAACTGAATGTTTGGATATTGCGAACTTGTTAATGAAAAAAAATCATTCTGTTGCTCCTTAAGCACTAAACATACCTGCTTAAGAAGCTAATTGTGATCAGAATGCCATCATTTGCCATGGATGTCAAAGATGAGGGAGGTTTTCAGAGGCAAAGAAATGCACACTCAGAACTTGAGTCATGGTTTATCTGGCATTTGTTTTGGTTGTTGGTTTGCTCAATTGCATCCATGCCACTTTATGCTTGATTAGTCATGCTTTAAGCGGCTGCTGTTACTGCTGTTGTGTGTGTGTGTGTGTGTGTGTGTGTGTGTGTGTGTGTGTGTGTGTATGTACACACGTCAGATTTCCACCCCCTCACTCTCAAGCATGATACAGATAGAACCTGTTGAGAAACAGTGAGGCTGTAGATGAGGAAAAATCCATCTGTTCTGTCATCAAACACTTCATAAAGATAGGACTCAAAATAATTTGATTCAATTTTTACTGAATCACCTCAAAGCACTTTTTATAAAGTGCTTTCAAGGCCAGGAGCAGAGGCTGTGTATAACCTGTAACCATTTATTGTCTCTTTTATCAGTTCTGCATGTTTGTGCAAAATATATTTGTGTAGCTATCGGTGCAGTATTTTTTTTATAAATAATAAATAATTTATAAAAATGGCTATAAATAAGCCATTTGCAATTATATTTTTCTTAAAGTGTCAACTGAACGTCTGTGGTGCTTGAATGGTATACTTTTTCTTGAAATAAAATGTTGGCTCACTCATTATTCTGATTGAAAATATGAATATATGTCTGCATAATGGGTAATTTGACTCATTTCTCCAACATAATTCATCTCTCCTTCTTCAAAATTGTATGTACTTTTTCCCAATGTTCAAAAACAGCTTGTAAGTAATAAGAATTGATGGCCTCTGACTGCTTCTGTACTGCCGAGAACTGCTGGGCAAAGTCCCCGACAGTGTCCCCGAAGAGGCCAGCCTGGGAGACGGGGGCCTGCTTTCTCGACGTCAGCCATCTGTGCCAGGTTCAGCCAGAGATGGCGCTCCTGGACTACCATTGTAGACATCACCTGACCAAGGGCCCACGCCGTTACCTTCGTCGCCCGGAGGGCGAAGTCGGTAGCCGAACGCAGTTCCTGCATCATCCCTCGGTCAGAACTACCCTCGTGCAGTTCTTTCAGTGCTTTGGCCTGGTAAACTTGCAGGGTGGCCATCGCATGCAGGGCAGAGGCAGCCTGCACCGCAACCGCACGCTCCACCTGAGGGACGTCCACGTACCCCTTGGCTGCCCCGCCATCGAGGGTAGTGAGGAGGGAGGAGCCCTGACGTGTACGTGCCAAACAGGGGGCTTTCCACGTCTTAGTGAACTCCTCATGCACCTCGGGAAAGAAAGGTACTGGGCGGAGTGAGGTGTAACGTCACTGGACGCACCCAGATACCAATCATCAAGCCGCGAGCGCTCGGGGGAAGGCACTTTAGATACCTCCAACCCGATGCTCGCGGCCGCCTGACGGAGCATGGCCGCCACAGGGGGGAACTGTCCCGCGGAAGCGTCAGCCTCAACAGGCGTAAGCCCCTCCTCTGACGCAGTGATAGACATTCTGTCATCTTCTGGAGCACCAAAGGTAACACTAAGTCCGGCGTGCGGACGAGTGCTAGACTTTGGCATCTCCACGGGACCATGCTTTGAGGGACCGGACTTCCGCGGGGGCTGACCCGACGGAACATTCGGCACTGTCACCCTCAGATCTCCCTCACCTCTAACCAATGCGTCCGAGGAGGGGTAGGAACTGGAAGGGGTAGAGGATGAGGGGCACCATCTCGAGAACGAGAGGCGCGATCTCAGCGTGACCATGGACATGCGCTCGCAATGAACACATGAACCATCCACAAACGCCGCCTCAGCGTGTTGTTTGCCCAGGCACAAAAGGCAGCGTTCGTGACCGTCAATTAGATGACAAAAAGCCACTACATTCAGAAGCACACGGTCGGACAGACATCTCGAAGGAAGCTATCGACGACCGTGTAGGAAATTTGCTCTTTTAGGATCGGTATGCCCCAGGGAAGGCAACAGCCGAGAGATCGCTGGTCTGGCAAGATGCCGGCAGCGCCGGTTACACGATCGAGCAGGGAGGCAGGAACAACCGCACAGCACTCCTTTCTCTTCTTCTTCTTCTTCTCCAGCTCAAAGGCGAAGGCTCCGAAGCAGAAATCTGAATGAGTGGATGCACGCCGCCATCTTATATACCCGTATGTCCGGGGGAGTGGCGTGGCATGCAAATTCCACTCGCCAATTCTCATTGGCTTTTTCTCTTAAGCTCTGATAGGGTCTCGTAGCCGATCCCCATTATTACGTCATTGACGTAACGTCGTAGAGAACAACTGAGGGGGAACTATGGATAAACCTAAAACAACACAAGAAAGATTGGAGATGAATTTCATTTACAAATAAGGTAGGAAATGCGCATACTTTTAAATTCTACACCAGCCACGGTGTTTTCCTCGTTAAGTTTGTCCTAAAAGCCGGTTGAGAGGGGGGGTCTTAGCACTCAGCATACCCGGTAAAAAAAAGTCACCGCTTGAAACTGACATATGTATGTATGTATTTATTTATTTATTTATATATTTTTTTAGTTTTTGTTAGAAAACTACTGTCAGGATTTCCTAAAGGCACGCAATAAAAAAAAAAATAAATAAATAAAAAGCTGTGGACAGTCATTTTTATGGCTCTCCTTATTGAGTTTTCCTTTCTGACACAAAATTAATGGGAGGAGAGTATTTAAATGTATTTAAAAATATTTAAAATTATGCAACATTATTTACTAAGGTTTGTGGTAGTCAATTTACTGGTATTTGTGCCATTATTTTACACCACCCCAAAAGAATGTCCCATTTTGTGATAATTGCTAATTTGCATAGCTCTTTGTAGGTTGTGTTGGTCATTATGGAAATAATCTGGCTGCGTCTGTGTTCTTTCAATTGTACATTTTCAGTAGACCATCCACAGAACTCCTATTGCTTTCATAGAATTGCAATCTTATGCCAATTTGCCCTGTGTAGTAAATCTGGCCTTAAGTATTGTCCTTATTAGAGATGGATAGAATAAATCATTATTTGCTTTGTGAAAAAGTGAAGTCTGAACATTATTCAAACAATCACCTTTTGTTGTCTATATTGCAAAGAATGTTTTAGAGTTTTGACATGACATGTGAGTTAGTAAATGACGACAGAATTTTCATTATAGGGAAGAAGTAGGACATTTTTTGCTCAGTTTCTTTCATCTTCCCTCCCTTTTTTCAAACTAATTGCACACTGTATATATAATAGATTGGCAATGCAGACTCAAATAAGACAATCTAAGCTCTAGTGTATTAATACATGAAACTTTGAAATTGCTGTGGCAATCAGATGGCGTATACTTCTGCCTAATGCATAAAACACTATCCACCCACATTCAATGCATATCACTGCTATCTAAGTCTCTTCAGATTTGCACATCACTGACTCTTCTGCCAGATGGTTGCTTGAAGCCTTGTAAACAATGAAATTAATATCAGACACTCAGAGACATGTTGTCTGAGCTTCTCAGCAATCAGACAGGTAATCCTTAATAAATTCATGCTCCTGGCAAACAGCACTAATTCAGACTAGGGTACCTGCTGCTTAGCAGAGCAACTGTGCAGGAAATCAGTTCCTGTCGTTCATTGTCAGTGGTTGGGGTGGGAAGCAGATATACTGCGTGACATGTTAGTCAGCTGATATCTCATGTGATATATGACTAGTAACCACATGCATCTAGTGCTGGCTTAAAGTACATCCATTCAAAACATTGTTCAAAAGTTTAAGGTGAATAAGATTTTAAAGAAGCCTCTTATGCTCACCAAGACTGCATTTATTTGATAAAAAAATAAATAAATACAAAATAAATAAATAAATAGATATTGTGAAATATAGTATTTTTTATAAATGTATATATTTAAAATGTAATTTATTTCTGTGATTTCACTTCTGACATTTTAAAAAGACACATCATGTGTCACAAATCTGGTCTGTGATCTTTTGTCTGCTCAAAACCAGCGGTCGCCGCCTTATTACATTGACTCTCTCATTACACAGACTTTTACATGTCACCTTGGACTACTTTTTCCATCATCCATTGCACTGATTTCATACACAGCTGCAACCAATCAAACACATTTTATAAGCCATGGACTTCCTCTTCCTGATTGCCGAGTATATTCTGCGTTTATCACTCTCCTAGCGATAGCAATTTTACGGAGCCACTCTGAGTAGTTTCCCGAGTCTAGTCTAGTTCATAGTCTGTTTTCCTGTGTCTTGATTCTTGCCTGGTTTATCTCGTCTAGTCCGTTTTGCTGCCTGCCCTGGAGCTTTCGCCTGTCTGTTTGGATTACCCCTTTTGCCTAGCCCCCTGGATTATGTTTGTCGTTGTTTGACCTACACTTGTTTTCTACTCTTGTCTTGCCTGTGTCATACCCGTTTGCCTATCTTCGACCTCTGCCTGTACCTTGACCATGTTCATTAATAAAGCTATATACGATCACCTCACGTCCTCGTCACTCCATAACACCATGAATAAGGTACATAATAGACAAATAGTAAAATGATGTGCTTAATCTTAAATTGTCAACCGTAGGTAGTCAAACTAAATATTATATTAGCCGTTTTAGTTTGCATTTATTTTATTTGAGGTTGACAGTGTCTGATTGACTAGCTAGCCGGTTTTCATGCCAAGTTAAATAATATGTTAGTGGTTTTAGTGGTTTATTTGTCACGGCATAAACACTTTGGCACTTCAGTATACCATAGTCATGGAAAGTGCAGATATGGCAAAATAAGTGTGGAAAGAAAAACCACTGAGTGCTTAACATTTTCATTTACTATGTTAGTTTTATTTGCCTAAAAGACAGTTCGTTAAAAACAGTTACAGCTGTAAACTGGAACAAAAATGGAAAATATGTAACCACAAATGAAGCCTTGTCTTTAAAGGAAGGCTTGTTGGATACAGTATGTGGTTGAAGAAAGAGAGATTCTCTAGCAGAAGATAAGAAATGAAATGAGAGAGTGATAATAGCCACAAGGATATGATGAAAGCCAAATAGTAGGAATGAGTGAATGTTAAGAGAGGGAGTGAGTTAAAGAGAAATGGTAAGGGCTCAGAAGATTGTAAGTCTTGTTCTCCCACTCCACTGATTTTGACCAGAGATCAGTTTTAGTTATATTTAAGTGGTTTGGGGTAGAAATGTTTGATTTGTTTCCATGGCTACACATTTATGAAACTAAAACCCAAATGAGATCAAAGCAGGTCTCAAAACCGACTTGACCACACTTGGGCTGTTCTACAGTACATTGTGTGTGTGTTAACATCTGCTCCAGAGCCCATCTGTCTAAAGCGCTGTGGAGGCACTGACAACTTTCTAACCAGTGTTCACTTAATATATACTTATGTCGAAATGTAATGCTTCAACTTTCTACTCTAACTTAATACTAATATTGAGCAATTGTTTTGTGTAACAAATCTGCCTAATACAAATAAAAACTGAAAACTAATAATAACAAAATATATATATTTTGTTTCACTTTATTTTGATGGTCCCTTTAACACATTCTGTTGACTATAAGTAACACTGCACCTATACATCTACTAACTCTCACTAGAATGTTAGTAGAGTATTAGTAGACTGGTAAGGTAAGGTTAGATTAAGTTGACATGTGCTTGTAAACTACTGTTCAGTATTGTGTTTTTTTATTATTTTTATTATTATTCATGATTTTCTGCTATAAAATTTAATTCTGTTCATTTACTCTATACCTCTCCGACCTTCACTGTAACTTAGCTATGTAACTTTGTGAATGTTATTTAGAGTCCATAGTGTTTTATAATATTTGGATAACATTTAATGTGTTGTAATTGTGATTTTATGTTACAGTAGAGACTTTATATATTTCACAGATTCTTTTTTTTCCTTAATTTTTTTTGTAATTCTTTAACACAATTACGGTTTTATTTTTACTCTGAGGTGAATGCAGGCTTCTGTAACATATAGCCACCAAATGGTGGTTGAATTAAATTGTGTACTTTTCATGGACAAATAAAGACCTCAAAAAAGCCATTTTCATCTCAAGGGATCCTTCTTTCTGGGCCTACCTGACCTGTTGCTTTACCTCATAAATCAACGACAGCCCTGTTTTTGAGTTGTGGTGAGGAAATGTGGCCCAGTTGCTCCACTCTAAAGTCTGATATTTGCGAAAGGAAAGGACTCACAGGGAACATATAATCAGAAGGCAAGTGAACAGAAAAGACTACTTAGAAAAGGCTACTTGATGTTTTACTGCTAAAATGATGCATGTACTCCTAAAAATATAGCAATATTGAGAACATTGAGTTGTCACAATAATGGTAGGATGTTGTGGATGGTTGTCAGTGTGTTGCTGTGTGGTTGCTATGGTGTTCTAGAGCAGTGGTTCTCAACTCCAGTCCTTGAGGCCCACTGCTCTGCACATTTTGGAGTTGAGAATCACTGTTCTAAAGGGTTGTTATGGTGTTTTAGGTGTAATGAGCATTTGATTTAACACTGTAAAAAATTTCCTGTAAATTTTACAATAAAATGCTGGCAGCAGGGTTGCCAGTCGGTTACTGCAATTTTTACAGCAGCATTGCTTTAATTTAATTTACAGCATTATCCTGTATTTTGTAATTGCAGCAAATAACTCTATTTTTTTTTTTTAGATTGCTGTTTTTTTTGTTTTTTTTTTTACAGTGAACTACTTTAATTTGTGAATTCTATCCATGCAGTATATATTTTCCAAATTGCTGAATATTAATGCTTGACAATTTAAATAATTCATTAACTGCATTCAGAGTTCTCCTCTGACCAATAAATAAGTAGTTTGTACTCCCATACAGACCTGTAGAGGTTGTCTATATGTACTGACCCACCATCTGGATACAAACTCGATCAAGGGAAACTGCAGTGGCCAACTCTTCAGGATTCAAACTGGATCTGACCTCGGAATAAGCAGGAGACAGACAATATTAGCATAGATTCCATTTTTCTTGCATCAGGTGTTATGGGAAGTGTTCCCGGTTCCGGCTGACCTAATTAATGCAGCCTAACAATATAATATTATTAATATTTAATATTAGTAATATTTAAACGTGTTAAGTGTAGGCCAGGTTAAAGAGATGGGTCTTTAGTCTAAATTTAAACTGAGTGTGTCTGCCTCCCGAACAGAATTAGGTAGATTGTTCCATAGTTTCGGTGCCAAGTAAGATAATGATCTGCCGCTATAATGTGATAAGAGCTCCCTCAAGTACTGAGGAGCTAAACCATTGAGGGCAGTGCAGTGTTGACAGAACCGGGCTAATATGCTCATACTTTTTGGTTCTAGTAAGAACTCTAGCTGCTGCATTTTGGACCAGCTGGAGTTTGTTTATTAAGCATGTAGAACAACCACCCAATAAAGCATTACAATAATCTATCCTGGAGGTCATGAAGGCATGAATTAATATTTCTGCATTTGACTTTGAGAGCATAGGTCGTAATTTCGCTATGTTTTTAAGATGGAAAAATGCTGTTTTGCAAATGCTAGAAATGTGGCTTTCAAAGGAAAGATTGCTATCAAATAACACACCTAGGTTCATAACTGATGATGATGAATTTACAGAGCAGCCATCAAGTATTAGGCTGTGTTTTAAGTTATTTTAAGTTATACTCTTCTTACTTCATTCGACCTCAAGCGAGTATCTACCGCAGCTACTCACAAATCAGGTAACCAATTGGACCTTATCTACACTCGCTACTGTTCAACTGCCAACATTCTAGTTACTCCGTTGCACACTTCAGACCACTTCCTTATCACCTCTGACCTCACACTGGCTATAGGCACAACACACACTCCACCACAAGTTACCTTTAGGCGTAATCTACGCACACTTTCTACCTCCTGTCTATCGTCTATGGTTTCATCCACACTTCCTCCACCCTCTCACTTCTCAGCACTGGACACTAACACTGCTACTGACACTCTTTGCTCCACTTTATCAGCCTGTCTAGACAACTTCTGTCCCCTCTTATCCAGACCAGCACGCACCACACCCGCTGCTCCCTGGCTGTCCGATGTTCTCCGTGAACATCGTTCTAGACTCAGGGCTGCAGAACGGAAGTGACGCAAATCACACAACCCTATTGACCTTAGTGCGTATCAGTCACTCCTCTCTTCATTCTCTGCAAATGTCTCCACTGCTAAATCAACATACTACCACAACAAAATTAATAATTGTCCCGATTCTCGCACACTTTTTAAAACATTCTCTTCTCTCCTTTGTCCTCCTCCTCCCCCTCCTACATCAACTCTTACAGCTGATGACTTTGCAACATTTTTCATTAATAAGACAAGAACAATTAGTGACCAATTTTCCACACCACGTACTGATGCAAATTTCACAACAACTACTCACTCTCTCTCCACTTTCTCTCCACTCATGGAGACCGACGTCTCCAAACTTATTCTTTCCAATCATCCTACTACCTGTCCGCTTGATCCTATCCCCACTCACATTCTCCAAGCCATTTCTGCCTCCATTATACCAGCACTTACTCACGTCATCAACACCTCGCTCCACACTGGCACATTTCCTACAGCATTTAAGCAGGCTCGGGTCATACCACTGCTCAAGAAACCCGCTCTAAATCCAGCTCTTTTAGAAAGCTACAGACCAGTATCCCTTCTCCCATTCATCGCTAAGACACTTGAACGAGTTGTATTCAACCAACTCTCTGTCTTTCTTGCACAGAACCATCTCCTGGACATAAACCAGTCTGGCTTCAAAAGTGGCCACTCAACTGAGACTGCCCTGCTCTCAGTCACTGAAGCCCTAAGATTGGCAAGAGCAGCATCCAAATCCTCAGTACTCATTTTGCTGGATCTGTCTGCTGCTATTGACACAGTCAACCACCAGATCCTCCTGTCCACCCTCATGAAGATGGGCGTCTCAGGAACCGCACTCCAATGGTTCAAGTCTTACCTCTCAGGTAGGTCCTTCAAGGTGGCTTGGAGAAGTGAAGTCTCTGAGTCACAACCTCTTACTACTGGAGTTCCTCAGGGCTCAGTGCTTGGACCACTGCTCTTCTCCATCTACATGTCATCGTTAGGTTCTGTCATTCGGAAGCATGCTTTTTCCTATCACTGCTATGCTGATGACACGCAACTCTACTTCTCCTTCCATCCAGATGACCCCACGGTTCCTGCTCGCATCGCAGCTTGTCTGACCGACATCTCTGGCTGGATGAAAGAACACCATCTTCAGCTCAACCTTGCTAAGACTGAACTGATTGTGATCTCAGCCAACCCTGCACTTTATCACAACTTCTCTATACAGCTAAATTCATCAACCATAACTTCCTCTAGGACAGCTAGGAATCTTGGAGTTGTGATGGATGACCAGTTAACCTTCACAGACCATATTGCTGCTACAGCTCGATCCAGCAGATTTGCCTTGTACAACATTAGGAAGATCAGATCCTTCCTATCAGAGCAGGCTACACAACTTCTTGTCCAAGCTCTTGTCCTATCCAGACTGGACTATTGTAATGCACTCTTGGCGGGCCTTCCTGCATGCACTTCCAAGCCTTTGCAGATGATTCAGAATGCAGCAGCAAGAGTGGTCTTTAATGAGCCGAAGAAAGCCCATGTCACACCTCTCCTCATCAGACTGCACTGGCTGCCAGTAGCTGCTCGCATCAAATTCAAGGTACTGGTGCTTGCCTACAAGACAACCACTGGCACTGCACCAGAATATCTAAACTGTCTAATCCAACCTTATGTCCACTCCAGAAGCTTGCGTTCTGCAAATGAATGACGCCTTGTGGTGCCATCCCAAAGAGGCTCAAAATCACTTTCACTGACCTTTTTGTGGACTGTTCCCAGCTGGTGAAATGACCTACCCATCTCAATTCGATCAGCTGAGTCATTGGCCATCTTCAAAAAACATCTGAAAACCCATCTTTTTCGCCAGCACTCGACCAATTGACACTAGCACTTTCCTACTCCTTTCAGTTTTTCTATATACTTATTTAAAAAAAAAAAAAAAAAACCTTGCAAGACTTATGTTTATCTAACTGAAATTTGCCTCAGCACTTATACACTGTCGCTCTCTTGTTGCTCTGATTGCTTCTATTGTAAGTCGCTTTGGATAAAAGCGTCTGCCAAATGACTAAATGTAAATGTATTACTTGCTGAGGTTTTTGGCCCAATAATTAACACCTCTATTTTTTCAGGATTTAGCAGTAAGACATTTCTTGTCATCCAGTTTTTAATATCAACTATGCATTCCATTGGTTTTTCAACTTTGTATGTTTCGCCAGGCCTTGAAGAAATATAGAGCTGAGTATCATCAGCATAACAGTGAAAGCTAACACCATGTTTCCTGATGATATCTCCTAAGGGTAACATATAAAGCGTAAAAAGTAATGGTCCTAGTACTGAGCCTTGAGGTACTCCATACTGAACTTGCGATCGATACGATACCTCTTCATTTATTGCTACAAAATGATAGCGGTCAGATAAGTACGATTTAAACCATTCTAATGCACTACCACTAATGCCAACATAATTTTCGGTTACACTTTATTTTGATAGTCCACTTTAGACATTCTACTAACTGTAAGTAACTTTGTAGCTACATGTCAACTACTTGTCATCTACATATCAACTAAATCTCATTATTTGCAACTACATGTCAACTAACTCTCAGAGTAGACTGTTAGGGGTAGGTTTAGGGTTAGTTGAATAAGTTGACAAAGAAAGTGTTAGAAGATATTAAGCAGACAGTCTACTAATACTCTACTAACTGCTAGTTGACATGTAGTTGCAAAGTTAATTACTGTTAGTAGAATTTCTAAAGTGGACTATCAAAATAAAGTGTTACCTAATTTTCAAGTCTATTCAAAAGAATGTTGTGGTCAATAGTATCAAACGCAGCACTAAGATCCAGTAGCACTAAAAGAGATACAACCACGGTCGGATGATAAGAGCAGGTCATTTGTTACTCTAATGAGAGCGGTTTCAGTACTGTGATAAGGTCGAAATCCTGACTGAAAATCCTCACAGATATTATTTTTCTCTAAAATAGAACATAATTGTGAGGATACTACCTTCTCTAGTATTTTTGATAGAAAAGGAAGATTTGAGATCGGTCTGTAATTAATCAATTGATTAGGGTAAAGTTGTGTTTTTTTAATGAGAGGCTTAATAACAGCCTGTTTAAAGGTTTTGGGGACATATCCTAATGACAGTGATGAGTTTATAATATTCAGAAGAGGATACAGTATGATGCTAGACTAGTTTTCTCAAATGAAACGGTAAAATTATAATGAAGTAACTGTTATAGCAGCTCTGGAGATTAAGTTTGTGTTAATGTCGTCATATAGTGAGACGCAGTGCAGAAAATCACCACGGCATTACGTGTGCTTCATTATCTGTGTATTAAACACAACAGCATCTACGCCATTCATACATACAGAGACAAGCGGAACATGCAGGATTTATTTATTATTATAGGATTTAATATTTAAGTAGGGTGACCACCCGTCCCGCTTTGCGTTGTACCGCATAGCATTTTCACCCCTTGTCCCGCACGTCGCATATTGAGAAAATGTCCCGCATTTTCATCAGTCTGTTAATTTTTAATTATCATATTAAGAAAATGTGCATACATTATTTTGCCTTTTTAAGAAAGCTTTTTATTTATTCTTTTGCGGCGTAGTTTCCACGCAAATGATGTGCAGACCTCATTAAGTGATCTAGCCACCGATGGAAGTGGTCGAGCACACGGGAAAAACACGATATTCATTTATTTTAACCAATTAAAAAAAAAAATGGATGCAGCTTTCAGACGTGACTTTATTCTTATTTTAATGGTTTGTTTGGGGCTGTTCCTGTGCCGTTATTTTAATGACAGATTAAAGCTTGTATTTGCAGGCTCTCAAAACAGAGTTGTTGAAGACAACAAACAGAATCACTGGAGGATAAAATAATTGTTTAGGTTATCATTACAGTGGTCAGTGTTTGCTTTAGTTGGGCGCTGGACACTTGACTTTTTAACATTAGATCAGGGGTGGCGAATGTCGGTCCTGGAGAGCCGGAGCCCTGCAGAGTTTTGCTTCAACCCTAATTAAACACACCTGAACAAGCTAATCAAGGTCTGAAGGGTAACTAGAAAGCTACAGGCAGGTAAGTTTTAACTAGTGTTGGAGCTGAACTCTGTAGGGCTGTGGCTCTCCAGGACCGGAGTTCACCACCCCTGCATTAGATGTTGATTTTGATTTTGAGTTTGATTTGAGGATCTTGATGTCTATGTGCCTAAACGCAAGTTTATTTTTAATATATATATATATATATATATATATATATAAATCTGATCAGATGAGCATTTAAAAATCTCTTGATTATTCAGAAAATACCAGACCCTCTAAAATAATGACAGGGGAAACACTGATGCTCTTTAAAAAAAAAATGTTATATGCTCATTAAAGCTGCATTTATTTAAACAAAAATACAGGGAAAAACTGTAACATTGTGAAACATTTTATAATTTATTTCTGTAATGCAAAGCTGAATTGTCAGCATCATTACACCAGTATTACATGATCCCTCAGAGATCATTCTCATTTATTATCAATATGCTGGTTTATTGTAAATGTTGTCAGTGTATGGTTTGGAGCCTGTGATGCTTTTTCCTTATTCTTTGATGAATAAGTTTAAAAGAACAGCAGTTATTTAAAATAAAAATCTTATCTAACAATAGAAGTACAGTGGGGCAATTAAGTATTTGATACACTGCTGATTTTTCAAGTTTTCCCACTTACAAAGAATGGAGAGATCTGCAATTTTCATCGTAGGTACACCTCAACTGTGAAAGAATCAAAAAAAAAAAAATCCAGAAAATTACATTGTATTATCTTTAAATAAATAATTTCCATTTTATGGTATGAAATAAGTATTTGATCACCTACCAACCATCAAGAATTCTGGCTCTCACAGACCTGTTAGTTTGTATTTAAGAAGCCCTCCTATCCTCCACTCATTACCTGTATTAATTGCACCTGTTTGAAGTCATTAACTGTATAAAAGACACCTGTCCACACACTCAATCAATCAGACTCCAACCTCTCCACTATAGGCAAGACCAAAGAGCTGTCTAAGGACACTAGGGACAAAATTGTAGATCTGCACAAGGCTGGGATGGGCTACAGGACAATAGACAGACAGCTTGGTGAGAAGGCATCAACTGTTGGTGCAATTATTAGAAAATGGAAGAAATTTGAGATTACTGTCAATCTCCCTCGGACTGGGGCTCTATGCAAGATCTCACCTCGTGGAGTATCAGTGATCCTGAGAAAGGTGAGGGATCAGCCTAGAACTACATGGGAGGACCTGATTAATGACCTTAAGAGAGCTGGGACCACAGTCTCAACGGTTACTATTAGTAACACACTACACCATCATGGATTAAAATCCTGCAGCATGCGCAAGGTTCCCCTGCTCAAGCCAACACATGTCCAGGCCCATCTGAAGCTTGCCAAAGACTGGATGATCCAGAGGAGGCATGGGAGAAGGTCATGTGGTCAGATGAGACCAAAATAGAACTTTTTGGTATTAACTCCATTCACCGTACAATCCCAAGAACACCATCCCAACCGTGAAACATGGGGTCGGAAACATCATGCTTTGGGGGTGCTTTTCTGCAAAGGGGACAGGACGGCTGCACCGCATTGAGGGGAGGATGGATGGCACCATGTATCGCAAGATTTTGGGCAACAGCCTCCTTCCCTCAGTAAGAGAATTGAAGATGGGTCGTGGCTAGGTCTTCCATCATGACAATGACCCCAAAACACAGAGCCAGGGTAACTAAGGAGTGGCTCTGTAAGAAGCATTTCAAAGTCCAGTGGTGGCCTAGCCAGTCTCCAGACCTGAACCCAATAGAAAATCTATGGAGGGAGCTGAAACTCTGTGTTGCCCAGTGACAGCCCCAAAACCTGAAAGATCTGGAGAAGACCTGTATGGAGGAGTGGGGCAAAATCCCTGCTGCAGTGTGTGCAAACCTGGTCAAGAACTACAGGAAACGTCTGACCTCTGTAATTGTAAAAAAGGTTTATGTACCAAAGATTAAGTTCCATTTTTCTATTGTATCAAATACTTATTTCATGCAATACAATGGAAATTAATTATTTTAAAATCATACAATGTGATTTTCTGGATTTTTTTTTTTTTTTTTAGATTCTGTCTCTCACAGTTGAGGTGTACCTTCGATGACAATTACAGATCTCTCCATTCTTTGTAAGTGGGAAAACTTGAAAAATCGTCAGTGTATCAGATATTTATTTGCCCCACTGTATGTACTTTCAATTTAACACATACTTGTTGGATAAAAGTAAAAAATAAATAAATAAATAAATATTTTTCTTTTTTAAATCCATGAAAGAGTCCTTAAAGTATCACAGGTTCTAAAACAAATATTAATCAGCACAACTGTTTCTAAAATTGATAATAAATCAGCATATTACAATGATCATGTGACACTGGAGTAATGGGAAAACTAGAATAATGATGCTGAAAATTCAGAAAAGAATTAAATTTTAAAGTATATTAAAATAGAAAAAAAATTGTAGTAATATTTCACAACAATATTTTTTTTCTGTATTTTTGATCAATTAAATTGAAGAGACTTTTTTTATTTCAAAAACATAAAAAATCTTAAGTGGTCCCAAGCTTTTGGATGGCAGTGTAGATAATAAAAGAGTATAATAAAAGGAAAAGGTGTGTGTGTGTGTGTGTGTGTGTGTGTGTGTGTGTGTGCTTGCTTCTTACATTTGAGAAATTCTGCTGAAAATCCTTCACTTTGCAAAGAAGAGTGGCAACTTGGGTTAACTTCAACCAGTTTCTTCCAGAGGTGGGACTTTCAAGTCACAAGCAAGTCTCCCAAGTCATGAGTTCCAAGTCAACAAAGAGTTAAATTTAATGAGATAATTGACTAATTAAATGGTGATTGAGCATTAGTTATATATATATATATATATATATATATATATATATATATGTATATATATGTATGTGTGTGTGTGTGTGTGTGTGTGTGTGTTTTATATATAGGTTTGGTATAATTCATCCTATGAGACTACAGCATGCAAACAAATTGTTGCTCTAATAGTTATAGTGAATATATTTCAAAACTATGTAATGCATATATTTAAAAAAAAAAAGTATAAACTCCAGAATTATTTAGACACACACAGACATCAAGAACCAGCATATGAATCTCAACAATGGTGACAATCAACAAAATGCAGCTGTTTAAACGCAAATGACTTTGAGTTAGTAAAAGGGTCAAGAGACTACAGCAAACCTTGACCACAGTTATGGTGGCATTGTGTGTGTGTGGTGTTGTTGTTGATTCCATCTAAAGCCCAGTCACACTAGACTTTGAGCATGCGAAATTCCCTCGGAGGCTGCAACGGTGATGATCTGACATCCTGCTCTGCAGCGTCTTTTTAAAAAAGTTAAATTCAACACATAACAAATAATAATACATCTAAAATGTAAAAACATACAATCTACAACACTTTTCCGCAGCGCTTTAGTTTTAAATTTCTGTTCTTTTTATTCAGCTATAAGGTCATGCTGTGACATATCGATCTGCCGTTGGTCATACGTTGTCACGTGATGCGAATTCGCAGCTCAGAGTTCACCAAGCTTGAACTTTGGAATGCAGCGAAATGCGAAAAAAATTAGCACAGGCTTGCATTTCCTGTCTGACGCATGCATATGAATGGAAGTCAACGGAATGAAAAGTGCAGTGTGACCGCCCCTTAAGGCTGTGGCTGAAGTTAGTTGTAGTTCTTGTGCTTCTCTTTTCTTCAGTGATGTTGATTGTTAACAACAGATGTTCATTCACTAATGCTCAATCATCATTTAATTAGTCAATTATCAATTAAATTTAACTCTTTGATGACTTGGGATTTATGACTTGGGAGACTTGCTTGTGACTTGAAAGTCCCACCTCTGGTTTCTTTTGTACCATTTGCCCTGTCATTTTAGATGGCACTTTTAGTTTCAACTTCCTCTCTCAGGATAAATACCTACAAAACAATCAGAAAACTGACAATATGTAATTCACATTAGTTTTAGCTTTTGAGACATCTAAATCATTCTCCCTAAAAATCGTCTCGCTTCTGGAGTTGAGAAACATTTTCTAACAAATCTACATGTAAAATGCAGGTACTCAAATTTTTAGAATGCAACTATTACCTTTGAATGAACTCTAAAGCTCCGTCTGTCTCCTCCTGGTAACTGTAACAGGGGTTCTGAAACAGGGACGGGAAGCGAGTGGATCCATATGCAAGCTTTATTAATAAACACAGGGTTGTACAGGCAGGGTCGAGCAACAGCGTCTAACACAACAGAGACAATCCAAAACGTAGTTGATAAACGGGCAGAGAAGTCAGGGCTGGTGGCAACTAGGCAAAGTTCAATAAACAATCAAAGTCAGGGAACACAGGGAAGAATCAAAGAACGAGAAACAGTCCAGGTTAGCAATGGGAAAACAACAGACAGGAAATAACGCTTTGTATGACCAGACAGGGCTAGAACAATACTCAACGGGGATAAGGCGGAAGGTGTGTGTTATTTATTCTGTGTTTCATTGGCTGCAGGTGTGGGTGTGCGTGATTGGTGCAGAGGATGATGGGAAGTGTAGTTCGGGTGATGTGAACGTCAGTGTAGAGTGAGAGTGAATGAACGGGAGGCCACAGGCCCGATTCGTGACAGTAACGTTGGTCCAGATTTAATATGTAATATGCTGCGAACAGGCCAGACAAGAAGATGGGCTTTATACCAAAGCTAGCAAAAATCATTACAATCAAACAATAAGCAAATTAACAAGTTATCAACGTTAACTGCACCGTTCAGAGTTTATGTGACACACACATCCTCTGTGAGCAGCTGACCGCGAGTAAGCATTTTATTTTGGCACCCGTGCCGTGACTGCCTGTGCAAATTTGATTTATATCATGTAATTCTTAACTTAGAAACCCAGACATTTTCTGCCTATAGCTGCTATAAGGCTGGGCAATGTGTGAAATCCTCCCGCCACCACGCTGCTTAAACCCCGTGCAGGTCTCCCTCGCGGCCCATGGATGGAGGATTCGTAAATCTGCGGTTACCGCGAATGTACACACATTAATATACAACTAAAGTTACCAAACATGAAGAATAAAAACTGAAATAAGTCACGCACCACAGGTGTGAATCGTTCTTTTTGTTGCTCCAGAATGTCGACCACTGAAATAATTCCCTCCTCTGTAGATTTTACATTTACAACATGCTGTACATTTGCCTCAAACCACCACATGACCCCAAAATGCATTGTGGTTTACAGCCATATGCTGTATTATAAGAAAAACATATTGCTGTAATTTTTACAGCAATTCATTACAGAGTACTATAGCCAACATCACTAATTTGTTTGCAGTTAACTGATATTATGGGATGTTCATAATTGTAGTCCCTGTGATTGAAAAATGGGAACAAGGGAATCTAACCATAAGTTACATGCCAGGTATGGTTGTGTCAGTATTGTTCAATTTCAAGCAGAAAGAGCAATCTTTTTTCTTTATCACTAACTGTGTACCCTTGCGAAAAGCACTAAATTCTAGATTGCTCCAGTGGACCAGACATTTGTAGGTCAGATCTGAGCATAACACTCACACAGTGTCACAGATCAGGCCTCTGTGGCTCCCTCCGATCGCCACCAGAGGGAACCGTCACCCGAGTTTTAACTTCCCATTCGGACTTCATTTCCCATAACCCCGTGCCTGGGACTGATTGCTACCAGGTGTTAGCAATTTAGCCTCCCTTATTTAAACCATGCTCATGCCAAGCTGTTCGTGAAGTCTTGTCTTGCCATGCAAACAATTCCGAACGTTATTCCCTGGACTGCTTTCCTGTTGCCGACCCTTTCTGTTATTTGGACTCACGAACCCTTGCCGCCCGCCTTGTGGACTTTATCTGCCTCGGATTATCATTCTGTTTGTTGTCTTCAGCCTGCCCTGACATCTCGCCTGTCCCACGTTAATGGTACTGTCTCATCTCTGATATTCCTGTCGCCCCTGATGACCCATTGTCTGTCTGACCTGTCTGTGATTTCAGTAAAGCTGCAAATGGATCCCACTGGTCCTGACTCTCTGTTACAGAAGACTTCGCCAACTGACGATCCAGCAGCGTATAGTCAGCTCTCAGATGAACTCACGGCCCAAGCTTCGGTGCTAGCGCATCATCAGCAACAGCTAGCACGCCTAACCCATCTTACCGAGGAGCTGGTGAAAGCTTTACAGTCACTTCAACCTCCCTCGACGAGCGGGGCCGCTCTCGCGTCCAGTCCGAGTCCACCACCGCCCAGTCCCGCGGCTGCCGCTTCACTAACTAACCCGCGATTGGCGTTTCCGGAAAAATTCGATGGCTCTCCGGCTAACTGTAAGGGTTTCCTCCTTCAATGTAATCTCTTCCTTAACCAACAACCTTCTCTGTATCCCACAGACACTTCTCGCATTGCTTTTGTGAGCTCGTTACTTACCGGGAGAGCGTTGGATTGGGTCACGGCAGTTTGGAGCGGCGATCGTTCTGTGTTTCCCACCTACACACACTTTCTGCAATGCTTCAGGGAGGTTTTTGAACATCCTTACGGGGGCAAGGATGTAGGCGACCAGCTGATTGCTGTAAGGCAAGGAAATCATTCGGCGGCTGAGTATGCTCTCACATTTCGCACCCTCGCAGCACAAACGGGATGGCCTGACGAACCTTTGAAGCTGTTCTACCGCAAAGGACTAAATTCCGACTTACAGTCTGAACTCGCGTGCCGAGATGAGGGACGCACGCTCGAGCAGCTAATACAGCTATCCATCACTTTGGACAACCTTGTGCGCACTCGCCGTCCCGTTCGTAGATGTTGCTCACCACAAACCAGTCAGCCGCCAACGACCGAGTCCGAGCCCATGCAAGTGGGATTCACTCGCCTTAGCCCCGAGGAACGTGAACGACGCCATCGTCTGCATCTTTGTTTGTACTGCGGCCTTCCTGGTCATCTGAGGCTTTCCTGCCCCACGCGACCTGCCCCAAGATCCAACACGGTGAGTCAGATTTCACGTTCTACTACCAGTATAGAAGTAACCGTGACTCTGTTGATTAACAATGAGATAATTGAGACGTCAGCTTTGGTTGACTCGGGGGCAGCGAGTAATTTCATTGACTTTGAGTTCACCAAGACCCACAATATTCCTCTTGTCCCCTGTGATTCTTCCTTGTCAGTGGCAGCAATAGATGGGAGACCGCTGGGTGATGGGAGGATCAACTTCGTCACCGAGGAGGTGCAACTCAGAATTGGAACTCTGCATTCGGAACCCATCCGCCTGTTCGTCCTGCAGTCACCCAAGAACCCGATCATTCTGGGATTCCCCTGGCTGGAGAAACACAACCCAACCATCTCCTGGAGTGCCCGTGAGATCACCCGATGGTCAGATTTCTGCAAAATGAACTGTTTATCCAACCCTCCTAGTCCTCCTTCGAAGCAATCACCTCCGAAAGTAGACGAACAAGATTCTCTCCAGGTCCCCGGCCTACCAGACGAATACCTCGATCTCGCACTGGCGTTCAGCAAGGCCAAGGCCTCCCAGCTACCTCCTCACCGAGCTAGTGACTGTGCCATCGACCTCATTCCCGGCTCCCTTCCACCCAAGGGTCGGGTATTTCCTCTGTCACAACCCGAGTCAGAAGCCATGCAGACCTACATCGAGGAGGAACTCGCCAAGGGCTTCATCCGTCCATCCACATCACCCGTTTCTGCAGGCTTCTTCTTCGTAAAGAAGAAGGATGGTGGCCTAAGACCCTGCATTGACTACCGAGCACTCAACGACATCACTGTGAAGTTTCGCTACCCACTGCCCCTGGTACTAGCAGCCCTGGAACAACTCCGCTCAGCCAGGTTCTTCACCAAACTAGATCTGCGGTCAGCTTACAATTTGATCCGGATCAGAGAGGGGGACGAATGGAAAACGGCCTTCTCCACAACTTCTGGACACTACGAATACTCCGTTATGCCCTTCGGCCTTGCCAACAGCCCATCGGTCTTTCAGGCCTTCATCAACGATGTCTTCAGGGATATGCTCCATCGTTGGGTAATTGTTTATATAGACGACATTTTAATCTATTCAAGCAGCCTCCAGGACCACGTGGATCATGTCCGACAAGTCCTCAAAAGACTCATCCAGTACCAGCTCTACGCCAAGGCAGAGAAGTGTGAGTTCCATCAGACCACCGTCTCATTCCTCGGTTACATCATCAGCTCCGGGGGAGTGGCCATGGACGACAAGAAGGTCCAGGCAGTGGTTAACTGGCCCAGACCCGCTACCCTCAAGGAGTTACAGAGATTCTTGGGCTTTGCAAACTTCTACCGACGCTTCATTAGGAACTTCAGTACCGTGGCAGGCCCCTTGACCTCGATGGTGAGGAAAGCCAACTATCGACTGAACTGGACTGATCAGGCCCTCGCAGCGTTCGAACTGTTGAAGAACAGGTTCACCACAGCCCCCATTCTCTGTCATCCTGATCCAGATCTAGAATTCGTCGTAGAGATCGACGCCTCCAGCACCGGCATTGGGGCAATACTCTCCCAACGCCAGGGGGCGCCACCCAAACTCTTCCCCTGTGCCTACTTCTCACGTAAATTGTCCCCTGCCGAACAAAACTATGACGTAGGGAACCGAGAACTACTCGCCATGAAAGCAGCATTCGAAGAGTGGAGACATTGGCTTGAGGGGGCTAAACACCCATTCACGGTCATCACTGATCATCGCAACCTAGAATACCTACGCTCAGCTAAACGCCTGAACCATCGCCAGGCCAGATGGGCCCTTTTCTTCACCCGTTTCCACTTTACTGTCACCTACCGACCAGGATCCAAGAACACGAAAGCTGACGCCCTCTCACGTCTGACCGAACCATCCACCACATCTCTCTCACCTGAGCCCATCCTCCCGTCACCCATTATCGTTGTGCCTGTCTTGTGGGACATCATGACCGAGATAACAGAGGCACAAGTCAACGAACCGGCTCCTGCAGCATGCCCTCCTAACCGCACCTACGTGCCCCAGACTCTCCGCCAACGCCTCATCCAACAGGTCCACTCCACGCCCAGTTCAGGTCACCCTGGCATCAATGCCACCACCCAACTACTCACCAACCGTTTCTGGTGGCCTAGTCTCCAAGCCGACACCATCGCTCACATCCGTAACTGCGCCCCCTGCAATATGTCCAAATCCTCCAAACACGCTCCAGCAGGCCTCCTACAACCCTTACCCATTCCTCAACACCCCTGGTCCCATATCGCAATAGACTTTGTAACTGATCTCCCCCAGTCCAATGGCTTCACCACCATCCTCACCATTGTGGACAGATTCTCTAAGGGTTGCCGCTTCATACCATTGCCCAAACTTCCCTCTGTCTTCGAAACAGCCACTACACTATGCGAGCATGTCTTCCGTTTCTACGGCCTCCCCGAAGACATAGTCTCGGACAGAGGTCCCCAGTTCACCTCCAGGGTATGGACAGCCTTTTGCCAGTCGCTAAACATCAAAAATCAGTCTCACTTCGGGCTATCACCCAGAGTCCAACGGCCAAGCAGAGAGGCTGAACCAGGAACTGTCCCGCTTCCTACGCTCCTATTGCCTTCAGAACCAGTCGGACTGGAGTAAATACCTCATGTGGGCTGAATACGCCCAGAACTCTATCCGCAAACCTTCCACCAACATCACCCCTTTCCAGTGCATCCTCGGATTTCAACCGCCTCTCTTCCCCTGGTCAGGTGAACCCTCCGACTTACCTGCAGTTGATTCATGGCTCCAGAGATGTGAACAGACCTGGAACGAAGCTCACGTGCACCTCCAAAGGGCAGTACGGAGAACCCAGGAGCAGGCCAATCGCCTTCGTCGTCCCAGCCCCAGATATGAACCCGGCCAGTGGGTATGGCTCTCGGCTCGAGATCTTCGCCTTCGGCAACCCTGTCGCAAACTTGGTCCTAGGTACGTGGGTCCCTTCCAAATTTTACGTCAAATCACTATAGAATGCTCAAGCCCGCTGGTGGACCGAGAGGAGTGGAGGTCCAGGAGGAGGCCGGTGACCAGAGAGCCCCTCCTGTCGTCATTGACGGCGCTGAGGCCTACCGAGTCCAAGAGATCCTCGATTCTCGTCGCCGGGGTAACCAACTTCAATACTTGGTTGACTGGGAGGGGTATGGTCCAGAGGAGCGTTCCTGGGTCAACTCGGGGGACATCTTGGACCCCAGTCTGACGGCCGATTTTCACGCTGCCCATCCTGAGAGACCTGCCCCGAGACCTCGTGGAAGACCCCGGCGACAGACTCGTCGTCGCGTCAGGAGCCGCTCGCGGGGGGGGGGCTCTGTCACAGATCAGGCCTCTGTGGCTCCCTCCGATCGCCACCAGAGGGAACCGTCACCCGAGTTTTAACTTCCCATTCGGACTTCATTTCCCATAACCCCGTGCCTGGGACTGATTGCTACCAGGTGTTAGCAATTTAGCCTCCCTTATTTAAACCATGCTCACGCCAAGCTGTTCGCGAAGTCTTGTCTTGCCATGCAAACAATTCCGAGCGTTATTCCCTGGACTGCTTTCCTGTTGCCGACCCTTTCTGTTATTTGGACTCACGAACCCTTGCCGCCCGCCTTGTGGACTTTATCTGCCTCGGATTATCATTCTGTTTGTTGTCTTCAGCCTGCCCTGACATCTCGCCTGTCCCACGTTAACGGTACTGTCTCATCTCTGATATTCCTGTCACCCCTGATGACCCATTGTCTGTCTGACCTGTCTGTGATTTCAATAAAGCTGCAAATGGATCCCACTGGTCCTGACTCTCTGTTACACACAGCTTAAAACTTTTTTTTTAAAGTGTCTTAATATTGTTCCATAAGCCTAATGTGTTTTTCCATAAGCCTACTTTTGATCAGCTGGCCAAGTCTGTTGTGTTTTGGTACAGAGAGGAGTACTTGAGTAAGTTAGCGAGTGCTACCATTTACAAAGCATGCGTATGTAAAACAAAAATATAGTGCTCCAATCTGTTTTTAAAATAATAACATAGCATTTAAAAACATTGTGTTTAACACTTATGCAAGCATATTGTGCATATACGCTTGCATAATAAATGCATAATAATGTTTACAATAATGGTTGATACATTAGTCGAGTTCTGATGTTACTAACTGATGAAACAACAGTTTGTAAACCAAAATATGTCTAAATTCTTTATTATTAAACAAAGTAATTAGAACGACAACAGTCTACATTAATTGACACATTCTTAGGAAATTCTTAGTGCACACAGTGAATTATCAAAACTGTTATGTCTGGAGAACGGCAGACAAACAATGCTCTGTGTCTTAACTTTTAATTAAAAACGCAAAACAACTGTATCACATGTGCACCAGCCTAACTAACTTTCTCTTCTCTGTCCTGGGTCATTTATTCCCCATATTAAAGTCTGTGTAAATGTAACAGAGAAAAAAAAGAAACAAGAAACTGAATTGTTGACAAAATGCTTGTTTTTGTTATAAAATGTTTTTTTTTTTTTTTTTTCTAGAAAAGAAAAGAGAAAAAAATAATTCTATGTTGATTGTTTATTTAAATAACTCATCTTGGAAAGAGGGGAGACACCTACAGGCAAGAAGGGTGTACAGTGTGTGAAGGCAGCCATCTTCTCAGTTCACTCGAGCTGTTGAAATGAGGTATGAAAATCTTGAAAAAAATTAGCAGTATTGTCCGCTCTCAAACGCTAGAGGCGTGTCCGCTGTCGGCGCTGAAACCACACCCACTCGCAGAAAGCTGCTGTCTCTCTCAACTGCCAAATACGCTACAAGCTGAATGGATGCTCCTTTAGTGGCTTAATGTAAATGTGGAGACCAAGCTGTTTTGTAAATCAATGCAACCAGGCATTTACGTGATGAAGGCATAGGCTGTAGTAACTAATGTTAATGACAGTAACTCGCGATTGAGCCGCGAACCACTGATGCTAATGTGCTGTAGTTATTATAGTGCTTCCCACACATAGACTTTACCTAGGCGGGCCCAAGTATATTTGGTGACACATTTTTGTAGCCTACTATTATTATCCTCTTACACTTTTTTTTTTAATCACTGCCCGAGATAATGAAACTATCCGCGACCGATTAACTAGTGGAAAATCTCCCCTCGCTTTCGTAGGCTCCACAGACAATCTCCAAAATGACCGGGTCATTCTTGTTTCCCATACATTGATTTATTTGTGGAGAGCCGCCACAATATCAACATCGACTGCCACAAATACCCACTGTCCGCTGCCATCAGCTCCCGGGTCGCACACACGCGAGCGTGACATCAGCACAATATTTAGTGCGCTTTCAGTTGGAGGGCTGTGCTGAACCCCGTGGCCAGCGCAGCGCTTTCCGCGTTCGGCCGCTTTATGCAGCAGACCCGTCAATAAATCATATACAAAACAGCGTTTCCAAGCGCCTGTCACCTACTTACTGTTTGGACCTTTAAATATGAATATAATTTGTCTGGTAATATGCTTATAGTTTGTTACTCAGACGCAGACGAATGAAACAAACATTAATCTAGCCAAAACCACCGCATATAGACGCTTTTTAGTGTAAATTAAATGTATATTGATTTTTTTTTAAGATGATGTTGCGATTATAAATCAGGTTTTAAGGAGTATAGTGTCAGTGATTCCTGGTTGACATGTATTAATAATGGGTTGTGCTTACTATTAATACTTGTTTTATGTATTGTAATGGTCTGGGTGTGTGCCCCTTTAAGACTTGGGGTTTCCCTGTGGTATGTCTCTGCACTCCTGCAGATGTGCGTTTTCTGTATCGTTCTGTTGATTTTCCTTTTAATAAACCTGCTTGTTGATGGTGACCTGCTTCGTGTCTTAATCCAGTGACGCGAAATAGGTTACAGTATGACAATAGAAAAAACATGCTTTGACAGCTTTATTGGGCATTCATTTGTATTACAGTATGTTTACCTGGAAACCTAAATCTGAACTAGGTATACATAACATATTAGTACCAAAAAAATTAAAATTATATTTTGAGCACTCAATTGAAAATGTACACATAATGTATCAATCATTCTTACTGGTTGTGGTTCAGAGATGCTTGTTGGTCCAAATAAAGAAGGTACGGACTTAATTTTTCATTGGCAAGCTTTTAGCAAATCCGGCGCTGAACTCTCAAAGATTACAGAAGCAGTCCTCTGTAAAAATGATAAAGCACACAGCAAAAGGTTTGAAATACATAGCTGTGACATAATGAAAAAAAAAAAACGTAACCACTGATTCATCTTTCAGCAATGAAAACTAAACAAACTTGCTTTCAAAGTGCAGAACACAGCGTCTTCTCTACATGATGTGAAGACACTAACTAATGGAAGTGTTGGAAGTGTGAGCAAGTCATATTTTGCGGGCAGGCGGGGATTATGCTAATATGTTACCTAGTGATGTATATCGTTAACAGGCAAAAGATTAAAAAATATGATGACTGGTTAAGGCAGCTCTGAGTCAACTTTCTTTAGAGAGACAAAATCTTTATCATGCACTTTTTTGATTAACAACTTTGCAGATTGTTTACATCGGAAGATAGCTGTGTTACAAACTGCAAAAGAGATATTTTTCGAAAACCCATATGACCTGCTCTTTAAAGGACACTTATTATGCCCTTTTTTACAAGATGTATTATGAATCTCAGGTGTCTCCAGGATGTGTCTGTGAAGTTTCAGTTCAAAATACCCCACAGTTCATTTATTATACAATTTTGAAAATGCCTATTTTGTGTGGATGCTGAAACAAGCAATTTTAGTCCATGTCTCTTTAAATGCAAATGAGCTGTTACTTCCCACCCTCTTTCCAGAGCAGGGCTGTGCTATTTTAGCTCATACAGTCTTATGCAAAAGTTTAGGCACCCCTTGATAAATAACAGATTTTGGTGATTTTTTAATTGAAAAGATGTTAACACTTGGAAATGGAAAAAATGCACAATATTTTCAGCAAACATTGATGCATAGTTACTTCTTATGCCATAAATTGAACAAAAAAATAAAAATAAAAACATTATTATGGCACTGTGCAAAAGTTTGGGCACTCTAAGAGTTCCAGAGTCTCAGATTCTTTTTACAAGGTTTCAGACCTTAATCAGCTTGTTAGATCTGATGCATGGCAACAGCTGTCATTAGTAAATGCCAATTTCAAAGCTTTACAAATACTTTGACTCTTCAAACGTTGTGCACACACTTGCGGACACTCAACAACCATGGGTTCCTCTAAGCAGCTGTGTACGAAAATGAAAGTTATTGATGCCCACAATGCAGGAGAAGGCTACAAGAAGATAGCAAAGCGTTGTCAGCTTGCAGTTTCTACAGTGAGAAATGTAATTAAGACATGGCAGTTCAGGGGAACTGTGGAGGTCAAGATGAGATCCGGAAGACTAAGAAAACTCTCAGAGAGAACTGCTCGTACGCTGGTCAGAAAGACAAATCAAAACCCCCATTTGACTGCAAAAAACCTGCAGGAATTTAGCAGACTCAGGAGTGGTGGTGCACCATTCCACTGTGCAGCGATGCTTGCACAGACAAGACCTTCATGGAAGAGTCACCTTCATGGACCTGCGTTCCCATCATAAAATCCAATGTCAGAAGTATGCAACAGAACATCTACAGAAGCCTGATGCATTTTGGAAACAAGTGCTGTGGACTGATTAAGTTAAAATTGAACTCTTTGGCCACAATCAGCAAAGGCATGTTTGGAGAAAAAAAGGAGCAGCATTTCATGAAAAGAACACCTTGCCAACTATTAAGCATAGGGGTGGATCTATCATGCTTTGGGGTTGTGTTGCAGCCAGTGGCACAGAAAACACTGCACAGGTGGAAGGAAGAATGGATTCCACTAAATACCAGCAAATTCTAGAAGCAAACATCACACCATCTGTAAAAAAGCTGAAGCTGAAAAGAGGATGGCTTCTACAACAGGACAATGATCCTAAAGATACCTCGAAATCCACTATGGAATACCTCAAGAGATGCAAGCTGAAGGTTTTGGAATGGCCATCACAGGAGGTGTTACTAAGTACTGATTATGTAGGGTGCCCAATCTTTTGCACAGTGCCACAATAATGTTTTTATTTTTTATCTTTGTTCAATTTATGACATAAAAAAGTAACACTGCACCAATGTTTGCTGAAAATATTGTGCATTTTTTCCATTTCCAAGAGAGACTGTGTTAACATCTTTACAATTAAAAAATCACCACAATCTGTTATAAGCATAAGACTGTATGTCCAACGTGTTGATTATCATGTTTATCTTGCTGAAATCATGTATTTTAAAGCCATATCAGTTTAAATTTCTGATATACGTTTTTCAGGTCACATCTGAAGCACACGATCAGGAAGTAGCTGTCACACACATGTGAGTACTAAACTAAGTTCTCTTTCAAGTTTATGTTAAAAAACGTGCATAAGTTGCAAAAACACGTTTTCATATGTATGTGAAGGTGGATAGCTGAGAAAGAAATGTAATGTTTATATTAGATTGGTGTATTAAATGACATCAGCGTAATATGCACTACCTATACTGCTGATTGGGTCTACACTGTTAATACGACCCAAACTGTAAAATAAAAGCAAAAAATCACTCACTGCTCTGAACTGAACAACTTCTATAGCTGTAATAAGACAACATTTCTTATTGACTGCTTTTAAATTCTCTGGCATGAAGATAAACGTGGCCAATTGTGTGCGGCTCTCTCAGGGCAGGGTCTCTGCTAATACGGCTGTGTCCGTCAGCTATCTTGGGTGGGGCTGGAAAAGTGTGATGTCACATTACAGATTCTGTGATCAGTAAGCTCTGAGACACTGCTCATGATTTAGAAAGATTAAAAAAAAAAAATCAATAGTTTTTTTTTTTTTTTTTATCATTATAGGGTGGTTCAAACAACATGTAAAAATGAATTTTGCAATAATAGGTACACTTTAATGAAAATGAAAAAACTCCAAATAATTTTATTTTATTCAGGGTTCTTTTAAATCCTTGAAAGTTTGTGAATCTGAAAAAAATAAATAAAATAATAATAATAATAATAATAATAATAATAATAAAAATCAAGGCCCTGGAAAGTTTTTGAAAATAAACATACATAGATACAGCTCCCTGAAAGTCGACCTTGAAGTTTTCTGGAAAAAAAACAAAAAACATATTATTCCCTCTGGTTCACTAATGTGTTATTTTGCCAACACTTCATGGCCTATGCATACTATCTTGCTAGACTAACGATAGTTATGCTGATTTACATCAAGGGGAAAAAAAAAATATTTGATCCCCTGTTGATTTTGTACGTTTGCCCACTGACAAAAAAAAATAAAAAATCCATCTTTAATTTTGATGGTATGTAAAAGACAGAATAACAACAAAAAATCCAGAAAAATGCATTTCAGAGATGTTATAAATTGATTTGAGTTTTTTGGGAATTATTTGATTCCATATCAATCAGCAAGATTTCTGGCTCCCAGGTGTCTTTTATACAGGTAAAGAGCTGAGATTAGGAGCACTCTCTTAAAGGGAGCTTGTTTCCTGTATAAAAGACACCTGTCCACATGAAGCAATTAATCAATCAGATTCCAAACTCTCCACCATGGCCGAGACCAAAGTGCTGTCCAAGGATGTCAGGAACAAGATTGTAGACCTACAGAAGGCTGGAATGGGTCCAAAACCATCGGCAAGCAGCTTGGTGAGAAGGTGACAACAGTTGGTGCGATTTATTCGCAAATGGAAGAAACACAAAATAACTGTCAATCTTCCTCGGTCTGGGGCTTCATGCAAGAACTTTACATGAAGTTTCAATGGTCATGAACATACCTGCCAACCCTCCCGTTTTTTCCCAGGATTCTCCCGTATTTTACCATTCTATCCCGCTATTGATCCCGTTTAAATATTTTCCAGTATTTCTCCCATATTTTTAATCTTACTGTAAAAAAAAAAATAAATAAAAATCACTGGACATATTTTATATGTTTCCTGCATTCGCCACTGGTAAAACTCCCATAAATTTGTATGGCCCAAACCTCATTATATGAATAATCATGTTATTCAACATATTCTAAGGTTGTTCAGTTGCCAGATCTTGTATAAAATGCATCATTCTAACACAATCCACACATCATACTAATTTCAACCCATTTGCCTCCTCAACTTGGCAACGTACAACCCAGTGATGCTATTGATATCTGCGCATGTAGTACCATGGAAAGAAAACAAGGATCACTGGTAGAAATGGGAGGAGAAGACTCGGATAAAGCCCCAGTGGAAAAAACAAACAAACAAAATATACATGTAAATTGAGATTCAGCTTACACCTCAAAAGGCTATGGTTTAATTTATTAAATATCAGCACTGCAAGTTTCAAAATAAGCTGCTGCGCTGCTTTGTTTTCTGAGGTTACCGTCAAAATGGCTATATTCATGGCCTTTTTGCCACCTGCTGGCAAATAATTAATTTGCATTTTTCAATAATTTGCTTTTTGTTTAGACCAAAGCCAAAAACTAACCCTTATTTTTACACAGAAAACACCCAGTTGTAAATTTGAACTGGTGGATCCACAGGAAGATAATTAAATGATGATGAAACTCTAAAGATATAGCCTAGACTAAGATATATTTCTATGTTAATAGATGAATATAATTGTTTGATAATAATTGTGTAAATTAATATAATACATTAATATAATACTTTTGACCCCATTAACCGTCTGAAGTTTGCCAATGAGCTTCTGAATGATTCAGAGGAGAACTGGGTGAAAATGTTGTGGTCAGATGAGACCAAAATCAAGCTCTTTGGCATCAACTCAACTCGCCTTGTTTGCAGGAGGAGGAATGCATGCCTATGACCCCAAGAACATTATCCCCACTGTCAAACATGGAGATAGAAACATTATGCATTGTTTTTCTGCTAAGGGGACAGGACAACTGCACCACATCAAAGGGACGTTGAACGGAACCACGCACAGTCAAATCTTGGGTGAGAACCTCCTTCCCTCAGCCAGGGCATTGAAAATGGGTTGTGGATGGGTATTCAAGCATGACAATGACCTGAAACACACGCCCAAGGCATTGCAAGGAGTGGCTCAAGAAGAAGCACATTAAGGTCTTGGAGTGGCTTAGCGAGTCTCCAGCGATTAATCCCATAGAAAATCTGTGGAGGGAGCTGAAGTTGTGGTAGGTAGGTGCAAGAGCCGGTTACAGCGCCTTTGATGGTGGAAGCCAATTTCCATCGCCAATTTCCATCGGCGTCATGGCTGTAGGATCCCTCACCTCTGCCTCCAGCCTCTTAGTCCCAGACTCCGCGACTCCACCATGGCATCTAGCTCCCTCATCTCCACCGCCACTCGTCGGCCCACCAGCTCCACAGGGCTCCCTCGTCACTCTGGCTCCGTCTTTGTCGGTCATTGACCCGGCATCGCCTCAGGACTCCACTGGTCCAGCTGCACCTCGTCACTCCGTCCCACCGGCTCCATTGGGCTCCTCCCTCCAGCTCCGCCTCTGTTGCTCTGCCGCGGACCTCCGGCCATCTGCTTCGCCTTGGCTCTCTAGATTCTCGGCGGTGCCCTGGCTCCGACTCCACCTGCTCCGCCGCCGTCGGTCGGCCCCTGGAGCCGTCAGCTCTTCCTCCACCATGGCTCCTCCCTCTGTCGGCTCCACCGTGGGCCACCATCATGGCTGCGGCCTGCAGCCTGTTTGGTTCTCCTGTGTGTATGCCCAAATTTTGCTGCCCTCATTATCGTTATCTCCATCACCTGTTTGTATTTAATTAGTGTCCTTTATAAGTTTGTTTGAGTTCTTGTCACTTTGTCCGGCTACAAGGTTATTTTGGATTTGTATGTGTGTTTCTGCCCTTCTGTTTATTGGATTACTCTTGTGGATATTAGTAAAGCACTTGGATTCTATGTCATGTTGTGTCATCTTTGCGTATGATCCATGACAGGTTACATGAGCCTAATCTCTCTTCAATAAAATCCATGCAAAAGTTTATATCAGATCATTTTACAATACAGTATAGGATGTACCGAATATTCTTCAGTTTTATGCAGAACAAAAATATGACAAATAGAATATCAGATTTCTGTCATATGGCCAAAAGTAAATTAATAAATGCTTTTTGCAGTTTTGTTTGACACATAAAAGCTGTAACAATGTATCTTACAAGGTAACAAGATGTAACCTTGCTCTCACTTGAAATGTATCTGGAAAGTCCTTGAAAGGTCCTTGAATTTAAAATTAAACAAGGTATGGGAACCCTGTTTATTGTAACCACCATTGTACAATCATAATATTGTAATTGTATACAGTCATTATTTGTAAGCCCATATATTTTTTTTATTATTATTATTTTTTTTTTTACACCATACACGTTTTGTATTCATATTAAACAACATATGTATATTCATATTTATTCAGATTTTATAACAATACCAGTTCATGGCCTGAGTAATATGTCCACTAACTTTGCCCCTAACTAGTGAGACTTAATTAGTGGCTGGTCATATCGCACTCCTACACATTTCCACCTCTCCCCATATTTATTTAATTTTATTTAGATTTTTTTCTCTGCCTAGTTTTGCTATTAAATAACTGTCTACAACTTAAGAACCACTACTCTATATCAAATTCACTCTATACCACATACAGTATTTAATCTGACTGAATTATTACTATGCTATCGGTTAGCTATATGCATACAATTTGCACAATATACATACTGCATACTACTTTTGAAAATGATATATTTGTTAACCACCACATTTTGATCAGAAATCCATGATAAACTGTAAGAGACTGGCCTATACATAAGGATTCTCTTTCTGTATAGGTTCCCTCAGTCTGACAAATGAGCTTGAGTGAATATAAGCATCAAATCAGAATCCCCAATCTCTGTCAGGCTCAGCTGGAAGTGGTGTTTGTGGGATATTTGGACAGTGGATGGTGTTTATCTTAATTATTTTATGTTCTTTTCTTCATATCCATAAAGCACTTTAGCATGTACTGTGAAGCCTGCTATTCTCAGCAGTTTACATCACTGCACTGTAATGATAAGGAGTTGAGAGTTGTCTTATCTTTCTATTTGATCCTCTTTCTGGCTATTCTCCAAACCACCATCTTCGGGAATGTGTTTACAGGCTGTATGAATACAGCACTAAAAGATTAAACTGTTGAGACTGTGTGTGTTGACAATTAATGTGTAATGACAGATTTAAGAAACAGAAGTGCTTTTTATCATGAATGTATATGTCTCGCTCCACGCTCTTATTGTGATTTAACGGTCCTTGGAATAAGGGAATAAGGTTCTCACACATATATCCAGAGTTTTTTGTCAAAATGTTTGTCACACCTGCTAATAGTGGATCTATTGAGAAAGGCAGCAATAAATATACAATCTATGTTGTGTACTTGCCAAAGAAAGATTTGAAACATTTTGTGATTGGTGAGTGTTCTTTTTAAACCTTGCATCCATATATATCGATACATTTTTACTTGGAAATATACTTTTTGAATTAAACACTGCATCTGAGCATTATGGTAAATTAGTATTATTTATTGAATAAAACAAAAATGCTACGTATCCATTTACCTATATAACAACTGAGTTACTTACTTCCTGGACTCTTTGTTATTGCTTCATTTTAATTAAGTTCTCTGACATACAATAATATTACCAATTAGTTTACCTCGCTTTTCATTTGCATTCACTTTCAGAGATGTTTGAGTGGAGCACTCCTTGTTCTGCGAGTGTTAGTGGATGTTTCAATAACGGGCTGAACCCGACGCTGTGATTGGCTGATCAGCGGGATGCTCAGGTGCTGGAGGAGGATGCAAGCAGCCGCTGGATGTCACCATGTGTATGAGGAGAGATAGCAACGCTGAGAGGGGTAAAGAAAGCTGACTAATAAAGGGCTAATCAATTATTAGCCATTTCATTTATTCCTCAAACAGTAACTTAGCCGCTGTAGAAATACGCCGCTGTAAATAGACGCAAATCCTGCAAATCATTTCGCACCAGTCGGCGCCCCGTAAGTCAAAGCGCGTGACTGTGTGTGCCTGCGTGGAAAATCACATATCACCGATCAATGGAAGTTAACCGAGCCAAATCCGCCTCGCTGTAAGTGCGTGGACGTCTGTAGCCTGCGGACACTCCTCGGATGTTGATTTCGCGTAAGTTTGTGCGGTTGTCACATTGATTATGCGTGGATCCTATTGCATTAGCTCCTTAAATCGTTGATGAATGTTCAAAAGTTTGGGTTTGATTGTGGTTGTACAATTGCTCAGTTCAGTGAGAGAATGAAGACAGGTGAATGTTTGTGTATGTGACCCGCGTGTATATTTGATATATAGTTATCGATTTCTATATAGCTACATGCGAAGTGTGCTAGGTGCACCTGACACATTTAGTCCTCATCCTATGGCAAGCCGTTTTAACATTCAAGTATTCAGCGAACTATTTTCTGTTTTATGCCATTAGTACTTACTTTAATAATGACATCTTTTTCAGTATTTTCCCCCTTTGCTACAAGTCACTACCCCAGTGACAATGTTACTAGGTGATTTCTGCCATTGAAACAGTAATAATTTAACAGTCCTTTTACAGTAATTGTTTCTCTTGGGGAGGTAAGTTATTTTCACTATTTACAGGGGGTAGTAGATTATTTTATTGCTGTCTGAATCCGGGATGTCAGGTCCTACTGTTACCTACTGTTTTTTTTTTTTTTTAACAAACACCAAGGCTGTGTGGTAATTTAACTGCGTCCGAATCCACATCTGAGTTTACAAGAAGAAATAGATTCAATGTTTCAAGAAGAAAAAAATTCAATGTTTAAATCCTTTTTGACCACTGCCGTTCACCATACGGTAACTGTTGTACTTTGCTGTAATTTGCATAGATTTTTATTTCTGAAATTCTAGAAAGTATTTACAAGAACAATATGTCATAACTGCTCCACCACAATGGGTGGAAGCAGAAAGAAAAGAAAAGGTAAACATTTGAAAGTTTTTTTATTATTATTATTATTATTTATTTTTATTTTTATTTTTATTTTTTTTATGATGACAGCAGCAGGTATGCAATACAATTTTGCAATGTGTATTATATATATAGCTATATACATAACTATATTGCATATAATTATATACAACCATTTATTTTCCTATTTTAAAACAGGTGATTTAAATAAAAAAAATATTTATAATAATTAAAAATAATTTATAATTTCTATTATAAAATATGCTTGTAATATTACTAAGTGATCTCACTGTAATTTGTATTTTACGTAAAATGTGGTTCTACACAAGCTACAAGCTGACAAGCTACGCAATATCACGCTCACAATCGAATGCGATTCATCTGCGATTGTGAGCGTGATATTGCGTAGCTTGTCAGCGATCTACGGCTCTGCGTATTAAATGCCGCTCCGTCTGAACGCACATGATGGAGATTTACTACTAATCAAAGAACCGGCTTTACTGATGAGATGCGCAGGACTATCGCATGCAAAATATTGTGCAGCCCTAGTGTATAATAGTGCAAAAGTTCCATGTTGCAGTAAATTCAGATTTCAGAGGACTCATCTGGTTCCCATGGTCTTGCGCAGACGGCCGTCAAGGGGATGAGGCCTTCACTGGGGATTTTTCTCTGGGCTTATCTAGTTGATGCAGCCTCCGCTGACATTCAGGGCTGTAGAGGTCATCTCTAGGTGCTGATCCACAATCTGGGCTAGGTATAGACTGGATCCAGGGAACTGCAGTGACCATCTGATCTGGATACAGACTGGAATAAGAAAGAAACAGACTAATATTAGTGTAGATGCAAGAATTACATCTTGCAGCAAAGACAGATTGGAGAGGACTCATCTGGTTCCCGTGGTCTTGCACCGATGGCCGTCAAGGTGACAAGGTCTTTATGATGATCAGTCTCTGGCACTCATCTAGTTGACGTGGTCTCTGCTGACATTCAGGGCTGTAGAGGTTGTCTTCTAGGTGCTGATCCACCATTTGAGCTGGGTACGGACTGGATCTGGAGGACTGCAGTAACCATCTGATCTGGATACAGACTGGATCTGGTGGCTACGGTGACTTCGGAATAAGAGTGAAACAGATTAATATTAGCGTAGATGCCATTCTTCTTCCGATCCAACAAGTACATCAGGTGTTATGGGAAGTGTTCCTGGTTCCGGTTGACCTAATTAATGCAGCCTAATAATAGTCCTTTAACGGATTTGAATTATAGAAATGTTTAAATGTATTATGTGTAAGCCAGGTTAAAAAGATGGGTCTTTAATCTAGATTTAAACTGACAGAGTGTTTCTGCCAGATTGTTCCAGAGTTTGGGCGCTAAATATGAAAATTATCTGCCGTCTGCGGTTGATTTCGATATTCTGGGTATTATCAAATTACCAGAGTTTTGAGATCGCAGCGGACGTGAGGGACTATAATGTGATAAGAGCTCGCTAAACCATTGAGGGCTGTATAAGTAATTAGCAAGATTTTAAAATCTATATGATGTTTAATAGGGAGCCAGTGCAGTGTTGACAGAACCGGGCTAATATGGTCATACATTCTGGTTCTAGTAAGAACTCTAGCTGCTGCATTTTGGACCAGCTGGAGCTTGTTGATCAAGCATGTGGAATAACCACCCAATAAAGCATTACAATAATCTAAACTTGAGGTCAGAACGCGTGAATTAATGTTTCTGCATTTGACATTGAGAGCATAGGTCGTAATTTCAATATGTTTTTGAGATGGAAAAATGTGGTTTTGCAAATGCTAGAAATGTGGTTTTCGAAGGAAAGATTGCTATCAAAAAGCACACTTATGGTTCCTAAGTGATGATGGTGAATTGACTGAGCAGCCATCAAGTATTAGATGTTTCCTGATGATATCTCCCAAGGGTAACATTTAAAGTGTAGTGGCCCTAGTACTGAGCCTTGAGGTACTCCATACTGCACTTGTGATTGATAGGATACCTCGTCATTCACTGCCACGAACTGATGGCAGTCAGATAAGTATGATTTGAACCATGCCAATGCACTTCCATTAATGTCAACACAATTTTCAAGTCTATTCAGATAAATGTTGTGGTCAATCGTATCAATGCAGCACTAAGATCCAATAGGACTAATAGAGAGATACAACCACGATCAGAAGACAGAAGCAGGTCATTTGTTACTCTAATAAGAGCAGTCTCAGTACTATGATATGATCTAAAACCTGACTGGAAATTATCACCATTTTTCTGTAGGAAGGAACATAATTGTGAGGATATAATATTTTCTAGAATCTTTGACAGAAAAGGGAGATTGGAGATTGTCTGTAATTAATTAATTTGTTGGGGTCAAGTTGTTTTTTTAATAAGAGGCTTAATAACAGCCAGTTTGAAGGTTTTGGGCACATATCCTAGTGACAATGAAAAAAATAATAGTATTCTAAAGAAGTTCTATGACATCTGGAAGCACCTCTTTTAGTAGCTTAGATAGAATAGGGTATAACATACATGTTGTTGGTTTAGATGATTAAACAAGTTTATACAATTCTTCCTCTCATATATTAGAGAATGAGTGGAATTGTTCCCAGGAGATCTATAGTGCACTATTTGATTCGATACTGTTGCTGACGGCTGCATGGTTACAATTTTATCTCTAACAGTATCGATCTTTGAAGTAAAGTAATTCATAAAGTCATTACTGCTGTGCTGTTGGGAAAAATCAATACCTGTTGGTGCTTTAGTTTTCGTTAATTTAGCCACTGTATTGAGTAAATACCTAGGATTATGTTTGTTTTCTTCTGAAAGAGATGAAAAGTAGTCAGATCTAGCAGTTTTTAATGCTTTTCTATAGGTTAATTACATTTGCGCCAAATGGAAAGAAAAACCTCTAATTTTGTTTTCCTCCAGCTGCGCTTCATTTTCGGGCTGCTCTTTTTAGGGTACGAGTGTGCTCGTTATGCCACGGTGTCGGACTGTTTTCCGTAATCTTCCTTACGTCTAAAGAAGCAACCGTACCTAACGTGCAAGAAAAGAGAGAGCCCTGACCCGTTGAGGCAAACTCATTGTGGTGCTCCTCAAACCATTCCTGAACAATTTTTGCTTCGTAGCAGGGTGCATTATCCTATTGAAAGAAGCCACAGACACCATTAAATACCATTTCCATGAAAGGGTGTACATGGTCTGCAACAATGCTTATGTAGGTGGTACGTGTCAAAGTAACATTCACATGGATGACAGGACCCAAGGTTTCTCTGCAGAACATTGCCCAAAGCATCACACTGCTGGTTTGCCTTCTTCCCATAGTGCATCCTGGTGGTATGTGTTCCCCAGGTAAGTGACACACGCACTAGGCCATCCATGTGACGTAAAAGAAAATGTGATTCATTAGACAGGCCACCTTCTTCCACTGCACCGTGGTCCAGTTTTGATGCTCACGTGCCCACAGTCGGTGCTTTCAGCGTTTGACAGGGGTCAGCATGGGCATCCAGACTGGTCTGTGGCTATGCAGCCCCATATGCAACAAACTGTGATTCACTGTGGATTCTGACACTTCTCTATCAGAACCAACAATAACTTCTTGAACAATATGAGCTACAGTAGTTTGTCTGCTGGATCGAATCACACGGGCCAGCTTCACTCCCCACGTGCATCAGTGAGCCTTGGCTGCCCATGACCCTGTTGCTGGTTCACTTTTAATAGATACTGACCGCTGCAGACTGAGGACACCCTACAAGGGCTGCAGTTTTAGAGATGCTATGACCCAGTCGTCTAGCCACCACAATTTGGCCCTTGTCAAACTCACTCAAATTCTTACTTTTGCCTATTTCTCCTGCTTCAAACACATCAACTTTGACAAGTGCTGTGATGAAGATATAATCAGTGTTATTCACTTCACCTGTCAGAGGTCATACTATTGATGTTATGCCTAATCTGTGTAAATTATTTACATATGAGCAACTTTACAGACTTACAAAATTAATCCTTATGAATATTGAAATTGCTGTTCATTTTATTTAAATTGTATTCAGTTGTCATATAAATGGAATTATGTTTTCTATTGCATTATTAAACGGTTTACTCATACCGGGTTTCTGGTGGCTTGTGATTAAGTTACAAATGGCGTGCCTTCCCAGAGTGGACCGGGTTATACATTAGCCATTTGGCTAATTGGTATACTGTATATGACAAGTAAAAATCAGATGTAGCTAATGAGATGCTAGATATTAGTATCAGTAGTGCCTCATTAAGTACAGTAGCCTACTACTATCTATGTACTAGTAACTACTTGGATAAGAAATACATATTAATATCTGATTTCAATCTAGTATTAATCAACTGCACCAGCTCCAGATGAAATGTATACTAGCCAGAATTGAGTAGCTGATATATGACCCATAACTCCTAACTGCATTTAACTGCAATGAAATATTTCCTTGCAACTGTTGAGATAATTACTAGTAGAGCTGGATGATAAAATGATAATTGTCATGATATAATTTTAGAATTTATAATTGATAAAATAATAACAAGAGTTATCGCTACTCATTTGAATCACGCCACATGGACCATTTGTTTGCTCAAACAAAGAAGCGCAGCACCAAGTTTCACAACCACTAAACAGTGCTGTAAAATCAAAACTGCTAAAAATACGTGTCACAGAACACAAACATGTTTTTTTTTTATATTTATTTTCTATTTTTATTTTTTTATTTTATATATATATATTTGAAACAATATCAATCATTAGACCATGCAGAAACTAAGAAATTCTTTTTTTCTATTTAGATATTTATTTTGTTTATGAAGAATGACTGGAAAGGTGTAAAGAATTTAAAAATGTGATGTGTTTATCATGTTCTGACCATAAAGACTATTTCACTTAGGAGCAAAAATCTGCCTTTAAAATTATCGTGGTAGTTATCGATATTGACTGATAGAAAAATATTTTTGGGGCCATATCGCCCAGACCTAATGACTAATAGGAAAGGAATATGTACTAGTAAGGTAGTAAATTCTAGTTACTTGTTAGTTTTGAAGCTGAAGACATGCCTTATCCACAAGCACTTAACTAATTCACAACCATAAACAAAAGCACTATAACATTCCTTTTCTTTTTCTGCATTTCACTTCAGTTCTCAGCTTACATATCTTGACATTGTGTACTGCAATTGTTATTGTCTTTTATGAGAAATTGCTTTTGATGTCACCTTGAATAAAATATTGTGCTGAATGAATAGAACTAAGGATAGTTTTAAGGAATAAATAGTACAACAGCTTGCCATACTCACCCCTTCTGATCACAGTGATGCTACATTCTTCCTAGAGAGAGCTGGTTGTTTTTGCATTCATTCATACTTTTTGCAGTATTATTTCACTTTATCGGTGTGAACCCCAGCTGACCCAGAGCTGTGTTTGTGGATTGTGTGAATGTAACATCTCTGAATAAACACCTCTCAATGAATCATCCTCTCCGCATGCATTGAGCCAACCTGCCTGCATAGCTGCTTTGATTCATTTATCATACATAACGGTGTTTAATGACTCACTGATGTCTGCTGTTTTCACTGCATTGTTAAGACAGGGTCACGGGAGCACTTTCAGACTATTATTGCTGTTGTGAAAAAAGAGATTTGGTCTCGAGAGTAGGGGGAATTTGTTAATTATTTCATCCAAACATTGCATGTTTATATGTTTTTAATGCTGGTTAACCATTGCATTTGTGAAACTGCTTTTTTTAAATACTTAATTCTGACTGGCCAATCTCAGAATTCTGGGGTCAAATATTTTTATACAATTACTGCTAAACTTAGGAGAGTTTGATTTAATGGTTTTGCATTTTTAAGTAATATTTTCTGTCCATTTGTTTGTTCCTTTATTCATTAATTTACTTACCAAGTCATAATGAGAATTTGCTCCTGTACAATACATTGATAAAATGTTAGCACAACATTCTGCAGATTTTTACTCAAATGTTATGAATTTGAGTATAGTGTGATAATTTAAGATCAGATAATGTACTCTTAAACAGATGTTTTATGTACTGTATGTATGCTTACAAAAGGTTAAATAAGTATGAATGAATAAATGAATGAATGAAGCATTTGTTTCTTGTGTATTTATGCACTTTATTGTGTATTGCCGTTCACCCAAAACGCTTTACAATCATATGGGGGATCTCTCTTCAACCACCACCAGTGTGCAGCATCCACTTGGATGATGCGACGGCAGCCACAATACAATTGCGCCAGTGTGCTCACCACACACCAGCTACAGGTGGAGAGGAGAGAGTGATAGAGCCAATTCAATGAATGGGGATTATTAGGAAGCCATGATAGACAAAGGCCAGAGGAGGGAATTTGACCAGGACACCGGGGATACACCCCTACTCTTTTACGAGAAGTGTCATGGGGTTTTTAATGACCACATAAAGTCAGGACCTCGGTTTAACGTCTCATCCGAAGGACTGTGTTTTTTACAGTATAGTGTCCCAATCACTATACTGGGGCATTAGGACCCACATAGACCACAGGGTGAGCACCCTATACTGGCCTCACTAACCTCTTCCAACAGCAACCTAGTTTTCCCAGGAGGTCTCCCATCCAGGCACTACCCAGGTTTAGCCTTGCTTAGCTTCAGTGGGCAACCGGTCTTGGGCTGCAGGGTGGTATGGCTGTGGGAGTAGAAATATGCATATGCCTAAAATATTTAGCAATGTAGTTAAAATGATCTTGAACTTAGAATTATTAAGTTTTAAAATCATGGAAAACATTTTAAATTAATAGCACAATACCATGACGACTAAAGCGAGTGGCAGCTGGAATCCTGTGATCCAACTCTTTTGTGTAGTGGGAAATTGCACTCAGGATATTTCAAGCAGCTCTAAATAATGATACTTGAATCAAACACTGTTGAGCTGAAATAGACACCAGTCTGACGGATTGGGGTAGTTACATTACAAAAAAAAGAGAATGCATTTTCATCCTCTTCCGAGTCCGATTATTTAGCACAGACAAAAGACCCAAATGACAGATAGAAAAGCAATTACTCTACACCATGTTTCTTATTTGTAGGGAGAATTTGTACCCGATTTCTTTCTAAGTGGCATACTGTTATGAAACTTGGGCATTGCCATCAGCATAGGTGAGCTAAAAGTAGTTTATTTCTGATTACGGCTATATGGTAATTCAATTAATGAATTAATTAACCTTCATGCCATTATGATTAACATTCTCTGAACAGTGATTAGTGGTGTTTGCTAAGGCCAACATTACTGTTACTATTGCTGTGTGTGCTATATACAAGAATGATATCAAATCATGCAGATTCTATAATCTTGCAGATTCTATAATCAGTAAATCAGGTGACTCGTATATTTAATAAAAAAAAAAAAAAAAAAAAAAAAAAAAAGGCAAATTTTTGCTTTGGAGGAAAGTGCATCTGCATTCTGTCTTCATAAGCTCTACCCACTGAGAGATGTTTCGGCTCTAAACAGATGAGTACAAAACAGCAAGGTTATGTTGGGTCATATGCATTTACTGCAACTGAGATGTCTGCCAGGAATCTTGATTGTGACAGTAGCCTCTAGAACAAAGCACATCCTGAGCTTGAACCACATATAACCTTCCTTTGCAAACACGAGCTCCCCTTTGCTGTATTATTGTCCCTCCAAATAAATTGTTTTAATTTTATTTTTACTTTTTTTCTATTAAAAAGTAAAAGGTCACCTGAAAGAATTTTTACTGGGTTTTACTTGCATACTGTTAGCAGATTAGCCTGCTAGCTTAGTGAAACCATTATATATATATATATATATATATATATATATATATATATATTATTTATTTTATTATTATTAGTAGTAGTAGTAGTAGTATTTATTTATTTTTTGTTTTGTTTGATCAGACATTACAAACATGTTTCTAGATAGAATCAACTCCAGAGATGAACCTAATCTCTACAGAACAATGTGTATAAACAAATAATTTAGTTTGGTCACTATACATATACTGTATACAGTATGCCAATATGGCAATTTCTTCATGTCAGCGTGAATTGTTCTTGGCCAGAATAAGCCACAATGTGAACCTGACTTTATGCTGTTTAAAGAATGTCTATATAATACTGTAAGACTGCCTCCTGTTTTTCTCTCAATATATGCATAGTTAGGTAGCATTCAATGCAACTGTCAGACTGTAAACCAGTTTTCGTAAAAATCTTTCCAGGGTCTCTGAATACAGAGGTGTGTGATGGGTTTTGGATTTTTGCATTTGAAATTAGCCTTCTGGATCTATGATTACTGCTGAAATGCTGTAGAGAAAATAGTTATTTGCCTATATGTCTTTGTGTGTATGTGTGTGTGAGAGAGGATTGTAAACAGGTGGAGTGTAATGTGATTGGTGGAGCTTAAAGGGCACAGCTGAGTGAGTCATCACCCAGAGGCTGCATTAAACGTCATACACTCTCTCTCCTTCTCTTTGCCAGTATCTTTCCCTCTCTCCTTCTCTGTAATACCATCTCTGTCTCTTCCTATAATTGGCCCACCTCCTTCCACACAGTCTTCTCCTGTTTCCCATTTGATTTCATGGCTTTTCTTTAATAAGCAGCTATACACAGTATCCCCTATTAATGTGCATCCTAATAGTTTAGTAAGCAGAATAAACATGTATGTTTGATATGTCCTATAAAAATCCTGGCTGATATGGTCTTCAGACTTGTTTGAGTGAATAATTCTCTCAACCTGTTTATCTTATCTGCCTCTCTCTCTCTCACTATTCCTCTTCGCTCATACTCAGAGGCAGTCCGAGGTTGTGGCAGGGGGGACACAACGTCTCCGTTCCCTCCATCAGGGAACGAGGGTTACCATACGTAACCAAGATGTTCCCCGTCTGTCGTTCACGTTCGACGTTGTGTCGAAGTGATGACACTAGGGGTCCCAGTTGAAAACGCCACAACCAGCGGACTGCGTCACGAGTGCATGGAGTGCAAATAACAGGTCTACGTGTTAAATAAATGCAGCGCACCTCTGTGTGACCTTCCAATGCCCAAGAGCTTCAGCCAGCCTTTCCTCACCTTTGGTTGAACATCTTGGAGAACATTGGGTCAGTGTCCATCCCCCCCTGGGGGGGACGGGCACTACGGAGACCACACCCTGCCCGGAGGGAGGTCGTTGTATGGAAAATACACCTGAGGGCTCGCACTAGGGGAGCACTACAAAGGGAAGATCCTGAGGCAGGCTCCGCATAAGGAGAGACTGCTGAACTCAGGATCGGAGACAAGATTGTCTTTGAGGGAAACACTGCATCTCTGGGAATATAGGTGGAATTACACACATGGGGCCGCATTAGGAGCCACTACATGTGGAGCACCAACCTAATATGAGAGTTCACAAGAGGCAATCTAACCTCATATTAGGTTCTGATAGCTAGTTCACGCCAGGAAACTTACTGAACTGGGGAAGCGTCATTGTCCGTAGGGAACAACGCTTTAGCAAGCTTTTACACCGTGTCAGCTTCAGGAGCCGCTAGGCTTGCGTTCAGGATTCCTGAAGAGACTGGTTCTACACGCAGATTGTAGAACCTGGCAAACGTGTTTGGTGTAGCCCAACCTGCAGCTCTGCAAATGTCTGCTACCGACGCTGCGATGCCCCTGGTGGAGTGGGCGTGCACCCCCAGCGGGCAGGGCACACCCCTGGCCTGGTAGGCCAAACAAATCGCATCCACAATCCAATGGGAAATTCTTTGTTTGGAGACAGCCTTCCCCTTCTGCTGTCCTCCAAAACAAAGGAGCTGACTCGACCGTCTGAAGCTTTCAGTACGTTCCAAGTAAATGCTCAGGGCACAGACTGGGCATAACAAGGAGAGGTTGGGGTCGCCTTCCTGAGAAGGGATAGCTTGCAATGTGACCACCAAGTCCCTGAAGGGAGTGGTGGGCACTTTGGGCACGTAACCGGGCCGGGGTCTCAGGGCAACGTGAGAATTAGCCGGCCCGAATTCGAGGCACGAGTCACTGACGGAGAGGGCTTGGAGGTCTCCCACTCTTTTGATAGAAGTGAGCGCAGTCAGGAGAGCCGTCTTTTGGGAGAGAGCACTGAGTTCGACCGACTGAAGAGGCTCAAAGGGATCTGACTGTAGGCCCCGGAGGACCACAGACAGATCCCAAGAGGGGACAAGGTGCGGTCTGACGGGGTTCAGCACCTTTAAGGAATCGCATAACCAAGTCGTGCTTCCTAACCGATCTGCCCTCCACTAGGTCGTGGTTAGAGGCGATAGTGGCTACCTGAACCTTAAGTGTCAAAGCAGAAAGGTGCCTATCCAGTCCTCCTTGGAGGAAGGAAAGCACCACTCAGATGCCACATCTCCGCGGGTTCTCTCCCTGGGAAGAACACCAGTTTGTGAATTTGTGCCATCTGAGGTCGTACAGCCGCCTCGTAGAGGGGGCTCTCGACTGCAACAGAGTGTTTACCACTGCCAGTGGGAGATCTCTGAAGTCCTCCTGGTCGCGTCCAGGGACCATACGTGGAGGTTCCAGAGATCTGGGCGCAGGTGCCATATTGTGCCCTTCCCCTGTGAAAGGAGGTCCTTCCTCAGGGGAATGCGCCAGGGAGGAACTGGGGAGAGGAGCACCAGCTCCGAGAACCAAACCCTGTTGGGCCAGTAGGGGGCCACCAACAGGATCCGCTCTCTGTCCTCCCTGACTTTGCACAGGGTCTGTGCAATTAGGCTCACTGGTGGAAACCCATACTTGAGGAGGCCCTGGGGCCAGCTGTGTGCCAGTGCATCTGTGCTGAGGGGCACAACTGGCAGTGAGTAGTTTCTGTCGAGGTAAAGAGGTCGATCTGGGCCTGACCGAAAAGACTCCAAATCAGCTAAACTGTCTGAGGGTGAAGTCTCCACTCGCCCCTGAGTGAAGTCTGTTGGGACAGCGCATCCGCTACCGGATTGAGTTTGCCCGTTATGTGGGTGGCTCGTAGAGACTTGACATTGTTTCGACACCAAAGGAGAAGATGGCGGGCTAGCTGCGACATGCGAAAGGAGCAGACACCGCCCTGGTGATTGATGTAGGCCACAGTCGCAGTGCTGTCTGACCGGACTAGCATGTGTTTGCCCTGAACCAAAGGTCGGAACCTTTTCAGGGCCAAAAACACTGTCAGCAGCTCGAGGCAACTGATATGCCAGTGCAGCGGAGGGCCCGTCCAGACCCCCGCGGCTGCTTGCCCATTGCATACAGCGCCCCAGCCCGAGTTGGACACGTCTGTCGTAACCAAAATGCATCTGGACACTTGCTTTAGGGGGACTCCTGCCTGCAAAAACGAAATGTCCTTCCAAGGGCCAATGGTTTTTAGACATACAGGTGTGACGTGCACCCGGCATGAAGCTTGGCGCCATGCCCATCTCAGGACTCGCCACAAACCAATCCTGGAACCTGATGCACGTGACAATGTGTTTGAGGGTTAGCATTCTGAAGGGGAGCTTGTGAAGGGCCCGATTCAGAATCCTCAGATCCAGGATTGGTCTTAGACCGCCACCTTTCTTGGGTACAATGAAGTAGGGGCTGTAAAACCCTTTTCTCATGTCGGCCGAGGAGACCGGCTCTATCGCGTCCTTCGCCAGAAGGGTCGCTATCTCCGCCCGAAGAACAGCAGTACTCTCGTCCCATACCGCGGTAGAGAGGACACTGCTGAACTTGGGCGGGTTCCGTGCGAATTGGATAGCATAGCCGAGTCGGATGGTTCTGAGAAGCCAGCGAGAGAGGTTGGGTAACTCGAGCCAAGCTGTAAGACTCTCTGCTAACGGTCTTAGGGGGACCACCGACGTACCTCGGGTGGGTACGGTGTGACTGAGTGGTAAGGAAAGCCCTTTGTTCGGGGGAGCGCTGTCCCAGAGGACATAAGGTGCTTTGATCGCCATAATCGACATACAAGGATCCATCAGAGGATCGTCTGAGCTCAGTGGATCAACTGAAGGATGCGCTTGATCTGTCAAAGTATGCAGAAGCGCAGGGTGTGCGGTTGAGCATGCTTTGATGTGTTTCAGCAGCTGGGTACCCCAGAGGGACCCAATCGCGGTGGGAGTACCGATCATCGTAACCGACAGACAAGGGTCCAACAGAGGATCGCATGGGCTCAGGGGATCGACTGAGGGATGCACTTGGTTTGTCAAAGTATGCAGAAACGCAGGGTGTGTGGTTGAGCATGCTTTGATGTGTTTCAGTGGCTGGGTACCCCGGAGGGATGCAGTCACATTGGATTTTACGCCCAGAGAAGAATGAAATTGCTCTTTTATTGACCATGTGGTGGCCGTCCGCCGTGAGGCAGACACGGTTGGCCTCGGCGTGGAGCAAGCGGCGGCTGCTGCTTCGGGGGAGTGGGGCTGGAAGCCGGCGCCCGACGAGGCAGGATGTGTTTAATGGCCTCCGTCTGCTTCTTCACTGTGGAGAAATGCTGAGCAATTTCCTCAACAGTGTCACCGAAAAGACCAGCCTGAGAAATGGGGGCATCAAAAAAGCAAACTTTCTCAGTGTCCTTCATTTCTACCAGATTCAGCCAAAGGTGGTGCTCCTGGACCACCATAGTGGACATCGCCATCCCCAGAGCCTGCGCCGTGACTTTCGTAGCCCGGAGAGCGTAGTCAGTTGCTGAGCGCAGATCCTGCAAAAGCTCTGGTTTGGGAACACCCTCGTGCAACTCGCTTAGGACCTTGGCCTGATAGACCTGCAGGACGGCCATAGCGTGAAGGGCGGACGCAGCTTGTCCAGAAGGAGTATAAACCTTCCCCACAAGAGCGGAAGAAGTCTTACATGCCCTGGACGGGAGTCTCGGGCGGTCCCGCCAGGTGGCGGCGGTCTGCGGGCAGAGATGCACAGCGATCGCGCGCTCCACCGGGGGAACCTCCGTATACCCCTTCACTGGACCTCCATCAAGGGTGGTGAGAGAGGTAGAAAAAAAAAAGAAAAAGGAGCCTTTCACGACTTAGTCAGTTCCTCATGCACTTCCGGGAAGAAAGGAACTGGGGTAGCACGCGGCCGAGAACCGCGGTCGTTACCCAGATACCAATCGCTCAGCCGCGAACGCTTAGGACGGGGTGGAGAATTCCACTCGATCCCGATCGCCTTGGCTGCCCGTTCAAGCATGGCCGCCATTTCCGCATCCGCTACTGACTGAGAGCCCGCCCCTGCAGCGATGCTGCAGACACTTCTTCCTCTCCCGCAGGAGCCCCGAATAACCAATCCAACCCGTACTGAGACAAATTTACATTACATTTACATTACATTTACATTGTAAAAATGTAAATGTAAATGTAAATTTACAAAGTCATCCGAAAGCTCGATCGGCAGACACACAGGGCGATCGGGGAATTACCCGGCGAACCACTCACTCCCTCCCGTTCTTCACCAACACGCACCGCAACCGCCTCGTACCCGGAAGTAGAAGGACCAGCAGCGGTTGGTGCGAGCCGCGGCCTTTTAGTAAAGAACGCGATCCGAGAACGGAGTGTGCTGAGGGGCATGTCCTCACAAGCAGGACATCCTCCTTCAGAGAACGCTGCTTCAGCATGCTCACGACACTAAACACTGAAGACAGAGCTTGTGGCAGTCGCTCTGGGAGAGATAGAAGCCGCAACCAGAAGGACACGGAAGGAAAGGTATTGTAACACACAAACCAACCGTGTCTGACTCTTTTAGAGAAATTTGCTCTTTTAGTTTTAATAAAAGGAAATCTGCTCTTCAAGATTCGCCGCTGAAGCACCCAGGGGACTCTCACTGCTGCCGCGTCCGAGAAGGAAGAGACCGCTGCCCATGCCGTAGATCCAACGACGAAGAGGTGCTGCATTCGGCTCCGAAGAAATAGAACAATGTGTAGCGCCTAGCCACCTCCTCTTATACCCGGATGTCTGGGGCGGAACTGGCTATGCAAATACTGCACACCAATTCTCATTGGCCTTTTCTCAAAGCTGTCAGAGGTGTTCGGGCTCCCTAGAGCGACCCCTAGTGTCGTCACTTCGACACAACGTCGAACGTGAATGACAGACGGGGAACATACATTTTATATTTGCTATATAAAAAGGTTAAATGCTGCATCAGTGGACTTGCATGTATCCACACACATGAAGATGAACAGACAAGAAAAGACAAGACACTCCCCACAAAGCAGATCTATCGCCAATACATTTGTATTCCTGCTGCTCGGAAGAGCCATTTGAACTGCATGTATTACTATCTATGTGTGCCTGGGCTACCACGCCGACCGGCTTAACTCTAATTTGACTCGCACTACGTGTAATGTTACTTAACAAAATGGACATACGTTGCAGTTCAATAGATAGCAGTCACAAACCATAACTACTTGCCACATTTGGTTCAGACACACTCTCTTGGTTTAGATCTAGATTACAGACACATCTTTTTAGCCAAGCATTCAGATAATGTATCACATAACCTTGTACTTCAGTAATATCTGATCAAATGCATTTTTGCATGGTTTTTATCAGCAGCTGTGCTAATTATTTCTCCATTTGTTTATCTGATTGATGTCCCATGGTAATTAGGAATTACAGTCTGGATCCAAAACACCTGAAAGGAAATGATGCAAACCCCTCAGAGGACCTCAGATGTCAGCCGTGAAACTTATACAGCACTACCAAATTTGCTATAAGTTTGAGTGCAACATATAACCATTACCGTTGGTTGATTGATTGATTGATTGATTATGCCATTAACTGATTTTACCATACAACTCTGCCATATGTACATCAACTTGACATGGTCTCCACTAGTAAACTACTAATAAATTTATGTAGAAACTTTAATTTCTGTAAAGCTGCTTTGCAATGGTTTGTATTGTAAAAGTGCTATACAACTTAACAGCTCATTAATTCGTGTTCATGCAATGATGAGACGGACAGGTTTGTCGATGCATGCCATTTACTTTCATGTGTAGATAAGTTGGTTACAGTGCACAACTCCTGGGTGGACTGACTTGGATTGACAAATAAGTAATATATGACATATAAACTCTGTTTCCCGATTACACAGCATGGCAATAACACACGTCACACAAGCACGTTTATCCGAACTACACTACCCATGATGCATAACAACCAGCGATAACTCTTGATACCCTTCTGTGCAACGCCGTCATTGATAAGACTGTAAATAAAGGCGTGCTTCTGATGCTACGTTAGGGTGACCACCTGGCAATAGTTCTGTTGCGGGACATATTTGTGATTTTGCGGGACAATGTGGGACACATGCAAGACAGATACATTTTCCATTGTTATGCTATATAAATACTGATATACATCCGTTGTCTTATGCGCTTATTTATGTTTCTGAGCGTGCACATGTAACCGAGAGAAAACACGTCCGTTTTATGTAAGAGTGAAAGAATCCACCTGCGAGAGAATTGTGCCCTGGCATTACAATAATGCACTCTTGACATTTGTCATTACAATAACTCCACAGAACCGCCTCAAATGAGCTATTAAAATAAGAAGAAAGTAACATATGACAGTTGCATCGATTTTTTTTTTTTTATTTGTTAAAATTGACAAAGAATATTGTGTTTTTCTGTCTCCGATTGACCATTTCTGTCGGTGGTGCTAGATCACATGAGGTCTGTACATCTTTTGCGTGGAAACTACGCTGCAAAAAAAAAAGAAAAAATTAAAAGCTTTCTTAAAAAAGCATGCATACATGTTTTCTTAATATGATAATTTAAAAAATCAACAGACTCATGCGGGACATTTCTTCAGATTGTGATGTGCGGGACAAGGGGTGAAAATGCTGTGCGGTACAACGCAAAGCGGGACGGGTGGTCACCCTATGCTACATGCAGCTGAAATGGACCGCACTTTTGTGACAAAGAAAACCTTAGAATGACCTTAGAATAATGAAAGTGAACACTAAATTTACCCGAAGTATATGGAGATTACCCATACAAAGTTTTATGGTTAACATGAATGCTTATTTCAACCCGTTTTCGTGTTTGTCACTTTTAGTATGCCCTCAGAACAATTAAAGCTCTAAACTGTCTTTTTCTGCAGCTGTATGAATATGAACACAGATAAATAAATGCTGCTGCTTATATGCATAATATTTGCTGGTGCATACAATGCAAACTGCTAACATAACACTTAGTTCAAAACTGCTTACAGTTGTTCATTTTGTATTCAAATAAGCAGATCACGCAAATATACACAGCGATATGGATTAAAGGAGCATTCACTTACCTTTAGATGTTGTTTAAAGCTGTTCTGAAGCATGCTGCAAACTGCTATATTTAGCACTAGTCATGTATTTGAATGTTGAGCAGTGAGCTTATTGGCTACTGATACAGGAGAAGACCAATCGGCTGTGCCACGTGATTATGATGTCATGTTGTCAGATTGAGTTAGACCCATCGGACTGCATTCTAGAGTTTCATGCCAGAACTCTGTATAAAATGTATGTTTATTTGCAACAGTTATGTTAACAACAATAAAAAGCTATGCCATTAACATAGCGACATCTGCTGATGGACACCGTGCTGCATTGTCACTGGAACATGCCAGTGAAGCAATGTCACTCCCTTTGCCAGGTGCATTTCATGCACGCACCTGCCCTGCTCAGTCTAAAGTCTAAACTCCAAGCTCCAAGGGCTCTGCCCTTCAAGGGAGGAGGGCATAGGAATGATGACTTCCATTTGGAATTCCCCCGTGAACCGTTTGAAATACACATATCGTTACACCCCTATTTTCCATTGATTTAGCTATTTGTTTTTGGTGTTTTTTTCCCCCAGATACACAAGCAGTATGCATGTATGTATTTTTATTGAGCGCATTTATTATTATTTTTTTTTTCAGAACTTGTCTGTAGACTCTCTAGCACCTCCTGAGGTCCTCCTGGTTTTTGAAATGTCCTCGACTGACCAACATGAAAAAACCTAAGAGTTTGTTTTTCATTTCATTTCATTTCATTTCATTTACTATTATGGTCTCTCATGACATGCTGTCCCTTGTCGAGCATTCTTTCTGAGGATAGAATTCTCCACTCCAGGACGCTCCACCCTGGCGGTGGTCTATAAGAGTATTGTAGTGCTCCCCTCTCTGGAGGGTCACTTTGAGCACGGGCCTGCTTCTTGAGGACTAATAACCTCCCCTAAATTGGGGGGGGTTTGTTCTTTGCTTTTAGAGCCTCCTTCTTGAATGGCTGAGTAGTGAGTCCACACTACTGATGTGGGCATGTTCTATAAATCTACATTGTGGTAAGAATGCACACTAGCTTCCTGTGTTCTTTTTCAAATCCTGTATGGTGGGGATCATGCGTTCAGCTTCATACCCTTTATTGAGATGTTAGGCCCCAGATCCTTGGGCCACTCTCTACTTCTATCGGAAATCCGATAGCCTACTCCACCAGCTGCTGACTGAGGTCACACAGGTTTCTAGGCAACCCCTAGCTACTAGCTAGGGTCTGACTTATCCCTTAAAGGAATGTCTTCCTTCTGATTCCAAGCCTGAGCCCTGGCTCTAAGTCAGTCTTCGAGTAGGGAGGGAAGCTGGTACTTAGTGCTCACCTTAATGTTAGCACTCCCCTCAGCATGGCAGCATGAGTATCCCGTTCCCCATAGCGGCCCCTAGAGGATGCAGTGCAATATTCCCTTGAAAGGGAACGTCTCTAGGTTACAAATGTTACCATGGTTCCCTGAGAAGGGAACGAGACACTGCGTCCTTTAGTACTTGACGCCGTGCTGCATCATTAGCTTCAGACGAAGAAGCAGATGATATGTTTGACCGGCTCCCTTTTTTACTATGCAACGAGTCGCGCTGGCAGTGACGTCATAGGCTGTCGCCGGCCAGTACTGTTGTAGTTTTTGTATGTAAGCTTCAGACACAGGTCACAAAGGAGACATTCCCCATAGCGGCCCCTAGAAGACGCAGTGTCTCGTTCCCTTCTCAGGAAACCATGGTTACATTCGTAACCTAGAGACATTTTTTCTCAGAAGTGCTCACTGTAGCAGTCTGGTACCTTTTTAAACAGAATTTTGTTCCAGAAAGTTGTTAAATTCATCCTATTAAATTCATATATAATCAGATAAGATCTTGCCAGGCAAAGTTTCGAACTGAAAAGTCTTTTAATTACTGTCCAAATTGGTCATCCAGCACTTAAGATGTAACATACTACGTTTATGTATAAAATAAAGCTATTGTATGAATGTGTGACCTCAGTATTGGAATTTCAATTATTTGTTATTGTGAAAGTTGATCTCTTTCAATCCCATAAAATCCAAGTATTTTTTAGTTCATACAGAATGTCGCCTATGGCTTGCTCACTTGGGGACAACAACTAAATTAGGGACAAACAATTTATTAATTTGGAACTATTGATTCACTTCCTAAAATTGTTTACAGTTTCTTTTTGAATTATTGATATATTACTTTCCCATTTGATACTGTAAAGTTGCTTTGACACAATTTGTATTGTAAAAAGCGCTATATAAATAAAGCTGACTTGACTTGAATGACTTTGATTTCTTTCTTTTTTCTCAGTGACCCGCACGCTTTATCCTCAAAGTCTTTAAGGACAACCATTTGTGATTCCAGCATCTTGACCTTTGACCCTTGACTCCAAAGCAGTGATGGGACGTAAACTGGACCTGTCTGGTCTGAGCAATGATGAAGCGGAGCATGTGCTCAGAGTGGTACAGAGAGACATGCACCTTCGTAAGAAGGAAAAAGAGAGGCTCAGGTAACAGCATGTGTGAGTGTGAGACATCAGTGACGATTTAATTTGATTTAATTTGGCTGGCAGTTCTGAAGTCTAATTAATTTAAAATGATGAAAATTCTGTCATCATTTGTACTTATGCTAATTTAAAGATTGTGCCTCAAGATGTGTTGTGCCATGTTTGATGTCTTGCAGCCAGTCATGATGTAATGTTTTTAAATGTTTTGAATTTAATTTAAATATGAAATTTAAGAGCTACAGTAGAGGGCAAATAACTACTTAAATTTTGCTGTTTCTTAGACAAAACTCTCAGATTGTTTCAGAATAATTAAAATATAGTACACAAATCATATGGGCTGCAATTATGGTACTTTTATGCTGCTCTTTGTCCTTTTTTGAGCTTGATACTTTTGCAGGTAATTTATGCAATTTATGCAAAACAGAAGCTGACCCAAAAAGCTCAAAGATTCAAATTTATGTGTAAATGATGATAGTGTGTAATGACAATTTTAATTTGACCATGAACTTTTAATGTCATGTGATTTGCAATGGGAAAATTCATATACTGTGTTTCTATGCTACTCTTCTTGCTGTCTGTCTTTGTTATTGATGTTGCTGGTCAACCACTTTTCTTTTTTTTTCTTTTGTCTTTTTGGTGAATTCAGCAACACTCTACAATTGTAGTGCACACTAGAGAGAATAACTAATCACAGGCTGTCACTGTGATGTATAATATTTATGTTCTGAAGCTATATAACATTGTTGCTACTGCATTTCCTGGCTAGAATGCACATGTGCAACGTGTTTGTTCTTACAGTGAAAATGCAGTGAAATATTTTCTTATCCATTTCCAAGAGGAAGCATTTTAAAAAATGTCAGCACTTTAGTTTGGCAGTTTGTATGCCAAGTGATTTCCCATTAGGCTTTGTTTCTGTCAGAGTTCATTGTTGCAGGGTTAGATGGTTGGAGGGCAAAGGTTATGGATCTTAAGATTGCTCAGTGTTGTAACCGTTTTGAGCATTGTCAGACTTGACTCACTTTATTTTTATTTTTTTGGTGAGTCATGTCATAAACCCTTTAAGCCAGATTCTGCAATTCCAGCCCATATTTGTTGAAATGTGTGTGTGTGTGTGTGTGTGTGTGTGATTATTCTCGTATGTATAGATTTGTTCCTGATTTTATAGACTGTTTATTGACATTCTTTTTTAGAAAAAAAAAAAAATATATATATATATATATATATATATATATAATTTATTTATTTAGTTTTTTCTATCATGACAACTCTCGGAGGGATTGGCATGGTAATGTACATGACAGTGTTAATATAGCTGCTACGCTGCTGCTGCGGCAGAGCAAGTACCGAGACTTGCTACTGCCAATACGTCCACAACATGCTGCTGTAATCATGTAAGAAATACTGCTGCTGCACATATAACATATATCATTAATCATCATAGCATATATGAATCACCTCATAGCAGATCTATACAGGTGGAGCTGGGGAAGGTGGAGGGTTTCTGAAGCAAGCTGTAAACTGCTACATCTAGCACTAGTCATATATAGTCTTAAGCAGTGAGCTCATTGTCTGCTGATACAGGAGAGAACCAATCGGCGGTGCCATCTGATTATGATGTCATGTTGTCAGATTGAGTTAGACCCATCAGACTGCATTCTAGAGTTTCATGCCAGAACTCTGTACATGACAATGTTAATGTATTTGGTCTTGGCGGAATAGATCTGCTACACTGTCGCTGCTGTTGCGGCAGAACAAGTACCGAGACTTGTAACTGCCAATACTTCCACAACATGCTGCTCTAAGCATGTAAGAAATACTGCTGCTACACATATAACATATATGATTAACCCCCCACAAAGCACGAGACAGTGCACAAAACAAGCCAATATATGCATGCCGCTAAATATAAGGAAAAACTGCTGCATCAGTAGACATGCAAACACCCCCCACAAAGCAGATCTACCGCCAAGACATTGTACTGCTGCTGCTCCAAAGAGCTATGTGAACTGCATGTATTACTATCTATTTGTGCCTGGGCTACCACGCTGACCGGCTTAACGCTAGTGGGCTATGGCTATGTGAGCCTTGGCTACTACCTCGACTGGCTTAACAATAATGCCCTAGGACTATGTGAGCCTGGGCTACCACGCCGACCGGCTTAACAATAGTGGCCTAGGACTATGTGAGCCTCGGTCACCATGCCAACTGGCTTAACCCCAAATAGAGACTCACTAAGTGTAATGTTAATTAACAAAGTGGATATACGCTGCAGTCCAATAGATAGCAGTTACAAAAAATAACTACTTACCTGTAAGGCTAATGATTTAGCTCCTGCTACCTGCTGGTCTTCTACCATGCTACAATCCATCAAGCTCCAAAGTAACAAAACTCTGGACTTTTGGTAGTACCTAGGATAACAAAGTCCACTAAAAGAGACAGAGCCTTTTCACATCCGGCTCCCAAATCTGGAATAGCCCTCCAGATAACGTTCAGGGTTCAGACACACTCTCTCTGTTTGAATCTAGATTAAAAGACATCCAAGCATTCACATAATGTATATCATAACCTTGTACTTCAGTTATATCTGATCAAATGCACATTAACATTATTTAGCTTGGGTTGAACGCATCATTTTTGCATGGTTTGAACAGCGGCTATGCTAATTTTTTCTCCATTTGTTTTCTGATTGACATCCCGTGGTAATGAGGAATTACATAAGCTTCAGTCTGGATCCAGAACTCATGAGAAGATATAATGCCAACCCCTCAGAAGACCTCAGATGATACCCTGAAACACGTACAGCACTACCAATTTTGCTATAAGTTTGTTTGCAACATGAAACCATTACTTTAATAGTGTTCATCGTCTGTTTGATTACGTCATTAACTGGTTTTACCATACATCTCTGCCATATATACATCAACTTGACATGGTCACCACTAGAAACTTAAATTTCTGTAAGCAGCTTTGCAATGATTTGTATTGTGTAAAGCACTATACAAATAACTTAAATTTAATTGGAATGAAAGATAAGACCACAGCATCCACCTGAGCAAATATATATAGTAATTTGATATCTGCCGTTACTTTCTACACTTCATCAGTCCCAGCGGCACCTTAACAGCTCGTTAATTCATGTTTGTGCAATGATGAGACAGACAAAGTTAGCCAATGCATGCCATTTACTTTCACGTGTAGATAGTTAGTTACAGTGCACAACTTCTGGGTGGACTGACTTGAATGAACAAATAAGCAGAATATGGCATTCTTTCTCCGTTTTCTGACTACACAGCATTCGTCACATGAGCATGTTTCTCCAAACTACACTAACCATAAGGCATTTCACTCGGAACTGCAACAACCAGCGAGAAGTTAATACTCTTCTGCCACAACGCTGTAGTTGATAAGACTGAATATGCGCATGCTTCTGACGCTGCGTGCAGATTGAAATCGGCCACACACTCCTGACAAAGAAACATTGACCTTAGAAAATGAATGTGAGCGATTAAAAGCATTAAACGGTCTTTGCTGCAGCTGTATGAAGACAGATAATAAATGCTGCTGCTAATATGCTTAATATTTCACTGCTGCATACAATGCAAACTGCTAAAATAACACTTAGTTTAAAACTGTTTACGGTTGTTCATTTGTATTTGAATAAGCCAGCCACACAAATATACACAACGATATGGATTAAAAGAGCATTCATTTATCTTTAGATGCTGATTTATGCTGTTCTGAAGCAAGCTGCAAACTGCTACATCTAGCACTAGACATATATTTGAATGTTAAGCAGTGAGCACATTGGCTACCGATACAGGAGAGAACCAGTCGACTGTGCCATCTGATTATGATGTCATGTTGTCAGATTGAGTTAGACCCATCAGACTGTAAAATGTGTATTCTTTACCTAGAAAGTGGCAAGATGAAAACCACTATTTTCTGTTTCAAACGTTCACATAGCATCTTTAGATTATCAAAAAAAAAAAAAAAAAAAATCTGCCTAAATAAGCCTCCCAATTATGAGGTGATATTTGACTCCTTAAAATGAATTAAATGGAAATGTAATTTTTACCTTTGCAATGGCATTTTTCTAACTTTATTAAAAGTATGTCATATTTTATGTCACATATATATATATATATATATATATATATATATATATATATTATAAGCTTTTTAACATTTCTCATTAAAACTTACAATTGAGGAGATTTTAGTACTAGTATTCAAATAGTACTAAAATAACATTGCAAAAATAGTATGCAATACTATCTTAAAATTCAGTCTATGTCCCTATGATACGTTAAAAAAACAGGTAGGCAGCTTTAACAAAGTGACAGTGTCTAGAGTGTTAAACCATTGTTTAGACACTTGCCTTTATTGCAATGATCCAGAATAATCCTCAGACACATATTCCGTATTTCCAGTAGCTTAGAAATAAGCAGAGCTGACAATCAGCTGTGAACTTTTAGCAGAATTTCCATATTTGATAAAGGTCATGACTTTTCTCTTCAGCTGTAAATAGCCAATCAGGCACCTGGTAGAGTTAGAGTGGCTCTGTGTCATCTTGAAATGTGTTTGACTGTTGATCAAACACCAGCTGGTCCATTTGAAAAACATAAGGAAGTACACACACACACACACACACACATACACACTTTCATGCTGGGATGAGTGGTCTGATGTCCTTGTATATCCTGTATATCCACAAAGAAGCTCAGAAAAAAAAGCTTAGGTGTGTGTTTATACTTAAACACTATTCAGATGGTAATTGTTTCTCTCAGTGTGACTATAAAAGAATGATTGAACGGCACCAGGATGAAAATGGAGTATAGTGTTAGTTCTGGCAGGTCACGTTAGTCAAGCTTGCATCAGCTGACGCTCAGCTGATCCACGTCTGCCTATAAAAATACAAAGCTAATCATAATTCCCTTTATAATGCCCTTTCAGTCATTATTCAGCAGCTATCGCTTTGCTCAGGAGCTAATTAGACTGCAAATTCCATCTCTGTAGGGAGCATTCAATCAGTAATTTTATGACTGGGGTTCATTTCCAGATTAAAGTTTGTGAACTTGAACGCAAATTTGCTGTGTTGATTGATTTAAAATTATAGACTCGGAAGTGAACTGAGCAAGCACTGCTTTTCGCAATGATGCATCATTGACAGACTCTTTACCCACAATGCCCGCAATTCATTGCTGAAGTTGTGCTAATGTGACTGCATCAACAACACTTTTGCATGAAATCTGCTTTCCCTGCTGGAAAAAGCAAGACATAAAGAAGGGTTAAAACATCCACATAACAACTGGCCATTTCACCCTTTATTCATCTCTGAAAATCTTCACAAAACTAAGTTAAGTTTCTTATTTCATTCTCATTTAGGCTTATTGATTGTATATTGACAAATGGTAACATTACCCAGTTAAACTTACCACAGCTAGGCCTGTTTTTAAATCTGTTGTTCAAGGCTGCCTGATATGAAACAGGCTTGCTGCTTAAGGCTTATCCGACTATTATTTCCAACACTCTGTAAGAGTCGGTGATATGCTATTGCATAAAGCTATCTAATGTATCAGTAACTGCTTCCTACTTAACACACAGTATGTAGATTTTGCTTCTAAGGGTTGTTATTTATGGTAACGATTATCAGGTTAATGACAACATGCTATGGCCTAAATTTCAGGTATTGACCATGCTCTACTGCATTAAAGGGACATGCTGCTCTTCTCAGCTGCTTATTAAAGAAGAGCACCCCTTCGGTGCTTCTCTTTTTCTGTAAAGGGCATGCTGCCCCAGTCTATGCTATTTCAGAAGGTTGTGCTTTAAAGCTATCAGGGTATTGGGATTTTGCTTGCTTGTTAAGCCTTATCTAGTGTTCAGTGTCATGTTTGCTGCTAGACCTGCTTGTAGCTTTATGCTATTGGTTGCTACTGCAAGTGCTAGTACCCGGTTAAACTTTTAACAGCAAGAAGCTAATGTTTAAGCTGTTGTTTAAGGCCATCTGATTGTTCTTGAAATATGCTTGCTGCTTATGGCTCATCTGGTATTGGGAATGCTATTTCTTCAAGTTTGTGTGATTACTACAACTTGCTGTGATTAAGCATGCATCATTCTTGTTTCATAAAGCTATCGAGTGTATTGATAAGGAATTTTGTCTAAGCTCAGGCAGGTTGTCAGATTGAGGACACACAACACAACAAGCGCAAATGTCAAGTTATTGAATTATTATGTGCTGTTGTTATAGAGCTTTTAAATTGATGCTGAAGCTTTTAGGCCAGGTAGAATCTGCGATCTCTGAACCAGTTTTTTTGTTTGCTTCTAAGGCTGCAGTACGCTGTCTTTGTTGCAATCTGGCAAACTAGGCTGCCAATTCTAGTGGGTTTTCTGCATCTTTAAACTTTTCAGGTACTGCATTAAAGGGGCTTGCTGCTTATAAATAAGAGCACCCTTCACTGCTACACTCCTGCAATAAGGGGCAAGCTGCTCTTCTTAGCTGCTTATAAAGAAGAGCACCCCTTTGCTGCTACACTCCTCCTGAAGGGGCAAGCTGCTCTTCTTCCCTGCTCATAGCAGAAGAGCACCCTTTCATTGCACTCTTTCCATATGGCATTTCAGTTAGATTGCTGTCAGCATATGTTTTCAAAGGATCATTATGCTCACCCTGCTCCTATCTGTGCTAGACTGCATGGATGGGCAGGGGGTGTTTGTCCAGAACAGAACCATGCCCCCAGCCTAAAATTAATTGTAAGTTATTTGACGATACTGGTCCTGACAGAAATGGAGCGTAGCGTTAGTTCTGGCAGGTCACGTTAGTCAAGCTCGCATCAGCTGACACTCAGCTGATCTACGTCTGCTCATAGGAAAACAACGCCAATCATAATTCTCTTTATAAAGTCCTTTCAGTTATTATTCAGCAGCTATCGCTTTGCTCAGGAGCTAATCACCCACCTCCATCCCCCACTCCTCCTCTTGTCCAGTCAGGCTTAGCTTTGGATATTTTTCGTTGAGTCAGACCACTCTTACTTAGAACATTATTGATATTTGCTACATTGATCGTTAATGTTGTTTCTGTTCTGTTTACCCTAGGGATGGGCAGAGAGTGTTTGCCCAGAACAGAACCATACCCCCAACCTAAAATGTATGCTAATTGTAAGTTATTTGACAATAGTGGTCCTGAAAGAACTTGTGCATTTGGAAAGCAATTAATTAACAACGTCGGAGACAAGGAGTTATGACATCATATTATTACATTTAAATGTACTTTATTCCTGTGATGGGAAAGCTGAATTTTCAGACGCTATTACTTTGGTCTTAAGTGTCACATGACCTTCATAAATCATTCTAATATGCTATTTTGGTGTTCAAGAAACATTTCTTATTATTATCAATGTTGAAAACAGCTGTGCAGCTTAAAATCCATGTAAAGGCAATTCAGAGAATTGTTTCTAAACACATTATAAATGTTAGAAATGTTTTGCTGAAACACATTACAAAGACTGTGAACTATGTAGTTGTGGTAATTGTGGAGTTAAATAGTTTTTTTTTTTTTTGTTTTCATTTTTGTGGTCGCAGCTTTAAGTCGAACACACCTAATAATTGCAATGAATTAGCATTAGGTGGTTTGCCCGCTCATTCACGAGTTACTGTGTTCGTCACGTAAATGCATATTACCTGATTGCAATAATTTATACAACAGCTCGGTTTACTTATTTAAATTAAGCTGCTAGAGAGAGCATCCATTCAGCTATATTTGGCAGTTGAGAGATGGCAGCTTTCCCACAAGTAGGCGTGGTTTCAGTGCTGACAGCAGACATGCCCCCAGCGTTTGAGAACAGAGAATACTGCTTATTTTTTTCAAGATTTTGATACCTTATTTTATTTACTTGGGCATTTTTTTATTATTTATTTATTTTTTTTTTTTTTTTTCATTCAAATTTGTTTGGGTGGTTAATAACACATTTTTCTGTGGAGTGACACATTCAGAACACATATTTAATATTTTTTGGGTAAGAAAGAAATAAAAAAATGAAGATAAGGAAAATAAAGTTAAATTAAAAAGTTTTACAAAATTGTTTTTATTAAAAAAAAAAAGTAATTATTAAAACACATTTTCGTTTCGACCCAGAATTTTCATGTCGGTGCATCCCTAAGACTTTTATTCGGCAAGGATGCATTAAAATATTTGTGACAGTAAACACATTTATAATGTTACAATAACAATTTTTAGGGTTTATTTTAACATTATTTAAATTATTATTATTTAAATGCTGTTCTTTTGAACTATTAAAAATATTAATGATTTAAATGTTTAATAATAAGACGAAACATTATTAATCAAATAATACTAAATCAGCATATTAGAATGATTTCTGAAGAATCATGTGTCACTAAAGACTGGAGTAATGGCTGCTAAAAATTAAACTTTGCCATTACAGGAATACATTACACTTTTAGTGTTTTTACTGTATTCTTGATTAAATAAATGCAGCCTTGGTGAGCATAAGAGACTGCTTTCAGTAACATTAAAACATCATTCTGCCATATGTCTTTAGTAGATGTGTACATGTTTACAAATCAGTAATTTCTGACTTTCCTGTCATACCTCTCTGCTCCCCCTTTCTTTACATTGGTACTAGCATTTGGCCTGCTCTGTTTTTGTCCCTTCAGCAGTATTACCAATGGCATTGTTGGCCTGAGCCCTGTCAGCCTGGCTTTTGGTTCTGCTGTGTCAGTCATTTTACTAGAGCAATTTTGTTTTCCTAAAGCTCCGCTCAGTAGGGACAGACACACAATCCACTTAACACGTCTGGGCACACAGCACCGGCTCTAACCATGCTCAAGTCCACCACTTGGCTATTGGACAAGCATTTGTGTCCTAGATTAAAACCTATGAACAAAAAACAGAAGCTGGTTGTTGTCTTGTTGGATAACAAGTTATGAGTTATGAGCCATCACACAGTCTAAGCAGCTCTTGAAATAAAAATCTCAAATCAAGGACACTAAAGCTCTTTTTCAAAAACTTTGTCTTTCGACCAGTGTTAAATTAATTAAATTAATTGATAAATACATTATTTTATTATTTTCGTCAGTGCCATTATTAAACTAAATTTAGGAGATCCAGTTAGAACAACTGTAATCTTGTGTGTGGGAGGAACATTAAATTTGAATTGACATTGTGCACATTTTAATTGTAACATACTTATTTTAACACAGAGAAAGCTGCATGTGAAATCAAACCTCTACTAATGACATTGATGCTTGTAGCCTTGCACACAAAACAGGCACAGGCTCCACACCCTCATACCTTCACTCTTTCTTACGAGTTTATACACCCTCGAGAAGCCTGCGGTCTTGAGTGGCGTCTTATCGTATAGTCACAGAGAGGCACAAAATCACTTTCCAGAACATTATTCACATTTCTCATGTCATTCATTTCTCATGGTGGAATGATCTTCCAACCCCATCAATATCTCTGAATCCCTGACAATATTCAAGAGAAAGCTGAAAATCCATTCCTTCCATAAGCACTTAATTGCAACCTACTGAAAAAAATTAATTCTATGCTTTTAGTTTTTCTTTATTCCTACCTGTTCTAACCTGTACTATTCTAAACGATGGCTGAACCTTTGTATTATGACTGCTTTTCTTGTTTATTTGCCTTTTTATGGTGATCATCTGTTGTAAGTCATTTTGGATAAAAGCATCTTCTAAATGAATAAATGCAATGTAAAAAGTTTGGAGAATATCAGATGTGTGCACTGAATCTGTAAATTCGGTCTTGAAGTGTCCATAATCTTAACCAAGTAACTAAAGAAAATTGCTCTTGACTGAATTACTTCAATAGCTTTAATAAGGATTAATTTAAATTGAATTTATACAAATAAATATATCCGCTTCAAAAAATGAATTGCTGAATTCAGTTTATAATGAATGCATATATAAAGAGAAGACTAATGTTCTTGTTTTTTTTTTTTTTTGGTTTATTTAATGTTAAGATAAAATTTTGTCCTTTCATCTTATTAATTAGCAAGTGTAGTGTAGTGAAAAAGTACTGCTATATACATTTCTTTGGTTTTCAAATTATTTAATTTACTTCATAACATTAAAAAACAATTTTGTAATTCTACATTCAGTATTGCTTGCAAATCCAAATGAATACAACAAGCTATATTCATTAGCTGCGTGTCATTTTGAGAAGCTACAGTGTAAGTGTCTGTGAGCATGATGTATGAGAGACTTCTGACTCCTTTGGGATTTATTAGATTTTATTATTTATTGATTGCCTGAATCCAATTAGTCATGTCTCTTTTTCAGGTCCATAAATGAGCTCAGTAGAGGGATAATGTATTCCACAAATGCTTCACACAAATGCTGAGTTTAGGAGTCTCAGATGGTGCTTTAAATGGTTCCTCAGTATTAACAGCTTGAGTAGCAAGAACATCTGGTGGGGTTGGGGGAGTATTACCCAAACTTTTAATTGATATTACCTTGTCTCATAAATATTCATTCCATCTGCCAGGAAAGATAAATTGGATAAGAGCAAAAATTACTATTCATAAGACAGAGCAGAGGAGTACACACATACATTTCTCTTTAAAAAAAAGGACCTTATTAAAATAAGACTAAATATAAATATGTTTTACTTTCTGTAAATATGTAATTTGTTTATTAATATACTTTGCTTTTGTAACTCTAAATATATTGATTTTTGATTGTGCTCAGTTATAAATTATAAATCATAAATTTGATTTAGCCTTAGTCTTTTTGCAGAAGTAAGGCGGAATGATGCAGATAAATAAGACAAAGTCTTAAAACACACACTTATCCTTCAGCAGCCTGCTTGCTGTTCAAATACTGTACTTACTGGTAATTGCCTTTCAATGAGCTGTTTTTACTGACAGAGAATGCAAATTATTCTTAAGGCAATTAAAAAAAAAAAAAAAAAAACTTGCAGACTTGCATTAATGGTGTCTACACACAACATTGTATATTCTTCTGAAGAGTTAAAGTACCATCCTAAAGCCACATGGATAAATAGTACTTAATTATCCCATAGAGTCGTAGACTAATGTGGTGTGCCTGGGTGCTTCCATACTTTTATGTTGAAAGCATGGCTGGGATGGGCTACTTTTTAAATGTGTTTTCTGATTATATCGTAGAACAGGATGTGTGCACTACTCAAGTAGAACAATGATAAATTGACACATTATCAAACAAACAACATCTGCTACTGAAGATGGACTGGTAAATTGCTACATTAACATGCGCTTTAGTTTTAAAGGAAAAAAAAATATGTTTCTCTCTTTTGCGAACATCATCTTCACGCCCTTAAGCTCGGCCTCAGACTAAGAGGACTCTGGATTTTATTTTAAGATCAGTCAAGAACACAACTGTGGGGGTATCACTAAATTGCTGGTGCATTGTCTGATTTTTTTGTTAACATAATTAATGTGGTTGGAGGTTAAACTTCCTGCTTCTAATGCAATTAATAACTTATTTCTAATTTGATTTATTTTAATACTGTTGCACCGAGTCTGAATTTAATAAGGTATTATGTCAAAAAATGTCACCAAAATGGATACAAATGACAAAAAAGAACTGCAAAAAAGTACTTGTATGAGATGCAGCGCTGCGCAGCTCGATCAAATTCGGACTTTAAGCAGTGAATGCTGGTTAGAAATTTTATCCAACTTGAGACGGCGCCGACGGCACTTGACTGTCACAAGTGGCATCAAAGTATCGCGGTAGCGATTTGAGACCAGCCGGCTAACTCAGCCGCGGCAGTTTTTCAAGAGCAGCTGCACGGGTTTTGATGACGTAACAGCTGTTTCACGATTGGTCAGATTCACTACGTGACAGCGATCACGTGTGTTTCGTGTTTATTCTAACCTTTTTAATTCCCACAGTTGCAACAAATTTGTATGTTTTTAGAACTGTATAAGCTTTTTTACTGTATTGGCACGTTATCTGTAGTCAAGTTTATCATAAAACACAGATAAAAGCATATATACCCCCACTTTATTAGTATTTAAATAGTATTATATATGTTTATGCTGAACTATGTTGCTGTATTAACTGGGGTTCTTCGGTCATTTCTGACCGAAAAGTTTTACAAAAATTTTTTTGTAAAAATCGTAGCTTCATCGGAATGGTACGAAACTTTGTGACTTTTATGGTACTTGGTATATGAACACACAAAAAAACTGAGGACAGGATTTGACAAGGCTAAGTGGTCGTAAAAAAAATAGTCACACTCAGGGTCTTCGCGGTCAAAAGTGACCGCCATAGGAAATGAATGGGAAATTGGCAAAAATACGAAAATACAGAGACTTTTTTGTGCGTACAATCTACAAATTAGCCACGATTCCTAAAAAAAGTACACAACAGTGAAGGGGTGAATCTCTAAAACATCAAGAGTGCAAAACAGACAAACACACTCACACACACACACACACACACACACACACACACACACACACACACACTTATACACACATAAACATACACACACATAAATAAACGTGTGTCACTGTAAAAGCTAATTTTGAAAAACGTTTGAAATAAAATCAATTATTTAACCACAAAGTAAGAAAAAAGCACACAGCAATGAGACTGTAAGCCATCAAGATTGCAAAATAGACACACACACACACACACACACACACAGACACAGAGACAGAGAGAGAGAGAGAGATGTGAGACTGGTAAGACTGTAACAGAGAACATTGAGAACTGTGTCTCTCTCTTGAACACTCACACACACACTCTCTCTCTCTCTCTCTCTCTCTCTCTCTCTCTCTCTCTCTCACACACACACACACACACACACAAAGTAAGATCAGAGTAAGGATGGAATTCTCCCCTAGTAACAACCTCCAGGCCTACTGCAGCACCTGTTTATAAAAACAAAACACCAATCACAACATGTATTATAAAGTAAAACTGGCACTTCAAATTACCATTTAAACCAAACAAACAAACAAAAAAAAAACTTAACAAAAGTAGTCTTTGAGAATCTCTAAATATATATTCAAATCAACAACCTAAACAAAAAGGAGAAAATATGTGCAAAAACAACTAGGGAATTCACAAGCCTTTCTATAGAGAGCTGTACATCAATCTAGTGGTTAACTATGGTATTGCATGAAATTACTGCTCACTACTCCCACCAGGTGGCACCAATTGATTTTAAAGGCCTAGTCTCTATTTTATCCTGAAATACAGCATTAATTGAGAAATTATGAAAATGATATATATATAAAAATATATATTATTTTCAATGGGGAAAAATAGATCATAATCATTGCATAAATATTAATTATTACCATAAAATTCTCTCAAAATTCAAAAGAAAAAATATTATTGAATAAAAATATATTACATTGATTTTACTGGGGGGAAAAAATATTTGATTTCAGGGGTCTGGTCACTTTTGACCATGAAGGTCCTGAGTGTGACTGCTAAATGAAGAACCCCAGAGGGTTTTAAGCAGTATATAACAGGTGTTTCTGTTGCTCATGAAAACATTTCTGAAACATAGTGCATTTTATTCACTTCATCTGTGACATAGAGCACGCAAACCGTGTGAGCATCACTACCGAGAGCAGGAAGTGTCCATCTTGACCTGTACGTTTTCAGCTCCGTCCCCGACTGCAACAGGCTGATCTTGTTGTCTGCTGTCTGTAGCCAGGGTTCAAGTCAAACGCACCTCATGTTTTTATGTACTGGCAGGCAGGGGTTAAATTGGGATTTGTTATGTGGGGGGGCTCTATGTTGTCGGGATATATATATATATATATATACACTGGAGATCAAAATTAGAGAACAATTTATAAACAATTGAACAATTCTGAAATAATGTCATCTTCACTGCTCAAAAGTTGAAGGAGTTTTTGTCCTGTCTATACCATGCTACCAGAACACCTTTTCCACAAAATAACTAAGGCATTTCAACAAAAACCAAATATGATTTATCAGTTGTGGAATTTTTACCTTTATTTAGGCCATTTTATCTCTTGTTTCAAATTCTTACATTTTATCCACAATTCAATTACAATAGTATGACTGTTATGTTGTAAAATAAAATAATTTACACTAGGAAAATACAACTGTATTAAATAATGTAGTGAGTTGTTTTAATTTATTTTTTAATATACAAAAAAATTATTAGGGAAACGAAACTTGATTTGTTCAAAACATCAATCAATCAACAATGAATCGGCTGGTTGCTGTGAGATGCGTTGTGGTTCTGCTGTGTATTTTGGAATTATTTTTACTGCTGAAATCGAAAAAAATGTTAAAAAATGTTAAAGGGCCTAAAATGTAAGTGACCTAATATTATTGTACTACTTGCTTATTGAACTGTTTATTGAACCACTGAACAGTCGTGATGGTGAAAACGTTGTGTGATGTTGCCTAACTAACTTTTGAATTTTTACCTCAGTATGCTGAGTTTGTGTTGCGAGTTTTGATTTCTCATGGAGAGTCTGCGTGAGCCTCGCTTCAGCAGCGCAACCTCATACAGTCAGTACATGCATTCTACTGTTTGAGTGCATTCGTTTCCTTGGACTAAAAAGTGTACAGGGCATCTGATAAACTTGGCGCGCGTCCCCTGACATGCTATCGCGTATGATCAGGCAGCATCTCTGTCACTGTCGGCATCCTCTAACTGGGGTCTGGGGACTGAGCGGACGCGGGCGAATCAGGCGCAGTTATCATATTTCACGTATCAGCCGGTTCCACGGTCCTGTTAGCCAACTCCACGGTGGAGTTGGTTTGCCAGTTGGTTTACGTGTAAAATGTCATGTGTCTGACATGAAAACTATTCCAGTCATTCTCCCATAATATAACAAACGGCAAATAACATACACTATTACCGTTTTGTTTTGTTTTGTTTTGTTTATTTAGTTTAGTTAAACGAGTCAAACGAGACCGAGAGTCCACCGCTTGCCGCGTCCAGGTGAAAGAGCCTTTAAATGGTCTTCAGATAGAGCAGAACACGAGCACGGGGCCATTTTAGAGCAGGTGCCTATCAGTGTGTACCGGTTTGAGTACAAGGAGCAAATACCCGAGCCTGTCATCCGCACCGCCCCCGACACATTCTTCCACTATTTACTTTCACTTTTGCGGTTCACCCGTCGGGTAGCCGTCCGCGTGCAGGACTCTGCCCTGGAGTCTATGTGCCGGGGCTTAGCCCCTGATGGCCCCGGCCCAATTTAAACCCTGCTGGCGGGTCACGTTAGTCAAGCTCGCATCAGCTGACTCTCAGCTGATCCACGTCTACCTATAGGGATGTGACACCTATCATAGCACTCATTGGGACCGACTCAAGTCCAGAGAGGAACTTCATCCCCAAGAAGGATATTAGGAGATCAAACATCCTTGTCACAGCTGCTATGTTTCACTCTCTCAAACATCTTCGCAAGCTGCAAATCTGTTTTGCTCTTTTAATTGTTTAGTTGGCAATGTGCGGTTCTATCTATGTTACTGGCAAAATGCTTGTCGCTGCATTAACATGTCTCAACAGTGTTTTCACTTAATATAATAATATATACTTAATATAACAAATTGTACCTGATGGGGAAACCCCACCCCTAGGGAGTTGGTGAACTCGGATGTTGTTCTATGCAGTAGATGAAAGAGTGAAGTTCGGTTAATCTGTAAAATAAATGCAATCTGTTGAACTAACACCTAGTTCCTCTCATGACAGTGTCAGAATCGTACGTAATACCCACGAGCAAGTTGCCCTATTTTGGGAGTGATAATGTCCAAGTTCAACCCACCAGAGGCCTTTGATTTCGCGCAGTCTGCTACCTGGCCGTCATGGATCCAGCGGTTCTCCCAGTTCTGCATCACGACAAAGCTGAACAAGGAGAAGTACAAGTGAATTCTTTATTGCATGCAGTGGGGAAGGATGCTGAAGCGATATTCGGATCATTCATGTTTGCCGAAGTGCCACAAGCAAATAATTACGAGACTGTTGTCAGCAAATTTAATGATTGTGACGTTTCCCAGATATTACAAATGGAACCCGACCTGACATTGGACCCGGCCGTCGGAGCTAATAAAGACGCAAAATGCGAGCAGCGGAGCGGCCGCTGAAGTGAGCGCTGTACAGCACGGACCTTACAAAAGCTTTAAGTGTTTTCTGGGTTTACTTAAAAAGGGAAAAGGTGGAGAGAGGAAACAAATTGTGGACTAATTATGGTTGCTGTAATCACACGCACAATGAAAATAACTGCCCTGCACGAAACAAGAGGTGTAGGAAATGCAATAAGCTGGGACATTTTGCAATTGCATGTAAAACTAAAAAATGTCAAAGAGCTTATAGTGTGTGATAGTGAAACTACTGATGCATTTTTCCTGGGGTCAGTAATGAACGAGTCTGCTGCAGAAGACAGGTGGTGTGTCACTCTGCCTATTCAGGGCAGGTCTGTCAAATTTAAAATTGATACTGGGGCCGACATCAACATTGTGTCACATGCAATGTTTGAGAGCTTGCAAGAGCGCCCCCCGCTGGTCAAAACAAATATAAATGTGAGGAGTCCTGGGGGGAAAGTAAATTGCATAGGAAAAATAGAAAATTTCTAGCGAACACTGAAAGAAAAGGGGAAAGTTTTGAATTTTGGGTTTTCGTCATTGACGGGCCATTTGCCAACAATTTGCTCAGTCGTAGCACTGCTTTGAAGATGGATCTAGTACAGAGAGTGGATGAAATTACAGGCCTAGATGATATCTATGGAGACATTGGCTTGCTTAATTGTGAACCTGTGAAAATTGAGCTAAAGTCAGATGTTACTCCTTATAGTCTGTCCACCCCTCGCAGAATTCCCTTTCCTCTTTTGCCCAAGGTTGAACAGGAGCTCAAACGCATGCAGTCTTTAGGGATAATTTCTGAAGTCACAGAACCAACCGAATGGTGTGCCCGTAGTGAAAAAGAATGGTTCAGTCACGATTTGTGTAGACTTGAAACGTTTGAATCAGGCTGTAAAGCGTGAGCGCTACATTCTCCCAACATTGGAGGACATTGCCCCCAAACTCTCAGGTGCCTGTGTCTTTTCTACACTAGATGCATCCTCAGGGTTTTGGCAAATTCCTTTAGACCCAAATTGTGTGAAGCTGACTACATTCATAACCCCAGTAGGGCGGTTCTGTTTTAACAGATTACCATTTGGGGTTACTTCAGCACCTGAAATTTTTCAAAGAGAAATGAGTAAACTTCTAATTGGACACAAAGGCACTGTAGTTGTCATGGATGACATACTTGTCTATGGCAAGGACCAAAACGAGCACAACGAGAATCTCAGAGCTGTTCTGAAAGCTATCAAAGAGTCAGGTCTGAAATTGAACCGTGATAAATGTCACTTCAACAAATCTGAGCTGCAATATTTTGGGCACACCATTGGTCAGGACAACATCAAGCCTGATGCAACAAAGGTTGCAATTACTGATATGCCTAGTCCCACTAATGTAACTGAGCTTAGGCAAATTCTAGGAATGATCAATTATTTAGGCAAATTTGTGCCAGGGCTTTCAACAGAGCTGCAACCTGTTATGGCTCTGCTGAAAAAGGATGCAGTCTGGATTTGGACGGAGGTCCATGAGCAGGCTCTCAGCAAGGTAAAACGCAAGTTGGCCACAGCTCCTGCCCTTGCTTATTACGATCCTGAGAAACCCACAATGGTTAGCACTGACGCAAGTAGTTTTGGATTAGGAGCCCCTCTGCTTCAGGTCCATGGTGATGTAACATGTGCAGTGGCATTCTGTTTCAGAACTTTGACTGAAACAGAGTGCAGGTATTCCCAAATAGAAAAGGAGTGTTTGGCAGGAGTGTGGGCTTGCGAGCGTTTTGCCCGTTACCTTCAAGGGTTGGAAGAATTTTGCCTGCAGACAGATCATAAACCATTAGTGTCACTCATCAACTCATACGATATTGATTGTGCTCCGTTAAGGTGTCAGCGTTTACTAATGCGCCTGATGCGCTTCAGTGTGAAGGCAGTGCATGTTCCTGGTAAATGTTTGGTGGTGGCAGACACGCTTTCTCGAAAACCTTTGAGTGGGCACTGCCACCCAGAGATGGAAGACGAGGTGAAGGCATATGTTGAAGCAGTTGTCACATCTAAAGAGGTGTCACAATCCAAGTTAGATGCCATTAGGGAGGCCACAGAGGGTGATGCAGATCTCCAGGCAGTGATAAGCTTTCTCAGCAAGGGTTGGCCAAAGCATATACCCTTTCCCCTGAGTCACTATCATACAGCCAGGGCTTTTTTGTCTTTTGTCAATGGGTTACTCTTGTACGAGGACAGAATAGTCATTCCTAAATCAATGAGGGAGGAGGTGTTAAGCCGAATTCATTGTAGAGTGTTTGTGGTATAAGATGATCAGTTGAGAGACTTGGTCAATCTCCCCCCACCAGTTTATTGCTTATGGCTCCAACGAGTCTGCTATCCAGGCAGTTTTAGACCCCAAAAGATGCAGAACATTCCCCGTCCTTATGTGCTTCAAAGGGTGTTACCAGGGAAAGGGGGGTGCAGCCCCCACTTTCACACATGAACACACACACCCACACACACACAGACGCACAGACGCACATGGACTCCTCTCCTAAAAGGAAAAGGGCATTTACATTCAAGCTAGAAAAACCATAGTGAGAATGTAAAAAGTGTATTCCTGAGTTGTGTTTAGGCTCACAGTCACCGTTGTTTAAGCACAACGTCATATTAATTTACATATACTTGTAGAGCCCTTTTTGTGTTTGACCCTTGTGATACTGTACAATGGCTTGTACCTGGCTTGTTTAGTATCAACGTAATTCTCTTTCCGTTTCTGAACTGACTGTGTATAGTACATGACTTTAATGTACAATGTATGCTTTCCATCACACTTTGGGGCAAAAGTTACACAATTTCACCAAACTATCAAGATGCAAATCAGGCGGTCTGGTGACACAAAGGAACTTCTCCCTCCAAAAGACCCTCGCACTGTCATTCGTCAGTTCCCCAGGGATGGGTGGTCCCCCGGTCAGTTCAGTTCCTTTCTTCTTGGGTCACAACTCTATGCTTCCCATTCCGGGGAGAAACCCCCGCCACGAATGAGGCCGGGCCCTCTCTATCCTGGCATCTACAACTCAGCCCTTTGTAACCATCCGATCAGCCGATCAATGGAACAACGAAGGCTCCGACTCCATGAAATCATCAGGACTACCTATGAGCTGGCATCTGGACACTTGCGTAAGCACCACACAAAGGAAACCAATGCAAGTAACCATTTGACTATTAGATGCGATAGCAAAGCCGTGCCCCTTGTAGGTCAAGGAGATTCAGGTTTTCTCTGATGATTTGGTTGTGTCGCTGATGTAAAAGTTTGCCAATCTCCTCTCCTCTCAACATCTCTCTCTCTCTCTCTCTCTCTCTCTCTCTCTCTCTCTCTCTCTGTTCGTTTTATGTTTAATGTGTTGTTTGTTTAGTGTTCGTCATTTGTTAGTTGATTTGGTAACCCTCCTAGATAGCCAATAAACCTGCATTTGTATTCACGCTTGAATGATTTCGGTGTTCATTGCTCACAAATTAAACTGCTTGATTTCATTACAAACCTGAAGCATTATGATAGTCTATCCAACTACATCAAGAATAATATTTTCCAAGGCCAGGAAATTAATATTTCTTAGAATAATATACAATCTTTCCATAAAGTTTGTCACTATTATTAATTCTACTACATCAGGTAAAGTGTATTAAATAGGTATGATTAATCGCCATTAATTATACATATTTTACTGTGGGTAAACTTATAGTTTTCCACGAATACGCAACATCATGAAGGGCATCAGGTGCTCACCAAGTGTCGTCAAAGAGCAAAGATGTCAGTTTGGTGGCCAGGAATTGGCAATGACATTAACAGGAGGGTTTCAATGTGCACGTTTTGTAGGGCCCACAAACCCACACAAAGGAAAGAACCCTTAATCACTACAGCCTTGCCTACTGGTCCCTGGTGTAAGATTGCAGCAGACTTATGTGAGTTGAATGGTAGAACCTACTTAATAGTTGTAGACTACTACTCATGCAACATTGAAATAGCTCACCTGCAGAGACCATCCAGCTTCCATGTTATCAGCAGGCTGAAGTGCATGTTTGTGAGATGGGGTATTCCCAGGGAGCTAGTATCTGACAATGGTCCACAGTTTGCCTCAGCTGAATTTAGGCAGTTCTGTACAGACTATGATTTCCACCACACAACCGCAAGTCCTCACTTTCCCCAAGCCAATGGAGCTGCAGAGAGAGCAGTTCAAACTGCAAAACGGATTCTCCGCCAACCCGATCTTCATCTGGCATTGATGTGCTATCATGCAACACCTGTCACTGCAACTGGATTTAGCCCTGCACAACTAATGACTGGTCGGCAGATAAGAACCAACCTGCCAATGCTTGAGGAAAAATACCAACCTCGACCCAAAAATCATAGAGCAGTGGAGAGGAAGGATAAAGCTGCAAAGGAGGCTTACAAATTCTTCTATGACCAGAGCTCAGACAATGTTTGTGCATTGTCTGAGCTACATCCTGGCAACAAGGTCCTTCTTAAGCTGGACAGTGAGAGACACTGGAAAACACCAGCGTTTGTGTTGAACAAAACATCAGAACCAAGATCGTACATGGTGCAAACTCAAGATAGTGTTGTCTTGCGCAGGAATGCCATTGCAACCAGATGCTACAATCCGTGCTGAAACTCAAAAAGGGAATGAACAAGTTCTGTCCAGGACTGGGACTGACAATAACAATACTCATGCAGTTGTTCCAGCTGCCCTGTTACTGGACACTAAACCACCAGTTGTGACTTCCAGTGGAAGAGTTGTGAAAACACCAAAACGTTACCTGGACTGAATGGACTGTTTCAGTTTGCAGATGGGTATTTGAGTTTGTGTTAGCTGTCAAAAACAAAAAAACAAACAAACAAACAAACAAAAAAACAAACAATTGCATTACATTACACAGCACTTTAATTTGTTATTCTCTGGTAAAGAAAAAAGTTATAACGTGTTAATGTGTTCATGTTGAAAAGGAAAACAAAATGTTCTTTTCTAAAGAGGGGAGATGTGGGGAACTGGCTTTATTATGTTGACCAATCAAATTGTACCTGATGGGGGAAACCCCACCCCTAGGGAGTTGGTGAACTCGGATGTTGTTCTATGCAGTAGACGAAAGAGTGAAGTAAAATAAAATAAATGCAACCTGTTGAACTAACACCTGGTTCCTCTCATGACAGAAGTAGCATCGCTTCACGCCTGCTATATCATGCTATGGACTCCATAATTTCAGACTGACTAAGCTAGCTGGGTGTTATTGGGGAGCAGCTTGTTCCTAAGCTGTCTGGACGTTATAGGAAGCATTCTTGTTCCAAAGCTGTCTAGTTGCATTGGGAGCACGCTTGTATTTAAGCTATCTGGTCATTATTTGGAGCACACTGTTTTAAGGTTATCTAGTTGTTATTGAGAACATGCTGCTTTTCAGGTTTGGCAACATACTCATTAGGTCATCTGGTAAGAGCAACATCCTGTGGCTCATACGGGTCTTGGCAACATTGTTGTTTGATTCAATGGGTAAGGGCTACATGCTTGTTGCTTATGGCTTGAGATTGTCATTTTGTGTTGGGGGATGTGGCATATGGTTTTGTTTTAGGGGATTGTTTCTGCTCTTCCTGATGTTATCCATGCTAGGCTGCATGTATGAGCAGGGAGTTCTTGCCCAGAACAGAACCATACCGCCAATCCAAAATGTATGCTAATTGTCAGTCATCTTTGACGATAGTGGTCCTAACAGAAATTTAGCGTCAGCGTCAGTTCTGGCAGGTCACTTTAGTCATGCATGCATCAGCTGATCCATGTCACTTATAGGGATGTGACACCTATCATAGCACTCATATATAAGGTCCTTCAGCATTATCACCAGATTCACGCTGCTCAATAGCTAATTTCCCACCTCCATCCCTGACTCCTCTTCTTGTCGGTAAGGATTCAGCCTTCTGATTCTGCATTGTGTTAAACTGACTTAAAACAGTCGTGTTTTGGCTCAACTCAATATTTATTTTTAAAGAACATGTTTCAAGTAGGCAAAAAAATAAATAAAATAAAATAAAATAAAATAAAATAAATAAAACATTTAATGCTTGCTCAATTTACTTAAATAAATGAAGCTAATCCAGCACAGTCCTTTACAACCACTTAATTTATTTGAGTTGAGAGTACATAAATGATTTCACTTGTTTAACTAGGAAGTGGATTTCCCCTTCGTATCATGTATTGCATGGGACTAGATAGAGAGAGTAAATGTTGAAGTAAAAATAATTCATGTGAATGTGGTTACTTGGTAGTGTTTAATGTTCTTTTTTGTTTGTTTGTTTGTTTGTTTTTTTTTCTTTTTTTTTTTTTTTTACTTTCGTCTTATTCTTCTCACACAAAAAAATAATTTTACTCTTTTTAAAATTCATAATTAAATAAACATATAAAATAAACTAAAATATTCAGTCAGTAAAGTAAAATTATTAACTTAAAATTATTATCAGATACAAATAATTGCATTTTTTTAAAACTTAATAATAATCTAATTTTCAAGTTTGACAATGAATACACTGCAACCATGCTTGGGATGGCCATGATCGCAACACACAGATACAGTATAGTTCAAAACAATGATCAAAAATGAAGAAACACATTCAGACATTCAGAAAAACACATACATACTCTCCCCTCCACACACAGCTCTCATAGAACATGCGACACATACACGAGGCAAAATGCTTACCTTTCCTGAAATAATAATGTCAGAACATTAAACATCAGTCTTTATTCACTTGTTTCCCATGGTTTTTCCATTAAAGTAAATGGTGTAAATTACATCGCTAATGTCATAGAATAGCATAGTTTATTAATAGTGGGGCACATTGTAACTGCTAGTTAGCGAAGCATAACAAAACTATCTAAACTAATAAGTAACAGATTGAAAATTAAAATTATGGCAGATTTAACTGATTTGAAATGAATACTAAAAACTGAGATGAAAAATTTACTTCAGCCAGAAATGTACTTTTACTATTGCAAAATAAATATTCAGCGATATTTTCTTGAATTTTGGCACACTTTTTTCTCTATATAGTGTTGATATGGCAACTAGTAAATACAATAATCAATATTGCAAAACACCTTCATTTTAAATGTGGTTTAGTGCCAGCTATACTTACATACTTACATTGTCTTTTGCTTATTTATTTTGTAACACAGTTGTGGGTGATGACTGCTTTTCTTGTTTCCTGTTCAGCCCCATCACTAACTTGAAGTCCAAGAAATAAGTCATAAAATACAAAAAGACAGAAAATTTAACTTTGGATTTCTTTCTTTTGGATGCAGCCAAGAATAAAACAATGGCCAGTGTAGAGATTGTGTAACATCTGGGTTCATTGTCACCAGGCAGAGTGTGTTTGCAGATGATTAGCAGACAGGGTCACATGACACTTTGTGATAGCAGAAAGACCCCTATTCGCCTATTTCAGTTTCTGAAAGACGCCTAATTATGTAAAATGCTTCCCTTCAGTTTTGTGGAAATCAGCGAAACATTATATGTGGAACAATTAATAGCAGTTAAGTGAGCTGGATAAGTGAGCCATTTTTATAATGATGAAATGCTCTTTTTCTATGAGCATTTCTCTTTCAATACTCTGAGTTGAAAATGGATAGAGAAATTTATAAGGCCTGTATTTTCTGTTGTAAAATATTCAGGGCAAATTTATTTAACAGTTGCACACTGTATTTCAGCACAACATCTTGTTTCGTATACACAAATTGTTCAGCTTAAGCAGGAGCTATACAAACTGGTAAGTAAATCATTTATTTATTTTTCACACTGACATCCCTCTTTTATGCAAATTAGGCATATTAAATGATGTACCAGATTTACAGACATACGCTGTATTTGTCTAACGCAGTGGTTCCCTGGGGGGGGCGCGGCAAGGCTAGTGTATGTACAGTCAGCCTAGACAGTTCTAGAGCTTTATATTTAAAGTAGCCTAATTTAAGATAAAAAAATTCTTAATAGCATATAAATGTAAATAAATAAATTATGTATATATAAAAATAAATTATGTAAATAAATTAACACAAAATATGAATTTCGTCATATTTTATTATCTCAAGAAGAGGACTCGCAGTACCCGCTGCGGCGGTCTGTTATCAGTTCTAGCGTTTGCTGTCGTAAATTAACAGACCACTAGATGGTGCAATTGATTAATGAGAAATCGTTAGCTGCAAGCTGAGCAAAATTTGTGAATGACGCACAGAAGTTCTGCGCTAAGCATGGACAAGTTTGTAAAAAAGCAGGCACGTGCAGAGGGGAGGGCTTTGGGGGCTTGAGCCCCTGCCCTTTTTCCAAAAGTAATTAAATGTGCCCCCTCGCAAAATTTATCAACAAAAATATTATGGTCGATAAAATGCATTTGAATCATGAATAATATGAGAACGTGTATAAAATAGTAAAGAATATAACTCGAAACGAAGTTTGGATAATCCCCCTATTGTTCAATGCAGTTAGACAGTCTGACAAGCCGTTGCCATAACAACACGATATAAGCATTAGCGTTGCTATTGTCATAGCATGTGCACGCCTGACTCTTTACTGTTGCTCCATTGCTTCTTGCATCCGACGGATTTTACGATCATCATCGGCAGATTTTCGAGAGGGCATGTGTTGGTAAGTTAGTAACCTACTTGGTGGTCTTGATGTGGAGGTGAGTGGTGATAAACAAAATACTAAGCTATGTGCCTCGAATTTACCCAACAAACAAAACGCAAAGCGAGTTAATTTGAGATCACATTTTTTACTTTTAAAACTACTCATATGAGGGTCTACATAACAAAGTTTGACCACTTTCCAAGAATGAACGCTAGTGGAGTGAACGAGGCTTGAGAGAGTTGTAAGTGGGGGCGCGGGCGCAGCCATGTTGCCAGATCCAGTTGTTGTAAGCGTCTTTGGATTTGCCTTTTCCACTTAATTTGACAGTCTAGAAATTTAATAGAGGGAAGTTGCAGTTTTGGGATATTTATATATTTATTATTATATTATTAGTTTAGCTAAGGCAATATTAGGCAACTTAATGGAAAACAACATCTAAACACAGTAAAATGAATAATGTCATCAGAATCTAAATATATACTTGAAACTAGTAACACAGAAAACATGCACATTGTGGCTTAGTTTTCTTTATTGTTCTTTTGATAAAATTTGTGAATACTAAAGAAGATGGTCCCCATTTTAACTGATTATTTTGTAGACATCTGTTGAAAAAACAAAACAAACAAACAAACAAACAAACAAACAAAAAAACAACGTGAAACAATTTGGGTGAGTGTAATGGAATTAAAATAAATTGGTAAGTAAGTCAGGAGTGGGTGGGGGGGGGGGGCTATTTTTTTTTTTATTTTGCAAAAGGGGGGCCCGGCAGAAAAAGTTTGGGAACCACTGGTCTAACGTAAGTAATGTTGCTATTACTGCCTATGGTAAGCTGGTGCTAAACACTGGTGTCAAAAGTATTCACATTCATTGCTCAGGTAGAAGTATAGATACTAGGGTTTAAAAAGACTTCTGTAGAAGTTGAAGTATCAACTCAAGCTTTTTACTCAAGTAAATATGTAAAAGTACTGGTTTCAAAACTACTTAAAGTAGAAAAGTAAAAGTAATGTAAGGAAAAAAAATGCCATTAAGGACAAAAGCTTAGGCCGTGCCAGAGGGGCCTATTGTGCACCACCCCACCACCTCAAAAAAACATTTTTCTAAAGGTCATAATGACTATAAATGTTATATACAATTTTTTAGTAATAGAATTGTAGCATTTTTAGTACAATGCAAATACATTAAAGAACCATATATGTGTACTACTGAGCATTAACGTGTTTCATGGAGCGGAAGATATGAAGACTAGTTGCCTATAAGTATTGTAATGGTGCCAAAAGTCCAAATTCAGAGGCATGTCACCAAAACCTTTATTGGAACGTAAATGTACATCCAAGCTTAGCTGCAGGAATCTGTGAGGGCACTCAAGTTCTCTTCTTGAGTCTCTGACACAGACATCTTCATACTTGGCTACATATGTCTGCTATGTCCAGTGTTGGTGATAACGAGTTACAAAGTTAGTATAGCCTACTTATCACAACATTGTCAATCACGTTGTCAATCGCAAGCGCTAATTTATTCAAACGTCTCTCTTCCGAACTGCCTACTGTAGCTTAATTTGCGGAGGATGAAGAGAAAGTACCCGTTTGATAAATGAGCCAGTAGTGGAGAAAAAAGTAACAAAGTAACAAAGTATTTGTACTTCGCTACTTGACACCTCTGGTGCTAAACATAATTTGCTTTAAAATGTGATGTTTTTGTACATTTGATATCATGACAGAAATAATTCATCAAATTGCATTCAGCGCAAATTTTGTTGGTGTTTACACGTTACCTGATTTATATATATATATATATATATATATTAGTTTTTTTTTTTTTTTTTATATAAATCAGGTGCTAAAAAAAAAAAAAAAGATTTCATGCAAACACACAACACCAAAAAAGATTTAAAAAAAAAATGTAAATGTGAGCTGAAGTGTATCTGGAAAAAAAAAAAATTCTCCATTGTTGGCTCACTGGCAGCCTTTGGAAGAACATCCTATTTGTGTTTTGAAGCATCTCTGCACCCATCTCTTGTTTTGTACTGAAATAGTCTGATTAAGAGTTTAATTAATGTTAAAATGAAAGCTGTACTGATGATGTATGGTACCCTGTATTTGGGTTTGTTCACGTTCTTGTTTCATGTTCATGTTTTCATGTCTTTTATTTTGAAGTATTGTTATGGTTCCTGTCTTGTCTTGCTTCCCTGTTCCTCTTGTTCTCCTGCCTGTCCAGGTGTTAGATCCTTATTGGTTGCCATGTCATGTTCAGTGTTCTCTCATTGGTTGGTTTTGTCATGTGACCCTGTCTGTTTTCTATAAGTTGCCTCATGTTCCCATTGTTCATTGTTGTGTATTAATGTTATAACCCGCTTTGGTGAGTCTCTGTCTCAGTCTGTCTTCATGCCATGCCTGTTTCATAGTCAAGTCAAGTCTGTTCAAGTCTGTTTTCTGTCAAGTCATCATTTGGATTTATGTTTGGATTTTCACGTTTGTAAATAAACTGCACTTGGGTTCATCACTTCAGCTCGCCTCAGTGGACATCCGTTACAGAATACACGACCGCCAAAAATGAACCCAGCAGTTGTTTGTCTTCTCCACCTATGTCAAGGTAACCAGGCCATTGAGGAATATGTACAGGACTGTTGTGGACTCTGCTACCAAGTGGATTTTAATGATGTGGCCCTTAAGGACATTTTCCGTGTGGGGTTCAATGAACCCATACGGTCACACTGCCCGGGGGGACAATTCATTTTTCCCTAGAGGAGTACATAGACTATGCCCTGTTGCTAAGTGGCTCTAACTTTACTGTTGGGATTGCGGATGAGGAGTCCCACAATCCCACAGTACCACCCACACCAAAAACTGCTCACGCCAGGCCTGTTAGGCCTAAGCCTGCTCACGCCATGCCTGCTGCTCCAGGGCCTACCCATGTCAAGATGGCTGCCACGCCAGAGTCCCCTGTTAAGACTTAACGGACTGATTGCCTGTGTGAAGGATCCGCCATTGATGTCAAGGCCTCAGCACTGGCAACCAAAGAGACTGTACCTCTGACCTCAGTCCTTCCTGTAATGGCGGTGGCCATCCTGAGTGTGTGGGCTGCACACTGCACAGCAGAGGCCTCTCCTGTCCATGTTCTTGCCCTGCCGGCGCCCCCACGTCGTCCTGCCCTGCCGGCGCCTCCACGTCATCCTCCCCTGTCGGCGCCTCCACGCCGTCCTGCCCTGCCGGCTCGCCAAGGCCTCCTGCTCTGCCGGCCCTGCCAAGGCCTCCTGCTCGACCCGCTCCGCCATGGCCACCTGCTCGGCCCGCTCTGTCATGCCTCTTGCTCGGCCCGCTCCGCCATGGCTTCCACTGCTTCATTGTCTGCCACTGCTCCACGGTCCAGGCCCTCCACAGATTAACTGTCACTGCTCCACAGCCCAGGCCCTCCACTGCCTCATTGTCTGCCACTGTTTCACGGTCCAGGTCCTCCACGGCTACACTGTCTGTCATTGCTCCACGGTCAAAGCCCACCATTGCTCCATTGCCCAAGTCTGCCATTGCCCCCTGACCCATGCCATGACCCTGATCCCATTCCCGTTCCCCTTTGTTTTGGGGTTTGTTCATGTTCTTGTTTCATGTTCATGTTTTATGTCTTTTATTTTGAAGTATTGTCATGGATCCTGTCTTGTCTTGCTTCCCTGTTCCTCTTGTTCTCCTGCCTGTCCATGTGTTAGATCCTCATTGGTTGCCATGTCATGTTCTTTGTTTTTTCATTGGTTGCTATGTGTTGTTCAGTGTTTTCTCATTGGTTGGTTTTGTCATGTGACCCTGTCTGTTTCCTATAAGTTGCCTCATGTTCCCATTGTTCATTGTCGTTGCGGGTTAACGTTGTAACCCGCTTTGGTGAGTCTCTGTCTCAGTCTGTCTTCATGCCAAGTCTGTCTTCATGCCATGCCTGTTTCATAGTCAAGTCAAGTCTGTTCAAGCTCAAGTCTGTTCAAGTCTGTTTTGTGTGTTTTGTGTCAAGTCATCATTTGGATTTATGTTTGGATTTTCACGTTTGTAAAGAAACTGCACTTGGGTTCATCACTTCAACTCGCCTCAGTGGACATCCATTACACAAACATTATTTGAAATAGAAATCTCATACATTATGTATATTTTAATGTCATTTTGTATTTTTATTTTATTTTGTTTTATTTTTACTTTTTACTTTTTAAAAGACCCATAACAAAAAAAAAAACAGTCTGCAGTTAGGCCATGGTGCAGGGTTGAGTCTTGTTAAAGGGGTCATGGCATGGATTTTTTTTTTTTTTTTTTTTTTTTTTTTTTTAATGGATGTTCTTTGATGTTCTGTTTTTAAGGGGCATGTCCTTTTAAGACTGTAATCAGCCAGTGTTATGTCATTGGATAGGAAACAGTATCAACGCCCCCTCACTATTTGCATGTTTTGAACGTTTTGACCATGTAATCAAAATAAACGTCATGGCCAAACAAAGCAATATGAAATAATTTACTCATAGTTTGCAGCTGCAGTCTAATATAGTACTGCTTCATCTTTCAACAAATGTTTCTTTGTGAACTCATCATGACACTTTGTCTTGATTACAAAACGACATGCTCCGAAGTCCGATCAATCCTCAGACATGATCCGGGTTGCCATTTAAAAAAAAAAAAAAAAAAAAACTGTCCACTTGTTTCTTATGCTGGGATCCTTCTGATATATGTACAATGATGCAAACAAGCCGTTTAAAAAAAAAAAAAAAAAAAAAAAGTGAAACCGTCAAAGCGAACGTTCTTGCACTTTATTTGTCCTGATGACAGACTCAAGCGCGTGTGGACTGTATCAGAAAGCGAACGTGCATCTGTATACTGTATCCAGTGTAGACAAGATAGCGGCAGTGATTGTAGTTTCTATTAGTTTTTGATGCGACGCGTTTCAGCTAAACTGATCAGTTTCAACTAAAAAGTTACATTTATATTGAATAAACATGCATTGTGTGTTACAAATCCGGTTCAATGCCTTGCATCTGTCCGCCACCAGAGGTCGCTGTCCTATTTCACACCACACAGACTGTTGCATGTCATACCGGACTACATCTCCCATCATCCATTGCACTGATTATACTCACACAGCTGCAGCCTATCACACACACTATATAAGCCTTAGACTTCCTCTTCCTCTTTGCCAAGTATTGTTTGCGCTTATCTTTGAGTTAGTGATAGCAACACGTACAGTGCCTGTTACTGTTCTAGTTTCCTAGTCTAGTCGAGTTTATTGATCTTCTGCCTGTTTTGGATTTACCCTTTGTGTTGCCTTTGGATACTGTTTGCATCTCGCCTGGACTATTTCTTGTTTGTGGATTACCTGTTTGCCTAACTCTCTGGATGACGTTCGCCGGTGTTTGACCCACGCATGTTACGGATTACTCTAGTGTTTTGCCTGCGCTGTACCTACCTGCCATTATTTGACCCTGCCTGTACTTAGACCATGTTTTCTAATAAAAACCTGCACATGGATCCACCCGCTTCACTTCTCTGTCACTCCGTTACAATGTCCATACTTCTGCACTCTAACCAGCTGTAAAATATAATTAATTTAATGAGTGTGAGATTTTGAGAGAGCGCTTTGATTGACCTTATTTCTTCATAATGGATATGTGTACATTAGAAGCTCCTGAATATTTAACTGGCTGAGGTTTAAAATAATTGACATTTCAGAAGCTATAATGCAGAGTTTTGCAATCAAGTGTGAAATTTTACTGTAATGTCAGAAGAGGCATCTAAAGTGAAGTTATATGGGATTAGTATGTGTGTGTGTGTGTGTGTGTGTGAGAGAGAGAGAGAGAGAGAGGAAAAGTTAAGGAAAGGAAAGTTAAAAGCAGAAAGACACAAAAGGAGATAGGTTTATAGTTAAAATGAAGAAGTACTGGGTAATTTGCTGCATCATACCATGTTTTCACCTGATTTCACTGAGTGATCATGGGAAATGGGCTGGAAGGGATGTGTCAGTTTCCCTCTAACTTGAGCAATACTCTTACTCTTGGTTTTTATGATTTCCTTGCCTCAAAGACATTAACACAGCCTTACCCCCACAGTGCATATCTTTGTAAATATTCAGATTAGTGAGAGGCTGGAAAGTGGTTGTGAAGAAAATAAATAATTTTTTTCAATCCTCATTCTGAACCTCTCTCAGAAACCAGCTGTTTTTAATTGGCGAGTCCTTTAAGACTGTAATCGGTCACTGTTATACTTGGCTAACGTCATTGCATAGGAAACAGTATCAAGGCCCCCTCGCTATTGCTTATTTTGAGAGTATTGACAACATAATCAAAATAAACATTAATTTCCAGGCAAAGCAGTATGAAATAATTTACTTACAGTTTGCAGCTGCAGTCTAATATAGTACTGCTTCATCTTTTGTTCAGAATAACAAAATTCAACCCACAGCCGGCTAAAGTGGAATGAGCCCAGAGGCACGTCACATTACAGACAGACAAACAGCAGGTCACTTTGAAATGTAACACTGTACACATATTCGGGTAAATTCTTAAAGTAAAGAGAAAGTTAAAGAGATAACGGCATGTTTTATTAGGACATTATTAACTCAACTTTTTTCCTTATTCCATAAATTGCACTAAATTAGTGTTTGAGAGTCGTGCAAAAATGTTTCTTTAATTAAAGTTTTAAAACATTCTAAATGTTTAAATTAAATTAAATTAAATTAAATTAAATTATCTTTTGTGGTCACTTTACTTACATTTCCAGTAGAACTGTGCTTCTCATGAAAATAAGGTGAGAATAAACCTATTAATTATCTAAAATTGTGGTGTTAGATAACCTGGCTAGCTGTCCGAGGGAAAATAAAGATTATATTGCTGCGTTCACACAGCATCTAAAGGTTCTATTTTTATATAACATTTTAAAAGCACTGCCTTTAGTGACCTTGATTCTTCTGTCCGAGAGATGTGTGTGATAAACAACCCCTACAAAGGCCAACGCTAATATAATAAAAAAGGATGCGATACAAGAGTTTAATACATGTCTGTTTAGATGATCTGAGATATAATATGTGCGGTTCTGTTTAAATGTCCCAGCCGGGTGTTCAAATACCTTAAGAAAGATTTTTTTTTTTTTCTATTTCTAAATGAGATGTGCACAGTGTAATGATAGTGCCTCAAACAAGGAAAGTATGTTTTACTGTGGTTCTTAAATCAATACTATAGGCACTATGAATATACATAATGGATTATTTTTGATGTACCGTATCACACAAAAATGAATCAGCCTGTTGCCTATTGTTTTAATTCACCCCAGTTTACTAGCACTCTCCTACTTCTTGTTTGTAACAATTGAAGCTCTTTATTAAAAAGCTATGAGCAGTGAGACACTCTACCTGCTGTATAATGCCAAAGCAAAAACAAATCATTACGGAGCATAATGAAAAGCTTAGGGTAAATCAAACAGATTTTGTAACCTGGATTTTAGGTATGATAACTGTAGTACTTGTTGGATTATATAGACACACTCTTGTTCATAAAGTGTCTAAATATGTCCTTCTTCAAAGGATGATTTCCATTTGCTTGAGAATTTTTTTCTTTAGTGAAGCTCAGTTCCCCCTCGGTTGTTCACTATGGCATTATATCATAAGTGACGACTTTAGGGTCCTACTTGGGAGCCCAGTCGCCTCTGAGCTTTAGAAGGAAAGGCCAATGAACATTGATGAGTGGAATTTGCATGCTAAGCCACTCCCCCGTACATACGGGTATATAAAATGGCGGCGTGCATTCACTCATTCAGATTTCTGCTTCAGAGCCGATCCGCTGCTAATCCACTCGTAGCCCTGTAGAGCTTCCGACAGATGGCATCCGCTCGTTTTACAGACGAGCCCGCGTCTCTCTTGGAGCTCCAGAGGAAGACAGGATTTCTGTCGCTGCATCAGAGAAGGGGCGATCGTCTGCAGAGGCTGTCGATTCTGCTGTGCTTGTGGCAGCTTGTGGCAGCTGCCAGTCGGGATCTGACGCCAAACTAACAGCCATGCTTCCCCAGGCCACCGTGGGCACCGGGTTGGAGGTGTAATGCCTTTTCCCGAGCGCTAGAGGCTGTATGATTGGCTGGCCCCCACACAGGACTTCCGAGTCGCATTCTGCCCCAATCCTTTCTTCCCGGAAGTGCATGTAGAGCTCACAAGACAGGAGCGCTCCGGCCATTCTTGTTGAGTTCTTTCCTCCTCACTACCCTCGTTAGTGGCGCAGCCAAGTGCGCATTGACGTTCCCCAGGTAGGAGTGTGTGGTTGTGGTGCATTATGCCTGCAACTCTCCGCCACCTGCTGGAACTGTTCGTACCTCTCATTCAAAACCTGTAAGCTGTTGTCAGCTCTCACTGTCAACACTACAGGGATGCGAACTGGGCTGCTGCCACACTGCATGCCAAGGCCATCCTGCAGGTGAATATCACCAGGCCGAGGCACTATAGAACTGCATGAGGGTAGTTCTGACCAGAGGTTGATGCTACCTTTCAAGTTTTAACCTCGAAGTACATTTCTTCTTGCAGTTATCACCAGGATTGGTTAGCAGCCAAAGACGTGTGTGTTTATGTCTCTGCACAGACCGCCCCTGTCTGTTCTTATAGGTCAGGCATATTTGTACGAGTCCTCACTTTAAGGCTGTCCCTTTCTTCTAAAACTCGCGGAGGATACCCTCACCACATTATCTCTACGACTGGCTTTCATCAGCTCACTTGTGAGGTTGTTGTGCAAGCACAGGGACATGGTGCTGCAGCACCTCAGCCATCTGGGGCTTCGGGTCAGCTGTAAACAGGCTGGCACACAGCTGACCCCGGGGTCTCTTAAGTATGCCCCTTCCCCAGTGAGCCTCCTTGCACAGATCCTGTGCAAGTTCAGGGAGGATGAGAAGCAGATCCTGCTGGTTGCGTCTTTGGGCCCACCCAAACCTAGTGTGTTCATACTTCTTGTAACAGCCCCTTCCTGATAGATTCCCCTAAGGGAGGACCTTCCTCTTCTCAGGGGATGGGCACCATCAGCTCCAATCTTAGAACCTACCTATGTGGCTTCTAAATGAAACACACGCTAGACCTCACTGGCCTTCCAGGCTGTGATATTCCTATCACTCAGACTAGAGCTCCCTCTACGAGGCGGCATATATTCTGAAGTGAGGTCTGTTCATGGAATGGTGTTCCTTTCGAGAGGACCCACAGAGATGCTTGGTTGGAATGGTACTTCTGCATGAAAACTGAAGTGGTGATCATTCCCTTCCACTTTCAGTGTGTATGTCGTGGCTGTTGGCATAGCACAATGCAGTAGATGGCGTGTCATTGAAAGGGAGCATCACCTGATCAGCAGATTCCTGAGAGGTGTGAAGGGGATAAAACTCCCCTACTCCACATCTCATCCCCTCCTGGGATTTTCTCCGTTGTCCTCTCAGGCCTACGGTTAGATCCCTCTGGGTGGTTGGTTCAGTTGAGCCTAAATATTGTCGCTTAAGACTTGCTCCTGACCTTGCTCACCTCTATCAAGAGACCTGTACGCAATCTCGGTCTACAATATGTGCCTTCAACTCGGTCCGGCTGACTCGCACGTGAGACCAGCATGGTTGTGTGACAAGTTCCCACCACTCTCCTTCAGGGTCAGGTGGTGAGCTTGCAAGCTCTGCCCTAGGAGGAGGCAGACCCAGCTTGGAACTGCAGTGTCCTGTTCACGCACTGCACAATTATGTGGACCACACCCAGAGCATCAGACGCTCTGAGCAGCTTTTTATCTGCTTGGGGACAGCAAAAGGGAATGCTGTCTCTTTACTGAGGTTGGCCTATTGGGTGGTTTGCCATCACTTTGGTTATGTATCCTAAGGTGAACCGCGCCCCATAGGAGTTAGAGCTCACTCCTCTGGAGTGCTGTCTCCGTCTATGCGCTGGTGCGAGGTGCCTCTATAGTGGATAATGCGGTTCTGCGGGCTGGGCAACACATCTTGCTAGTTTCTTAGAATACAGCCTGTATCCTCCCTCATGTTAAGGTAACATAAGGTAATTTGCAAGAGGACGGCTCGGTGTCGGCTTGCTGCGCCATTCCTCAAGGATCGGAGCGCCGTTCCCCAGTTATTCCCCCTATGTGAACTCTGGGTCCTCCGTGCCCCATAGCCCGGACTAGGACGTAGTAGCCCGCGACTGTGCTCTGGCAGGGGGTCTCCTTCACCCCCTCTGGTCGTGGCATCATGTCTCAGTATTCCACCGTCACTTCACTGTGTTCCCTTCTTATATCTATAACCTAGATATTCTTTCCTTACTTTCCACATGTTGTCATTGTGTTCCGCCCCCAACGGATGCTTCAGAGATCTGGCACCCCTGGTGGGCCCCTTTCGGCTTACAGGGCGTTGGGCAGGTTACGTATTGAGCCATTTGTTCTGACACACTTGCCTGTCAGCATTTGCTCTCAATTCATAACGCAGGCCCAGGATTGTGGCGTTTTCCAGAGGTGACCCCAAAGTCCTCACTTATGACGTAACGTCAAAGTGAACGAGTGAGGGGGAACGTCTAGGTTACTTTGGTTACCCTCGTTCCCTGAAGGAGGGAACGGAGACGTTACTTCCTCCTGCCACAATCCTGGACTGCTCTGGAAGGTGGGTTACAGCTCGGCTCTTTAGCATAAACCTGAATGAGTGGATGCATGCTGCCATCTTTTAAACCTGTATGTACGGGGGAGTGGCTTAGCATGCAAATTCCACTCGCCAGTGTTCATTGGCCTTTCTTCTAGAGCTCAGAGGCGCCCTAAAGTAGTCACTTGTGACGTAACGTCTCCATTCCCTCCTTCAGGGAACGAGGGTTACCAAAGTAACCTAGACGTTGCTCCGTATATCCTTTCATTACCCCATTTTTCTGTATTTCATTCAAATATTTTTTGCTATGACAGACCATAACAGGTCTGCACCTAAATATTCCTCTCATCTTCACTCTGCCTACATGCCTGTCAGTTTACTGTCCCTATAGCTTCTTTCTGTTAAGTGTGCTTGATAAAAATCTGTCACATTCTGATCTCTTATTCTGTTGTGGAGATAATGTCTGGAAACTTTTCTACTTGTACTACTGTGTTTTGGATCAAATAAATGCAGTCTTGGTAAGCATACAAGGTTTCTTGCAAAAACATAAAAAAGTTAAGGTTCAAGAAAAATAACTATGAAGTAACTACTTATGAACAGTCACACACAATTACATTGAGTTGTAAATATAAATGTTATTAGCAGTAATAGTAGTAGTAGTAGTAGTAGTATGAAAATGCAATATTAATAAATGCAAAAAACTTTTGAGTGAATAAACTTAAGTGATTTTTTTTTTTGTGTTCAGAGTGTTTTGTTAGAAATCAGCTTCTGTCAGGAACCCCACCACCACTCCAGTGCCATGCAATAACTATATATATATATATATATATATATATTTAGATGTATTTCAATGTTTAAAACATACAAATCGCTACGTATTTTAGCCAAAATTACGTAAAATAATACTTTTATATCATTAATATCAATGCATTGTCATCAATAAGAGATTTAGATTGTTAGACCCCTTAACCTACCCCCAAACCTAAACCTACCCATTTTATAGTGAATATAACATTATATTATTATATAACTATTTTATTATATTTTTATTATATTTTATTAAATTATATTTGACCAAAATATGCATGGAAACGACCATTATAGTAACAATGTTGCATTAAAAATATTTTTATAGTCGCCACTCCTGCCTCTAAACCTAACCATATGTAGTAATTTATTAGCTCAAGGGGAAATATTACTAATTAATCATAACTCATTATAATTAATTATAATATTTGGATAATTCAATAGAATTATCTTGATAAAGCTGAATTTACATTACGATTAATTGACCCGTTCGTCCAGCGAACATTCAGGGTAATTTCACATGTATTCAAAGACAGAATATTTTCTTGGCCACAGAAAATAACTATCTTTTATACTAGCGCATAGAGCATGTAGCTCGAATCAGAAATCGTAAAGGGACATTAATATTTTGCAAGGCAGAATCAGAAACTCATGTAATCTGTGCACAAGAATTTTATTAACTAAGAACTAACACATAACTAATCTAAACAAACAAACATACAGTCATTCATACAGGGGGAAGGGAAAGTAAGAAGGCATTAGAGAAAACAAGGAAAATGAAGCTATGGAAAGAGTCAGTTAACCTGTGAAACCATCTGTGCCATTTTCCAATGGGTCTATAGCTTATACTAAACCTCTGTTTGTTTAGTTAAATGTACGATACTTGCATTGCCTTGGTTGTGGACCTGTGTCCAAATGCAGTCCCGTATGAAGGTCTTGATGGTTTCAAGGTTTTGGATTTGCGATCACTTCCTTCCGGTTTGAAGAGTGTCCTCCGAGATGTCCTGACTCTGTGGTGATTGGGAGTTTCCTCCCAGTGACATGAAGAAGAACAAAAGGGCTGAGAGAGAGAGAGAGACTCAGCCGAAATCTGATGATTCTTGGAGAATGGAAAGAACAAGGCCGCACGGCCTGGCACAGAAGTTCCAGAAGAGTTTAGCTCATCATCTTCTTCTCATCATCTTCTAGGTTCTGAAAAGAACCTCCGACGGATCATGCTCAAGTCCTGAAGAACGCACTGGAAGAATGCACACCGAAGTGTGGCTGGTGTGAATCTTTTATCTATAGGGTGGTCACACCTCTAGGTTCAGAGAGCCAATGGTGTCCTGTATCTTTGGAGGGAGAATTTAATGGTCTTTGTCTGGATCCAAAGTATTTTGCATAGGTGATTTGATTGGGTGTTGATGCAAATACTACTAAGGATTCTTAAAACACTAATATGTTGCACATCTAACAACAAATAACAAAAAACATCTTTTGGGTAATCAAACTAGGAGTTGAAAGAGACCAAACATGGCATATACTGTATGTGACTACACCATATAGCATTCTATCATAACACAAGCATAAAACAGTTATAAAATAAGAAATGCAAAGGACATGGACAGTCGTGATATACATACACTGATATACAGGGCATGTGTGTCAGTTCACAGGAAGGTTTGTCTAAGAATTAACAAATAAGTCACTTTCAGTGGAACAAAGTATTGCTTTAGAGACAGTCAAGGTGGGGGGAAGCATCTTCACACATTCTTTTAGATCATAAAAGCCCATTTGGTCTGCCAGACGCGTCCTGGCCGCCATGGTAACCAGGCATATCTGGGACTTTGTGTCACCCACTGTTCTGTTGGGTGAAGGGGAAGTCTGCTTCTTTGTTACATCAATAAACTACTGATTTGGTTAAATCTAATGAACCATTGTCTGATTGGTCCATATCCTACACATAACTATTTCTGTACAGTATAAAGAAAAACATGACAGATAAATGCAATTACAATCATTTATTTGCTGCAGAAATGTCAAAAGCAGTACCAAACGTAATCTAAATGATGATGCGTTGCAGCCGCAGTCCTCTCTGGCGGAATACAGTAGGTTTGTGTGAGGGGCAGAGCAGATTTTAAGTTAAGTGCTGAAAATATTATCCAGATTATTATCCAGATTTACAAATGCATGCAAAAGTGACAAATGCATGCGAGAGCCAATGAGCGTTCAATTATACTGCCGTAAAACCTGTCGTTTGAACATTTTGGCAACATTTGAATTCGTAAACAGCGCATCAGGCAGCGCGGGCTGTGCTGCTCCGGATAAAGGCTTGAATTTGGGTCTGTCCCTCGCAGTCATATGGATTCTGAAAATTTGGTTTGCAGCGCACAAATAAAATAGTTTGATTTCATAATTATGTTGCGTTTTTGGTTTACCGTTATTTTATGGTTCTATTGTTATTCACAGCATGTCGGGGAAAAAGCCTTTTGTGGGCCATGGCAAACAAAGTAAATATTACACAAATGGTTAAACGATTGAATAAATGTTATTTATTTTAATGGGTTAAAGTGAAGTTTTGCTTACGTAGGCCTATTCTTGGAAACGAGCTGGCAGCAGAAATTACACAGAACAACAAAATGTTATCAGTTCATATTAAGTAAACAAATAAACTACTTAATAATGCAAACATAAGTTGTAGTTGAGGTCAAGAAAAATTTTAATGACAGAGTTATAAAACTAGTTGACAGAGTATTAACACTTAATGACATTTTAATTGCAAATTTAATTTGTACCACTGTAGTTGAGGTCAATAAAAATATTCATGACAGAGTTGTAAAACAATTTGACAGAGTACTAACACTTAATGACATTTTAATGACAAATTCAATTTGTACCACTGAAAAAAGTGTCCAGAAAAATATTCATGACACAATTATAATAGCCTCATGACAGCCAATGTCAAAACAAACCACATGACAATGTAATGTTAATCCATTAAAGGTAAGTAGTTTTTTTAAGTTTGATAATTAATGTGCTATGTCATGTTTATGACAGATTTATGACAGGTTGTGTTGTCTTGGTAATGTCATTTTTGATTTATGTCAAGTTGTCATAACAAAGACATCTCAAACAATGTCACCTTTGCATTAAAAACTACATAACTGAGTGAATGAACTTAATGACAGTTGTCATATACATGCATAAAACCCCCTTCATATTCATGACATGTGTCATGTCATGATTATGAAGGTGACATGTCAGTCTTATGCACACCCCTTCAAGTAAAGCGTTACCAATCGGATTCCTGGACATCCGTTTCAATCTGACCGGTCAGAACGAATTTATTGTAGCTTTTTCATGTTTTCACGCAACGTAAAATGTAAACACGTCAGACATTTGTGGAAAAAGATTTTTAGGAATTAAAAAAAAAAAAAAAAAAGTCTTAGAAGTTCCAGGCAGGTGTGTTGGAGCTAAACTCCACAGAACACTGGCTCTCCAAGAGCAGTGGCCAGATTCACAAAACATTCTTAAGTAGTTTCTTCTTAACTGCCATTTTCTTCTTAATTTTCTAAGTTAAGAAAAAAAGTTAAGAATATTTTGTATTTCTTAAAAACAAACCATTGTAAAAAAAAACTTCCTAAAGTTAGGATAGCCGCAGACTTTAATTAAACCAAATAGTGTGAATTATTTAATGGATTTATTGGGTTATTTCAAATGGATTGTTATATTTAAGCATTACAACACTAACTACATATACATATTAGGACTATTAATAGGGATGTGCACGAGTTCTCTGAAGTGACAGCAATGACTGATAATGTAAACAATGATCGTCATGAGGTGTTATGTGTGACTCTACTTTTTGCTGACATCAAAACTCAGCAGAAACTCTACACAAACCAAGGGCCTCATTTATAAAGCGTGCGTACATTCAGATTTGATCTTAGAGTGTGCGTACGTTTAAATCCACGCTTGCGCTTATATTTGTAAATTTTGGCTTTGTCGTGGAAAAGTGCTTAGTGTCACGTCAGGGTCCAAGCAGACGTACGCACTCTCTCTTGTCGGAGTACAGCAGGTTTTTGAAAATGTAAGTTGTTCTTGCAGCTTGCTGTTCTAAATTAAAGGATTTGGATGATAATGGCGATCTTTTATATGTTAATGACATCAATTAGGAGTCGTTTACAAGGCAGAGAGCTAAACTATACAGTTGTGCACAAGTTCAAGATCATTTGCGATTCACAGATTTCACATCTGAAAGAGACACGTGCGTTTTATGTACATACGTTCATTCTATGAATCACACGTACGCATATATGAGAAATGATCATAAGATGACATTTAGGATGGCTTCTGCGAGGCCCCAAGTCTGATAGGAAGATTTAAATGAACATTTTTTTTTATTATTTTATTTCACCTATAAATACAACAGTCTTTGGCCGTATTTAGGATGTGTTTGCTGTAGCAGCATGCACTGTAACAGAAATCATGTCATGGTGGCTCAGGCAAGGCAGGAAGCCACGGCAGGGCCGGCAGAGCAGGACGACATGGCGGGGCCGGCAGGGCAGGTGGAGCCCCCCAGGGCGAAGCAGGAGACGTAGACACCATCCAGGGCGGATCAGGCACCCTCCAGGGCGCAGTGGGAGAATCAGACGCCCACCAGGGCGGATCAGGTGGAGCAGAGACCCTCCAGGGCGGAGCGGGAGAATCGGACGCCCTCCAGGGCGGATCAGGCGGAGCAGAGACCCTCCAGGGCGGATCAGGCCAATCAGACGCCCTCCAGGGCGGATCAGGGGAATCAGACGCCCTCCAGGGCGGATCAGGCAGGACTGGAACCTTCCAGGGCGGCACGGAAGGCCCCCAGGGCGGAGCAGACAGGACAGGAACCCTCCAGGGCGGCACGGAAGCCCCCCAGGGTGGAGCAGACAGGACAGAAGCCCTCCAGGGCGGAGCGGAATCCCCCCAGGGCGGAGCAGACAGGTCTGTAACATAGAGCATAGACAGACACACACAGAGAGCGAGAGAGAGCTCGGAGCCCAAGCTCCTGGCCATGTTTGGCTGGACACCCAGCTTGCAGAGGACCTCAGCGACCAAATTGGGACTGGGCGAGAGCTCTGTGGAGTGGTGTGAGTTGCTGGGCGCTACCACCGTGCAGGAAGCAGGTGCAGCATTACCGACAGCGACCCCCCCTGTAACCCAAGAGGAAGCCGAAGTCGGCAATGTTGCCCCCAGAGGTTCTGCAGAGTGAACTGCCACCTCTGGGGACTCAGTGGTGGTGTACGCGGCCCAGACAACCCATAGTGCAACTCCCATGAGGAGTGAGGCCTCTGTGAAAGCAAGTTCAGGAGCAGCGGCTGGAACTGGACTTTGCTTAGGGACAGCGGCAGTGACTTGGCTTTGCTCAGGGACAGCGGCAGTGACTTGGCTTTGCTCAAGAAGTGCAGATGTGTTGTGACAGGGTTGCTGGTGGAACAGCTGCGACGGGGCTTGACTCAGGAGGCGGAGCAGCTGCATCTCTTGACACTGGAGCGACAGTGGTGACTGGACTTGACTCAGGATGGGCGGACATTTTGTCTGGTGCAAACTTGAGTGTGGTAGCCATCTTGTCATGGGCGGCCATATTGTCAAGGACCGAATCAGGTACGGCGGCCATCTTGTCAGGTGCAGTCACTGGCGTGGCGGCCATCTTGTCACGTGCAGTCACTGGCGTGGCGGCCATCTTGATAGGTGCAATCACTGGCATGGCGGCCGTCTTGTCAGGGGATTCAGATGTGGCTCTAGCAGGTTCTGGCTTGACCGGCTTGACGAGAGCACGCCCTGGAGCGGCAGGCTTGATGAGAGCAGGCCCTGGAACGGCAGGCTTTGGTGTGGGGGGTACTGTGGGATTGTGGATCTCCTCATCCCCAACTCCCACTGTAAAACGAGAACCAGCCAGCAAAAGAGCATGGTCGATATATTGTTCTAATGTCCAGTGAATTTTTCCCCCAGGCAGACAAGATCGAATGGGATCACTCAAACCCCCTCTAAAAATGTCTTTAAGGGCAATGTCATTAAATTTTACCGTGTCCGTGTGCCCGGGCACATAGTCGAAAATGCGAACTGCGTCGGACTTAAATTAGCAAACACACTTGCGCTGCGCCTTGCGCCACATTTTGCCGGTGTATGATAGGGCCTATATCTCTAAAGAGTTCAGAGACAAATACACAGTCAGATAGATTGTGTTTAAATGAAGGAAATTCAAGACTAATGTTACCTGCCTGAGAAGTGGTCGCCCAACAAAGATCTCTCCAAAGCAGAATGTGTAATAGTCTGCAAGGTTGCGAAAGTTCTCAGGGTAACTTCTAAGTAAAGATCTTTATCACATTGGATAATGTTATGGTTCATGAGTCCACCAACAGGAAAACACGGAGCAACCAATGGTGTGCATTACAGAGTTGCAAGAAGAAAGCAACTGTTCTCCAAAAAGAAAATTGCTTGCTAAAGATCATGTGGACAAACCAGATGACTATTGGAGAAATGTTTAATGGATGGATGAAACAAATGAGAAGCTATTATTTTCAGAGAAAATAACACACTGCATTCCATCTTAAGAATCCTATCCCATCTGTGAAACATAGTGGTGGTAGTATCATGGTTTGGGCCTGTTTTGCTTCATCTTGGCCAGGACAGCCTGCCATCATTGATGGAACTATGAATCCTGAATTATACCAGCAAATTCTAAAGGAAAGCATCAGGACACCGGTTTAAGAAGAGTCTAATGAGAACGCAAGTACACAAGTCATTCTACCAAAGGGTGTTTAAAGAAGAACAAAGTTAATCTTTTGAAATTTGCTGAGTCAAAATACAGACTTTAATCCAATTAAAGTGTTGTTGAAGGACCTAAGCAAACAGTTCATAGGAAAAACCCACCAACATCACAGAGTTTAAGTGGTTCTGTACTAAGGAATGAGCTAAAACTCCTCCATGTTATTGTGCAGGATTGATCAACATTTACAATAAACTTTACCTTCAGTTACTGCAGCAAAAGGGGGTCACACCAGATACTGAAATCACATACTTTTGCAATTGCAGATATGTAACACTGGATCATTTTTCTCAAATAATTGACAAAGTAAATATTTTTCTCTCACTTGTTTGATTGGGTTCTCTTTTTCTACTTTCAGGACTTACATGAAAATCTGATAATGTTTTGAGTCATTCTTATGCAAAAATAAACTTTCAAGCAGCACTGTAAAGACAAACAGCAAAGACAAATTCAATTATCAAAAAAAAAAATAATGATTTGTGTTACTGAGTTATGAATAGTGTGATGTATACCATTCGAAAAGGGTGGATGTGATTACACCCCTGGAGCATATAAAAAGTCATAAAATGACTGTAAAAAAGCATACATACACACACACACACACACACACAGTTATACATATGAAGAGTTAATTTGCAAAACTGATAACTTTATTAATTTTCGTAAAACATGTTTTTTTTTGTTGTTGTTTTTTGTTTTTTTTTGTGTTATGCTTTTGTTGAAGCTGTATTTCACAGCCTATTAGTATTCAATCAAAACAACCCAAACACAGTTTGATTGATATTGCATGGAATACAGAATATATATAGTCTTGTTTTTGCAAATGAACTCTTCATACATGTATACAAGAAGACACAACAGCTTCTTGACCATCCACCAGTTCACATTTAATGTTACAACTGCATGTTTTCAGCGTAAAACATCCTTATTACTTTGGTTTATAAATGATGAAATTCACTTACCTTAGCCAAAACTGTTTTCTCCGTCAGTAAAGTTCTGACATTCCTTAATTTCGCCATAGTTAGGCAGTGATGAAGAAAATTGTGATCAGATGCATGCTGTTATAGAAAAACGAGTAGCAGATAAAACGTAAAAATGTGATGAGAAATGAGGAAGGAAGCAATTGCAGTGAATGAAGTGAATGTTTATTGAAATGACGGAAAGTGCACAAAAGTCTTTGATGGAATCTCTCGGCTGGGTGAGGCAGGGGTTAGATGACAGACGGTGCAGTGGCGTGAGTCCCGTGGTGGTAGAAGTCCAGGAGGTGACGAAGAGACACGACGAAATCCAGACACGAAAGCAACTCCACACAGACGATCCACACACACGAAGACAGGACCAAACACCGCAACATCCAGTTGAACTATCGGACGAGGGGGAGAGAGAAGAGTTGAGTATATATAGGCTGAAGGTAACGGGGAACACCTGTGCCGGACTGATTAGCAGCTCAGCTGAGCGAGCACAGATCACATGACAAACCAACAGATCACGAGACTTGAGAACACAACAGATCCGTGAACCGTGACAGTACCCCGCCCCTAGGAACGTCTCCTGACGTTCCCAGAACCCCTTACCTGTTGATTGTAATCATCAATAAGAGAGTGATCCAGGATGTCCCTGGCAGGTACCCAACTTCTCTCCTCCGGACCGTAACCTTCCCAGTCCACCAAGTACTGGTATCCGCGTCCCCTCCGCCTAGAGTCCAGAATGCGATTGACCGAATAGGTGGTCTCCCCGTCTACGAGTCGCGGCGGTGGGGGAACCGGGACTGGCGGATTAATACGTGCGAAAAACACGGGTTTAATTTTGGAAACATGGAAGACGGGATGGATTCTCCTGTATACTGGAGGAAGTTTGAGGCGGACTGCCACTGGACTAATGATCTTGGTGACAGGGAACGGGCCAATGAATTTAGGCGCAAGTTTATTCGACACGGATCGGAGCGGAATGTTCTTGGTAGAAAGCCACACTTTAGAGCCGACGACGTATACGGGAGGCTTCGACCGGTGGCGATCAGCCTTGGCCTTGGTGCGCGCTCCCACCTGGAGTAGAGTCTCGCGGGCTCTAGTCCAAGTGCGAAGACACCTCTGAACAAAGGCGTGGGCAGAGGGGACCGCGACTTCGGATTCCAGACTAGGAAAAATTGGTGGCTGGTACCCTAAACTACATTCAAATGGTGATAGGCCCGTAGCTGATACTGGTAATGAATTGTGGGCATACTCCACCATTGAGAGTTGTTGGCTCCAGGAGGAAGGATTTCTGGTAACCATACATCGCAACGTTCTCTCCAAATCTTGGTTGGCTCTCTCAGTTTGACCATTGGTCTGAGGGTGGAATCCTGAAGAAAGACTAACAGTTGCCCCCAATAATTTACAGAATTCTTGCCAAAATTTGGACACAAATTGGGGTCCCCTATCTGAGACCACGTCCTTCGGGAGGCAATGTAACCGAAAGACGTGGTCAATGACAGTCACCGCTGTCTCCTTGGCTGAGGGTAATTTGGGCAAGGGAATAAAGTGGGCCGCCTTCGAGAATCGGTCCACCACGGTCAAAACTACCGTGTTGCCCTGGGAGGGCGGTGACAAAATCTAGCGCGATGTGGGACCAGGGTCTCGAAGGAACCGACAGCGGTTGAAGGAGCCCATCAGGGGGTCTGTTAGAAGTCTTACCCATGGCACAAACTGAGCAAGCCAAGACAAAACTGCGAACGTCGCGAGCCATGAGAGGCCACCAGAATCGTTGCTTAACCATAAATAGGGTACGATTAACTCCTGGGTGACAAGCCACATTAGAACAATGTCCCCACTGAATAACCTCGGACCGTAATTCCTCTGGCACAAATAAGCGATTCGGTGGACAAGCGACCGGAGGCGTTACCCCTTCTAAGGCTGTCTTAACCCTCGTTTCGACCTCCCAAGTGAGAGCTGAAACGATAAGCGTCTCCGGAAAAATGCTCTCGGGAGTAGACGGGCGATCGGAATGGTCAAAAATTCGCGATAAGGAATCGGGTTTGACATTTTTGGAACCCGGGCGGTACGAAAGTGTAAAGTTAAAACGTCCGAAAAACAATGCCCACCGAGCCTGCCTAGAGTTCAATCTTTTAGCAGTTCTGATATATTCGAGGTTCTTATGATCGGTCCATACAATGAAAGGTACCCCCGACCCCTCTAACCAGTGACGCCATTCTTCCAATGCCAACTTGACTGCCAACAACTCTCGATTACCAATATCATAATTTGACTCTGCAGGTGACAGACGATGAGAGAAAAATGCGCATGGGTGCATCTTGTCGTCCGTGGCCGAACGCTGGGACAGGACTGCTCCTACCCCCACCTCTGACGCGTCAACCTCCACCACGAACTGACGTGATGGATCAGGGGTCACTAGAATGGGGGCCGAAACAAAGCGGCTTTTGAGTTTGGCAAACGCAGCTTCCGCTGCGTCTGACCACCTGAACGTAGTTCTGGGGGAGGTCAAGGTGGTCAGAGGTGAGGCTAGTTGGCTGAAATTGCGAACAAAGCGCCGATAGAAGTTGGCAAACCCCAGAAACCGCTGTAGGGCCTTACGGGAATCTGGAGTTGGCCAATCCACCACAGCCTTAACCTTCTCTGGATCCACGCGAACTCCCTCAGCCGACAAGATGTACCCTAAAAAAGGAATAGACTGTGCATGAAAAACGCATTTCTCCGCCTTGACAAAAAGCCCATTCTCTAGCAGCCTCTGAAGCACTCGCCTAACGTGCTGCACATGTTCCTGGAGAGATGAGGAAAAAATCAATATGTCATCCAGGTAGACATATATGAACTGATCGACCATGTCTCGCAGCACGTCATTGACGAGTGCCTGAAAGACCCCTGGGGAGTTGGACAAACCGAAGGGCATGACCAAGTATTCAAAGTGCCCCCTGGGGGTATTAAAGGCGGTCTTCCATTCATCTCCCCTCCTGATGCGGACCAAATGATATGCATTTCTTAAGTCCAATTTAGTGAAGACTGACGCTCCCTGCAACCTCTCAAAAGCTGAAGATATCAATGGCAAAGGATAGGTATTCTTTACCGTGATATTATTCAGCCCTCGGTAATCAATACAAGGTCGCAGAGATCCGTCTTTCTTCCCCACAAAAAAGAACCCCGCCCCCGCTGGAGAAGAGGAGGGTCGAATGAACTCGGCTGCTAGAGAATCAGAAATGTATTTCTCCATAGCCTCTCTCTCAGGAATTGAGAGCGAATATAATTTGCCGAGCGGGAAGCCGAGCGGATAATCCCCGCCGCTCAGCTCGGGAGAGACGAGAGTCTACCCGCAAGGCAAGGTCGATGAGTCCGTTAAGGTTGGCGGGTAGATCCAGGGCGTAGATTTCCTTTTGGACGCGATCAGCCAGCCCATGCAGGAACCTATCCCACTGCGCCTCCTCGTTCCACTGGCACTCTGCCGCCAGGGTGCGAAACTCGATCGAGTAATCGGAGACGGATCTCCCCCCCTGTCGGAGATCCATCAATGTCCGCGCGGCCTCCCTCCCTCTTCATCTCGGCGGAGAGAGCCGTGAACGAGGCACAACAGGGATCTTGATTCTCCCACACCGCCGTACCCCAAAGTGCCGCCCTCCCCGTCAATAGGGTGAGCACGAACGCCACCTTGCTTTCCTCACTAGAAAACGTACGTGGCTGGAGAGAAAAATGCATAGAGCATTTAGTGAGGAAAGCGCTGCAAAAGTTCGGCTCACCACTATAAACCTCCGGCGGGGGAAGGCGGGGCTCGTGCTGTAGAGCCGCAGCAGATGATCCGACGGCCGCGAGAGGGGCGGGCAGCGTGGGTGGCGTGACTGGCGCAGCGGGAGGTTGCAGCTGTTGCATGCGCTGGGTCAGCTCAGACACCTGCCCCACAAGAGCACGGATCGCGGAACCAACCTCGCTCGTGCTCTTCTCCTGTTTCTCCAGCCGAGAGATGCAGTCCTGTACGTAATCCTCCAGGGTGGGTTGTGAGGTGCCTGCTGCTTCCATGACGGTCCGATAGTTCTGTGACAAGAAATGAGGAAGGAAGCAATTGCAGTGAATGAAGTGAATGTTTATTGAAATGACGGAAAGTGCACAAAAGTCTTTGATGGAATCTCTCGGCTGGGTGAGGCAGGGGTTAGATGACAGACGGTGCAGTGGTGTGAGTCCCGTGGTGGTAGAAGTCCAGGAGGTGACGAAGAGACACGACGAAATCCAGACACGAAAGCAACTCCACACAGACGATCCACACACACGAAGACAGGACCAAACACCGCGACATCCAGTTGAACTATCGGACGAGGGGGAGAGAGAAGAGGTGAGTATATATAGGCTGAAGGTAACGGGGAACACCTGTGCCGGACTGATTAGCAGCTCAGCTGAGCGAGCACAGATCACATGACAAACCAACAGATCACGAGACTTGAGAACACAACAGATCCGTGAACCGTGACAAAAAATGCATGCAGAAGTTAAATGTGGCATTATTTGAACTTACTTCCATGCTTTAGCTAATTTTACTGGGGACTTGAGTAGCCTAGAAAGAGCACAGGGAGGTTAATCAATTGCCCATATATCACTAATAAGACGGAAAAGCACTATGAATTTTAATAATTCGCCCCTTCCTCTGTTCCACAAGCACACATACATATAACGTTAACGTTACATACAGTCCATGCACGTTCACATCTCTAAACAGCACAAAATTTAAAAGCATTACATGCTAAAAGCATACTAAAACACTTACAGAAATTTAAAAACTTTAAAAAGTTTAGATTTTCTTACCTGACTGGTACCTCTAGCTCAGACGCCATGACACACCTCTCCTTCGCACAGTCTTCATCAAATACGTTAGTGTTACAAACGAGTCAGCAGAGTGGGGATCCAAGTGCAACTTTATTAAATTAATCATGGTCAGACAGGCAGGGTCAAACGGGAGCAGAACAGGAACAACCCCCCCCCACCCCCCCCAGGGCGGAGCGGGCGGAACAGACGCCCTCCAGGACGAGGCAGACAGGACAGGAACCCTCCAGGGTGGCTCAGAAATCCCCCAGGGCGGAGCAGACAGGACAGGAACCCTCCAGGGTCGCTCAGAAGCCCCCCAGGCCAGAGCAGACGGGACAGGAACCCTCCAGGGTGGATCAGACAGGACAGGCATCCTCCAGGGCAGAACAGGCTGGACAGGAGCCCTCCAGGGCAGAGCAGAAGCCCACCAGGGCAGAGCGGACGGGACAGGAACTCTCCAGGGCAGAACAGGCAGGACAGGCGCCCTCCAGGGCAGAACAGGCTGCACAGGAGCCCTCCAGGGTGGAACAGGCTGCACAGGCACCCTCCAGGGCGGAACAGGCTGGACAGAAGCCATCCAGGGCAGAGCAGACTGGTCCGGAACACAGAGCAGAAACAGACACACAGAGAAGAGGACAGAGAGATAGGAGCCAAAGTTCCTGGCTTTGTCCAGCTGGCCCAGGCCCCTGCAGAAAGTCTCCGCGGCTGAAGTGGGGTTAGGCGAGCGCTCTTTAAGGGAACGTGGGCTGCTGGGCGCTACCACCATGCAAGGAGCAGGTGTAGCAATTCCTCAGTGGTTGTGTACGTGGCCCAGACAACCCACAGTGCCATTCTCATGACAAGCATAGCTGGCGCAGGATCAGCGGCTGTGACTTGACTTGGCTCAGGAACAGCGGCAGTGACTTGACTTAGTTCAGGTAATGCAACTGTGTGACAGGGTTCAGGAGCAGCAGCGGCTGCGATGGGGCTTGACTCAGGAGGAGCAGCGGCGGCTGCGACGAGGCTTAACTCAGGAGGAGCAGCGGCGGCTGCGACGAGGCTTGACTCAGGAACAGCAGTTGGGATGTGACTTGGCTTGAGAAAAGCTGCTGTAGCGTGACTTGGCTTGAGAGCAGCTGCTGTAACGTGACTTGACTCAGGCGGGGCAGCTGCTGTAACGTGGCTTGACTCAGACGGGGCAGCTGCTATATCGTGGCTTGACTCGCTTGAAACTTGAAACTTGAAGTGTCGTGACTCAGGAGTGACTGTGGTGACGTGGCTTGACTCAGGTGCGACAGCTGAAACTTGACTTGACTTTGAGAGGGCGGCCATGACAGGTGCTGATTCTGGAAGGGCGGCCATGACAGGTGCTGACTCTGGAAGGATGGCCATGACAGGTGCTGACTCTGGAAGGACGGCCATGACAGGTGCTGACTCTGGAAGGACGGCCATCTTGACAGGTGCTGACTCTGGTTCGGCGGCCATCTTGACAGGTGCTGACTCTGGTTGGCTGATATGATGCTGGTGAGCACTGATCTGGCTGGTGTGACGCTAGCAGGCGTTGCTCTGGCAGCCTTGGGATTAGTGGGCGCTGGGAAGGCTGATGAGCTGGTACTGAGCTTTGACTTGGCTGGTTTAGGGAGACTGAGCATGTGAGCCGACCGTAGCGGTGGATCCTTCAGGCTAGAGATCAGTCTTTGGTAGGCGTCAGAGGTGAGGGAAAGGGTTGTGGTAGCCGCCATCTTGTGATCGCACTCCGGCGTGGCCGCCATCTTGTGATCGTGCTTGGTCGTGGCCGCCATCTTGAGATCGCACACTGGCGTGGCCGCCATCTTATGATCGCACTTGGTTGTGGCCGCCATTTTGTTTTCGTGCGCCAGCGCGGCCACCATTTTGCGGGCGGCCCACGCGACTGGCATAGAGTTAGACACATTAGGATTTCCCGTGGCCGCCATTACTGTGGTGTTGCGGTCCTCATTGGCAGCACCCACAGTGAAAGGCGAGCCCTCGCACAAGAAAGCATAGTCCATAAAATGTTTAAGAGATATGCGAGGGCACTCAAGTCAAACACGAGACTTGAGTGGTTCATTAAGTCCATAACTGAATAGGTCCATCAAAAAACACTCATCATTAAAGGGTACCTGATGTGACAGATCACAAAACTCCTGCACATAATCTTTGATAGAAACACATCCTTGCCTCAGCTGAAGTAGCTGGTCGACTGGGTCCTTGGCTGAGCTGGTGGGTGAAATGAAGTTGCTGGATCCGAAGGTGGCGAAGGCTTCTGTTACAAACGAGTCAGTGGAGTGGGGATCCAAGTGCAACTTTATTAAATTAATCATGGTCAGACAGGCAGGGTCAAATGGGAGCAAAACAGGAACAACGTAGAAAATACCAGAGAGTAGTCAATGTCCAAGCAAGGGGTCTTAGGCCAGCAGCGAGCAAACAAAATAATCCAGAAGACAGGCTAGGGGGTCACAAGGCAGGCGGAACAGTGTCAGAAACGAGGAACAAACTAAGGTCAACAACAGGAAAATCAAACATGGGAAAATACACTCGGAATTGACAGACTATGCAAATCAAGACTTTGCAACGTGTACAGGGAAATGACTGGCTATTTATAGTACAAGTGTAATGAGCCAGATGGCCGAAAGAAGTGAAGGTAACAGGTCATGAGTTACAGAAAGGGGTTGTAGGTAATGGAGTCCGTGATAGAGTTCATGGTCCCTCTAGCAGAAAGAGGAGGGAGCCGCAGCGGGACGATTCGTGACAGTTAGCAATCGTCATATCCGTTTTTTTTGTTTTTTGTTTGAACGGCAAAATTAAACCATTTACAGTAGTTTAACGATTGATAATTAAGTAAAATTGAAAATTAAACAGGTTAGGTTAGAAGAAATTATGGGGGACTGTGTGTCAAAAATTGATTTATGACCCATGATTTATGGCAGGCACGTGTCCAGATATGGCACCTGTCACGTCCTGTTCCTGTTTCCCTGTTTTTATGGCATGCAGGTGTTGTGATAACACTTCCGACCTCCTGTTTTTTAACTTTACAACCTGTAGGTGCCCGAATGATCCCCGTCACCTCTTGGTCCTGTATCCTGGGGTTTTATGGTAGTGTCCATTTTGTGTGATCAGGACATGGTCTGGCCATTTTGTTTTATCAATTGTTATGAAGTGTTACAGAGGTCTCGGTTGGGTTGGGGGTTCAAGTGCTCTGGTTGTTTCACACCTTTGAATAAGAACAAGAACGAATGAGATGAGAGAGAGATTGTGATCTTTTGGTATGGGTTGAAAGACTCTTTTAAACATTTATCCCTAAGCCATGAATGGGTGGTCAATAGATTGAAATGACCAAGCAGTCATCCAAGTCGATGTCTAACCTATCTAAACATGTTTCTACATGTTCTTTGATAAATCCCCAGTGTTGCAGTATATTTATGCACTCATGAAGGCAAATTAAATGACATTGTTGAGACGTTGTTTAAAAAATAAAACAATAGTTAATAAAGAAAGTTCTAAGACAACTTACATGAGTTAGACATCCATGCAGACCAGTTACCTCTCTGTGAATGATGGAGTTGTTCCCCAGATTTGCATGGTTACCCCTCCTGTCTGGGGGTGTCTGTGTTGTTGTGTATTTGACGTGTTGAAAAGTCAGATGTGTTAAAAGGTTATTTAGGATGTAAACTGAAACCTATAGAAGATCTAAAATCTACTGGTCTAAATTAATTATTTCATCCTAAGCATCTGTCTCCTTCCTGGCATACCGTCTGTGTGTATTAGGACTACAACGTGTTACCCTGGTTAACAGTTCCATACATATTGAAAAAAGTTAGCCAGGACATGCCTTTTTCATCTGCATGTGACAAATCTTCTAGTCTAAAATCATTCTTTCATCCTAATCATCTGTCTCCTTCCTGGTTTTCTGGGGTTTGAACAAATGGTATTTTGCAGACACCTCAGCAGGTTTAGCTCTATTGCCTATATGTTAATGTCTCTCACCTTCCGAGCAGGATGATGCCAAGACGTCTATCTTCAAAGGGAAGGTAGTCTAATGTTAAAAACTTATCACAAAGAAACAAGACATTTATTCGAACCACCTACCATCCTCCCTGTCTAATGTCTCTCTGATAGTTAAGGTGTTTTGAAGGGTCGTGAGTCTTTTAACTGTGAAATGGTGTATTGGTTGATAAAATGTGCTCAAGGGTAGTTTTTATTAAAGTTTTCACATGCAAATAAAAACACTGCAACATTTGTATATTTCCAGAAAACTGGAAAACAAGACGGATGTGTGTCAAGACAAACATTTGCGTATTGGTAAACAATTATAGGAAAAAAGCTGTGAAATATTTAAAACAAAAATGTATCAAACACGTCTGTGTTAAACAAAGGCATACGATAGCAAAATCTGTGTTGCAGTTTAAAAAAAAAGGTAGAATTTGTTACTGATTCAAGTTAGAAAAAGAAAACGACTGCATCTGATATTTTTTGTTTGTTTAAGCAGCAGCATATGACAGTTGTCAAAAATGTCGTAGTCTAGCATTATGATTTTACAAAAAGGTTACTGATACAAGTTACAATCTTAAAATTTAAGATGTAATGAAACATTGCAAGAAAATAAAAAGAACCGAGCATCTTACACAATGGCCTCGATAGCTCTTCATTCACCGCCGACAAAAAATCTGAATGAAGCTAGATCCGCCGCGGTAAACCACACCCTCTCTCTCCAAACGCATTCCATCCCTAACACTTCCATAACACTAATAAATGGCACAATTGCTGATTTAAAAATAAATACAAAATTAAAATAAAATAAAATAAATTGGTTACATTTCTTAAATCAATTAAAATGTCCTCCCTATTTTTAATATTAGAGCAGAGTTTTTTACTTTTAGGG